>CAXIWN010000011.1:3102218-4302218 GCA_964036215.1 Oscheius sp. DF5033
GTCACGACCAGGTACACCTTCCACTCGAGACCCATTCCCCTTTAAGATATTGCTTCTTTGGCCTGATGCACAATCAAACGGAATGGGCAGAGATCATGCAATCGGCCACAGAAAGATTGCAATACTTGGCCCCATTGGTCAAGGAGAAGATCTTCATCTTACGGACATTTCCTTATGTTGAAACCCCGCCACCGATGTTGAACGCAGCAATGGCCAGTAATTCTACAGTCAATTGGGATCAGGGCAGACAATTTGGGTTCGACATGCCAACAGCACAGAAGAAACTGGATGAATTGATGAAAAATTGCCCAAAATGTGAAGAAATTAACCTCGACCCGCCATTTATATTGAATGGGACATTTACACCCTATGATCCGAAATATTACATGGCCTATATGACCAGGGGCACTCACTTTACTTTGCTTGGATTAGAGAAAATTAGACCCGTTTATACTGAAGTTTGTCAAAAAATAGGAAAACAATGAAAATATGTAAATAAATTATTCCACCAAAGTTGAACCAAATCCTCTATATTCCACAAAAAAAGTATGGTAATTTTCCTGGAAAACCGGAATTTCTCCGCATATTCCGCATTTCTTCGGTGGATTTTCACTCGACACCCACATTGGGAAATCCACAAAGGATTTGGGGCAAATTTGGTGTCATCTTGCGTTAGTTTCTTTTTTTGTTGCTATCAACAATAATTTTCAGCCCCAATGAAAAGGCTGGCACCTTCCGTGGCGCTCGGGCATTCATGTCTTTGGAAATCCTGCAGAAGAAAGAATTACCATCAGTCATTTTCCAACAATTACGAGCAAATTTCAGAAAGAAAATAAACAGGCAGAACATGTAACGACAATGGCGTAGAATGTGAAAAGAATGAAGATGTTTGGCAATTGCGACGGTGGCGGTGGCTTCCGAAATCAAGTATGTCCATTTTCGACGACATCAAAACATTCAACTACTCTCTGGCCACCCGAATTTCTTTCTTTCCACCCCTTCAAAGTCTGCTAATCCATCCACAATATTGCCTAAACAAAATGGAACAAGTATCGGTAGCTACTGTCGATGCTTCTCTAACTATTTCTCCTAATGGGCAATGTACGATTGAATCAGGATGGAAAGCTTCGAGCTACAAAGTTGAAAATAAAACACAATGCCTGTACCCAATTTCTCCTATCAACTGAGGATAAAATTAGAAGAAAGGTAGGCAACTTTCCTTTAGGAGAATTAATGTTCTTTAGCAAAAATGGATTTTGGTTGAGCTGATCGGAAATGGAAAATTTGAAGGTACCAAGTTGCATTGGTATATCAGGCTTGTATCTCCACAGACACTTCTCGATACAGAAGTAAAAGCCATCGATCCGAAGAACAAATACTGGCTCCGGGTCCGTCTCCTCCATCCCGTCAGCTGCCTTGCTGTAAGGCCGTCACCGAACATTTATTCCAACTTGTACTCATCGTCCATCAGCAACTGTTTTTGGTCCATATCTTAGACGAACCACCAGCTATCCTCAGCCGATCGAGCCACATCAAGATTACTTTATTATTTTGGAAAATGTGGTGGAGAAAACTACAATGAGTATTTATGGAAAAGAAACTGATGTTACGTTTTTTGACTCATTTGTATTGATTGATATTAATCAGAATTATTCGGCATATCAATAAATATTTTAACTTACAAAAATGTATAATGTAATTAAGGAAAACACTTTAAACTTTTGACAATAGCGTTCTTCTATGTACCGTTATCTAAAAACAAGAAATAATAAAAGAACTGTCTTGTTTAATCCAAAAATTGTATCACAATAATTCTCCATGAAAATGTTGCCACAGCTGCACACGATGATATCATAAAAATTCAAAATGCCTAAAAGGTTTTACAGGGAAGTATTACAACTATCTCTAACCGCGATACTGCTGAGAAATACAAAACAAAACATTGTCATAATCGCAGAAAGTTTGCATTCTACCATATAACAACATCCGAAAATAAAGATTAGACATACACCTTAAACAAAATTAGATAAAATATAAAACAAACCTCGTTTCTATATGCTACCAGAAGAATAGCTAAAATAGTCTTCTTTTCCACAGAGCGCGGCGAAGATGAAAAATACAGGCGGAAAAATAACATTTTAACTAACCGCACGTTTGCCATCAAAAACGAGAAGAAGAAACATCTCATTCCAAGAAAAATAGCAAATAAATGAAAGAAAACCTCGGAAAAATCAGAATGCTAAAAGTTTAACACGGTAAAAATGATCCTCTTGTCACAATCTTCTCAATAACGAAGCTGAAAGTAGAATACAGGCGAAGAAGTAGCATTTTTGTTAACTAACCGCAGCTTCGTGTTTGCCGAAAAAAAAGGTAGCTTTCCAATAGATAAAAAAAGCAAAAAAAAATGAAATACAGTTCCAATGAAATCCTCAAAAAAAGAAGTTGCTTGATGTTTAGCAGCGAAATTATGGATTCGTTGGATTTTATTCGTCTCCTTATTTCCTTTCATTTCTTGAAAATGCATCTTGAACGTTCATCTTGTTTCTATTTTTGCCTTATTATTCTTAGCTTCTCTTCTTACCACTTACTCTTCTCAATAATTATCAATTTGCAGAAATGAACGCTACATCAGATGATATAAGCCTAATTTCGACGTCAACAAGAGTTATGAGAAGCGCAAACAAAGCCCGTATGAAATCGGAAGCTTTTCTATTATTTTTCGGACAGATTCATGCAAAAGTAAGTTATTACTTTCACCTGTTTATATTTCTAATTTTAGCGTTTCTTCATTTTTGCAATGTTCTATTTAATATACATGTCGCTCTCCTTTTTATCAATTACATCGACGTCTCGATTTATTCCGATGGGAATTCCTGGCCTTGATGGAATTGCTGCCAGTTATGAAAAGGTTTGATATTTTATTTTCTCATACATCTGTTTACAGCCAATTAATGAAATAACTGGTAGTGTTGATATGAGAGATCCTCTCGCTCCTATGGATATTATACCACAAAATGCTCCACAGGAGATAAATTTCCAGTTGATTAGAAGTGTCCAAAACATTTGGGCTTATTTATGTCTGAGCTGGTTAGTAATTCTGTTTATTTTTAATTTTGTATAATTTTTAGTGTTCTCTTGGCTGGCATTGGCCTTCATTTATCAGAAAAGAAATGGCGCCCAAAGTCCAAGAACTTCTTGAAACGGGTCAATCCGGCTATGCTCCTCATTCCAATGCTTCTCATTGTAGTAAGTTTTCTTTTTATTTCATTTCTATTTAATTTGCAGCTTTCTTGTGGATATCCTATTGGTATTTGGTCATATAGATCATTTTTGGATGGATTAAAGCCATGTAATTCTATTGATGGAACAAATTGTAAGACATTCTTCATCTGGATGGGTTTGTTTTCATTGTTCTTTTGAGTCTTTTTATTTCAGAATTTCTACGTTTTGTTGTCCTGCCTGTGTTTCTTATTTGGGCCTTCTTCTTTTATGTTTTCTTTGGTTGCTGCCTTGGATTTATCTTCATAAGACAACGTGTAAATGCCGAATTAAAGGCAAGAGAAACTGCTGCAGCTTCGTTCCGTTCATTTAGAGGTTTGTTGTAATTTATTGGTCATTCTTTTTATTTTAGATAAAGATACATTATTACGTCGACCTGTTGCCCAAACTGTTGGTGGCATCAGAAGCAGAAGTTTTTCTACTGGAAGAAGTCGAAGCCTCCGAGCGACGACCCGAGGGACTGCCACTCGTCCTACCTTGAGCTCCATTTTTAAAGGTTTTTTTGTAATTATTTTTGATTATTCTTAATTTTAGAGGTTAATGATTCGAGACCTTCTACGGCTTCTGCTCATGGTGATTACACTTTAAATGATCGGTATTTTTGTTTAAAATTTTGCATTAACTTTTTGAATTTAGGATTGATTTGGAAATTGGCAGGGAAATTGGAACACTAACTCGTCGACCATTGGAAACAGTTATCGAAGAAAACGAGAGCCGTGCAAACTCCCAAGGAAGCCTCAACAACCTCTAGTATTTTTTCTTATTTCTTTACATTGTTGGTTATGGTCTAAGCTTTTTCAAACAATAAATTCAATGGTTTAAATTATGTTTTTTTTGTTGAAAAAGTATATATAGTTGAAATAGTATAGAAACTGCAAATGCTTGTAGTTTCGTCCCAACAACGCAAGGAAAGTAAAGATGTTTCAAAAAGAAGGGTTTCTTCTGTCAATTTCATTTGTCGATTTATCCGTCTAGTATTCCTGTATTTCACCGGTTTTTTCTAATTAGGAATTCCTTTCTTCATTCGATTATCTTATTGTTCTTCAGTTAGCCGCTTTCTCCTCATTATGAGTGATTCTGTCAATGAAGAAGCCCGAATCGCCCAGATGCTGGCTCATCTCGGACGCACTACGGAGCTGAAATTTGGAGAAAGGATTGGAACCAGCGGCTGCGGCGCTGTCTATAAGGCGGTCACGGATCATGAAGGGGAAGAGTGGCCTGTGGCCGTCAAATTTGTAAAGAAGAGGTTTGTTTATTTCTTAAAAATAATTATAAATCAACAACAACCGACCGTTTAATTAGTTTATTAGGGTTTTCACTTTAATTTATTCATAAATTTTTTCAGGGAAGTTGCTCGCGGCGAGGAGAATCACCTCCAAAGTGAAATGAAAATAGTGTGGGAAATCAGTCATCCCAACATCATTGACCACATCCATGTTGTGGATTTATCCACAAATATCCGGAATAATTTCCCGTTTGTTTATTTCATCATGGACCTTGCCAAAGAGACGCTCGAGGATGCTGTCCAGCGGCAGGTATCCATCTTTAAATAATGTCTAATAATTTACAATCTATTTCAGATCCGCCAAATAAACAGAGGTTTTTCTGAGCCTATGATGAAGAAGGTGTTCCGCCAGGTTATTACCACCTTGGATTATCTGGACAAGAAGCATATTTACCGTCGGGATATTAAGCCCTCAAATGTTTTGCTGTCTTCCAATGGAGTGTCGTCCAGTTGGCCGACTTCGGCCTTGCCTCTGGTAAATTTCTCAAAGAATTATTTACAAAATTAATGCAAATTATAAGCGATAAATGTCATACTTTTATAGGCCCGGCGAAACATCCTCCGCCGACTGCGGCACTCCCGGATACAAGGCCCCTGAAGTCGGCAAGAAGAAATACCATGGTCGTCCTGCCGACGTTTACTCATTAGGGGTTATGATGTTCTTCTGCTCTACTGCTCGCAAGCCCTTGGATGGTGGACAGAAGATTCCCAAGTACCCAATTTTGCTGCCCTTTGCTAGTCTGAAAAACATGATTAACTCGTGTTTGAAGAAGGAACCGGCCGAGCGCCCCGACTACGCCACTCTTCTGTCCAATCCCTTTTTGAAGAATTAAATCTATTGTTATTCCACACCTGGTTCTTTCTTTTTTTCCATTGCCGGTCAACGGCGAGTGATTGAAATATCTAGAAATATTAGTAAGAAATGTCCTCCTCGAAATGGTCAAATAGTTTTCCCGCATTTGTTAGAAAAATTACACAAGTTATCTAAATCTTGAAATTTATTGTTTGAAAAAACTTAGACCATAATCAACAATGTAGAGAAATAAGAAAAAATACTAGAGGTTGTTGAGGCTTCTTTGGGAGTTTGCACGGCTCTCGTTTTCTTCGATAACTGTTTCCAATGGTCGACGAGTTAGTGTTCCAATTTCTCTGCCAATTTCCAAATCAATCCTAAATTTAAAAAAATAATAATAAAATTTTAAACAAAAATACCGATCGTTTAAAGTGTAATCACCATGAGCAGAAGCTGGCAAAGGCCTCGAATAATTAATTTCTAAAATTGAGAATAATCAGGAATAATTGCAAAATACCTTTGAAAATGGAGTCGGATGGACACGATAGGGTCAGGTCCTTCAAATTGGGAAAACCCAAATCAGAAATGTGATTTTATGGGCCATCTGCTTCCAAATTCTCTCGTATTCGTTGTCTGGGCTAAAAGGCAGGTAACCGGCGGCACAATAAAACATGACGGTTCCAACGGAAAATATGTTAGCCGACTGTCCTTTATATTCCTTGCCCTTAGCTACTTCGGGTGCCATATGGCTAGGGGTACCGCAACTCGTCTTACAAGCTTCATCGGGCCTGTAAAAATCGATATTTTAAAAGTAAGAAATAAACGGGTGTGATAGTAAACAAAAATCGATTCTTCTACAGGAAACTTACCACAATTTTCGAGATAGGCCAAAATCCGTCAGCTTTACGTTGCCGAATTTATCGAGCAAAATGTTGTTGCATTTGATATCTCGATGGCAGATATGGAGACTGTTCAAATAGTCAAGGGCTTCGATGAGTTGGCGAAAAGCGAGCTTCATATCAGCTTCTTCCATGCCTCGCTGTGTTTGGCTGTACTAAAAAATGGAAAAAGTTTAGACATTAATTTCAAATGAATACCAAATGAGAGACCTTATCCTGAAGCGATCCGCAGCACAATTCCATCGCCATGTACACATATTCGAAGTGGTTACGGACATTAGCGGAAAGGTCGACGATATTATAGAAAGAAACGATGAAGTCGTGACGTATTTCCCATGAGATCTTCATTTTTTCATCTCCTTTCTCATATTCCCTAGAAAGAAGAAATAACAGAAATTGAAACAGATGAAAAATTCACGGTAATTTCGGGAAAAAATTACATTTAATAATTTTAAAGTAGTGAACGAACTTTTTCTTTATGAATTTTATGGCTACAGGCCAATCTTTTCCATTTACCACAATCGAACCTTTAATCACAAGGCCAAATCCATCCTCAGCAATTTTTTCACCAATTCCCATTTGAGTCGTACTACGCAGATGGGCCAACATAGCTTGGAATTCGGGATTCTCCTCTATAGATTCACACACACTCATCTAAAAAGGCTGCCGATAAAAGAGCACGTCAATCAAATGAAAAAGGGAATTCCTTTTAGATAAAACTCGTGGAAAACAAGAGTACCAGACGGATAATTCGACAAAACAATTTGATAGATGAAACTATTCCCTTCTCTTTGAAAAATAATCTTCGTATTACTATATTTCAAAGAAACTGCAGGCTGTTGTAATTCCTGTTCTATTTTTCTGTCAGTAGAAAACAATTTAAACCATTGAATTTATTGTTTGAAAAAACTTAGACCATAATCAACAATGTAGAGAAATAAGAAAAAATACTAGAGGTTGTTGAGGCTTCCTTGGGAGTTTGCACGGCTCTCGTTTTCTTCGATAACTGTTTCCAATGGTCGACGAGTTAGTGTTCCAATTTCTCTGCCAATTTCCAAATCAATTCTAAATTCAAAAAATTAATAATAAAATTTTTAACAAAAATACCGATCATTTAAAGTGTAATCACCATGAGCAGAAGTTGAAGGATGTCTCGAATCATTAACTTCTAAAATTAAGAATAATCAAAAATAATTACAAAAAAAAACCTTTGAAAATGGAGCTCAAGGTAGGGCGAGTGGCAGTCCCTCGGGTCGTCGCTCGGAGGCTTCGACTTCTTCCAGTAGAAAAACTTCTGCTTCTGATGCCACCAACAGTTTGGGCAACAGGTCGACGTAATAATGTATCTTTATCTAAAATAAAAAGAATGACCAATAAATTACAACAAACCTCTAAATGAACGGAACGAAGCTGCAGCAGTTTCTCTTGCCTTTAATTCGGCATTTACACGTTGTCTTATAAAGATAAATCCAAGGCAGCAACCAAAGAAAACATAAAAGAAGAAGGCCCAAATAAGAAACACAGGCAGGACAACAAAACGTAGAAATTCTGAAATAAAAAGACTCAAAAGAACAATGAAAACAAACCCATCCAGATGAAGAATGTCTTACAATTTGTTCCATCAATAGAATTACATGGCTTTAATCCATCCAAAAATGATCTATATGACCAAATACCAATAGGATATCCACAAGAAAGCTGCAAATTAAATAGAAATGAAATAAAAAGAAAGCTTACTACAATGAGAAGCATTGGAATGAGAAACATGGCCGGATTGACACGTTTCAAGAAGTTCTTGGACTTTGGGCGCCATTTCTTTTCTGATAAATGTAGGCCAATTCCAGCCAAGAGAACACTAAAAATTATGCAAAATTAAAAATAAACAGAATTACTAACCAGCTCAAACATAAATAAGCCCAAATATTTTCGGCACTTCTAATCAACTGGAAATTTATCTCCTGTGGAGCATTTTGTGGTATAATATCCATCGAGGTGAGAGGATCTTTCATATCAATATTTCCAGATATTTCATTGGCTGGCTGCAAAGAGATAATAAAACAAAGCAAAATATCAAACCTTTTCATAACTGGCAGCAATTCCATCAAGGCCAGGAATTCCCATCGGAATAAATCGAGACGTCGATGTAATTGATAACAAGCAGAGCGACATGTATATTAAATAGAACATTGCAAAAATGAAGAAACGCTAAAATTAGAAGTATAAACAGGTGAAAGTAATAACTTACTTTTGCATGAATCTGTCCGAAAAATAATAAAAAAGCTTCCGATTTCATACGGCCTTTGTTTGCGCTTCTCATAACTCTTGTTGACGTCGAAATTAGGCTTATATCATCTGATGTAGCGTTCATTTCTGCAAATTGATAATTACTGTGAATAGTAAGTGGTAAAATTAAGCGAGACAAAGAATAATAAGGCAAAAATAGTATGATGTAAAAATACAAGCAAGAGGAGCTCAAGAAATAAGACGTGATGAATAAAATCCAACGAATCCATAATTTCGCTGGTAAACATCGAACCACGCAATTTTTTCAAGCTATTTTTCCTTTCGATTTCTCTTTCATTTCTTTGGTTTTTTTCTTTATTGGAAAGCTCCCCTTCTGGCTTTTTCCGACACACTTGGAACTGCGGTTAGTTAACAAAAATGTTACTTCTCCGCCTGTATTCAGCTTTCAGATTCGTTACTAACAAGAAAGAAGAAGAGTGTGGCAAGATGGTCCATTTTTGTTTGATTTATTTTTGTAATTATCGACTGGAACAACATAAGGTTTGCATTATTTCCCTTTAATTTGCTTAGACTCTATCTACAATCATTATTGGACGTTGGTATTATGTTTGATGGTGCAAACCATCTTCTACTCTGGCAATATTTTTTTGTATCTACCCCAGCAGCTTTGCGGTTAGAGACAGTTGTAATACTTCTCTGTAAGAACTTTTTAGGCATTTTAAATAATCTTTTAGCCATTTTTCATGTTTTCAGATAACAACGTCAAGAACGAATAGATAATGCCCAATAATTATAACCTTTCTAAATTTGAATAAGCATTTTCTTAGTTGGTGATAATTTATTGGAATGTCGAGTAAGATTTGGTTACGTCGACAAGCTGAATCAGCTGTTCAAATGTAGTTTCTTGATTCCTTCCAGATACAATAAATGAGGAGATATTTGGAACGTTGTCCAAAATGAGGAAATAAAATAGATGAGCGCGGAGACTCTCAGAGTACTGACTATGACGAAAATACGGCTGAAAAAGTTCCTCCGAAGTAGGACATCCGGCTTTGGTGTTTTCTGGACTGGTCAAAGGCTTGATTTTCAAATTCTTGACATCGTGTATCAGCTTCATCCGGATCCAATATTTTTTCTTTGCCTCGATGACACGGATTTCGAATTCCAGCAGATGTTTTGGCTCAATGAGTCCAACGTACCAAGATAACTTGATGTCCTGGGTTGTTCCTTCTCCACTAACCAGAATGAGCACGCTTTTCTTCTAAAAAAATTACTTAATTGTTCTAAAAGAAAAAGACATACGCTATCAGGAATATTGTCATTGGCAGATAAGCAGAACTGTACATCGGAGTTTCTTTTAACCTTTGCGGTTTTACCTTTCTGCTTTCCGACTTCCAACAAATGTCCACCCACGGCGGTAAGGAGAAGAGTCCCAACTGTTTCGTTAAATGCATCCAAATGTTGTTCCAATTTTTTGGTACAGAAGAAAGGATGAATAAGATATGAATTTGGAGGTGTTCGAAATCCACGTTTTAAAAGTCGAGAGTTGTGGTCGAGAACAGTACTTTTAATCTCTTCTAACGGTGGTATGGTTGGATCCTGAAAAAGATTCTCCAAGATGTATGCCATTCAATTTTTGATTTCGATTTTTCTCATTTTTTTCAGATATTTCAAACAATTTTCTTTAGCAAAATATTGTCAACTGCTTGAAAAGTCTAGACAGCTTTTGAAAGTAATTTCTTTATGACCAAATAATATTTCTTTGTATTTTTAGGACTATTTTCGCCTTCACATTGTTCTTTTTCTGGATCTCATCAAAAATGCCAATTTTTTAAAGATAATTAAAGACCTTGTCAAAAGATAATGGATTTCCATCGGAAAAGGGTTATTTTTTCGTTCACTTATGAGATATTTTCTTATACATACTGTGTTTCGTGTTCCGCCTCCACCATCGCATTTTGAGAACATCAAGCGTCTCTTCATAAGAATATCCAAATCAGCGATTTGTGTCTTCTTTTCATCTTTCTGAAATTTGCTTGTAATTATCGGAAAATGACTGATGGTAAGCTGTTTTTCTTCGAGAATCCCCATATCCAAAAGGGCAATTATTCTCTGGGGAGTTTCGAGGATTAGTCTACGGATGGGTATTCGCCAAAAGTCGACCGAATTGGAAAAGTAAGCGTGACTATTTTTGGATATTCTTCAGTCATTCACAGGCAATAATCCCCCAGAAATAAGAGGATTATTTGGCAATCATTCATCCCAAGGAAATAAACCAAATATTAGATAACTTACACCCTCATTCTTTTCCTCCTTCTTTTCTTCTTTCTTTGCTTCTGCCTTCTTCGCCTTCACTACTTCCATTTTCTCCTTCATCTGAAGAATAAAAATAATTTTTATACGACTCACTTCCTCTTTCATCTTGCTCTCTTCCTTCACTCCATCTTTCTTCTCGTCCATCTCCTTCCGAATAATCTTCCTTTCCTCCTGGAAAATATTAATAATTATCAAGTTCGGGTATTCCACGGAAATTTCCAAAGAATAATCCAAGTGCTGTCGACAAGAAGAACTCAAAAATCCTTGTATTTCAACAAGAAAACGGGACGTCATTGAGAATCCGAATTTGTGTCGAGTCGACGATGTCAAAAGCTGGTAGATACGCCGTTTTGACAGAATTCTCGTCACCTCAAAACAGAAAGACCACGTTCAATTTCTCCCGCCAAGTTTGAATGGCCATCTATCCAAGGGCAATCTTTTACTCAAAATTCGGGAGATTTACTCCCGATTTTGTCGACGTCGACAGATAGGATTTCGCTTGCTATTTTCCCAACATCAGGGGAACGTCGACGATTGTAGACGGTCTTTCACGTCAAATAAATGGGCAAGGTAGCAATACTCAATGGAATTGGTTGAAAAAAATGTCGACGGGATATTCCGGTGTTGAAGAGTCTGGGAAATCAACAGCCAATCTCCTCATTCTTTCCTTCCAGATGTCGGCGACTCGGCGTCATCCAACTGAAGATTCTCGTCCTTGTTCGACGAGCCACTTTCTCCGACCCCGAGTTCTTTCAATGCTAACCCCGAGCAGATATTGTTGCTGATACTCTACTTCATGGAGGATTTGTCGTCTCTGGTTGTCCACCGCTATTTCCTGTGAGAAAGGACAGCAAGATAAGTACAAAAGCCTGTCGTTGCTTTCTGACAGAATAGTTTTGTCAATTTATCAGTCTGGAATTCATGTTTTCCACAAGTTTTTTCGTAAAAAAGTAGCCATCTGTTCCGTCATTCATTCAATTGGTTTCCTTCCTTGGTCTACAATGAATGTTTTTGATACTTCCGAAGAAGACGCTCAATTCCATGAGATGATACACCATTTGAACACGAGAACAAGGCTATCCATTGGAGAAAAGTTGGGAGAAGGTGGCTACGGTGTTGTCCACAAAGCTGTGACAAATGACGAGGGACGTGAGTGGCCATTGGCTGTTAAATTTGTCCGCAAAGGGTTCGTTTATTTTTTTTACATTTCAAAATTTTTTAATGATTTCTATTTATTTATTCGTTATTTCTAGGGCAACACCGGCGAAGAGAGCCATCTCATCAATGAGATGAAGATCTGCTGGGATTTGAATCATCCCAATATCATCTGTTGTCTCAATGTCGTCGACCTCTCGACGAACATCCGGAACTCTTTCCCCTACGTCTATTTTGTCTTCGAATTGGCAAAGGAGACACTTGAAGACAAAGTCGAGCGACAGGTATCTCTTTTTTATTTATGCCTAGTCATTGCCAACTTTTAGATCAGGCACACCGACCGCGGTCTCTCCGAATCGGATTTGCAGAAGATGATCCGTCAGCTTGCTGGTGCATTGCAATATATGGACTACAAGCACTATTACCACCGGGACATCAAGCCCGAGAATGTCCTCTTGGATGACAATGGCAATGTGAAGCTGGCAGACTTTGGTCTGGCCGTCAAGTTATGGTAAGTTTTTTGCAATAAAATTAATTTTCTTTCAAATTTACACTCTTTTCCGTCTATTTACTGCTTCAAAATTAGTTTAGATTATTTTTAATCGTTAAAATTAATTTTTCAGGCCTGGCGAAACATCCACCACCAACTGTGGCACCGTTGGATACAAGGCGCCGGAAATTGGACTTGTCCCCTACCATGGACGACCGGCCGACGTCTACTCCTTCGGCGCTGTTTGTTTCTTTGCTGCCACTGGTCAGGAACCATTCATCGGAAGTCAGAAGAGACTGAAGTTCCCCAGCTGGTGGGCCATGCCCAGGCTCAAGATGCTGATCGAGGCCTGCCTCAACCCGATTGCCGCTTCCCGGCCTGATTATGCCCAGTTGCTGGCTTCCAACTTTTTGAAGCAGTAAATATTTTGTTCCTTTCTATTCCAACAGCTGATTCGCTTCATCGTCTTGTCGGCATTCAAAGGCAGCCGACCTGTGGCACGGGCAGACATGGCGACGTCGAGGCTCATTGACTGAGCGATTGTCGACTTCCTGGGGAGGGCATTCTTCTCGAGAAATGTACGTAGTGTTTGTATTACACAAATGGTATTGGGCATCTTTGTAAGAGTGGAGAAACATAATTTTCTTGGGGACCAGAAAAATGAACAGACGCGCGTCGAGGGCGTAGGACTACAGTCTGACGTCGCCTTGATCTGTTGACGGGCTGGTCTACTTCTCTGATATCATCTGGTTCTATCTGTACGAAAAGCCCACCAACTATTTTCTTTTATGACTGGATAAGGGAGAAGGCTTGGGTTATTGGGTTGGGGCTATCTCTGACATGTCGACTGCCATGAGACAGCAGAGTTTTCCCTTTGTTGTCGCCGCCATTCCATGTGGCCATCGAGTAATGTAAGTTATTCTGAGCAGAAAACTGTTCTCTCCTTCTCACATCTCCGGCAATCAAATTTAGACCAATCAAAGACATGGTATATGTGTGTCGTCAGTTTTTTTTTGAAATTGGAATTTGTTTGTTTAGAACGAATGAGAAGTCGAAGATGTCCCCGAGCAGTCGTCCCTATCTGGCGCGGGAGATTACCCGCTCACAGCCATATTACGGTCGCCCGGCTGATGTCTGGACTGCTGGCGTCGTCGTGTTCATCTCGACGACTGGTCATTTTCCATTTGATGATCGAAACCAAGAGTAAATGCTCGAGGATCAAATTGCCCATGTCGTCAACTTCTGCTCCGCTTGGTCCGGTAGTCCCGAGCTGAAGGCCATCATTACAGACATGTTGCATCTTGATCCGGATCGCCGTCCCAGCTATGATGTCCTGCTGCGCTACGACTGTCTTCATGACACGCCGTCTCAGATGAGAGGACCCGGATCGTCTAAAGAGTCGACGTGAACAGAAGAAAATCCACCGTCAGAGAGCATAATTATAACCGGTTTTAGTGAATATCCATTTGTCATATCTATTTTCTTTTTACTTTTTCGTAGTTAATGGTAGCATTGGGGCAATTCCATTTTAATTTCAAGGCTCATTCGGCTTCGCCTCTTTTCAAGGCGACGAAATTGTCGACAGCCGAAGTCTCCGTTTCCTTTCCGACAAATTGACTTTGGATTGCTTATCCGTCGTGGAGAAAGTTCTGATCTTTGTTGTCGATTTTCTGGCTAAGAAATAATCTCGTGTCGGCGGTTGATTGCCGAACGTCGGCAGGTTTCGATCATTCCTGATCTCGGACGGATTGTCGAAGATTACCCGCACCTGGCCAGGTGGAGCTGAATCGTTTCGTGAATAAAAAAGCAGAACAATTGAAGGCTTGTCCTCAAAAATGACTGTCGCGTCTTTCCTGTTGTGATTAATAAAGGTCGACCTCGGACAATTCGCCCGTCGAGATTCTATTCAAAATGTAACAATTTAGGTCAGCCATCGTCCACTCAATCACGTCACCACCCACATTCTCTCTCAACGATAAACCGCTATCCGATCAGCTGAAACTAAACAGAATCTTTTTGGAACAAAGGGGCCGGTTGTCGACGGAGATTCTGTGCTGACTTTTACAAATCTTCGACCTGGTCAGAATGTACCTCGTCCTAGCTATTATTGGCCTACCTAGCTCTATTCTCTTTCTAATTTTATCTGTTCATATTTTATTGTTTGGAAGAAATAAGACAATGAAAATGATCCAGGCCGTCTCTCGACATTTGAAGTGAGTTCGGCCGCCATCAACGAATGCCCTGATTTTTAGGGGAATGCCGCTTCTTGCCTGGAGTGTAAAGACGGCTAATAAGGGAATCCCTTATAATTTTATAGAAACTGTGGGGAAATCGCCTCCTGACGAAAAAGGGCTATTGACTTCTAAATCAATAGGTAAGGGACCTGTCCCTTGACAGCCGAATAACTCTCGACCTTCAAGATAATTTCTGTTCCACTTGATCTTTAGTGGGCATTTTAGGGAAGATCGTTCCAAACTATAGACAGTTTCTGTTATCAGAAATAATTTCCAGGTACTGGTAAACTTCTCCACCTGCAGGGAATCCGCGGCTTGGCCATCTGTTCCGTCATTGCCTTCCATTATTTCCCTGACCATTTTCCAAATGGATATCTGGGAGTCGACATGTAATTTCATCCACCGTTCGTGTAGTTTCTGTTTAGATTTTTTGTCCTTTCTGGCTACTTGATGTCAATGCTCCTGTCAAAAAAGTCTAGTCTCGATGTCTCTACAATCGTCGACTTTTTATATCGTCGGATCAAAAGAATTACTCCTCTCTATTATCTCGTCGTCCTAATTACCATGGGTAGAACTTTTCCCCAAATAACTGTCGACTTTTCCAGCTATTCTCCATTTCTGCCCGTGTACGGAGCTCGGAAACAACTTGTTGACAGCCCGAAGTGCCATTTGGCTGCTCTCCAATACCAATTGGGACACAGGAATGGGTTATTTTGAGAAATCGGGACTGTCGCACGATCTCTTCACTCATACTTGGTCTCTCTGTCTTGAGATGCAATTCTATCTCCTTTTTCCATTTTTATGGTGGGCACAGATACAATTTTCGGCTAATCGGAGGATGATTATCTTGCACATTATCAGTAAGGAAGATCCTGTCGGTTCAAGGAAATACTTCCAGGTGGCTTCTCTCTGGTTCTTTATCTTATGAGCGAGGAGCGGGTCGCCTTCAACAGTGTTCTTTGTCGGGTTTGGCAATTTCTCCTAGGTAAGTAAAGGATCCATGTTTGGCTGAGTACAAAATAGAGACAACTTATCGTAACATTTCTTATCCGTCATAATTCAGGAAATATGGTTCATTACCTGGAAAATTCCAAATCTTCGAATAAAGCGGAAAAGCCCCGGATTGACAATCCCGACGAGAAAGCTGAAAATTCTTCAAAGAATGTGCTCTCAATGGATTGGATCTTTGCCTCTTTGTCCCTTGTCCTGTTTGTCTACACCGCCACCATAAAAGCTCATCTTCTCGAGAATTATTCCAGGTACGATAATTTCTATTTTTCCTGTCCCGCCGCCGTCGTCGCCATTGCAACAGAGCGAAGTCGTGTCTGATGGCGGCAATCAAACCCAGCGAACCACGTTCATTTCAGAATAACCACAACCCTGCTGTCCATTGTTCTGATCCACTTTGGCAAAGGATTTTCCATATTAGAAAATGGAATGCTGGTACTACTGGGGGAGATCTCCTATTCCTGGTACTTGGTCCATTGGCCAATGGTTGTGATTCAAAAAATGTACGAACATACGTCGAAAGAAGGTAGCAGGGTTACGGTGGCCAATCTAATCGACATCCTAGACATGTTCCTTGGAGTAATTGCCTCTTTGACCGCCGCCATTGTATTTCATTATGGGGTAGAGAAATTCTACCTGGTTTGGGAGAAGATGACCATCTGCGTCACTGTACTCCTCCTGTTTTTGAGTTGCAATAGTCTTCACTATTATCTGTCCCGTAAATAGTTACCGTACTTCTATAAAACCCCCTTCTAGATACCCGATTCGAAATTTGTCAAGAATCACCTCTTCTAAAGACGGACTTCTCTGCGATGTCTATTGGTAATGGCCACTAATTACAGTACTCCGTCATTTTTAGAGGAAAGACAAGCCTACAATACCAATCTGTCAAACTATGACAATTATCAGATATTAAATAAGGGATGCGAATTTGAGCCATCTCTCCAGAGTTATGTCCTGGAAGCGCCGTCTTTTGAAGGAACTTGTAAATATAAAGTTTCTTCTGTTCAAACCGACAAATTTCCGGTGATTTTTAGAACGACGAAGCAAAAGGAAACAGGACAATTTTGGTCATGGGCAACAGTTGGGCAGCCAACATTGTCCCTGTGGTATTTGATGAATGCAAGCCATTTTTTGCCAATATTTACAGGACTTCATATCTTGGTAAGCTGCTTTTCCATTGATACTGTGTCCTTTTAGGATGTGAACTCCTGAGACCAAACGCCATGATTGGCGG
This sequence comes from Oscheius sp. DF5033, assembly GCA_964036215.1. Taxonomy (NCBI): domain Eukaryota; kingdom Metazoa; phylum Nematoda; class Chromadorea; order Rhabditida; family Rhabditidae; genus Oscheius; species Oscheius sp. DF5033. The sequence goes on from CAXIWN010000011.1 coordinate 3,119,159, forward strand.
CTGGTTAAATTGTGGTAAACGAGAGCAAGCATATTTACAAACCGTCGAGAAGTTCAAACCGGATTATCTGTTCCTCACATACAGGTACAGCTTTCCCTCATTTTTTCACTGTCTATTTATAGATATTGCTTCTTTGGACTGGCCCATACCGAAGCAGAATGGGAAGAGATCATGCGAGTAGCTTCCGAGAGACTTGCCTACATTGCCCCATTCGTCAAAGAGAAAATCTTCGTTCTACGGACTTTTCCCCTTGTGGGCACACCGCCGGTGATAATCAACGCGGCAATGGCCAACAACACGGAGGTCAATTGGGACGTGGGAAAGCTGAATGGATTCGACATGGCGACAGCACAGAAGAAATTAGATGAATTGATGAGGAATTGCCCGAAGTGTGAAGAAATTGATCTCCAACCGCCATTTATGTTAAACGGAAAATTTACTCCTTACGATCCGAAATATTACATGGCCTATGTGACCCAGGGAACCCACTTTTCTCTGCTGGGGCTAGAGAAAATTAGACCGGTTTATACAAAAATATGTCGAAGGATAGGGAGGACATAATTCTGCGGATATGACGGCTAATAATAAAATAAAAATTTATTACGTTTGTGTTGATGTTCTTCTGGGATGTCATCAAAAATCCATTCAAATTGCAAGAATATATCGATACACACCAATCTTGGTATGTTGCTCTAATTCTAAATGAAAACAATTCCAGTAGTCGGCATGATTGCTCACCTATCTGGATCTACGCTGTTTATCTTAATGATACTGTCTGTGACTTGGTTGAAAAAATGTGCAAATTACTTTGAGGATCTCAACAAGAAAAAAGATGAAATGGATAAACTGGACGCTGGAACGAAAGAGTCGAAATGATCTGTCTGAATGCAATAAAAGTCGTTTTCTCAAAAGTCAACGTGAGGACAGAAGTCGAGCTCAGTTCTCTTCCTGGAAGATGTTCGACCTGACACTTTTTCCTGTCACGCCCAAAAGCACGGTCGAGAACTTGACGGAGTAGGCGTTTCGGGGGGATTGGGACTATCTTCCGATGAGGAAAAATGACTTCTTTTAAATAAACATTAGAGTTGTTTTTAATTCCTGCTACTTTTCCACGTCCCCCAGCCGTTCTCTGAAAATATGAGATCTCTGATGAGTCAATTTCTCCGAAATCTCCAATGACTGATTCGCCCACTTGTTGACACATTTGTTTCCTCGAGGAATTGTCCCCTCTTTTCCCCTCTTCCCACCATGTCGAGTAATTTTGCCCAAGCTTATCTCAAAGGAAAGAAGACGAATAAGGACAAGACAGACCCTCATGTCCATTTTCGTGTCGAACAAAGCCAGGGACAGTATCACTCGTCGACCATCCACAGCTACGTAAGTTTCTTCTTCCTTCTAAAAAGACTTTTCAGTATCTCTCCTGGGTAATTGCTGTTGTCTATGCTCTCTTCTTTGTCATCCTGCTAGTCGTCGAGCTCCGTTCGTCGGAACTTTCCTACAGTGCTGTAATTCACCTTCCTTTCTCCCCAAAAAAGCTTTTTAGTGGATTCGGTTGATCTTCTTCGGCTTCCCCGCCTTCTCATGTATTGGCGCCCTTCTCTTGAAAGTTCCACTGGGCCTTGGTCCCATGACTTCCATCCTCATGGCTCTTCGAGCTCTTCTCTACTTCTTCGGAGCTATCACCATCCTTGTCGCCCTCTTTTGGGATATTTTCGACACCGCCTACAAGATTGAGGTAAACATTCCCTTCTGAATTCTGGAAAGTAATCAGGCATTTAAGGATTATTTGAAAGAGCATCACGCCCATAAATCTGTCGTATTCAGTATGTCTCCCTCTTTTTTTCAATGAAAATATTCAGATATTGTCTTCGCCAGCACTTGGTCTGGCCTGTTGTTGCTCTTTTCCGCTGCCTTCGTCGACCATCTCGTCATGGTTTTGAAGAAATGTGCCAACTATTTTGAGGATGTCATCATGACTGGAGATGAAATTGTAATCGGCAAATTAGAGGATGGCAGCCAGTGAATAGTAACAGTTCCAAATAAACGATTTTTGTTGGGCAAAGATTCAGTTCTTGGGGAAAAGTGGGAAGGGACGACGATGACGGATTCATGGCTTCGTCGTAATGTTCTATATAGAATAAAGATGTTGCCTACATCATTGTCTCCGCCATTGTCATTTTTATACCGTGCCCCTCATGGGAAAACTGTCGACGGCTCCAATTGTATTGATTAGACAGCCAGGCGGTCAGACAACCACTATTCCCCAATCATTATCTTCGTCCTGACACTCCCACAGCTCCCGTTGTACTAGCGAAATAGTTTTGGGACATTTTCTTCCCTTTATTTCAAACTGACCGCCCTGTCGACAACGGTTAGAAATATTTTGTCAGAAGCGGTTATCCGGTCGAGCCGTGCTTCTATTCCCAGTCATTCTATTGCCTGGCTGCCTTCAACAAAGGTTTGCCTTGTTTCGTTTGGTTATTTAATTACTGCATTTTTCAGCATCGAAGATGAGCATCTCCGCCGTCTGCGGCAGTCACCGTCTTGTGGCCATCCGACATCTGGTCACCGCCTCCTCTGCCGCCTGTCAACTGGAACCGAAGGCGTCCTTCCGAAGCAAGGATCTCCAAATTGAGAGGATTCCCCAAGCCAAACTTCGACCCAAAGAAGGCCAAGTCTCCTTGAAATTCGGCCAAAATTACACGGACTATATGATGGAAGTCGACTGGACCAAGGAGAAAGGATGGACGACGCCCGTCATCAAGCAGACAAAGGAAATTTCAATTCATCCGGGAGCCAAGGTACGTATTTGGCTTGATAATTGCCTTGAAAACAGTGTGATAAATTCAAAATGGCCGTTGGCCGCGCCTTGCTTTTTGACGATTTGAAAATGCCCCGGTTGTCAAAAGCTGTCAGATTTGTCGCTTTTCTTTTGGTCTTGGCAAAAGTCGAGAACTTTCGCTTATTTCGGAATCACTAATTTCTATATTTCCAGGGTCTCCACTATGCTGTTCAACTGTTCGAGGGATTGAAAGCCTTCCGAGGCATCGACGACAAGATTCGAATGTTCCGCCCGGAGAAGAACATGGTCCGTATGAATCGGACTGCCCTCCGTGCCGCGTTGCCGACTTTTGACGGCGAGGAGCTGATTGAGATAATGAAGAGACAGATCTCATTGGACAAGGACTGGGTCCCGTCGGCAGAGGGATCGGCACTCTACATTCGACCGTTTATCTTCGCCACCGATCCAACTTTGGGTGTTCTCCCTCCTGAGGCGGCTAAGCTCATGGTCTTGCTCAGCCCCGTTGGCAATTATTTTGGCCCGACTTCTGAGGTAGCCATATTTATTTTAATTTGAGACAAAAATTGTAGGATTTGCGTCTGTTGGCCGATTGTCGCTATGTGAGAGCCTGGCCTGGCGGTGCTGGCCAATACAAAATGGGCTCGAATTATGCGCCGACAGTGTCGATTGGCAGCGAAGCCAGCAAAAAAGGATGTCAACAGGTGCTGTGGCTGTCCGGAAAAGAGCAATGGGTCACCGAAGCCGGCACCATGAATTTGGGAATGATTTGGACAAATGAAAACGGCGAAAGAGAACTCATCACTCCCGCTCTGGACATGGGTCAGTCGACTTGACTCTCCTCAATTTATCCGGCTATTTCTAGGTCTAGTTCTCCCTGGAGTCATGCGACAGTCCGTCCTCGAGCTGGTCAGCGGCTGGGGAGAATTCCGCGTCACGGAGAAAGACTTCACTCTGGATCAGGTCATCCGCGGCATCAACGAAGGTCGAGTCGAGGAGATATTTGGCTGTGGGACAGCGGTCGTCATTGTGCCGGTAGGCAGTTTCCTCGTCGTCGACAAGAACGAGAATGAGCAACTCTACAAGCTGCCGGAGAAGAAGCCCGAGGACAGCGTCGTCCAGAGGTTGAATTTCGTGGAATTTCTAATGTTTTCCATTTCAGAATCTATCGAGAAATCACCGACATCCAGTACGGTCGACGGGAGATGAAGGACTGGGTTCGCATCGTCTCCTAGCCGGCCACCTCCACCGCCGCTGTCAACAACTTACCGGTGATAATATGCGTGAAAATACATATTTTTGTATATTGTTTGTCTTTTTCGTAATCTTTTCTATTTACTGTCTTTCGTTGTTGATTGTGACACTGCCAAACAAGGAAATCACAGCCAAAGTGAACACAGACATGTTCCATTGTCTCTTTCGATTTTGGCGAACAAATATAAAGAAGCTGTGGAAACATTGCAAAGGCCAGCTAGAAAACTGTCGACAGAAGACAGAAAACAACAGACGACCATGGTGGGGTCGACGTCGAGGGCGAACTGCCATCGACGGTCGATGTCAACTCGACTTGATCCTATCCAGTAGATTTCTTCGGAGACTTTGAATTTGCTGAAATTGTTAGACTTCCAGGGAACACAGTAGATACTTCTTGTTCTTTTACGTGCCAGCTAACAGCTTCAAATTAATTGGCAGAAAGGCAGGCCGCTCGTCCGCCTGCACCCATACGAACTGAGCAGGAGGGCAATGTTTACACTTGAAAACAGAGGAGGAGAGAACATTCAGCTGCCAAGATTATACGGGTACAAGCGAACGAATGCGATGGGAAGATTATCGTCGAGTCAACAGCACTTTCACCTCTCCTGACCCAGAGTCTTCCGTCCTGTCACCGGGGTGATAAATGGCGCGATTGTTTCCCTGATCCAATGGACGGCTGAAAATGTTCGATGATCTAGAAAAATGAAGGAAATTTGCTGGAAAAGTAGCTTATATCACAAAGTCCTTTCTGATACGACTCGACTACACTTGGCAATTTTTTTGGTTGTTTCCTGTCGGCGGCTGACTCATCGACGCACCCCGTCAACATCCGTTTATTTGCCCCTACTTCGCCAAATTTCTAAACTTTTCAATAGAATTTCCTTTTTTTTCAATTGATGGTTTTATTATTTGTCTGGAAATTCTTCTTCCCTGATTCTATGACCCTTGGACTGGTGTCATATCGCCGGTGGTGCCATTCCACGTGTTTAGCTTTTTCATTTCACACAGCTACCACGCAATTTCATTTCCTCTTTGTGATATTTTTTGTGCTGGAAGGAAGAACAAATTTCACGCTTTTGAAAGCTAAAGTTCGAAGAATCAAAGCGTTACGTCAATCTGTTTACTTCCTTCTTTTGCTCCAGACAATATTTCTTTAGTCTTCTTCTTGATAATATTTGCTTCCGTGTTCTTTGTTGTTATAATATTCCTGCAATTTTTTACAGTGGAAAGTAGAAAAAAAAGAGTAAGAAAAAGCAAAAAATGAGCAATGAGCGTTACGCAATGAATTTCTCTCAATGGCCATATTCGGAATGGAGCATTTGTACATTTTCGCCCTGAAATTCACTCGCCTTTTATTTGTCTCTCGCTATTCTTCTAATTTTATTGTTTTTCTGCATTTTATTACTCCGAGCAGGTTATAACTTTACTAAATAACGAAGTCTAATTGCTCAGGAGAACATCTGCAAGAGAAAACATCCATTTTAATGCGCTACAAGCTTTTCGTCCAGTTTTCATTGATCCATTCAGTGGCCTAGCTGTTTTTCACGTTGTTTACATTCAGTGGGCGGCATTTGGGGACAAAGATTCATATTTCCGTCCTCTTGCACGCATTAGAATTGTCTTCTCTTTGATTTATATGAATTATTCTTTGAACTAGCAGATAAATTGACGCTGATCTGAAATTTTGGATCAAAAGACATAAATCTATTGCGTATTCTTATTTAGCCAGCCGTTTGTTAGCAAGAAATACAAATAATGTGAATTGTTTCAGTCCTCCCACTCTCTTTGTTACATGCACTTGATTTGTGTCAATTTAATTCTTTTTCTGCTTCAGAATGCCGTCCCGATCACAGAGAAAGAGAGCCGCCACCAGCCCAGACATTGTAAATGACGAGCCATCCGGTAAGAAGCTCAACCATTCTAATCATGAGGTTTGTTTTATTTTTTATTAGTGTTTTATTTTTTGCTATCAATATTATTTTTTCAGGATAGTGAAGAGCCAGAAATCCCGCCATTCCGGATTGCTCTAAACAGGCCGGCCCCCTACAGCGATGAAGCAGAAGCAATAGCCTACAGGAATGCTATAGATTACACCAAGAAAGTTACAATTGAAATGGCTAAAGCAAACGAAGGTAAGGCGGTTTTTTCATTGATTAGTGATATTTAGCTGGTCGTCCTGTCCGCATTTATGCCGATGGAATTTATGATCTATTTCATCACGGACATGCTAACCAGCTTCGCCAGGCGAAAAACATGTTCCCGAATGTTTATCTCATCGTTGGAGGTATTTCTATTTATTTCTGCTTTATTTTTAATTTGTAAATTGTAGTTTGTGGTGATGCAAATACGCATCGATATAAAGGAAGAACCGTAACATCTGAAGAAGAACGATTTGAAGCTGTTCGACATTGCCGCTATGTGGACGAAGTTTATCGAGATGCTCCATGGTTTTGTACAGTCGAATTTCTTAAAGAGCTCAAGGTATTTTCCATTTTCTTTGTATTTTGCAGTCAAGCACGTGATGTTTACGAGTACGATTTTTGTGCGCCTGCTTGAGAATGCTACAGTTTGTTATTCTTCATCGCAACAACATCGATTTCATAATGCGTACATTATTTTTCAGGTTGATTTTATTGCACATGATGCTATTCCTTATGTGGCTCCCGGTGAGGAAGATCTTTATGAAAAATTCAGAAGAGAAGGTGAATATATTCATTTTCTTTGAGAATCAATTCATTTATAGGCATGTTTATTGAAACAGAACGTACTGAAGGAGTTTCTACGAGTGATGTTGTATGCAGAATCATTAAAGATTATGACAAATACGTAAGAAGGAATTTACAGCGTGGTTATACCGCAAAAGAGCTCAATGTTGGATTTTTGGCTGTAAGTTTTTGTTTCAGTATTCGTTTTAAAGTTTTATAATTTAGGCAAGCAAATTTACTATTCAAAATAAGGTTGAGACTATCAAAGAGAAAAGTTTGGAGCTGATTAACAATTGGAAGACACGATCAGATGATTTTATTCGTGAATTTATTGACACGTTTCATAGAGACGGAAGATTAAACGTAAGCTTTTCTACTTTTTGTTCTAAATTTAAAATCCATGTATTTAGCTAGTTGGATTATCGATAGGGGTGAGACTAAATTTATTTAGCGTTGGGTTAATTTTTTAAATGTTTTATGCAACCATTTCGGGTTTGAGTTATCGCTATCTCCTATCGCTCATTTTTCCTTCTCTTCAAAATATTTCCGAATAATCAAATCCAATTTTTTGTTGAATATTCTATTAAAATATTAGTTAATTTATAATTTTCAGGCTTTTGGAGGACGATTAAAGGAATTAGTTTCTCGCTCACCATCTCCTGAACCAGCCGGTGATGAAGCTGAATACTCGAATAATTATACCAATGGCACCGCCTAAATTCGTGATATTCCAGTATTTTCTTCTATTTATTTCTTATACTCTTTTGACTAGCCTGTCCTCTCAGGTTGTACTATGCCATAAAATGTGCAGTTTTCGATGCCTTTACTATCAGTTAATATTTACGGATAATGAAGAATAAAGATGTTTTATTTGTACGAATTAGTTTTGTTGTTACTTTGTTATATCAAATAATTATTACAAAAATAGTATTTATAGGTATTTTAAATGAATAAATAAGATTAGGAATTATTATATATGTCTACCTCTACAGAAAGTACTAGTACTAATGATAAAGAAAAGACTAGAAAAAATAGATTTAAGGTAAGATTTAGTTTATATTTTCTTCTATTTTTTACAGGTGATTATTCGCCGTTTACCGCCTTACTTAACTTGGGATGAGCTCAAGGAACAGTTAGATCCATTGCCTTCTATAGAATACGTGTCATTTTGCCCGGCTGATCTTTCTTTTGCACCTCATGCCTTTGGACGTTGCTATTTTGTCTTCACAAATGAGGATGATATTTTGGAATTTAGCGAGAAATTTAATCGCTATATTTTTGTTGATAAAAAAGGCTATGAATCAGCAGCTATGGTTGAATTAGCTATGTATCAAAAAGTACCAAGAAAGAAACGAGAAGATATGGCTAAAGATCCACGTTGTGGCATTATTGAACAAGGTCTGTTGTTTACTTTTTTATTTTTATGCAACATTTTAAGAACCTGAATATCTTCGCTTTGTTGATGAATTAGAAGCTGATAAAAATCATAGTATTATGACAATGGAAGAACAATTGCGTCATGTGCAGATGCAAGAAAGTACTAGTAAAGGTAAAAATTCCGGCTATTTTTTGCAATTTTAATGGAAATTGAGCGACTGGTTAAATATTATGCTACTATTTATCTCTGCGTTTTTTATTCCATTTTATCTGTTTACAGCTGGCAGTGTTCAATCTACACCTCTAACTCAACATTTAATCAAGATTTATGCAGAAAAGTCACAACGCCGAGAGGTTTTTTTATATTTTTCTATTTTTGATTATATTTCTAGGAGAAACGAAAAGCTATGGATAAATTCCGAAAACCTCGTACGGAAAGAGAACGTGTCAGAGATAGACCTCGAGATATTCCTGCTGCTAAACCAACAGATGACGATGATGATACTACTGAACATGTGATGAAGAAGTTGGGAATTGGTAGAGCGAAAGATGTACCTCCAAAGAAGCGATCTCCTCCGGCTACGGATGATTTTATCAAAAAAGGCTCACCGGCAAGGTAAATGATTTTTCAAATTTTTGATTTCGTTTGTTTAAAGCAGGAAAAAAATTAATTGTTTCAGGAAAGAAGTATTACCTCTCCCGTCAAGACCAGAAAAAGCGCCAAGACCTCCAAGAGCTGAACGTCCTCCGAAGAATGATGCTGATAAAAAGAAAAAGGTTTGTAATCGCCACGTTCCATTTTCAAATTAATATTTTTAGGATCGTCCGGAGCGTGAAATTTATCGTCCTGGTCAACGAAATCGACAAAAACCAGCAACTGCAGATGCCTTCGATGATAAGCAATAATTTGGCTTTAACTCTCGGTGATGTGATGTTTATTTTTTTACACCTAATTTTGTATGTAAATACAGATATTCAGTGCATTTTTTATTTTAATTTAAAGGAACAGTCCAGGCTTACGGTAGGAAGAGCATCAGTACGCAGCATGCAAATTACGTATTTTGTAATTTAGAACAGCGTGCATTTTTGGAATTATGTTATTTATGCATCGTTTCTCATTTTTTTTACTTGCAAAATAATCGCCATAATATTGCAAGCAAAAACAACAAAAAAACTAGAGTAAATAATGTAGAAAATCAAAGAAAATTCTGAAAATAATTTTGATTTTTTCAAATTCGAACGCATTTTCGCGGTTCGTGTGCACACGTGAGCACGAGCGTCCCCCTAGCCTGGACTGTTCCTTTAAAGACGGATGTGACTAATTTCGGTCATTAGTCATCAAAGACTTTTTCGGCGAAATCACGTAGCATATTTACCAAATCACGGTCGTGTCTATTTACAATTATTCGTCTATTTACTGTGCGCCAAGCACCCCGAGGGCAAGCCTCCCGGACACAGAGTAACGACCTCAGCCGGTTCTTTTTGATTTATTGAAACTGATGATTCTTTAGCCACGTCAAGGAATCATTTTGGGGTCACCAGGCGGTAGCACTTTTGTGGCATAACTGGTCCTGTGAATGCCGTGAGCAATTCCCTCCAGGCGGTAACCAGAGTTCCAGACATCGGCAACAGTTTGAACTGTCTGGTGAGGAAATTTGAAAATATTCCCAGGAAATCACATGTGAGGCTTATCTATACGAAACAGACCAGTTTACACATACGACAATTGGAAGGGGGAAATTTGCTTTAAAGATTTTTAGGTTCAAGCTGGCCTTAGAGGGCAACACCGTCATAATCTTCCCGTGTAAATAATGAAAAAACGAGGCAATTTCCTTATTTTCTTCAGATTACTTGGGTGCAAAGGGAACGGTATATTTAGCACCTCAAAGTTTGTCTACTCCCACCGGCAGTTCTGATTGATGGAGGCAAATAAACGAGATCAAAGGCCGAAATATTAACTGGAGGATTATGGAAAAATTTAGAAATTAGTTGAAAACTGAAAATTTCAGAAGAATATCTAAAGAAAATCGATGAAGCCAAAAGAACGACGAAAATCTACTGAATATTCTTATTTCCTGAATATTTTATCTTTGATTTTTAGTCTCCTAATAATATTTGAGGTTTCTTTCTCTTTTTTGTCAGATGCCATTATGTTTTGCATCCGTCGTCCACACAAACCCGCGAACACAGTTCAAACAGAATTCGACTGTTTGTCCTGGATAGTGCTGGCCATTTTCCTCGTGGCAGAATTTCTAAATGGAAAAGTTTTCTGCAGACTTTGAGGAAAAATAAGGATTTCTCTCAAATTACATCAGCAACCGAAAAAAAACCGGGGGGAAGATGGAGGTAAACACGAGCTGCCCCGGGCGTGAACCTGCAGCTCCGGCAAACAAAACTCACATTTTTGAGGTCTGTCTCTTCCGCAAGCGGATGTCTTTTTACGCAATTTATTTTTATTACTTCTAAAGACTCCTAAAATAATTTACTGCTATAAATTTGACCGAGAAGGACAAATTTTTTGATTGAAGATGTACAATTTTTGCCGAATTTCTAGTTTTCATCGACAATCGTCCAGTTTTCTCTATTTTTCTGTAATTTTCCTGAAAAATAAATTCTACGCCGAGTATTACGGTTACTAAAAGTAATAAATGAGCTGAATATCAGCTTCAAAGCAATTTTTTTACATAAAATAAGCAAAATCTTGTGAATTTTTAATTTTAGTCGACGAAAATTCAATTTTCCTTAATTTTTCTCTCATCCCATTGGAAAAATTAACTTCCCACACTCTCTAAAAGTTAGTAAGACTAATAAATATCCAGAATATCAAACTCCAAAGCTTATCAATAAGAAAGCAGCTGATTAAGAGCCAGTAGAGACTTCCGACTCAAATAAAATCTGATGAATCAACCAGATCACTCGTCTATTTTTAGCCATCCCGTTCCCCCCTCGTTATCTCTAAAAATCTAAAATAAAGGAAGATGCAAAATGTTGTCTATTGTTGTCCTAATCCCCGTTGTTCTCAGCTGGGGTTATCTCAACTATATAGTTTTTTCTATCTGTCAAGAGGCCGACCTTTTTCCCCCTAAAAATTATGCAATCGACCGAATTTTGGGACTATATTCTCGAAAACAAATGGAATAATTGGTTCTGTCAGTGTGCCTATAAATCGTGGAGATATAAGGTAAGGGTGACATAAAATGCCAAAAAAAAGGAAAATTTTCGATGTTTTGGGGGGAAAAGCTAGGTGCCGAGATTTTACGGGTACACCCGCAGGAGATTTGGGAAAGGTCGACTTAGAGAGATCCCCATCCATAAATTCTCGGCAGCTGATCTTCTACGAAACGCAAAATTGCCCTCTAAACACGGAAAACAATAATTTCCCCTGCATAGATTTTAAGGGTGCAACTGCCCCGAGACATAAAGACGTGTTCATTTCGTTTCGATCTTTTGCCGCATCCGGAAGCAGCTCGTCGTCGCCTTGTTTGTGTTTCGACTTCCTAACTCGCCTATTTGCTTTTGCTTTTCTCGCAACCGTTGAGCTACTACTCGCGTGTCTTCCATTTTTACCGTATACCCCCCTCAGGGCCCTTTTATATTATATTCCCCTGTCCCCGAAGTAAATAGACCCTCTTCTTCTTCTTCTCTGTGGGGGTGCCGCTGCACCCCCACACGTGGTTACATATATTGACACTTTTCGAACTGTTTCCAATTGTAAGCAGGACAGACAGTACAGAGATTAGACCGAGTTGACTTCTGTCAAAAGGCAGGGGGCAAAAAATAGTTCCGGGGAGAAATTTTTGAACCCTTACCACCCCCTCTTTTAGAAGATCACGGGATGACCTAGTTTTATTGCTGAAAAGACTGGAGATTTTGGAAGAGACGACCTCCTTCGGTCCGTCGACTTTCGGCTTGCGAGGTTGTGGGTTTACGATTTTGAGAATAATGGCGGCCGATGTTCCTGGGGCATGTCGACGAACCCAGGAACATCTCCTCGACGTTCGAAATATCAGAAATTTGAAAGAAATCTGTTTCTCGCTTTACCTAGCAGAAAAATCCGAGCTGTGACTGATGGCTGCCAGTTGGTCCGAGCAATGTTTCAGTTTTTCTTTGGAATTTCAAGAAAGAATAATGCCAATCTTTTTTTCCCTTTCTATTTTAAATTTACAGTAATCTACCAATAATTTTCAGCCGATGACTTCGCTCCCAAAGAAGGTGGCTCCCCCCACGTCACGTAAGTTTTCCTTGTTTGACCCGTAGTTTGATCTAAGGATCTTTGACAACAGTTCTCCGATATAAGGGAGAGAAAAATTAAATAAAGAGAGTCGCCATTTTTCAGCAGCCGCCATCGGCCACTCCGAACTCGACGACAATAAGGTTTGATCTTTGGCAAGGAGCTGTTGTGCTCTGTCTTGCTCTCCATTCTTTCCCCTGTCTCCTTTTCCCCTGTCTTCTAGAAAAATCCTTGTTATTTCTATTCCCCGAAAGCTAACAGCGTGGGATGCATGTAATAATGCTGACCGACCGCGTGTGTGGTGATAACCTTTGTTGGAAAAGGAAGACAGTCAGATGGCCGTCTATTGCATAGGGGAATACACACATTTCCGGTTGTAAGAAAACTCTTCGTGCTCAAAAACGCCTATATAAATGTCGGTTGAAATGCAAATCTTTTCGAAAAATGCTCCCTTCTTCGTACTTTGTGGCAGTAACCGGGAAAAAATCCCAGCTGGTCGTCGACGAGATGGTCGAGGCGACGGGCGTCGACCTCTCCTGTTGATAATTCGACGAGGATTTCTTCCAACTCCCAGCAAAGCTGGAAAACTCTTTTTTTGTAGTGAAATTCTCGGCAATAATCCATTGAAAAAAGAGACGTCCTCATCTATTTTTTATTCCGAAAAGTATACTAAAACTTGCGTAACTCATCTCCCAACGTTTCTGTTGTCTTAACCGGGTCAACTGCGCTTCTCACCGTTTGATAAGACCCCTTACTTCAAATAAAAAGTAGCTGCTGTGTTACCTGCGGGGGTGAAATGTTAGCCCAGCCATTCCACCATGCTTCTATCCATCCCGCTGTTGCAGTTCCTACCGCTTCCCCTGTCTGGGGTTGGGTCGACCGCTTCCATTTCCTTCCCCCATTTCCTACCCAAAAACTCTTCCATTTTTAGAAATTGTCCGTGCAGCTAATCTCCCCGAGCTTGCCAGACACTATCAACGTGAGTTCTCTCCTCCTTTCCTTCTTCCCGTACACGTTCCTGCTCTTTACTCTCCTTGGGTCAACTCCCTTCCGCGCCCTGTTGACTGCGTAGTAAGGGGCTTAGATTTTAGTCCCTTTTCCTTCATTTAATCGGCGCCTACTCTCCTCTCCTGTAGGTTCCATTTTTTTTTAGTTTTTTTTTGTCTTTTTATTGGTGAGTAAGAGCGTCGCGTGTCCTTTAACTTGGGGAAGCTCGTGCTACCGACGAGATTTAACAAATGAGTCAAACTTCCTCACAGAAAAGGAAAGAGACACTTGTTCCCAATAGATTTTGACTTCCCTGAACTCGCCAGTCAAATAGTCGAGTGCATTTCCCAATTGTTATCCTGCTGCCTGTTTTACTAACTGATTATTGCCTGCACAAAAACATACCAACATTTTTCTTTCTTCTCGCGTTTCCAGCCGGTAATTCCAATAAGTTTCAGACAAACATGCTGTTATCAGAAGCAGGAGTCCCGAAACACTACCGGCCATGGACGCAAAACGACGGCGCAACGTGAGTATTACTGTAAATTACACCCAACAATTTCTCTCTAATATCTTGGACGGAGACTAAACCTTCAGTAAGAACAGGTAGTCCGGATTATAATGCTGTAGACAAACAGCCGGGTTGATGGCCAATGGAGTTAGGTTGAGGGAAAAGAAATTAATAGGTAACCTGGGGGCATCTAGACAGAAGTTGAGAAAGAAAACCTTTTTTAATCATTGAGAGGGCAATAACTGGAAGGTCTCCTTCATTTTCTCGAGTCGAAGAATTAGTCGATGGCCTAGTCGACGTCCCCTGTCGACGTCTCAGCGACTGATGTTGCCGGCAGTCGACTCTTTCCGTTGATTCTCCTTATCTATTCTCCTCATTTCCGACGAGAGCATAGAATAATTCTTATTTTTTTCTCATTTCTGGTAGAAATAGAGATGATTATAATTATGGAAAGCCCGTCGAGAAAGTCGATGGCTGAGGTCGACAACAAGCCAGTTTGGTGATCTCCCTCAGGTTCAAGGAAGCCATTTTTTGTATGTCTTCGGACTGACCATACTATACTTCCTCTCTCTCCTTTTTTCCCCACTTTTTCTCTGTTTATGAACGGCATGACCATGTCTGTGTACCTAACTTCTTTGTAAAATAGGAGACGAATAGGTTAGGCGGGGGCCGGGGACAATTTGCACTGGAACGAGGAGATCAGAAACTGCCCCGTCAAAGGAATTCCTTTTTGAACTTCCTTATAGGAGTTTAGAAGAGCAAGGCTTGGGGAATGGGGAAGGACAGGAAGGAATACGAGGGGTTGGAAGATTGCAGGAACTGTTGGAGATCTCTGGTGCCAGTTGCAGGGGAAATTTTAATCCTTTTAGCAATCTGGTTCAATGAGGTCAGAAAGAAAGTATCCACAGTTTTTCCTACTGCAACATCTGAAACACATGGTTCAGGGCTTCTCTGTGCACTCCACAATTTTTTAGAACTACTCGTCACCTCGACAGACATTGTTTGTTTCCCTGTTGTCTGCCCGTTCTCTCCTCCATTTAGCCCATCGTCCGCCCTTCCTATTTCCAAGCATAGACACTGTTTATCTAGTAGTTGACTAGATTAGGCCCCGTTTACTTGAGGAGGTTGTTTTCTATATGCGAAAGCCCAGGCGTGAGTGAAAAGTCCGGGGCGCCACCGTTTCCACAGTTAGTGGGCATTGTTAGCCTTGGCTGCAGATGACCTTCTTGACCAAAGGCAGTCTTATTCTGACAAAAGAAAAGCGAAAGCTTATGCTAATTTTTGAAATTAGAATAAGGATTAATTTGACACCCGTAACAGTCCGAGCATGAGTGAAAAGTCCGGTGCGCCACCGGCGGCCCGTCAGGCCGCCGGACGCCCCGGTTAGTGGGCATTGTTGGCCTTGGTTTTGTGCAATTTTCAAGGCCCAGTGATAGCCCTGGCCCGTGCACATGTCCGTCGGCGCGCCAGGCCGGACGCGCCTTTGCTCGAGTCTGTTAGCCTGGGCTGTAGACAACCTTCTTGACCAACAACCATTTTACTCTGACAAAAGAAAAGCGAAAAACCATTTTTGACTAATCTCTTTACCAGGCCGTTCCCTGAGGAAAAGGATTAATTTTGGTAAAAAAGCTGTTATCTCCGCCGTGTTACGCTCCCGACCTTTAAAAAAAATTCAGCTGGTAGACGCCGGCTGCCGGCACCTTCTGATCAAATTTCAGCGCCGGAGCTCAAAAAACGTTATTGCCATTTTTGAAATTCGGGAGCCTCACTCCTCCTCACTCCCTCATTCTCCCGCTACAAAAAGTATATCATCGTGTAGAGCTCGAATTATCGGTTCGAATGAGCCTAGACGCGTCACGTCAGCTCAAAAAAAAGTTCCGGTTACAGATCGCATTTTTTTATATCTGCCCGTTCTCTCCTCCATTTAGCCCATCGTCCGCCCTTCCTATTTCCAAGCATAGACACTGTTTATCTAGTAGTTGACATGCCACAAGGCGGTTTAATCTCTGTACTTTATTTGTACAGTTTTTTGCCCGTGTTCACGCCCTACCGTAATCAAACACAGTGAACGGCAAACCGCAGGATACCGCCCTCGTGGACTAATACAGAAGTCATTCTCCTAGGAGAATGATCGAACGACCTGATCATCTTTATTCTCTACAAAGTCGTAATCGACAAACATGGTATGGTTTTATGCTACTCATCTATTTCTATCTTAAATTGTAATGGCGACTACAGTAAGCCGGGTTTGCTTCTCGACTCTTCTGAGGGGAGCTCCCACTAGGCTCGGTTTCTATCCTGATCCCTCATTTTTAATTTGCCAAAAACGATACTTTTCCAACGCATCACCGTCCATGTCGAATTGCTCAGAGAAACTCCAAGCTGAAGGAGATTCTCTGAATTTCTGGCGAGGTCGGGTGCCTTTCAAAATTGGCATTCCTAGCTCCGAATTTCAAAGAACTAGATTCGATACAGTAATTGACATTAGATTGGCCCAGGGAATCCATTAGATTTCGAATTTTCTGTGGTCAGGATGATCCCGACATGAGCGTCGACCAAGAAGTGTCCTCCTCCCAGGGCTAATCCAGTTTGAGAATAAAGAGAGAAAACTTGTACTAGGGGTCATGACACACGATTTCCCAAAAAAACTGTCCCAATTGAATATGTCCATTTTTAGGAGATTCTTCATCAGCATGGTGACATGTCTCTATACGCTAATTATCACGATTTTTGCTCTAATTGTTGAATTATCACCAACTTGGAGGACAGATATCCACATTGCCGAAACGGTAAGTATTTTCCTCTTTAAATTTTTGGGTAAAGATCACCATCAAAGTGTGTAAAAATATGTCCATTGTAGTCCGTCTTTAAAGTTTGCACCGGTAGCGAGATTAACAAACATGCGACGAGGACACATGTGCTACCAAAAATTTAAAGATTACTGATCATTAGATATTTTCCCTAATGTAATTCCAATAGAAATAGTTGATTTCAGATCTTCTTTATGTTTATGTACGGCACTGGATTAATCTACTTCGCTTATTGTTATTTGTTTATGATCTATCCTCGACCAATCAACTTTGTCATTATGAAACTCAGCCAGCTACCGAGGCTGGAGAAGCTTCAGGTTTGTTGATGTTGTTCTTTGACTCGGGGAAGCCCAGGTTATTTCATAAATCACAGTCAACCGCGTGTATTTGAAAGGCATACTGTTTACATACTCGAATCGCTACAAAAGTACCAAAAATGAAAGTCCAGAAAGTTAGAGATCATGCGAGTATTTGGAACTTTCTGGAAGAGTGGACAGCTTCTTTTGACAGGAAAAAGCAATTGCGGAAAGGCTCGAGGCAGACGGGCTCCCATCGTCGGCCTTCGGCTCGATCCTGGTCGACAGACTCCTTCTGTGTCCCCAAATATTTTTTGACCCAAAATATGGCCTAGATTTTATTCAATAGACGTTACATTTTCAGAGATTCCTAATTATCCGATCGAACCACAGCGGAGAAGGAGCTGGTACCCTGTATCTTCGCCTCGGTGGCTTATGTAAGTCGACCTCTCTGCCTTCCTAACATCAGTTTATTACAGTTTTTGGCAGTCTTGGCACCGTCCTCTTCGGCCTCGAAATCTTCCTCTGCACAGAGACAGAAGGCTGCAAAGAAGGCACCGTAATCGCCAAGCAAGTCGTCGCCATGATATTTACCTTCGTCCAAATGCATTTCATCTTTTGTAATTCTAAGGTGATTTTGTCCTTCTCTAACCATTTAATCCGAAATTTAGATAGCCATCATGGGATCGAAGAAGATCTCCAAGTTGGGAATGATGCACCTCGTCGCTGTCAATCTTTGGACATGGTTCCGATTCGTCCTCGCCAAGCAGGAAGCCAAGGCCAATAAGAAGAAAAAAGGCTACGACACGACACCCTACCCAGATGTCGACAGTAGTAGCAGCGAGGAGGAAGGAGACATTGTCCATGTGGCCACCGGAATGTTGAAGGAACTGGCCAATGAGACAATTGAAGCCATCCTGACACCAGTGACAGCGGAGACGGACGTCGAGACGACGACAGAGAGCAAGAAACTCTTGGCTGCCAGCTTCGGCTCAGTTCGTCTCGTCTCTCTCGAACATTTTGGCGACTTGGCAACATTCCTGACCACTTGTATTGTGGAATATTCTATCATCGGAGCTGCTGTGATGTTCATCATTTGGAATAGCATCGATGGCGATCATCATTCTGCTGCGACTCCTGTCAAGAGAAAACACAGAATGCGCGTCGACTGCAGCCATTCGTCTACTGGTCTTTTTGCTGGAATTGTCTTCCTCATCGCCTCCTTTGTCTCAATGGGAGTTTATTCCATTTTCTCGGATATGAAAGAGACTCACGAAGCTGTTGTAGTCTTTGGAATTGTCGACTTGGTCCTCTTTTGTGTCAGTCTAGCCGCCTGTATCTACGGAATGTGGAGGATGCGTCTTCTGCAATACAGACTTCATGCCCATGGAGAGGTCATTGACGAGATTTTGCTTATTATTGGCCTGGTTGGGGAACTTATCTACTGCTGCATTGGTAGGAATTACTGAAAATTGAAAAAGTAGAGCCATTTTTTAGGCATTGACATCTTCATCGCCACCAGGAGACATAAAGAATGCACTGACCGATCACTTCTCTCAATTTTTATGTTTATGGCCAGATTGTGTCAAGTTGTGGCACAGACTGCGTTTATTCTTACCGTATCCAGGTGAGAAAAATATCCATTTTAAGGAAACAATGGGACTTTTTCAGATTACGGTGCCTTTCCCCCGAATCAATGAAATTGAAGCCCGGCAAGCAGACGATAACTTTCCTTCTCGTGGCGAATTGTACCCTGTTCGTCTTTCAAACATTTGAAAGTAATTTCCATTTAAAGAATCTGTTACAGTATCCATTTTAGGCATGAAATCCTCTTATGGTATAAATGAACTGGCTGGGAATACTTACATGACGATAATCTACGCTGTAGGACCACTTCTCGTCTTCTTCAGGTGATTCTGTTCTGGCTAAAAAATACAAAACCGCTTCAGATTCCACAGTTCTGCCTGCTTAGCTGAGGTGTGGAAGCATACTTACAGCATAAAGGAACACTCCAATACGGTGACGCCATTCGGCCAGTCAACGTTAACAATTAACACGACGGAAGAACACTTCGAACCATAATTCAATTGATAATTTACTGGTGACTACTACGGTTGTCTGGAACAGGGAAATTGTCGAAACCTTGGGCCGGCTGGCAACTCTAGACAATTACATATTGATATATTATTGTTGTACATAGAGTTCACAAAAAGACAAATAAAAATCTTTTAATTAGAGGGAATTTTGATCAATGGCAGTTGGGAGAAAGCGGTGGAGAGGGAAGAACAGAAGCCTACATCTGTCTCTTCGACGTCGACCACCGAGGTTGAGAAGTCTTCCTAGTTACTGGGTACCTCGAACCCATTTCCAGAGTTTTCTCCTGCTGAACCATTTGGAGAGTACAAAAATGACCGCTTATCAAATTATTTTGGAGAGAAAAACCACACCCAGGGATGGAGACCAGAGGTGTCGACAGTCTATGGCGACCTTTGGCTCATCCAATCCACCTCTGGGCAGCCTCTTCGACTATTCTTCATCCTCAAACCCTCTCTTTTTTTTAAAATTCTAATTTCCGAAAGTAGTCGACAACCGTGAAGTCCTACCCTTGCAACTGAAGATGGCTCTGACTCACGAAGGTCGAGAGGTAAACATGTGTTTGTTTTACAGGTCTCCCTGGGGTTGCCTGCCGTCGACGGCCTTCCGCCAGTCTCCCGTTATCTTCGCCTTTCATCTACAGTCGAAGGCCACCGCCAGTTTCACCCTTGACCATCTAATTAGCTCCGTCCGTCGGTCACCGCCACCTCCGCCAGCGGCTCGTCCTTGGCGCGTGTCCATCCACGCAAAGACTGTTATCTGTTGGCATCGATCCGATGACTCATTCACGTGTGTTTAGTGTGTGCGTTTTCCAGTTGGATGACAGTTTCTATTTGTCTCCTCTCTGCTCCAATCTGAGTCATCCTCCAACTTTTTCATTTAACACCGAAAAACCCGGGCATATTCTGTTTTTTTTTTCATGGGTTATATTCGTCTCACACGTTCTTTTTTCTCCCAGCTGATAGCATTTTCTATTGTGTCAATTGTGGCCGGCTTATCACCTCACCCACACAAATGATGCAGAATACAGATCCGCGTCTGGTGCATTTTCTCTCTCTCTTGTTTACAAGTTTCCCGTGAGAACTTTTCAAATCGATTCCTGGTATGGCAATTTTGCGGCCCCCTCCCGCGCAAATACTGTTGTCTTCAAGGAATCTCGCACGCAAATCGACGACAAATACAAGAACTTTCACGCATTTCTCTTCCTAAAATGGAAATACTGACTGTCTTGCTCTCTGGAATTTCATTTTAGCATCTTTTCTCCTATTTCTTCAATTTTCCTGGTACCAGAGGTGATGAGTAGACATTCTTTGTGTCGTGATAACCTTGAAACATTCCTTTGCAGATTTCTAATAGGAGAAAGGCCATTCTGAACAATTGTTGACCGAAGGAGCAAAAATTCGGCATGTTGACCATTTCTGTGTGAAAATCGAGCTCGATCTCTCGCCAGCCTTTTTTGATTTTGCCTTTTCTTCCCTTTTCTCTCTTGCCTATAATTTCAATTTTTGCTTTTTTTTCAGAAGACTAGGGCCACTACACCACCCGGCTCGATGGATACCCGTCTCCCCCAGAGGCAGGCTCCTCGCCTCTCCCTTACTCACTTTGTCATTTTGATGATAATAGTGATTGCCATCCAGGGGACGTATCTCGGCTATGTTGTGGGTATTCTCTCAGCCCTGGAACGACGATTTGGACTCAGTAGCGAGCTCTCCGGCTTACTCTTGTCTCTCTACGACATTGGTCATACCATCGCCATCTTGGCTGTCGGATATTTCGGGTCGACTGGCCATTTGCCTAGGATTACTGGCATTGGAGTGATTCTCAGTGCCATTGCTATGTTTCTCTTGGCTTTACCTGTTTGGATCTATGGTCCAATTAATCATGACGCGGAGATTTTTCTCAAGCATAAGGTAAGTCTTTTTTTAATAAAAAGACTTACTTTGCAGGAGGAGTACGCCAATGAATTTAAATGCGACAGTTGGAGAGACACGGCGGAAGACGAAGACTGCCGAAAGGAAAGAAATGAGCACATGGTAGCTTACACTTTCCTGGCACTGGGTCAGATTATCGCTGGAGTTTGTGCTGCTCCTTTCAATACCGTTGCCTATGTCTACATCGATGCCAATGTCATGGACAAGAGGCAATCCCCCTTTTACCTAGGTTTTTCTGTATTTTTTGCTATTATACAAAATTTTTAGGTCTTCTGACGAGTACCTACGCCTTCGGACCAGCGCTGGGCTTCGCCTTCGCTGCAGGAACCAATAGAATTTACACGTCGTTGGGTGGAGCACCGCCACATGTAACACCCAGAGACGATCATTGGGTAGGAGCTTGGTGGCTAGGATTTCTAATCTGTGGAATACTGTATCTCCTATGTGCTGCTCCATTTTTCTTCTTCCCCAAAAGCTATAGAAAATATGTCGACGCTGCTCTCCTCCCTCCGTCGCCAGAACCAGAGGAACCGAAAACTTGTACACATTTTTTGGAGTCTTTAAAAGGTATGCTTCCCATTTGAAAATTCAATTCAATAAAACCCTTCCAGCTTTCCCTATAATTTTATGGGATCTCTTACGGAATCCAGTTTTCGTTTCAATGGTTTCTGCCTGGGTATTTGGCTCCTATCTCATTGGCGGTTACCAGACATATCTCCCGAAGTACATTGAGACTCAATTCGGGCGAAGTGCCAGCGTTGCAGATGTCTATGCCGGTAATCATCTTCTTTTTCTGTTTACAGTCTCTCCAGGTTTTATTTCCATAGGAGCAGTGGCCGCTTCAACAGCTCTCGGAGGCTGGATCCTCTCGAGATGGAATGTCTCTCCTCGACGGGCGATTCTTCTCCTTCTTGGATCGTGGGCATTGATCTTCGTTAGTTTTTCTGGTCTTTTCGCTATTTTTTTCAGTGCACTTACCTCGTTGGAATGCTGTGGGGCTGTGAACAGCCAGAGATCCTTGGGCTCCAAAAAGAACTGGGAAGTGAACGATGGACATCGAGAGATTCCTACGACTTGGGATGTTCGTCCAATTGCCGCTGTGCGAATGTCTTCCATTTTGAACCTGTGAACTTCGACGGTACTAATTATTTTTCTCCCTGCCATGCTGGCTGTACGGATTATAATGCTGAAGCTGATATAGTGAGTTATTTTTTCTATTCTTTATTTTTAAATTCCAGTGGTCGTCTTGTGAATGTGCTGGAGGATATGCGGTCGAGAAAGGTCTCCTTCATAACAGTTGCGCTGCCATTTTTGGATACGTGCCGACGATGTTTATTGGACTATTTTTCGGCAATCTCTTCTTTATGTGCACAATGATGCTGACTTTACGGTGAATTTAAAGTTTTAGTCAGAAGTTTTTTTCATTTATTTTCATGGGATATCTACGTTTTTGTCTTTTCTCCCTTTATTTTAACGTTACAGATCGGTCTACGACGATCAGAAGGTCATGGCCCTCTCCGTTGCCTCGTTTGTCACAAATTTATTTGGATTTATACCGGCTCCGGTCATCTTCGGTTGGGTGATTGATTCCAGTTGTGTCTTGTGGAACAGCCGCTGCGAATATGGTAAGTATTCCAAACAGACAACACCTATTGTCCTCCTTCAGATCAAGGAAACTGTGTGGTCTACGATAATTCCAATCTCCGAGTTGCTTTCCACGCGACGAATGCTGGTTTTCAAGCTGTTGCGTGCATCCTTGTCGCCATTTGTTACTTCATCTCTCGACGGGTGAAACTTCCTGAAGAAGAGGAATACGAAGAGGAGATGCCTATTGAAATGCAGCCATTGAAGCCACCGCCACATCATGATTATTTCGAAGGACGTGGTGTTCATACCCTGGATCATGATCTCCATCATCCGAAGACGTCGACGCCGGTCAAGCCACATGACTATGTGAATATCTCCGGCGGACCTTACGGAGAGAGATCAGTCGATGTCAATACTTCGTCGAGTAGGAGTCCTGTCCCACGAGAATATGTCAATGTTCATTCTCCAGCGGACAATCCTGAGCCAGCGGCGAGACGACAATTGGACTACGTGAGGATAAAACACGACGATCCGCCTCGGAGAACGCCAAAAGTCACCGATTTGTAGTGAAAACGCTTCATTTTCAAAAAAAATATCGTGGAATGATCTCAAAAATTATTATGCACACATGTAATATACAATAAA
This sequence comes from Oscheius sp. DF5033, assembly GCA_964036215.1. Lineage (NCBI taxonomy): Eukaryota > Metazoa > Nematoda > Chromadorea > Rhabditida > Rhabditidae > Oscheius > Oscheius sp. DF5033. The sequence continues at coordinate 3,142,387 of CAXIWN010000011.1, forward strand.
TATGTATCACTGTAATACCCGTAAATATTTCTCAAGGAGAAAAGGGGAGAAGATCACAAGAGGAGATTGGAAACCGAATTGAAGGCGACCAGCGCACAAGCAAATTGAAAATTTAAAAATTGAGGAAATATTGTGATGGCATTTATAATAGCCGCCAGGCAATACGGCGACCAGAGGAGAAGATTAGCTGATAACATCCAAAATGCCTTCATTCGGGCTTTTCTCCTGGCTGAGTTGACTGTAACAATCCACGGGGATGCACCCCCAACCGCTGATGGTCTCTTCTCTTTCGGTCCTAATTGCTCCGTCTCGGGATATTTCACAGTTGCTGAAAATAGCCATGTTATTCCTATTTAAAGAGCTGTTTAAGGACCCCCCAAAAAGGGCAAAAATATGGAATAATTACCTTCATCAGACGATTTCTCTGCAGGCGCTTGATGTGCACTCAATTGAGAGCAGCTGGCTGATCGGTCACGTGAATCTTCTGAAACAATTTTTGGTTAAGAAATAAAGATAAACAATTACTTGGAGAGAGGAGAGCCACAGCTATGGCATGTTTATTGGAATTTGGCTCGGAGACGGAGACTGTACGAGGACGAATCTTCTTGAACCAGCTGGTGAAGTCTGTCGACGTGACTGAAGAACTACGGTCAATGTTCAATGGCTCTTCCAAGGTGGAGAGCTTGCCGGTACAGCACATTCTGAAAGGGATATTATAAACTTCATAGATGGAGGGAAAATGCCGAATTTTCGAATGTTTTAGTCCTTTCCATCCTCTAAACAGAAAAAAGTCACCCAATTTCCCTAATTTAGTCATTTTTAGGATGAAAGTACTGTAAAATGAATGTCAACACTGTTAGGAACTAAAAAATGGCCTCGCAAAGATCATAAATCTTAAATTAGAACGTCAATTCGCTTCAGGACTCTGTAGTAAAGTCCCATCTCCCACGTAGTCCTCAAAAGGACACTTATTTCACCTGCCCCGTCGACTGTTTACCCGTACAGACAGAGTTCCCCCGAGTAATGGGGACAGTTCAAGGGCAATCTTATAAACATGCTCAAGTTCGACTTTACGTGAAAATACCACATGTTCTTCTCAAGACCCACCTGCTAGTAAAGACTTCCGTAATCGAGAGGAATTGTCCTTGTTGAGCTCCCTTCAACAGGTACAATATCATGGTATAGCAGAATAATTCCAAAACATAAGGCAGGACACAGAGTGTCGTCAAGTGGACGATGTTGTAAGCCTGAAAATATGGTTGGTTATCTTTCTGCGTGGGCATTTCCCAGGCTTGTCGGCCATTCTGACTTGGATTCGTTTAGTATGTACATGGTTTAATAGAAAGACGAGTGGGGGGTGAAGGGAAATCACGAATCAACAATTATCTCCGAATAAGAGAGATCTTTGACTAGATGACATCAGAATCCGTTCGATCTTTGAGAATTGTTCTCGGTTGACTTGATGTCGACTCCCCAATTTCCTGGCTACTAGTTTTCTAGGAAATTTGATCTTCCCCTTATAGTCTTTGGACTAAAGTTGAGAGTAATTTTGTATTCAAAGGACCTAACACGAGAGCAAAAGAACAGAGCTAATTACAATAACAGCGCCTTGGGCACGTACAAAAGGACAAAAGTTCTTTTGCAGCTGGGAGGCAATCAGGAAATGACTGCGGTAATGGACACAATGAGCTTCTGTCCGAGCTTGTATGAATTATTCTTATTGCAACGTGGTTTTGACGCAAATCTGTTCCTAATGAAGTCCCCTAGGCCCTGGAATTTAAAGAAATTCAGGTCAAATTCCAATTTCCTCGCCTTGCTAATTATTTATCATTCCCTTTATTTTTTAGATCTCAAAATTCGTCTCCAACCCCCTCAAAAAATCCAATCTGATGTAGGAGTCAAGTTGCTGAAGGTGTCACAATGACGTGCCAACTTTTGCACAACCTAAGTGTCAACTTACACGTCTAACTATCAAGGAATATGAACTATGAATCGAAAAGCCAAGGATTACTCTGATCTGATGAAAGATAGGAGTACGGTAGACACATCATTTAAAGGACGAATTACAGTACCTGCTCAATATGCATCCATTGCCTCGATTCTTCTAAAATGCTGTCCTCGGTAAAACCAGGCGGATCCAGCCAATATTTAATAGTCCCATTTGGCCAATATAACTAAATTACAAATTAAATTATCCTTTTTTCTTTGCTCGCCCACCTCCGACGACTTGTTTGCCCTCAATGACACGTGATATGCATAATCTCGAATATATTCAAGTTGTTCCATATGATCCATTCGCCGTTGTAACCTAAAACCATTTTCTGGGTGTTTTTTGCATTAGGAAACTGACCAGATGGTTACGCATTGTTCTTTACCATCTCCGGGAGAGGATGTGCCGAAGACGAAGAGCTGGGGCATCGAGCAGATCAACGCGAGACTCCAGGCAGCTATCAGACACATTCGCGTGTTGTAGGGTTCTTTCTGAAATCAGAAACATCCAAATATGTTGACAAAAGTTCTTTGGATTCTCATGGGAATCGAGCTCATAAATCTAGGCGGGTGACGGTAGATGACTTTCGTCGGCGTCGAGGGTCAGATGTCGTCGCCTGTCGACTCGATTTTTGTAGTAAAACCAGTATTCGTAGAAACAATGGGACATTATCCGAGGCATTTACTGTAAATATAAGCCTCGAACGCCCTTTTTTCCTCTGCCGAGATCTTACGGGTACTGCTCTCGTCCCCAGAATGTCCCCTCAGTCAGCAGAGCGTGACTGCTTTTGATGAAAAGCAATTATGACTAGAACATCGCAAATAGCAGAGAAGCACCCGGATCCGGCTCTAATCCCCTTGATCTTTGCCTCAACTTTTTTTTTGAAAATAAACGTGACCCGATGACTATGAGGAAGTAAATATCAGATCACCTCAACAGGAAATACGGCTTACCTTACGAGATAGACGACATGTCCTCATCGTCGCGGTAATGTATAATCGGTCGAAGGCTACGACGACCTGGAATGGTTCATGATTATCGACACAGAAGACAAAGTTACCTGCATGTTAGCCGTCAAGTAAAAGCCAAAGGCTGAGACAAATTTGAATAGGCGACAGGCCAAATCGCCGGCATCCCACTGAAAATTGGATATTTTATCAAAAATGGCGACTTGTCAGCATTTTCCCATTGAAATTGGCAATTTTTTTAGCCCAAAACAGTTAAAAATTGCCTTTCTCCCCTGTTTTCCCTCTCCAAAACGTTGAAAATCAAGGAAAATATGGGCTATCCAGCTGTTCAAACTGATGTCTTCCTATCTCCCTGCTCGAATCTCTCTTTGTTTATGTGTTTATAGCCGACCGGCCTCCGTTCTCCGAAATTCGGACAATAACGACGTCAACCCCAATGAGATAAACACAACTCACCCAAAATTGGGTGATCCAAATCAACTGAATAGGAGCATAGAGAAAAAGAATAATGAAATCGGCCGTGGTTAGACTAATTTTATAGGAATATAGACGAGCAGCTAAAATGAGCTTTTTTCTATCCGTTCGGCAAAGACGAAACACCGTGAAGGCGAAGGCAAGAACTCCTAAGAGGACAGCACCACCGTACATACATTTCTCGACCTAAAATGAATTGAAGTCTCGTAAAGAAAAGAAAAACTTACGGTATATCGCCAATCCATCGGTTTTATCACATCATTTGTCATGATGTACATTCCCCGTCTCCAAGGGCCCAGATGAACCCGCCAGTCTTCTTGAGACTCTTCCATATCTGGATCTGATGGTCGTTGTGGTCGTCTTCGTCGTCTATAAACAACTTGTTTTCTTAGACAATTAGCCGGCAGACGAGAGGGAGACGAAGGAAGTACCGCGTATGGAATGGATAAGTGACCGGCGGGGAGGAGATCGGCCTAATTAGGGGAGCCAATTCATTTAACTCTCTCGACTGGACGAGGAGAAAAAAAAACGACGAAGAGGAGTGAAATATCAATGGGACCGGGAAATGGAGCTGAAACTTTTTGATGAGGTCCAGGAATTGGTAAAAAGAGACATCCGAGAAGCCAGATGATCGCCATTTAGCACCTCAGCTGATTTGGCCCATATTTTGACAATTTCGAGACCATGTCCAAAAATTTTAAGACTACCATAAAGAGGAGATTCTGGCGGTTTTAATAAGCTAAGTTTTTCTTTTGTGACCTGTGCAAAAGGGGGAGTATAAAGGCGACGACAGTTTCGGAGAAGTTCAAAGGACGGCTTCACCGTCCAAAAGGACAATGTTCACTTTGGTCTGGGCAGCAATGATTTTAGGTCGAGATGGAGATGTCGGACCTGGGAGAATGATCAGTTGTTTCCTCTCTTATTGCATTATGCAGTGATGAGCCGACGGGGGGAAGACGAACCCAGAAAGATATGGGTTATTTTAGCCTGCCAAGAATAATCACAAAGACGTCACACGGGAAAAGTACGAGAAATCGCCGAGGAAGGTACGGAAGGACAACTACAACAAGATCGTCGTGTTGTTGCCCTTTTTAGCCCGGGCGTAGGTGTCTTTAATTTCCGCAGTGCTTCTCCAAAACAAGGAGGGAATCCAGATTAAACAGAGGCCAAAAAGTAGCCAAATAATTGAAATTCGAACAGCTGGGAGTCACAGATCAGGACGACTAGCAGCTGATAGAAAAAGAGAACAAGAGAGCGCCTCTATTAATGAGAACTAATCAGTAGGCGAACACAAGGGCTCGCGGTACTATCAGCCGGGAGAGACACAAAGGACAAGAGATTACGAGGGACGCACGAGTGGGAGTAGCTGGAACTTGTTGAGGGAGGTGGAAATCGGGGAAAAATAGAGGGAATGGTCAGTGGTCACAAATGGTATGAGTACGTCAGCTGGTCAGAATGGTCAAAACACGGGGTGACCAGGAGTTTTGGCGGGATTGTAAACAGAAATTGGGATATTTCGAACACCCGGGACGATTTTTTTGAACTTTGATAAATTGTAACAGTTGATAATAGAATCTGACAGTCGGGAAATTATGCCACAAGTTCGACTCCTACCAAAGTCCATAGGATTTTCGCTACTTTTTATGGCATATCCCCTCAGGATCTGCTGCAAATGGACAATGGCCCTCCGCTGCAGTACGTTTTTCGGGACGGACATCCCGTTCTCCCAAAGGTGTCCATCTCTCCCCGTCTCGATGTTCATTTTTTGATAAGGACATGCCATATTCGACATGCCCCATATGCTCGGAGATCCCGTAGCTTCGATAAGGAAGTAACTTTTTCTTCGACTTCCCACTTTCCGACGCCTACGATGCGCGATCTCATTATAATTTCAAACCTTTTCTTTCTTTGTTACGTAACAACGGCCAACTCTCATGTGATCAGTTCAAAGAATTTAGACGAATGAATAAAATTAATCACATTTTATGACGATTAAATTTTTTGAAACAGAAAGAGCGGGGTGATTCAATGCCGGGTTCAAGAAATTACGTAGGAATTGGGAAGTAGTTGGTCAAGACGGCGACGGGGAGAACGCTTATAGATCATGCAATATGACAGAATGAGAACATTCTTGGTGGTCGATCCTAAGGGTATCGGGCATTTTTGGCCTTTACATTTTGCTCTGGACATTAAAATTGCTTGAAAATTGGAATTGGGATAGACGACAATCTACCGAGACCCCTAATTTATTCTGAAGACTGAAGACTTCCCCCACTGAAAAAACTAAGACATCACGGTCATTTATGTCACAAAATATTTACACGATTTAGTTTTTGAACAGGTGTCCCAATCAAAAACTCGTTTATGGTTCAAAAATTAAAGGAATTGTCAAGTAGTTAGGGGAACGAGCGTCCTGCCCCGGAAATGGCAGTTTTGACCGGATATTTTAATCGAAACAGATAGAGATCAGCCAGGAACATCCGTCAAAAAACACGCCCCAGACTGGTAGATCATTTCGAGGCGGATATCACCTGTCGACGGGCTATTTTCCGCCTTTTGGCCATTCTCTGTGTCCCCGGTTAATTGCCATTTCCCAAAATAAACTCGGAAAATATCCCAGATTTCTTTGGAATACAGTATACAGTGGAATGTAGTACAATTCTCGCTATCCGAGGGCTGCGTCTTAATTTCCTGGCTCCCAGAGAGAGAACAAAGAGCGGGCTGTTCTCTTTAAAAGAGCGGAGTATTTGTCGTCTTTTTTTCTTTGTCCCAGGGTAATTTTCTAGAAGTCAAGGGAAGAAGGGAGCTGGCTAATGGTTTACGGAAATTCAACAAGGATAAAGATCACCATGCTTTGCATAAATTGGAGGGTCGAAGCCGAATATTCTCAGGTTTCTAAAGGATTTCCAGAGTTAGATGAATGGAGCTGACGGAAAAATTAACAGAAATAATCGAGTGAAGAACCTGGAGAGATTTCCTCCTGGCGGAAACCGAGAGAAGGCGGAGCCACGGGGGAGGCGCGGGAGAAAAAGATCTGCCAAGGTCAGATTACGAGATTTGAAACACGAGGGTGTTCATTTGAAACTAGCTGCTAACTAGTTAGACCATTCTGGGAATGGCTAGCCACGAGGAAATAAAAAAATGGGAAGGCAAAGGCCAAATAGAGTCTGCTCAGAAGGAGAAACAAAGACGAGAGATCTGCCCGATTTTTTGTGTTAAAAATTGATGAGTCGCTAATAAATCTAAACCGGCAGTCAACAAATCTCTAATGGGTTCTAAGAATAGAGGAAGTTGAGAAATATTATCCAAGTTTGTGGAGATAAACACACAAGCCAACTAGGCCTAAAAGGGATGAGGAGAAGGCGGAGAACCAGCTGATCCAGGAAGCCTTCTAATTCGAAACGTTTCTCAGAGCTAGGGGCTTGTGGACTATAAAATATTCAGGATAAATTACAGTAAATTGGAGAGAAATGCAAAAATCTGAGTGACGCTCAGGATTTCGATACGGCAGAGCTGAGACATCGCTGGGATCCGACAACAGGAGAGAATCAACCTTCAAGGTCCACACAAGCTCATGTATAGGGGAATTTTTTGTAGTGTACATCATCCGTCTACTATTCGAATTCACGTAAATTTTCGAGGTGGAATGGTCCAATTATCGATGAAAACTAATCCAGCACGTCGAGTAATCTTAAAATTCTTGGTTCAAAGTCGGCTCAAATTTGCTTTTCTTTTCAAAAATTCTATGGCCATCAAAATGTGGAGGTCCTACGCTTTCTTTTAAACCAAATTTCGATCAATTAGCCTACGGTATAGGGGTTCAAGAAGAGCTCCTGGGCCCGTTACGTCGAAAGGGAGGCGGCAGGGAAGTACCCCAAAAGTCCTTTGGATCCTCTCCGTCCGTCTGCACTGGTTTTCCCATAAATTTCGTCAAAAATGTTAAAAATTATTCAATCTTTAGCCTAACCAAAGCTTTTGCGGCTCATCGGCGTCGACATTAATCATTGACGGGGTCTAGGAACAGTTGGGGGGAGACCGATTCGTACTAGTAGATTTGAGATCAAATTTTTGGAATAGAAATCTATAGCAAAGTTCAGTTGGGCTGACTCAGAATCTGCTCGTTTTTTCGGAACAGAGATTATTAATTCCCGAAAGAAGACCCTCCAAGAGAGCAAGCGAGATATCTAGAAGCCGTTCTTTATTTAGGAGAAAAGGACATCTGCTAGTTTATGGCAAAAAAAGCTGGGGAGAGCTCAATGACGGCGTCATAAAAGATCGCTCGTTTATAAAAATGTGGGCAAAATGGCGGAAAATGTGGGCTGGAGAGAGCGGGGACACCACCAGCTATTTTTGGCAATTGTTTTGATTTAAAATAGAACAGGTGGGCTAGATGATCAGGATTGGATCTGGCCATGCCTCCTTCTTGTCCTAATGATTGAGCAAAGGTCGAGAGTTCGACTCCCCTTGAAGTCCAAAAGATTTCTGCCAATTTTCCATTGTCTAGGACCTGAATTTCGACCTCTGAAGGACAATTTTGTGCCAGGAAAAACTTGTCAACAACTGGCAGCAGGAATTAGCGAGGCTAATTATTCCCGGTATATTGTTCCCCCAACACAGGTGCTACACCCGCAGTCCCTGGAATGATTTTGTGTACACGGCTGCAGTCTGCGTATTTTATTGCGTCTGTGAGTAATAAATATAGTAGAAGGGGGCGATTTCCTCGAGTTGTGACAGGAAAAGGGGGAAATGGCACTTTTCAGAAAGAGGAACTATTCCCGGGAAGGTAGAACTGAGTCAGAAGCCTGACTGGTGGCTGACCACTAAAATTATTTTTTCTGTCGATCTCCTAGGATTTGAGTCTCACAGAATAATCAATCCGCCTTTTTCTGATCATCCTTGAATAATTCGAAAAGTACTCCTCCTCCGAGATGTCTCGTCACGACAACTAACGAGCATGACAAATCCACCACCAAAAAAGAGAAAAAAGAAGAAATCGAATCATAAGAATCATCATTATAATGAAGAACAAAAAGATGTCTGGAAAAGCTGACGGCGGCTATAAAGTGGGCAAGGAATGTCCCAACCTGGGGGACTAACCAGATTACTCGCCATATGCAAAAGTAGCTGCCATGCCTTGTGAAATGGGATCAAAAAAGAGAAGGTCAACTCGTATGACTAATTTCTATCTCTACGTGTTCATATACTTCTAAACATGTTTGTGAGTTTCCTTCTAGGCGAGGGAACAAAGCCCGCCTCGGGGGTTGTTATTACTCGCCTTTTCTTTTGACCGGACTTGATTATGACGTCGAGTTTCCGGAGTTCTGGTCAGAGGAAGAAAAGACCAGAAACAGAGAGAGCAAATTCAGGGCTTTGCCTGTTTCCGAGACAATTCGGACAAAAAGCTTTTATACAGACTAGACAGATGAAAAGTACATAAATCGAAAAATTTGTATTCTGTTAGGAGGGCGGAAGGCGGACATCCAGCCGATGTCAGGCTGAGTCATCACAAGCCTTTTGCCACCCAAAATCCCCTGACTTCTCGAGATCATAGTTGGAACAAAATTCCCCTCTATTTTCATGGGAAATGGCCTATAAAATTGAGCCAAGTTATGGGGGTCGTTTTCAGGATCAAAATGATCCGCCAGGAGATTTCTAAAAACTGGGAACGGCGTGATCCCTCTCCATCAGCTGTTTAATGTAAATATATCTTGGCAGATAGTTTTCTCCCCTTTCGTTTACTCAACCAGAATCATCAGCTGATCCCTGGTTTCAGAGCAGGGTTTCCCCTCGACGTGACTCGACATTGCCAGATCGACTAAAAGTCGATGAGTGTCGACGTCATCGACGGATCGACACCTGTCTTGAATTGAGGACATCGCAATGAAAATCAATTTTGGAACTATCAACACAAGATCAGTTTTCTGTGTGAATGTCGATTGCGATACCTACGATGGCGACTTTACTCGACATCATTAGACTTCGACGTCGATTCGACATCTGTCGACGAACCTCTTGCAGGCTACAAAATGACTGCAGAAGGATGGCAAGCTCTTTTTCGTTTTTTATGGCCTCGGAAGGATTATCCAAATATTCAAAATGGCCTGCAGTTTTTTAGTCATTGAGAGTTGGAGGAAAGGGAATTTGGCAGCCATTTTCAAGAAAAAAAGAGGCGATTACTGGTTTGGCATAGCAAATGCAGTTCTTGACCATTTTGAACTTGGTTTTCCCCTTTCTCCCGTCCTCTTGAATACTTTCCCCTTATATAAACACCAGACTCTCCACTCTCTGCCCTAAAATATACGCGTGAATTGGATTACCGAAAAGTCAAAATTGACTTGGTTTGCCTTTTTTGGCCGACTAAATTTAGGCGATTCGTACCAGTCGACGGGTTTTTGCAAAGAAATTGAAAAAAGCTGGAGAGCTCTCAAAAAAGAGAAGAAATGCGGGTGATGAAAAGGTTCAAGTGGCTGACTACCCGCGACGTGTATACATTCACATTTCCGGGGAAAATTGACGAGTTTTTAGAAATACGAGATAATTTAAAGAATTTCCTCTTTGGGCAGAGTTCCGATTTGGGACTAAACTATAGGAAGAGAGGAATTTCCGGTAGACTGCAAATCGGACCGATTTATGAGAGGAGTAAGAAGAGCACGTTTCCTTCTTGGACAGAGTTCCGATTTGGTTTAATTTGAGGAGGAAGTATGAGAGGGGTACGGTAGTGGAGGAAAGGGCAAAGATTTTGGCAAGAATTTCCGAGCAAGATCGTCCGCCGGACCCGTACAACCTCGACAGGAGGAAAATTTCAGTCTCTGACACTTTCCAGTAAAAAAAAAACGGGAATTTTGGCTGCATATTCCATTTACAATTGAGATTTTACGGGTGTATCGGCCGGGTCTCGTAGGATTTCGTGATTGTAAGGGAAGTACATCTAAATTATAAAATATGCAAAAAACAGCGGTAAATATTAATTTTCAAGCTATTTTTCACTTTGTTTGGGTTATTTTGGTAGCCAACTGCGGAAAAGACAAGGGAAAGACGAGAATTTGGACAAATCTCATTTAATTTCAGGAAAAACGGTTACGGTAGGCTTAGATGGATGGGAAAGGGGCATTTTCAGGTATGGAAAGGCCATCTACTGCACCCGTACAATCTCGGCAAGGGGTATATTTGCTACTCAAGGAGTCGGAGAAAGTTTAGAGGCTCAAAGAAGAACAGAAGATGAGCATTTTGCCTTCTGATGGCCGGCTGTTGTCCATCTCCAGGTTTCTGATTGGAATACCAAATGGGATCTCTTGCCCTCCATCCTGATTCTGCACATGACTATTATAATGTTGCTGGCGTCTTTTAGAGGAGCACATGTGTATAAAGAAAAGAAAAGAAGAAGGGAAACAACCCGCCATATTAGGACACACAAGGCACTCATTAACAAAACACTACGATGAGCTGGGAAGAGCGAGGATCTTTGTTCGGGAGAGGCGGGCCTTTTGGTTTTTTAATGAACTACACGGGTACTTTGTGCCTTATTTTTTGGGGAAAATAACCAAAAATTTAATAATTTTTGACGTGATTTCAAAACAAAAATGACAAGGGAGCTTTGTTCGAAAAAGTTATCGGAAATAAACGAGGCGTGACAGAATGGAATAGTCGTTCCGGTCCCACACAATCCTTGGGGAAATTCTCAGCCCACTGTTTATTATATTTTATGATAAATATTCAGAATTTGTTCTCAGCTAATTGGTCTTCTGGGAATCTTAAAAAGATCGCCGATTTTTAGACAAAAACTTCCGCGGCTATTTGTGGGATCTTCAATTTAATAGAAAATTTCTCACTCGTAAAATCTTGGCATCTAAAAATATTGCTGACAATGATTAATTTTTCCTAAAGAAATTGAGAATAATCAACGAGCAATTAATTGCTAAATAAAGAAATCAGTGTCGGCCAGAGTGAACTCTATTTCGCCCGAGAAATAGAGTTAATTTCCGTCAAGCCGATTGTGTTTGTTGCTGTGAGAAGAATGAGTGGGAGAGGAGAAAATTCAGAAAAAGAAAGATGGCAAATTCATAAAAAAGAGATCACTGAAACAAAGAGAATTATGACACAGGTAAATAAAAAAAAAGCTCAGGAGGATAGGTCTCGTTGGAGCCTTATCCTGTACTGAGAGAGAAGATGATCAATCCGGGAAGTTAGTTGATGTCGTGGACCATGGCTCAGCAAGGCAGCATCATAAGCCTGAAAATCAACAAATTATTAATAGAAAATTGAGGTAATTGTATGAGAAAGAATACGGAAAATGTATCGCCCCACCCCAGTCCAGAAATAGTCCCCTTTTTTTGTAAACACCTCCCGGGAGCAGTCCTAATCTTATAATAGCCGCATACCAATGACCCTAGATGACAAATAAGGAAAATGTTTGTTGCTTGAATTTGGCTAGCTGGCTAACTCTTCAGAATATCTTATAGGAAAATCGAAGAACCAGACAAAGATGGCAGAATGAAGAAAATTCAGAAAAGCCCGAAATTTGGCACGGATATGAGTATTTTTTGTCCTTTTCGTACTAGTCGTAAAACAAAGAGCAATTAGATCAAAATTGGAGTTCGCCCCTATTTCTTTCTCCTGCTATTTATACCTAAAATTGAGATCAAAAAATATAAAATGTCCAGGTGATATTCGTCCGTCGAACAGGCTAGAAACAGAAAGAATGGCGAGCATCTGCACTTGACCCCGGGGCCCAGCCCCCAGTCCGGAAATTAATGAATTCCACTTGAATTACGAAGGGGAGACACAAGTCTGGTGGTAAACTTGTTAGTAATCTCTGGTGTCAGTCAGAAGTCGAAAGCAAGTGACTTTTTTAGATCACGAACGGGTGAAGCAGAAGACATCACGTTTTGTCTCCCCCTCTCGCTTACAAAGATAAACACAAATGTAATTTAAATATTTTGTTCCGCGTGTCGACAAAATAGACAAAAAACAGATTAACTTCCTTTCTGGTCAGATAATTGCCGATTAGAGAAGGAAAAGTTCGCGTTTGACTGGCCAATGAGCCAGAAAGGCTAACCACTTTTCTCTCTGTCAATTTACAGCGTTTAAAATCAATTATCCCCCATTTTTTTGAATTTACAACGGTCTGACTGATGAGAATCAAAATAAAAAAAAACCGCAGACATAGGCAGACGTCCGAATATGAGCCCTTTTGCTCTGTTTAGTCAGGCTTACTTCCGAACATGTGGGGGGGCAACAAAGAAGAGGCAGGAAATTAGAAAAAGAAACACATGATTGATATAATGTAGAAATCTGTGAGGAGAAATCGCACGCTTTTTCGAGGAAAGGGAAAAGTCCAAGAAGGTGAGGGAGGGAAGCATTACGCTCACAAGCCTGAGAAGGAAGGTGTGGATTTCATGGGAAAATTAGACGGGGACCACCGAAAAGAAGAACCAAACTCTAAGAAGAATGCAAAAAATGGTAAAAATGCGACCAAAAAGACCACCAAAGCTAACGAGGTCGGTGATATTTAGAGGAATTCAAGTGAGTCACAAGGGAGGCAGGAGGTTGAATAAAAGGACAAAAATCGCATTAGAAACACATTGAAAATATCTGCTGTTGATTGAGTAAATGGCATCAATGCTGCGAAGGATGGCGGCTATTTGGGGATCCAATGAATGTGACCACCATAGCCGTCACCATTTATTGCGTGTCATTTGGATAAACATAAACTTTTTACGCTATAAATTATCAAAAAATAAGGGGGCTGTGCTTGGTTCTAACTAGATGACAAGCTATCCATGCATAGAGCTTTGAAAAGAAAAAAAGAGCCCCAAATTGAAAATATTAGGGAGGTAGACATTCCTATTTGACATGTGTCTGATGGATATCTTTTAGAGAAAGCAAAGGGAGCATTCAATTTCAACGAGACCCAGTCATTTTGGTTGTTCTTTGAGAATTCTCAACGACAATGACATTAACTCGAGTCAATTAGCATTCCCTAATGCAACTTGAAAATGTCTTGGCCTTCAAACTTTCAACTTTCGAAAACAAAAGCCCCTTCAAGCTGATCGTAAAGTACGAAAAACGCAAGGGGACCCAAATAACTTCCCGATCCGGGGGCGACAATAAAACCAAAGAGAGGAAATGATTGGCTCGAGACAAAAAGGGAGGGGACGAGAGACCTCTTTGTTTAGATTGGAGGAGCTGTTGCAGGAATGAATTCTCTTGTCCATTCTACTATACAGCCTATTCTGAGATTCGAGGACAAAAGGGCAAGAGAATAGTATATAGTTGACCGGGTCCCAGGTATAATTCTATCCAGCAAAACAGCAGCTACAAATGTCTGTTTACTCTCTTCTTCCTTAACTTTTTAGTCGGCTATATTTTGAATGGGCGACTTCTTTTTAGTTTTTCTATAAAATCCAAAAATCATCAGCAAAAAAATTGAAATTTGGCCCGGCTATACTATACTTTAGTCTCACTTCTCATGTCAGCTGTAATGAGCATCATGTTTCGGACGGATTGCCAATTTAGGGAGGAGCGCGAGAAGCACGGAAAGTGAAAGGGGTATATTCTTAGGTGGCAAAACGTAAAGAAAAGAACCCAGATTTATCCTTATTTTTTAGAGTGTTTCCAGTGAAAAAAGCAGATTGGCAGTGACTTTAAGTGTGAATTTAAAATTCTTTTAAAAATAGAACCCATTTGAAAAATGTGAAGAGCAAGACATTGAGCTTCCCCTCTTCAACACGAAACCGTCAAGAGATCCAGAAAAATATAAACACCCTGGAAAAAAAGGATAAGAAGACCACGGGAGCCAAGAAAAAGAGTAAACAAATCCACATAAACCCATTTTATGGACAAAGAGCCAGTTTGTAGCGCCTGAACTCGGATTACCCGCTATTGGTATAGAGGGAGGTGGGGGCGAGCAAGAAGAAACAGGAAGGACAAATGGGCTCTATTGTTTGCACATGTTGCAAAAGAGATGAAGGCCAATGAGTCCAAGTGAGATAATCTTTCCAGAAAAAAAATAGAAAAAAAGGAACGGACCTCTTGAAACAGCTCAAGTGTTTGTCCGGTAGGGGGCTCGCGGAAGGAATCCGCCATCGCGGCTGACATCAGTCTCGTGGTCAGTTCCGGATGACCAGGACGGAGATATCTTCTGAAATATTAATTTTAAAAAAAAGAAAAATTATTATGATGCACATAAAAGACGTCAACTTACTTGTAAGCTTTAACAGGAAGTGTAGCAAATTGTATAGAAATATCTCTCTTATTTAATTCCAACGCTATGTCTTGTATTCTCTGGGCTAAATCGGCCATAAGAAAATTGTAAGAGGAAAGAATCTAGAATTTTATAATTTAAAGTAGAAAAATAAGAAAACATACTGTTTTACACTTTCCATACATTGTTAAACATTTCTGCAGCTCAAGGGGTAGATCAGACCCTAATTTATCTTTATTGAGAAAAAGATCCAATTCCATATTAGCTAATTCTACCTAAAAATCATAAAATAAAAGCCAAACTTGATACTTACATCATCTGGATTTAAAGAACTTGTAGTACCACAATTATGACATGAGAGAGAAATTGCACTTGGATCAAATAGACAAACACCATCGAGACAACAAGAAGCAGATGCTGATTTTCCCAAAAAATCCTGAAAAACCTTTGAAATCTTTTAAAATAAAACTTACTCGAGCCTTATCATCACATAAAGAACAAGTACAATCAAAATAATAATGCCGTTTTAGTGTCTGTTGCCGTGTACTTGTCGTTGCTACCAAATCAGTATAAGAAATTGTGAGCTAAAAAAATTAAAAATATTCAAAAAATCATACCTTTGTTGAATAATTTAAATCTCTTCGGGGACTCCGTAATATAGCTTTAGGACCGTCGAAAACAATAAAACAATCTGGATCACAGCTATGATCATGGGCGGATAATCTAGAAAATGTTAAATTAAGACAAATATAAATACTTACCCTACGTAAACTCCTTCTCCTAATGAAATATTACTCGATGTGCTATCAGTTATGGTGAAACAATTTATAACTATCTGAAAATATTAATTTTAAATGAAAACAAAAACAAACCTTTCCAAATGATGAAATTAATTCTGTCGGTTTAGGAACCATTTCCGGCCCCATAAATTGATATAAAATATGGCTTATGCAGATAAAAAATTCTGCTCTTTCTGGATCCTTTTGTATTTCTGGTTTATGATCCATCATCGTTTCCCAAGTTCGTCCATTGAATGCCGGCAGTAGAGGACCAACTGACTGTTTTAATGCTATTCGGCACATCAGGCGCGCTATCGAGGGAGGAATTCGTGGAGCGCTCTTCTCCAGGAACATACATTCATACTGAAAAATATTAGAAAATAAAGTAAAGATAAGTAAACCTTATGATTCGGCCAGTCTTTCTTCTGACATTCGCTTGTGCAGTAATGAATTACTCGGCAGCGAGTACAACGAAGCAAAGTTTGTTCTGCCTAAAATTTTATATTGTAAAAATAAATAAAACACTAAACTTGTGAGTGAAGCAGGTGGAACACGTTGAGGTTAATTTATCACTGCCCACTACAGCGGCTAAAGGCTCTTCTTCGGCAAGAGTTGCCATCTAAAAAGTCATCTTGAAAATAAGAAACAAGTCAATGAAGATTTGAAAATGAATAAAATTAGATCTAAATCGTCTAATACACCTGGATTGGGGTGTACTACAGCACATGCAGGTATTTTTCTTCGTAGAGAATTAGCAGTGAACATAAAATGGCACTTTTTATGGAAAAATCTTGAAAAAAATTGATAAATTGACACTTGAAATTATCATAATTTGAAGCCTGCCGTCAGCATAAAAATCGAAAGTTCCCACGTATTTTTGAATTTTCCAAATTATTCTCGAATTTTTTCATTTCTTCATCGTCCACTTTTCACCTTTTCTGTCTTTTTTACTGCCTGTTTTTCATATGCAAAATGTTTACTGGCCCTCAACAGCTCTTATAATGACTGCCTGCTAGAAATTCAATACCACCGTGGCCTATTTTTGACGAAATCTTGTTTTCTAACTATATTTCTTCTGTTATCTTTTTTTGCACATATAGCTTATTTTTCTATTATTTTAGCCATGGCTGCAAATGCAGAAGAAGTGTATCGGAGTTTAAATGCAGATGATGATGAAGTGCAACCTATGGAACTTGAATCAGTTTGCATGAATTGCTTTGAAAATGTCAGTTTCATCTGTTCAAGTTATTGTAGTCTAATTTAGGGTGCTACTAAACTGCTCTGTGTTTCTATTCCATATTACAAGGCGGTTATTTTGATGTCTTTTGAATGCCCTCATTGTGGTTTCAAAAATAACGAGATTCAAAGTGGAGAAGCTGTGCAAGTAAGTTGATGATTATGCTTTTATCAAAGAATTGAAGGAACATGGTACTGAAATAGTTCTTCGGGCACAAGAGCCTGCTGATTTGAGACGGCAGCTGGTAAAATCTGAATTTGCTTCAATTGAAGTGCCAGAGATTGAACTTCTTATTGAACCTAAAACACAACCAGCAGGTATTGTCTTTTATTCTCCAGTTTGTACATGTTTTCCCAATTTTAGAAGTTACAACAGTAGAAGGAGTTCTTGATCGAGTACGGAGAGGACTTTCTCAAGATCAACAACGTCGAAGAGAAAATTATCCTCAAGAAGCTGCTCAAATTGATGCCTTTATTGCTAAATTGGATAGATTAACAAATTTGGAAGATAAATTCACATTAGTAAGGCTTTTGATGTTTTCAACTGTTTTTTAGAAACTCCACGATCCTACGGGCAATTGCTATATTCAAAATCCAGATCCTCGTCATGTTGATCCCCGCTGCATTATATCTCATTATAGTAGACCGTTAGATGAAAATAAGCTGCTTGGTTTAGTAGCAGATGATGTGGAGTACGTTATATCTTATTTTATTAATTCCCAAATAGGGAAACGCCAGCAGAAGAAACGGAAAGTGCTCCCGAATGGAAAAATAAAGAAGAAATGGAAGCTGAAGTATTGCATTTCCCGACAGAATGCCCCAGCTGCTTTAATAAAACAATACTCAATATGAAACCAACAAGTGCTACTTCTATTCAACACGATGTACCATAATTTTTAGGTATTCCTTTTTTCCAAGATGTTATTATTATGGCTCTTGCTTGTGACCGTTGTGGATACAAGACGAATGAGGTTAAAAGTGGAGGAGCTGTTAAAGAACACGGATGCCGGCTTTCTGTCACAGTGAAAGAGGTTAACATTCTCCTTATTTTTTTTAATTAATTTATTTAGGATCTTGATTTAGCTCGAGATGTGCTCAAATCCGATACTTGCAGTCTAGAAATACCAGAGCTTGAATTAGTTGTTGGTCCCGGCGCTCTTAGTGGTCGTTTCACAACAGTCGAAGGACTCCTCAATGCTACAAAAGATCAAGTTTTCGAGGTGTGCTTTATTTTAATTAAAATTTTTATTTGTTTTTTTAGCAATCTCGCTTTTTCACAGGAGATAGTGCTAATGATGAGGATCGTGCTGCCATGGATAAATTAATGAAATCATTTGAAGAAGCTATTACTCTCAAAAAGACGATTACCGTTATATTAGACGATCCTGCTGGAAATAGTTACATTCAGGTAAGAATTGAATAAATTTTCTTATTTTTATCCATATTTTTAGAGTCTTTCAGCTCCATTAGATGATCCTAGATTGAAAAAGGAATTTTATACAAGAACATACGAACAAAATGACGAATTAGGATTAAATGATATGAAGGTATCAATATTCTTTATATTTTTTAAAAGATTTCTTCAGGTGGAAAATTATGAGGCTCTTGATGCAGTAACAGAAGAAGATGAGGAAGAAGAAAAGCCTACGGCAGAGGCTTAACAACCTCTTGGTGGTTTTTATTGTTACACGTATACTGGTATTGTTGAGTTTTTGTTAAAGTTTATAAATTTTTTTATTATTACCAGGATGTTTATTGTTGAGGGCAAAAGATCAAAAGTCCAGGTTCATAATGTTTTGACCGGAGAGACAGTCAACAGCCCGGAGTTGTTGACATCCCTCATGGGTTGTTTACAAGAGGAGGGGAAAAATAAAGGGCTGGGCGTTATTTCAAGCAGTCTTTTTGATTCTTTCCCGCGGCCATGTTCCAAAATGAAAATGTTCTCGGCGGCGTCTACAAGCTCAACAACGGTAATTTTATTCCCCTCGTCGGTTTGGGTACCTGGAGAAATACTGAACAGGTAAGATTTTCTCCATTTAAACTATTTTCTAAAAATTAGGAAGATGTTAATAAATCCATTCAAGCCGCGTTGAAAGCTGGCTATCGTCTAATTGACACGGCTCATTTATACGAAAATGAGGAGCAAATTGGCAATGCTCTTGAGAAATATCTTCCTGAATTTGGACTCAAAAGGGAGGATATCTTCATCACGACGAAAGTTCCGACCGTCGACGCTGATTGCGATAAGGAATCGCGTAAATTTATCCAGGAATCGCTAGACAAATTGAAGACAAAGTGGGATTTTTTCAGGAAATTTTCAGTTTTTAATCGGTTACAGATATTTGGATATGGTTCTCATCCATTATCCCCGAGATCGTTATACGGGAAAGGATGAAGATCACGAGACAAATGCTAAAAATCGCCAAGTTCTATGGAAAGTTCTGGAAGAATATCATGGAGAGGGAATTATCAAGAATATTGGAGTCGCTAATTTTATGAATTATCATCTGACCGAAATGGAGAAATACGCAAAGGTGGGGATTTCATCAGTTTTTCGAGGATTTCTGCACCAGTAAAATATCGACAGTCCATAAAATCTTGAGGAAATCGTCAAAAATATGGAAATTAGACTTCTGCCGAGGTTTTACGTGTGCAGATGGACAAAATATTGAAAAACAGGAAAAATATTCTATTTTAGGTCAAACCAGCCATGAATCAAATTGAATTCCACCCATATTTATGCCAAAATTTGGTCCGTCAACAGTGCAAAGAGCAAAATATCTTCATCCAAACCTTCAGTAATTTGGGCAGTGGCCATGGCGAAATGCACGAAGAGAAGCCGGTTCAAGAATGCGCAAAGAAGAATAACGTCACTTCTGAGGTGACAAACTGCCATAAAGTTAAAAAAAAAGGATTTCAGATAATCCTTTACGCCTTTGCTCTGTGCTCCGGCGGTGGAATTGTACCCAAATCCCAGACCCCCGAGCGTATACACGATAATATGAACAAAACGCTGGAGATTAATTTCACTGAAGAAGAACTGAAAGCCTTGAGGGAATTGGACAAGAACGCCACTTTTACTCATCTCTGCGAGCCGTGGAAATGCCTTTAAATCGTCGTTATTTTGCGAAACGATAATATTTTTCCGCTGTACATATATTTTTTTTTGAATAAAATGTAATAATATCTGATGATCATGTCGAGAGCCTGCGGGCGATTCAGTCGAAAGCGCTGGATCCGTGGCTCAATCGGCCCATCTCGCAATGCGGAGAGGAGGGCGCACTCAATTTCCATGTGTGCTAACCTTTTTTGCTTTTTGAAGGATTGGTTTATGTCCAATCTTTTTCTTTTTTACAAACTGTTTTCACTTTGGGTGCTGATCGTGGCGGGATTCAAACGGAAGACAGGGAATTCTACGGCTGACGGGGGACACTTCAAACACGGATTCGGGAATTCTACAGCTTCTGCATTTTTCTAACATTTCCAACTATTCAATGCGCCATTCTATTTATTTCCTTCATCTGCATACATTTTCCCTATAAAAACCCAGCCATGTGAGTTGTCTGTCTCCCTTGCAACAACAACATTCCCCCCAGTGCCTCAAAACATTGACTCGTGTTTACCAACGGGAATTCCCCTTTCCAATTCGCCCTTTCATTTATTTCCTTCCATTTTCTTATTATGTTTCGCTGTAAAGATGCCCTCGGCGGTGTTTACAAGCTAAATAATGGGAATTTTATCCCGCTAATTGGATTAGGGACGTGGAGGAATAAAAGCCAGGTGGGATTTCTCCGAATTTTTGTTATTTTCGATTAGGAGACAGTCGACCGGGCTGTTCGAGCCGCTCTCCAGGAAGGATATCGACTAATTGACACGGCTCACATGTACAAAAATGAGGAGTACATAGGCAAGGCGCTGGAGAAGATTCTTCCGGATGTCGGTCTCCAGAGGGAAGATATCTTCATCACGACAAAAGTACCAACCGTGGATCAAGACTGCGAACAGGAGACACGTCGACTATTACAAGAATCTCTAGAGAAATTACGAGTCAAGTAGGTTTTATTCTTCTTTTTAAAAATTAGTCTAGTAGTTTAAATGTTCACTATAATTTCAGTTATCTTGATATGGTCCTCGTCCATTATCCTAGAGATCGCTACACGGGAAAAGATCTCGACCATGAAACGAATAAACGAGGACGGAAGACAGTTTGGCGAGTTTTGGAAGAATATTACGATAAAGTTATTATGGATAATATTGGAGTGGCTAATTTTATGAACTATCACCTAACGGAAATGAAGGAATACGCAAAGGTAGGGAATTTGACCAGATTTTCCTTCATTTCTCGGAATATTCGACGTTTTGAGCCCTGGAAATTGTGCAGTTAGGGTTAGCGGGCTAAAAAATAGTTTTCTATATAAACTGGAAGCTCCTATTTATAGAAAACTTTAAACTTTGAAAAATGGGCGAGGCCTGGCCGAGTTATGGCCCAAAAGAGCTGATGCCAGAAAATGCTATTTCCAGGTCCCACCAGCAATAAATCAAATAGAATTCCAACCGTATCTCAATCAGAATCTTGTCCGCCATCAATGCAAAGAAATGGGAATATTTGTCCAAAGTTTTAGTAATCTAGGCAGCGGCTGTAAAGAACTCTACGAGGAGAAGGATCTTCAAGAAATTGCTAAGAAGCACGGCGTCTCTATGGAGGTTTTTCCCGTTTTTTTCATATAAAATCGGTTTTCCAGACAATTCTTTATGCTTTTGGAAGGCAAGTTGGTGGCGGAATTGTTCCAAAGTCTGATAAACCGGAGAGAATTCATAATAATTTGCACAATGTGCTAAAAGTCGAATTATCTAATGAAGATGTGGAAAAATTAAGGAATTTGGATAGAAACGCTCAATTTACTCATAAATGTGATGTTTATAAATGTTTATAAAACCCTGTACATAATAAATATGCATCGATTTTTGTTAATTTTCCTACGAATTCAGGAACTAGACGGAAAATGAAGGGAAAAGGGCGAATTCCTTGTTGTTTACGGCAGTAAACGTGCTCCAACTGGATATTCTTTTGATTGGACCACGGAAGATGAGCAAAACAACAACATTTTTCCTTATAAATAGCTTATTGAATCTCTAGAAATAGCCAGCCATGTGACAATTTCGCGTCAGGGAATTCTGAAAGCTGATCCTCTTCGTTGGCTTTTGTTCAAATTCTTCGCTTTTCCCTCTTATTATACTTCATAAATTTCTTCTTTAAAGGATTTTTCAGGCTAGAATTATGACGAAATTTGAAAATGTTCTGGGCGGAAGTCACAAGCTCAGCGATGGCAATGCCATTCCCTGGGTTGGTTTGGGTATTTCCCGAATCAAAGGACAAGTAACCGCCATTTTTAGTTAATTTTACGATTTTAGGATGATTTAAACACGGCTATTCAAGCTGCCCTAAAAGCTGGATATCGTCTCTTTGACACGGCCCATTGGTACGAGAATGAAGCCGAGCTGGGCAACGCGTTGGAGAAATATCTTCCGGAATTTCAACTCTCCCGAGAAGATATCTTCATCACGACCAAGGTGCCAACCGTCGACGGAGATCCCGACGGTGAGACGAGGAAATTATTGAAAGAATCGCTGGATAAGCTCAAAACTAAGTAGGTTTTCTCCCTATTTTGAGCAAAGTTCTTTTCAGCTACTTGGATCTGGTCCTGGTCCACTATCCTCGTGATCGATACACGGGAAAAGACATCAATCATGAAATGAACAGCAGAAATAGAAAAATTGTCTGGCAAGTTTTGGAGGAATATAAGGACAGTGGAGTGATTCGATCGATTGGAGTCTCGAATTACATGAATTATCATCTCAGCGAAATGGAGAAATACGCAAAGGTAGGGTCATTCTTCTTGATTTACGA
This sequence comes from Oscheius sp. DF5033, assembly GCA_964036215.1. Classification (NCBI taxonomy): domain Eukaryota; kingdom Metazoa; phylum Nematoda; class Chromadorea; order Rhabditida; family Rhabditidae; genus Oscheius; species Oscheius sp. DF5033. The sequence goes on from CAXIWN010000011.1 coordinate 3,164,945, forward strand.
ACTCTGAACATTCTGACATGGTCAAATCCTCCCCTTTCCAGCATCTTCCCGCTGTCAATCAAATTGAATACCAGCCTTACTTGACCCAAGACCTGATCAAGCTCCAATGCAACCAGATGAATATCTTCGTCCAGGCTTTTAGCAGCCTCTGTTGGGGAAATCAAGAAGTTCTCAAGGAGGCAGCCATCCACGACACCGCCAAGAAATACGGCGTCTCTCCTCAGGTATTTCTTCTAATTTCATTTATATTTCACATTTTTAGACAATCCTTTATGCCTTCGCTCTGAATACTGGTGTCGGTATTATTCCCAAATCTGTTCATCCGGATCGAATCCATAAGAATCTCCACGACACGGTGAAAATCAAGCTGACAGAGGATGAGATTCGGGCAATCTTGGCTCTGGATAGAAACATCGCCTTCTGTCCTGGGTGCACTCCATGGAAATGTTTGTAAATGTGCTGGACACAAAAGTATTAAAGACTAGTCACTTTTTGCATTTTGTAAAAGTCTGAAGACGAGAGAAACAATAAACATTCCAATTGCCATGTTGCGTATAGTCAGTCGACAGTGGTAACGTCGACGTCGAGGCCAGAGGAGATCGTCAGCCGATGAAAAATCAGTTGACTGCCCGTTGACGGCGAAAATGACGAATGCAAAAAAGATTTATGATTAAAACCCAAATCCTTTCAACGGGGTAAAAATATTGCAAATTGCAAAAAAGGATAAAGCTTGTCCGGCATCCATCGTCTAGTATCCATCGAAGCCTTTCGTACATCTCCTTCTTGGCGGATAGAATTACACACATTCGCATCTCTCTCCGTTGTTATCCAAAACGGATTGATTTTCCCCTTTCTTCTTCTTGACCACTATACTTTCTTTTTTGTTAATTAGAATTAAGCAAGTGAGCAGCAACCCGTCAAATGTTTATGTGTCCATCTGTTTATGACAGCTGCCATCGGACGCGTCCTCCCCTGTCTGGTCAACGGAGTGCAAGTCAACTCTGACCTATCCTGTTTCATCCATTTCTTTCTTTATTCTTTGATACATTTAATGGGTTATAAACTGGTTTAAATGAGTTTTTTAAATGAGGCAGCTCCTTGTGGTCAACTAGTCGGTTGCAAAAGTCGACGGGTGTAATGGATGGTGCCAGCTGGTGTGAAGTACTTCAGCGCCTTCCTCATTCCATAAAACTTCTATTCCTTGTTTTCTCTATTTTTTTACCCTTTGATTTATTTCCATTTGAAGATGGCAGAAGCAGAAATCAGGCAACGAAATATCCCAACCAAGACGCCAGGCCCTGGTACTCCCTTCACAGCCGATCCAATTGATGACGACGACAAGAAAAGAGGCCTGTCATCGGCTACTTTGATCATGATTTTAGTCGGAGGGATTGCTGCATTGATTTTCATTGTAAGATCCAGTTTTACCTTAAAAATGTCGATTTTAGGCAGGTCCAGAAGGAGCTCTCCATTCTTTGGAAACGTCGAAGGAAAGGATACAAAAATGTGGGATTTTTTTAATTTAGTGTTTATTTTTTTCAACGTTTCAGTGACAACAAGTTCGGGACAGGCAACGACAGTTCCTCCTCCGCCTCCTCCTCAACCGGCTCCAGGAGATAAATTAGTTCATCCAGCTATTAGTCCAGAACAGGCGGCGGCACAGGCTCGACAACAGGAACAAATGCGGAATCAGCAGGCTGCTTCTCAACGGCAGGCACAAAATCCGACAGTGCAACCACCACAACGACAGCCACAACAAGCACAGCAAGGACAACCTCAGGGTCATCAGCAACAGCAACAAAGGGCTCCACAGGCCCAACAACAGCAACGTCAAGGACAGCAACCACAAGCACAGCCACAGGCTCAGCAAAGACAACAAAATTCTCAAAATCAGGGACAACAAGCTGATAGCCAGGCAACAGGACAGCAACAGACACAACAAAAACCGCCGCAGGCTCAACAACAACCTCAACATGGACAACCACAAGCCCAGCAAAATCGTCAAAATCCTCAGGGACAACAGCAACCTCAAGCAGCTCAACAGCAAGCTCAGCAACAGGGTCAGCAAAGGTCTGCGCAAGCTCCTCAACAACAACAACAAGCACAACGACAGCAACCACAACAGCAACAAAATCCTCCAAGACACGCTCCACAGGCCGCGAGCCAGCCTCAAGCCCAGCAACAGGCCCAACAAGCTAGACCAACAGCAGCTCAAGCACAACCAGCAGCTGGACAACCTCAGCCAAGACAAGCTCAGCAGGCCCCCAATTCCAATCCAACCCAGACAAGACCATCCGAGCAACAACGAGTCCATCAGAATCCACAACAAGTTCACGCGCAGCAAACTTCCGATCAAAAGCCCAACCAGCCTCAACAACAGCCACCGCCAGTCCAGCCTTGATGTCACTTATATTTTTTAACCTTTATCCTATTTTGGTATACGGTATTCGAGTAAATAAGAAAAATTATTATTAAATCTGTATGGTATTTGAAGAACAATGGCAGATGATGAGGGTGCAGCACAGAAGAGGACACATGTTCTCTGTACTCGCAGCTAAAATTCATCATTTGTTCTATGGAATCCAGAGACTGGATGATCATTTTGGGCCAGCGAACATCCTCCACGTCATATTTGGGTGGTCAAAATGATCAGCGGTCCACCCTCGCCAGGAACCGGGGTGTTTGCCAATTCAGCAGGTAATCGAGCGAATAGAAGAAAAATTCCCCGGTTCGGATCTATTTTCATATTTTTGAACGACATCATTTTGCGGGTGGGGAGGAAGTGAAATCTGATGTTTATTTTTGTGAGAGAAGAACAAGAAGCCATTTCTCGTACGGGGGGAGTAGACCGTGAACGAAGCAGAAAAAAGGAGGAAACACCTGCGATGATGGTCACATTTAGGGGAGGATGACGGGGAAATGAAGTCATTTTTTAACACGAGGGAGAATGGAACATCAGACGGTCGAAGACATTCTCAAAAGAGGAATCAAATTAATCTTCTGGGAAGTTGCCGACAGGCTTCTTTGACTTGACTCTAACAACTCGTGACTCCCTACTGTGTCACTTGGGACTGTCGACGGACATCAGGCGGGAATTTCACTACCAAAGTACTCCGGTCTTCTAACGGAATATCCTTGATTTTTAATGTTTAAACTGCCTTAGAAGGTCTCCCAGTGTTCAACAAACTCTGCCAGACGAAATGACTCAGGGAACCAGAAGTCGACCAGAGGCAGTCATCTCCATTGACATCTTGCTGCCGACCCAAAATCTACTCGACTGTTCTTTCCCATTTGACTCATCAGGAAATGTACGTATATTTGTCCCCAAATCTACGCAATATCTTCACGTAATCAAAACAAGTCCATGAACCAATTTCACCTCCTTTCATAATCTCCATCACTGTTGACACATGGCAATAAATATCTTTTCGTCTTTTTTTGCGCCTGAGCACATTTGTTTTTAAATTTCGGAGGGGTTGCGTAGGTAGTGATGAAGCAAGAAATCAAGAACCATTCGGAAAGAGATTCGACTAGAAACGAAATTCACACTCGTCTCCTGGATTCCAGGAAATTGCTAAAACTGGCCCTGTTTGTGTAGATTGTCGATGACCTTCCACGTGTCGAGTTCCCTTTGTAATTGCATGATGTCGTGGGACAAAGCACAGAGGAAAGTCTACTCGTGGGAGGTCGTCTGCAGCCAATTTTGCAATCTTGTGGGAGTATCCGGGACAGGTGCAATGTGAGCTAAAAATTATGAATAAAATAGTGTAAAAATGCATATAATCTTTTAACTTTGTTAGATTACGCAGAACGAGTGAGGTGACTCATTCCCGTGGACTGAAGAACATCGTCTGGGGGTTTGATCCGGGATTATCCGTCATTTTTGAAGATCTCATCCAGGTATGATCAGAGCATTTTTCTTGAAACCGAGGGCGGATTCTCGTCATGATCTTTCTTCTTCTCTGAGCCTGTGGCCTTTGTTGTGCGAGAACATCCTAACGTAAGGCTCTTCGAAAATTCTACAACGTCACCGAAAACAGAGAATGGACGCCTCCTCGTGGCACAATCTGTACTGTCTCCAATTTCTACCTCCGTTCCAGTCTGTCTCGACGTTCGTCTGCCCACTATCCCCAAAATTAGCTACCGATTAAATTTTGGCTAATTTTCTCGCTCATTTGTCAATTCGACCAGTGGCCATTCTGTTTTGGCTTGTCTCTCTGCTATACAGCCGCTTGTACTCTGTTGAATAAGACAAGTTATCGAAATCATCACCTGTTTTTAATTTTATATGATATGAAATCAGCTGGGCCAGCTGATGGATCTGAATCAGAGTGAAGGTGTTCTTTTTTTTGGAGAATGTCTCCACTTTTGCTTCCTTGAATAAAAGAGGAAATTCCGCCTGGAAGCTAGATTTCATGACTACGACAACATCGACTCAAATAATACAGGAACCATCCATTTTAAGTTTTTGTAAAGACAAACCCTCAAAAATTATGCTTTCAGTGGATACTCCCACTCCCTCGTCTGTTCTAAGATTCACGCTCTCTATTCCTCTACTACTCCTTATCTACTGTACGATCCTCTCTGGAACTTCCTCTGTCCTCCCTTAGAAATGTATATTTCAGCTTTATTTCCCCGTGGTCGGATAATCTGCTCCTCCCCCCTTGAAGTCGGGCGGCTATCATATGCGCAAAGGGGGCTGTCCAGTCTCCATTTTGCCCAGAATGACGACCGCCAGCCTGCTGCTTGCCTTCGTTCTCCTGGCCGCTGTCTCTATTGGACAATGTTATAAGGTTAGTTCATCCTCATATCTAAAGGATCCTTCTCCTTTTTATCTTGGGGATGTCCCTCCAATTAGGTCTCTGGGTTTCTGTTCCATTAGTCTCAATCATCTCTTTCTATTATTTTCGGGCATTGCCCTCTCTCCAGAAGGGGATCTCCACTCTCCAGGTCTCTTCTATTTTTTGAGATTATACGGAAGTCCTTCTTTTTTTCCGCTTTAGGTCTTCTTAGGTGAAAAACAAGCTTGATTCTATTCGGATACGTTCTCGAAGCAGAAGAACTCGAACAAAGGATCGTATTTGTCCGTACTTTCCGCGTACTTTTAATTTTTCACTGGCGGGGGTGGATTTTTCAAACCTTGATGCCCTAAGGGCTAAACTGACGTAGTCCGAGGGAAGTTCCCGATTTTTAGACCGAAATCCCAGATTGCCAGGAACCTACTCCATTTTTTAATTAACTGCTCATAATTGTCTAGACCAGAGCCACCCAAACCCATTATGACAATCTCTATTTTTGGGTCATCTCCCTCTCCCACTCACAATAGAACCCTTCGAAGAAGTGTCGCCCGTATTTATTACTCCCCAAACTGCAATAATCTCAGGGTCAGATGATCTTGAACCCAAAAAATACACAAGGACCTTTTAAAGAGAAACTAACGATGAGAGGGCTCTCTCTGGAAATGTGGAGATATTCACGCGTGGAAAGAGATTCCGGCAGGAAGGTGGCCATGCGTGGCGCCCTCGACTCCTACCACCCCGGTTTGATAAGGCCATGAATCTAAAATCCTTTGGATCATTGGGATCGGGGATTTTTATCTATTTTCAACGGGAATTTCCCGTAAAAACGGAAGAAAAGACTATTTTTGGGATATCAGAATTATTTTGGATTTACCTCTACGAGATGCCACGTATTTTTCCGCTTCTCTTGGCTCCAATAGCTCACATTAGAGCTGTCACCTTTTAGATTTAGATGCACATGGGCGGGAATTGAAATGTCAAAAGCAAATTATGAGTAGTGTACGAAGGGGGGTTTTGAACTAGGAGATCCCCTGGGAATTGTTCTCACCTGATGGAAACTTCCTAAAAAGACTGGAAAACGAAATAAAAATAGAATCTATACAATTGAAACAAGACCTCGAAAAAGTGGACATCGATAGCCAGTGGACAGAAAGGATTAGCCAGCTGATCCTGTCCTTTTTTGGCAACTATAGTTATGCAAATAATTCTGCTATTTTTTGACCTTTCTTAAAGTTCCAAAAGTATAGCCCACCAATATCACCAGACAAATCTGGTGTTTGTTTCCAATTATTCCACTTGATAGTCATGTCCTTAGGGAGATGAATCAAAACAAACGGCAAAAAATGGACTTGACTCTTTGGGAGGGAGAGAAGAGTCTCTTTTGGACTTGAAAGTCGACCATTTAGTCGACCAGATTTGCAGACGTGGCTGTTTTGATGGGTAGAGTAATTATTAAAGTCTAAACAGGAAAGTCTATAGAATCCGAGTCATATCACGTCATGTCCCTCCACTTCTGACCTCCGACTAAGGGCTCTTGACCTTTTCCAGCCAGTCATTTGAACCCAAAAGTCACGTAGACCTTCTAGGAACCAATCGACGCTTTTTGGGCTTTGACTCATTTCTGGATCATTTGCATTCGACTTTTGCATTTCTATGCTAAACAGCCGTCTCTGACTCAGAAGTCTTTCAATGACCAGATGCACTAGAAACTAAGCTATCCGGGCTACTTTGGTCTCTCGTCCTTTGACTGGCCACCCACATCGCCCAGGGGTTTCACTACCTACAACCGATTATCCGAGATTACGGCTTCTCAGTCCAGATAAATATATGAAATAATTTCCAGATAGCAGTGCCACGTAGCCTGCTCTACGAGGGAGATGACAGCTATCCCTCCTCCTCCGATTATGGAACAGTAGCAGTAATGAGGAAGAGATCATTCGACGATGTGAAACGAGGTGGCGACAAATGGATAGCCACAATTCCCAGAAGTGGTCTAATGGTTGGAGGACGTGGATGGATGCCCGGATTCCGATCTGTAAGCCCGTTAAATTATCCAAAATTATCAGTACATTTTAGTCCAGTCGATGGTGGGATGACGCTTCCTTCTAACTGACCGGCTCCACTGCTTCTCCGCCTCCATCATGATCTCCTCCCCGCTCTTCCGATCTCTTACGTTGCTCCTCCTGTGTTAATAAATACACGCTTGTGATAGTTAGACACACAATTCGTATTTTTATTCTCTGGTCTTTCCTTCAAGCCTTGGGGTAATTTTCGAAGAAAAACAGGAAGATGCATTAAAAGCGCCGTGGGCCTCTATTACTCATTTCAAAGCCGTCAGTTTTTCTGACGTAAATTAGAGGGCGCAGAGGGCGTGAAGGAAGAAAAGAAGCACAAGGAAATAAGAAAAACGTCAGATGGAACAGACGTGAAATATTGTCGACGATGGAAGTGGGCGAGCTTATGACCACGAAAGTTATCAAGATAAGAAAAGTTTATCGTCTCCTCCACTCATTTGACTCTTGTGGCCTGGCTACTTGTAAAAAATGGCTCGTCTCCCAGAAGCAGTTTTCCCAGTCTAGCCAGTCGCCATCGCTCGACCGTCTCACCCAGTCGACTTTCTTCGTCAAAATAAATCAGAGTTGGCTGATGATAAATTGCACATAAACGAAATTGGTTTCAGAAAATACAAGCAGAAGAAATTTATAAACCACTAAGGATCACCTAATTGTCTTTGTTTCGGGCGTGGTACTGTTTTCAGTTCGCTTATCTCTTGACGCAAGTGCAGAAGTCAGTGGGATAGTTTGTGACGTTAGTAAAGAACTTCTGTCTCTGACAGAAATTAACACGTGACAAATCAGAGAAGTGCTGTGGGTGCATTGATAAGCTTCCGTTGTCTCTTATAAGCTTTAGATAAGCGATTCAATATCATCCTCCCGAAAATGACCCGCTGGCTGCTATTCTTCACTATTTTCTTTATTTTCCGAAATTCTGATGCTAAACCGGAGCAGGTGGTCCTCAGCTTTACTGGCGAGCCAACTACGATGGCTGTTACTTGGATCACATTGAAACCTTGTAGGAATCGTCGATTTCTAGGTTCAACTCCTTTTAGTGAATGCTGGAGTTACACCGTTTGTCAATTACGGGCTGAAGAAGGATGCCTTGACAGAGACAGTGGCTGCTACCACGACAAGTATACAATATTTTCTCATTTTCATAATTTATTGTAGAATGGACAGATCAAGGAAAAGCCAAAATGGTAAGATATACCTACAGGGCGACGATGACTGGATTGGTTCCCGGAGTACAATACCGTATGGTCTTTTGATTACTTCATTTATGAGAATTTTTAAAGATTATGAAGTTGGGTCCTCTCAAAGTACTTCAGACACCTTCCATTTCACTGCCCTGGATCCTAAAAACATTACGAGGTAATCCTTCAGCTTTGGCAATTAGCCGATCGTCGTAGAGTTTGTATCTACGGTGATTTATCCATCAAAGATGGCTATTCGATCCCGCCAATGACAGAAGCAGCTCATCGAGGCGACTTCGATCTCATTGTTCATATTGGCAAGCTGTTGTTTTGTATAAAATATGATCAATTTCAGGAGACATCGCCTATTCGCTGGATGACAATGACGGGACAAAGGGAGATGACTTTATGAATGCTATTGAAAATATGACAGCCCGTGTACCGTTTATGGTCATTCCAGGAAACCATGAAGAGCCACAGAACTTTTCACATATTGTCAATAGATACACAATGCCTAAAAATGGAATATTTGACAATCTTTTTTGGAGGTAAAATAGCGCGGTGGACGAAGGTCGAGGAGGTCGAGATGACCAGCTGGCCTGTCAACAACGACGACGACAAGTAATCGACAAATTTCAGTTTTACCTTGGGAGATGCTCATTTTGTTGGAATAAGTTCCGAATTCTATGGATTCAATATATCAAACTTTGCCCAGTTGCAATATTCGTGGCTGCTAAATGATCTCAAAAAAGTTTGTTGATATTTTAATTTTTACAACGGGATTTCAGAGCAAAGCCACCTGGAAAGTACTCTTCATGCATCGCCCAATGTATTGTTCGACAGATGGAAAGAAAGGCTGCCATGATTGGGAACATCTCTCGGTTTGTTCTGTTTTTTTCCCAAGATCCAAAAATTTAGATGCGAGACGGAGCTCCCGGATATCCTGCTCTTGAACCGTTGTTCAATGCCGGAGGGGTGGATCTCGTCTTCTGGGGTCATCAACACAGCTACGAGAGGAGTTGGCCAGTGGCAAAGTCGACCGTCTACCTTCAACCGGACAGCAAACATTATCACAATGCCTCAACACCCGTGTACATTATGACAGGGGCAGCTGTCAGTTTTTCCCTTCCAATTACAAAAAAAAAGAAATCTTCAGGGTTGCCATTCACACCAGGAAGTCGAACTCAAAATTCGACAACCTTTCACAGCTGAAATGTTGGGAGAATATGGATATACCGTGCTGACTGTGGCCTCCAGCAGCGAGTTGACCACGCATTTTGTCGACGTCAAGAAGGACAATATCCTGGACAAATTTTCTTTGACCAAAGATCCTGGTTTTGTCCCCGGAGTTCCTTTCTTCTGACCTGGTGCTCGGTGTTTTGTCATTGACGCTCAAATTAAAAGAATTGTGAAATGTTCTTCTTTTGTCTTTGATCGAAGAACTTTGTGTGATAACGGCTTTCGACAATTTTTAGGGTTATCTGTGACAGGAGACGTCCAGATTTATTAAGCATAAAAATCACAAAGAAGCAATGTCCGGCAGTCCACCAGCTATTTCCCTTGGCAAGTCATCAATATGCACCCGATAGAAACCTAAAAATCCGTCAGTTATCCAGAAAAAAGTTACCATATTCTCCCCACCGCCTCCCCCAAGTATTTGCATAGATCCAGTAGGCCTGTCCATTTTCTTCTCCCCATCCCAGTAACTTGACGCAATGACCGTAGGTCTCCCTCATATTTCCATGTTTTGTATAGTAAATTCCTTAAAAATTGCCAATATTTTGGGAAATTTACCTGACTTATAGTGGAGAAAATCCTCGTGAATATTGAAGCAGGCAAAAAGTGGTCCATTCAACATGAGATCCGTCTTGACCATTCGTACTTTCAGTTGTTTTAACGTTAGCTAAAAGATTATTTTAGGAAATTTAAAAAAAGACTCACATTAAATTTGTCTAAATATTTTCTAAACAGAGGGTTTGTCTCATTTCTCGAATAATCATAAGGCGCCCTCATCCAATAGGCGTTCTTCCCTTTGAACCTGTCATTTCCGTAGGGTTTTCCATATAACTGGGAACAATTTCTAGAGCATTCAGGAGTTTTAGACTTCTGGTAAGCTTCGACGGAACATGGACTACCGCAATTTGGGGGGAAAGAATAAGGTTTGCAGCCGCTGTAGGTTCCATAAGCGCCGCCGGTAACCACGCCGACATCTTTCCAATAGGTGAAGACGGAAAGAGGGCTGTAAAGTCCTTGACATCTGAAAAAAAGGACACTTTTTAAATGCAAAGAGGGAAACTGACCCTCTCCCGCATCGATCACAACATTCTATCAAATCCTCAGCACTAATTTCCACTTGAATCTTTCCCTTACTAGCAATACAAATCCGATCACTCATTATCGATGCCGCTGTGATTGCCTACAATCAATAAATGACGTGTTTTCCGTTCAAAACCCACCCAACATGAGCCACAGCCCGCCTGATCATAGATCTGATGCACTGACCAACATTGATACCACGTTTTCCTCGGGTCATAGCTGTCGGGGATTGATATATTGAGTCTGAAAGACGGAGAGTGGGAGGAGGGAAAAGACTAACTCAAAAAGATTTTTTAAATGGGACAAAGTGTCACCCAAATAGCCATTTCTCCCAAATTTTGGTATCATTTTCTTGATCATTTCCAGTTGTGTTCGATTTAAAAACGAAGTCAAAGTATCGATAGGATCCACAAATCTGTTGAGTTCTGCCTAAATTACTCTACTTTTCCTTAAAAAAGCTTACTTTCCATAGATTTGAATTATTATTAACAAAATTGACGACATCCCGATGATATTCGTCATCTTCAGTAATCAGAGACAAACTAAACCGAAGTAGAAAGAAGATGGACAACTAACGAAGCGGGAAAGACAAAAAGACATAACACAGCTGAAAGGGGGAGCATCGAGGAGCACATCTGACTTTTGACTAACAGAGAGACTCGGTGTAACAACAGACAACAGAGATCTATTGTTTTCCTGGGAACGGAGGAAATTTTCCCTGCGGGAATCTATAATTGTGGTCGTATTGCATCAAACTGTATCCTAAGTCATTCGATGCCAACTCCACCAAAATCGGTAAACTTTTGTACCACCGGCCATAGAAACCCAGCAAAATCGGTAAACCCTGGAGTTGGTTGAATTTCTGTAGTCGGTGGTACAAAGTTTACCGGTTTTGCTGGATTTCTGTGCCCGGTGGTACAAAAGTTCTATAATTTGAAAAAGCGCGAACGGCGCAACAAATAAGGAAATTTTTTTATATCAGAACATGTTATATAAGAAACTAAGTAATACAATTATACCAACATAGGATAATTCTTTGCAGTATCAACCAGTTCAGTCGTTTGCTCAAAGGTTGTGCCACGAGTATTTCCTAACTGTTGAAATCCGCCAGGCTTGTCAGATCCGAAAATAAGAAGATTTACTCGGTGGCTGCTTTCAATCGTAAAGTAATAATTTTGTCCGCATTCAAGCTCTTCGGAATATAAGTTCCTGTGGCGGAATGGCTCAATTAGTTTCCTGCTCTGTTGATCATTTCCGCTAATCTTTTGAGGATCACCGCTAATCTTTACAGACATTTTTAGATCGTGAAGAAGACGTAGCCGGATCCAAAAGACTTTGAGGGGAGAAATTACTCGCACCTCGACGTCAAGGAAAATTACTGGAGATACCAGTTGAATAAACCATTGGAGACGCTGTCCACGGTCATATCCCAATGAGACTGATAGTAAGTCTTTCTAAAATAATCATAGATTTTTTTTAAATCGAGATACCTTTTCAGATATATTATCCTCCTTGGACAGAAGAAACAATACGCTGTTTTGATCTCTAATTTTGACTTCTTTCTTCTTTTGTCGTCCGACTTGGTTTAGTTTTAAATAACCAAAAGTGACCCTGGCAACAATAGGCTTTGGACCGAAAAAATTGGCGCTGATCTGTTGAGGATTGTTATTTCTTGCGTAGAGAGGATGGATTAGGATTGAATAGCCTGTCGTGAAACGGAAGTGATGGGCATCAAAATCACGTAATGGACGGTTTAATCTCTCCAGTTTATCGACGATGTCTGAGTAAGTTACTTCCCTCTAAAATAAAAAAAATAATTGAATATTTTTTTGACTGTTATGTCTCCAAATAACCGGAATTTTTATTGAATACTTCCTAGATTTTTTTCTCCTTTTTTTAGACTACTGTAAACAGTAAATTACGAAAAATGGCAAATTTCGAGAATTTTCATGAGTATTTTACAAATTACAAATTTTTTTAAACCTACCTGCTCTCGATAACAGCCGGTTCTGTCAAAAATCTTCAACACAAACCCTTCCAAATCATCCGGTGCTACGGTTTTCTGAAATGGATCGATTATTATTGGATTAGGCAAACTATTTTCTTCTTCAAGCCAATTTCTCCTGGCAAATAAAACAGAAATTAGACAACTTACTCCTGCCCTCTTCTCCGTCTCCTTCTTTCCTTCTCTTTCTTCTCCGTCTCCATTTTTCTCCATTCTTCTCCCTTCTTCTTACACCGTTCACATCTTATTGCCAGTTCTCCTTTCAGTAACCTAATCTCCTCCAATACTTTTTCATATTCCAGTTTATCTACGGCCATTCTGAAAATAGATTTTAAAAAAAGGAAAGTGAATGATAAAAGAGACGAGAGATGATTTTCAAGTGCTTTTCCTTCCGTGGTCATCTCAATATTCGACGAATCTCCTGGACGATGTCCGATGGAAGTTGGCAACTCGGACAAAATTTTCAAAACGTCTGGGAGATGATTTTCTATTAGAGTTGATCATATCCCTAATTATCGAAAAAGTCTCTGGACAAACAAACCCCCCTCGGCAATCTGCCAGGAGATTGGATATGACGGCAAGAGAAGGGGGCAAAAGAGACAGAGAAGGGTTAGAAGGAAAGCACACGTTTTTGTGTCGAATCGACGTTGTCAAAAGCTGGAAAATGCACCGTTTTGACACGATTCTTGTCCTCTCAAATCGAATCGTATTTTAGCCGCCTAATTTAAATCTTATTCTATAGAAAGAAGACATCCTCTATTGTGATCAGTTTTCTGAGGTCATTCCTACTGCAACGTGAGTTGAACAACGTTGAATGGAGGAAAATGGAGACGGAGAAGACTTCTTTCTACCTTTCTTTTTTTTCTTTTCTTTTCCACTCCCTTCTTTCTTGTTGTTAGCTTCCTTCTCGACTTTCTTTGTCTCTTCTTCGACCGCCTTCACCATCAAGTAAAAAATCCCCGGGTTCGCCTCCTGTATCCCCGAAAATGGAATTTACTTCAATTGGATGGATGTGATATTTCCAGTCATCTGCATTGTCGTATTTCTGGATCTTCAAAATATCTACTGCCGGTTTGTCGCAAAAATGAAAACAAAAAAAGGAGCAGAACCCGGGCCTGTTTTGCGATTTTCTACACCACTCGGTCATGTGGACATGTTGGAAAATGATGTCGAATCGAGGAAATTTTCATTTGTATTTGTAGAGCTCTTCGAGTTAAATATAATGGTATTCTCCGTTTTCAGAATAAGACTAGAACAAGACAATCCGCCGAAAAGGACAGATGTAGAAAACTCCAACCTCTCGCAACAACTCTATTGAAAGCATATCGTATGAGAGAACTCTTCAAGATCTTACAGAAGTATTAAAGGAACAGTCAGGGAGTTTTTCGACCGTGTCTCAGAAAATAGAAAATTTTTTGCTGATTACGAAGCTCTAATTCGTTTTTCGTGAACGCTTTTGGTTCGCGAGATACAAGCGTGCAAAGTTTGGCCATCCAATGAAAATTTCGACTTCCAACGACACACAAATGACGGTCTACGACACGCTCGACGCATGGTAACAAGAATTTTGAACAAATTTCTGTAAAAAGCTTATCTTCTGGCCATTTTCATTTGTAATCTTTTGCAAAAATTTTATCGAAAATTTCGACTGGAAAACAGCTTGTGTCGATGGAAAAACTCCCTGACTGCTCCTTTTACCTCGAGTCCTGTCTTTAGACAACAAATAGCGACGGTGGGCACTACTCTCTGGCCATCCTAATAAAGTGAAGCAATTTTTAATAACAATCCTGACATGGTCAAAAATACTATGTACAATAAATAATACACGGACTCTACGATAAATAAGAAGATGAGAAGAAAATCAACGTGTAGAAAAGATACCAGCCAAAGGATTGACCAATGGTAATGGCTGGATATTCAATTGTGTTGGGGCTGCGTGCTAAAATTTCCCGATTAGTTGCAACTCAAAATCCTACCGCAGAAGGAGATCGGAAAATGTTGAAGATACTCAAAAGAGGATTTTCTGTAGCTGAAGAGGGTGCTGCTGCCTGGGGAGAGGATGGCACACCGTTCACTGCCCATTGAGCTGGTGGAGCTTGCTGAGCCAGCTGCTGTTGAATCGGTGTTTGGGCTTGATATTGAATCGGTCGTGGGAGAGTGGGAAGTTGCCCTTCTGGCAGGAGACGATAAGGATTCAAGACAGGCTTAGCTGCAGGAAATTGTTCTCTGTAGACTCTGTGCTGCTCCTGAAACAGAAAAATTTGTGAATTGTAAGAAAACCAACCAGGAAGTCATCATATTCTTCAATTTCTGTCAACAAGTTAGACAGCACCTGTTCTCTGCCACTTGCAGGAGGCGTTGGTCTAAAGGCAATTCTTCGAATAATAATTAAATTTACCGGAAAACGAAGTTAGGATACTGTGGCTGAGGAGGCTGTACAGGCTGTTGAGGGGCAAAAGGACGAGGGCCAGTCGCCTGTGCTGGTCGAACCTGTGCCTGGGGAATGAAACGAGGTCGAGCAGGAGTCTGCGGTCTCGCCTGTCTTGTATGGATATCTGAACATCTTCTTTTATTCGAAGAATTGCTCAATTACCGTGACTGATCCTTCTGGCAGTTGACCTCTGCACAGAATGGTCGACCATTTGCTGTCTAGTGACTCTCCTGACTGGGACACGAAGAGCTGGGTCATCATAGAATGCGTCATTCTGAACAGCGAAAAGTTACCGCCCTTTATTCGATCCAGAAATGGACCAGATGTCCTTGAAAAATCCTCTGTGACTCATGGTCAACAAGCTTTCTCTCGGTCGATTTGACGTCACAAAGGCCTCACCTCATAGTCATTGACATCTTCCTGTGGCTGGTCTTGCTGCTTGTCGGGCAATTCCTTGATCTTGGCACCGAAGACTTGATTCCGTTTCAGTTGTTTCTCCTCCTCGTCGGGGTGAAATACACCGTCATCGTCAAACTTTCCCCGAATCCTAAAAAGGCCATGTTTCTCTCTATCTCATTGACTCCTGCGGAAATTACGTAATCGCAGGCGCATCCAGCCCCCAGCGGCAAACAGACCTGTCTTCTGGTCGGGGCGGCATCTCGGGTGCCGAGTTCACTGCATAAAGACCCATTGGAGGTGTCATTGTGGCGGCGGTAGTCGGTTTAGCAGTAGCTGGGGTTGTTGGCGCTTTTGGAGTTGATGTCAACTGATGGAGGACTTCGTCATGAGTCAGGGGCAATGGCGGCAAACCGTCGAGTCGAGAATGACCGTCAATATCCGCTAGACCCTTCACTTCTCCCTAAAAATGAGCTTTATTCTATCCAACTGGATCTTGTTTACATGCATCTTCCCCCTAACACGTTGCTGTATGATTAGAAAATGATTGACGACCTTCGGATGGAGGGGACAGGTCTCTGTCACCTCCAAGTGTTAATACGCCTGTCCTCCTTGGAGGATCAAAATGTACCTGTCCACCTGTGGCAAAAGGAAAGTGGTCACAATTAGTTGGCCCTCGAAAGAAGCAAGTTTCTTACCTGATCCAATGCCTTATTGAACCATCCAAAGCCACCCAAATTGCCAGAATTTATCAATCGAGCATAGTGATTCAGTTGACTGGGACCATAAAGAGGATATTGAGCGTAGACTGACGATAGCAAAAATACCACAAGGAGTAGCATAATAGCTGTAACGAGATGAAATGATGAGACAGAGGAAAACTTGAACAATTAATCGAGAGATCGAGAAAGGAATAACTGACGAGATAAGCGATTGAGGCAGTCGACCTTCGGAGGGAATTCGGTTGTTGCAAATGGGCTGTTGGCAACCGGCAACGGATATGTTTAACACCATAAATTTAGCGCCTTATCACTTGGAAACGACCTCTACGATGGGATAAAAAGCGGTCGGAAGCCGGGTGCAACATGTCGAGGAAAGGAAGGCGAAGACAGTCGAATACGTGAGAAATTCTCAAGGATTTGCCATAGATACGATCTGTCCACCTTTAAAGGTGTCTGAAAAGGAAAAAAAGAAGTGAAGTGTCAGAGAAATCCTCTTGTATAAGCCTGTGAAATGACTAAAAGTTCGAAACGGTGCTTAAAAACAAAAGAAGACGACGAGATCAAAGCCAGTATATGCGGCTGCCGGCAGCTGCAAGATTTGTTTTGTGGTGGGCGCGTGAGAGAACTTAATTGGGCTGGATAGGAAAAAGTAACGAGGCACCAGATCAGGTGTTGATTTTAGATGAGCACAGGTGAAGGTCGGGAAGGCAATGATCCACATCCAGAATAATACCATCCTTTGGTTGACTTGGGAAAAGGAGTTCAAGGCAAGTTTTCTGACCGTAAAACAAGATGCCAGTAAATATCCGTGGAATCCAGAGGAAAAAGCCACAATTAACTGCACGTGCGGTCGTTGCACTCAAGGGCGTGGAGAAAGTTGAAAATGCCTGAGGCGGTGTTCTTTGACGTGTCCTCTCCTCAATAAAAGGATAGCTGTCAGGTATGGCAACATGAGTCCAGCCATAAAATAAAAGAAAACGAAGACGGGTATTTTGGCTACTCAAAGATAGAAAAACAGCTGCCGCCTTGAAGCGTAGCTTTTGCCAGATCCTTAGATCGGGATAACAGCCGGGCAGAAACAGGATTTATGCGGGGTAAAAATATCCCTCCAAGCTAAAAAAATAAAATGGGAAAGGTGGGAAAGTTCGAGTTGAGGTGATGATCAGCGCGGCAGAAACAACCCGCCACCCGAAAATGCCAAAAGACTCAGGGCGGATCGGCTATGAAAACGAGATTTGGGCGGCAATGTTGTGTGGGGGGAAAGAGACTTGGAAGCTCCCGTTTATCTGACAGACTGTGAAAGAGATGATCACAACAATTAAATCGAGAAAGTTGACTGAACTGGAAAAGGAGAGCCCCTTCTTTTGAATGGCACGGGGGGACTTTCTAACTCGGAGAGAAAGCTGCTATGGAACCGGAATAGAGACATCAAACAGATCAAGATAAAAAGGACAGGAGGTGTGAAGCCGGGCAGCAGGAGGAATACCTGCACTGGGGGGAGATGACAGATTGTGGAACGAACGCCTCTACCGCAGGAAAGTTCGAGAGACGTAATTTGGGTCTCTCCCTTGGATACACGGGGATCCTCACAGCTATGATCACAACTGAATAGGGTCCTATTTTGATGGTCGAGCAGACGGCGACAAACAGACCGAAAATTTCGAAAATTTGGCTTTTTGAACGTTCATTTGACGAAATTCCGAAAGAAAATCCCCTCTTCCTCTATTTCACCCCGCCATGCTCCAATTATCTCGCATGTTTTTCTCGCAATCGAATCAAAGTTGTAATCAAGTCGTTTCCCCGGCAACTTGGCGTCATATGCCACTGGGGCTGTTTCTTTTCTTCTTTCATTTTTTACCATTTACGTTAGCTGATGTTTTATGGGGCTGTGAGCCAAGTTGTCAGCCTCCAGTCACTGGTAATCCCTTGTTTTTCTCAATTATCAGGATTTTAGGCTCTCGACCACAGATTGTCAGTCAAGTGGCCATCCATGGCTTCCCAATTTCAATCGAGAACCTAACCAAAAGTTTAACATCAACAGAAGGAAATTATGGTCTACTGGTAAGAAATACGTTTCTTTAAATTTTTTACTCTCTAGATTCTTGAATCAGGCTCAGATTTCAACACACAATGGCTTCTTGCTTCTCCCAGTCAATCTGTAGGGATATCAGGCCTGGCCTCTTCAAAAACACCGTCTAGTAATTTTATCCAACTCTCTGACGGCGTCTATTCCATTGGCCCTTCTCTCTATGTTAATTCTCCTAAAGGAGTAGGTCCTTTTCATCTTTTCTATCTATTTACTCGTTCAGATAGTCATAGTCTCCCCTACCACATCTCTTTCCTACAAAATAGAATCTTCTGAAAAGTCGGATTGTGAACCAGATGGATTACTTTTTGCTGTAATACCTTGGGATGACAATATTCAATCTCATCTGTCAAAAGACATCAGTTTCCTTATTCCAGCACAATGCCCTGTAAGTTTTCTTTTGTTTTTAAAATGTTGGATGGTTTCAGTACTGTTCAAGCCTTCTTTTGAGTGATAAATTCATTAGAATTTGTCCTATTGTTGAAGAAAGACAGACACTGCCAACTAGAAGTCCGACAGAAGTTATGACGCCTGTTGTAACGATAACCGCTAGTTCAAGTTCGACAGCCACGACTAAAGCAGAGACAACAACGACATCGACGGCTACTTCAACTTCTACTTCTACTGTAACCGCAACTTCTTCGAGGAGTACAACTACGACGAAAGCCACGACTTCAGTACCCTCCACTCCCATTACAAGTACTTCGACGACCACTACAACAAGTGCAACGACGACAATCGCGACATCAATCATCACGACATCCGCCACTTCTCCTACCAGCAGTAAACGTATGATTCTGCCTCTTATTCCTTTCAACAATTTCCAGAATGTCGAGCCGTACTCCGAAATGACTTGAAAGGATTTCACCTCGTCTATGATGCGTCTCCCATGGGAATTGTCCCCTGTGAAGAACTCTTCCCATATTTGACAGGACTCGGGAATGGTCCAAAATGCACTGGCGATGGGAAAGAAGTGGATGTCTCCTTTGGTCTGGGAGCTCTATTAATTCCTGGGGAAACGATCACCGTGCTCCCCAATTGGGAGGAAATTCCAATTGAAGCGCCCTCATCGCCGGTAAAAGGGATAAGATTCTTGTGATGTCGGTTTCTAGATCAATCCGGATTTCTTTGTGGATCACAAGAAAGTTGTCATGAGCTGTGAAAAATCTGTCAAATTCGCAATTCGACAAATAACCGGAATAGGAGATCGTAATGCCACTTTTCAATGGAGTATCCTTGGCGAGGACGCTGTCAGTCTTCTTCTCCAACAGCAGGCGACAGATGCTCGGGAAATGAATATTCCCACTGAAATGGTTGAGCTTTTTTCTCAAGTGAAACTCTTTTTAGATCCGAGATAATATCACAATGTTTGTCAGCGTTTGTAATTTTGTTGGGAAATGTACTTCAAGCGGTTCTTTGAAAGTAACTGTGGCCAATTGGACTGAGGCTTTGGTATTGGACATTGAAGGTAGGAACCCTGATAGGCAGCCTATTTTTTAAGGAATTCCGGAAATAGTTTACCCGTCAATGGCCGTAAAACTTGAAGCTGTTCCTATGTTCGTCACTTGTGAAGGAACAATCCCAGCCAGAGAGGCTCTTTACAGGTGGACTGTCAATGGCTCCGACGTCGCGGAGTCATCCACTTATCGTATTCCATCCTATCAATATTCTGTCAATGACGTCGTCCCAATAACCCTGACGACTTCTTATAAAGACCCGGTGACTGCGAAAATGTTCACGGCGGAGGCTAGTACTCAAATGACTGTAAGTTGTCTTTTTTTCCTTTAAAAATTCTAGTACACCGCTGAGCCGCTGATAGTTACAATTGACGCGGCTAGACGAACTCATCCAGAGGATGTCCCTCTCCTGATCGACGCTTCGGCTTCCCGGGATCCAAACACGGCTTACTCGACTTTACAACATTCATGGAAATGCCTAAATATGACCTCAAATCAATCTTGTCATCTCCCAATAGCTTTGAATTATCATTCGGCTATTTTTGAGATCCCCGGAGGGGCACTGCCAGAAGGAGGAGAGTTTCTTTTCACCAATGAAATGTCGTCCTCTCTTGGGAAGACAGCCATCGTCTCCAGTTTGGTCAAAATCAGCTCGCCGCTGCTCCCCTCGGTTACGATAGTCCCCTTATCATATCCGAAACAAAGTATCAGGGAATATATACGGTAGGGAGTCGATTTCCCTTTAAAAAAGGTTTTCAGACTCTTGGCTTTGGTATCAAGTGAAGAAGCGCCAATGAACGTGAGCTGGGAAGTCGTGGAGACAGAAGGATATGGCTTCTTCCAATTGAAGGATTTCATTTCCGGCAACAATATCAATTTCCACATTCCTTCAAATGGAAGGAAAATGCTGGCTTCTTTGACCATTCCTCCGAAAGAAGAGCCCAATTGGGAAGGATTGTCACCAGACACTCGATATCTCCTACGGATTACGGCAACGAATCCTAGAGGATCTTCTTCAGCTGATGTTGAGCTCCTGACAGAAGAAGAGTTGCCCGAAGGAATTGTTGAAGTCTCCCCGACTACGAATTTAACAGCCTTGAGCAGTGAAATAACATTCCGATTGGGAGACGGCTGGCACAATCTGGATCATCCTATCAGTTATCGTTTTGGCTATCGTATTCTGCAGCTGAAAAATGAATCGACGATTGAGTGGCTGCCGCATGCTTCTGTTTCCTCTGTGGATGTTATCCTTCCATCAGGAGAATCGTCGTCTCCCTCGTGTTCTAAGAGGATTGGATTCACTGGACTGATAGAAGCTTGCGATCGGAGTGGCGCCTGTCGACTAGCGGAATCCGCACCATTCTACGTAGCCGCGCCGTTGAATATTACTTTGGCCGAGAGTGGCGTAGTTTTAAAGATAAACGACGATTTTGTCAATGGTAGATGGCCACAATTCTGGGCTAAATAAATTCTAGGGAAGCATTTGGACTCAATCCAGAAGATCCTGGCCCTGGAGATGGAACTCTGCACTAATCAAATTGACAGCAGTGTGGTGGATCGAACGGCTCAAGCTCTGTTGGATTCTCTTTCCATGGAAAGGTTTGTCTTTTTAAGAATTTTTACCGTTTTTAGTGAGATCAGCGAGTGGAAAGAGGTCATGGAAGCGACAACTCGGGTTCTTCCCAGTGTTTCTGACGATATTCTGTCGTCGATGCTGCCAGCCCTCCAGAAATATCAACAGAAAATGGGCCTGTCTGGCGGTAATAGTCGTGTGAAAAGAGACACGACTGTCACCTTGAGTAACCTAACAAATATGGCGAATGAGACCAATGATCCAGAAGAAGTTGTAAGTTTTCTATCAAAGTCGAGTCGAGTCGAAATTCAGGGCAGTCAAATGCTCCAAATGTGTGATCTTCTTTTCTTCCGGAAACAAAATGTCGTCGATCTTTATCTCTTGAATATCAACAATTATTTATCGCTCTTCTGTACGAAATTAGATGCTGAGAGCACTCGGATTATGCAAGCTGGTGGCGGAGACTATACGACGATTCGAGCGCAGACAGTAAATCCCAATTTGGTGAACTTCTTGAACAAGACGTATCAACCGGCTGGAGATGACTCTCCCGTAAGGATCTTGCCATACAAAAATTGAAGATTTCAGCTCCATTTCTTGGATATTTTCCCTTCGATTTTTAAAGAATGGAATTGTGGAAATAGCTTCTTCTGTAATTATGTCTGTTTGGGGACAGCGAGGTTCAGTTCCGCAGTTTTCCAGTAATTTTGTGTGCAATCAGCTGTACTCTTTAATTTTTAGGATAAATCCTTTCTTGGAAGCTCATTTCTTCCCGGATAAGGCGCCTATAAACCTCAATCATTCTGTTTCGCCTTTGCATAAGATTTCCATTATTGATCCGACTAATGGAAACACAGCGACTTCCTACATGGGACTAGCTCCCCTTTACAGTATCCAAATTCCCATAATTGACTATCTTCCGACTAATTATTACATGGTAAGGAGCACCAGAAATAATAGAAATCCTATAGTGTTACATGTACTCCGACAGTAGTCTAGCTTGGGATGTGACCAGCTGTACCGCCAGTAATTTCGCCACAAAAATTCAAGGCATCAATTACATTACTTGCACCTGTTCGACCTCCGGATTTCTTGGCGTCTTTACCCAGGCTCCGCCACCTCCACCTTCTATTTGGCTGCATAGCGAAGTTCGAATCAGCTTTCAACTGAATACGACAGCTCTGCCGACGGAACCACAAATGAAGACATTCAAAGACAACATGGCGATCAGTGGCCAGTCGAATAGATTAGTCGACTGGATGGCGGAGAAGAACAACGGCAGTGTCGTCGTCAATGTCACTCTCCGTCCTCCTTTTAAACCGAATCAAGTTACGAGCTCTTACGTGAGTTTAACAGATCCTATACTACGGAAATCCAGGCTCTACAATCAATCTTCCGGATTGTCGACCCTGAAAGTGGTTTTGTTGCCTTTGACGGCGTTAAAATCCTCTCTTCTTCCTATGAAATGATCCAAAGAGAATTGACCGGCGATGGAAATGCCAGAAAGATCATCGTCCGTATGTTGGATAAATTGTATCCTCAAGTGGTTGGCAATAAGTCGGACACATTGGCTACAACGTGGATAAACATGATGGCGGATGCTTTGAGAATCTCCAGCTATCGGTTCAAAAATGCTGGTCTATTCGTGGGTAGGTCCTCCTTTTACAAAGACAGAAATTAATATTCTAGGTATTTTCTTCAATGTGACGATTACCAAGCCATTTGAAGAGGAGAAATATCCGCTATCGGCTGAGGAAATCTCTCTAATGCTTGTGGTAAGTGGTCAATATGTCTGAAACATATTTTCTCTAGGAATCAACAAAATATAAAGAGATCCAAGTAGTCAGCGCCAGTGGAGAATCCATAAACCTTCCAGAAATTCTTCTAACCAGAGATGTTGTCGAGCTACGAGTAATACAACGTAGGCCTTCCAATTTTCTCACCAATTTTATCTAGAGCAAAATCCCTTGGTAACAATTCTCATAATCGCCGTGTCATCGGGCGTTCTGCTGACTTCTCTCTACATTGGAGGAGCAATCGTAGTTAAAATTAGGACTGATCGCTGTTTAGAAGAGGTGAAACACGAAAAATAAGAAGAAAATCGTCAATTTCAGGAAAGAAGACGGATGGTTACTGTGGATCCAGCGGACCTCAGCGCACCGCCAAGATATCGGGAAGCTGTCCAAGGTAAAACTCCGATTTTTCTTAGAAAGTCTCGAAAACTGAGCATTTCCAGGCAGTGAAGTGATCAGAATGCGCCATAGATGACCATCTCTATCCGCCACAGATGTTCTTCTCGTGCGTTCCATCGATTTTCTGTGATAACACCCCTCTTCCCGCGTGTATTTTCTCTGCGTGTACATTGCCCCGGTTTTTTCTTCTGTAAATAAACTCTTATTCTCCTAAAATGACAACTAAAGTCATCTCTAAATTAAAATCTCTTGGTCGACCATATCTTTTCGGAATGATCCATGTTCCCGCTCTCCCGGGGTGAGTTTCCTCTATTTTTAACTAAAAAAAATTCTCAGAACACCTAAAAGTCAACTAAAATTACCGGAAATTCTTAAAATCGTCGAAGACGAGGCAAAAATCTATGCTGGAGAAGGAATTGTAACCAAATTGTCTCATTTTCTCAAAATATAACCTTTTAGGACGGAATAATTGTTGAAAATATGAACGATCTCCCATATTGTAAGGCCCCAGTTGGCCCAGAAATTGTTGCCTCTATGACAGCAGCCTGTCAAAGTTAGTTATATATTTCTAGCGTAATAGCCGCTGTAGAAGTCGCTGATAGTCTCGGATCTTCTAGAAAAGACCACCTCCTCGGAATTCAAATCCTGGCAGCGGCGAATCAAGAAGCTCTGGCTGTTGCTAAAGTCACCGGTGTGTTGAAAAATGGAGAAATTGAGAGGAAATTCTAGGATTTGATTTAATAAGAGCGGAAGGCTTCGCTTTTTCTCATGTTGGAGATGAGGGATGGATAGACGCCTGTGCCGGACCATTGCTAAGATATCGAAGGATGATTGGAGCCGATGATGTGGCTGTCTTCACAGACATCAAGAAGAAACATTCGTAAGTGAGGAGATTTTGAAGTTTAGCCAAGCCTTATTGCTATTGCCTATCATACCTTTTTTAGAGCCCATTCCGTTACATCCGACGTCTCAATCACTGAAACAGCTCAAGCTTCAGAATTCTTCCATGCTGACGGTGTCATTATAACCGGTCACAGTACTGGTCATGCAGCTGATCCTAAAGAACTCCATGGTAATTCTGTCCTTTCCTGGATACAGTAATCCTTTAGAAGTGAAACAAAAAGCGTCGATTCCTGTACTAATTGGCTCCGGGGTAACGTCGCAAAATTTGGATCAATTCGCTTCCGCCGATGGTTTTATTGTCGGCTCCGAATTCAAAGAAGACGGCCGATGGCAGAATAAAGTCGACGCCCAAAGGGTCAGGAAATTTATTCGACGATTAAAGACGATAGAAAGAGAATAAACAAACTTTAATTTGGAAATAAAATCTCCTATCAATGTTTGTTGGGTGACTTCTTGCAAACATAATATGGGAGGGTATCAAAGCACGGACGATCATTCCATGATCCATCTACGATCCACGGATCAGCCACCACCATCTGATAAAATGGTTTCTTTTGCAATTTCCGCTCACCTCTGAACAATATTCTACACCTCTGGTGTTACTTGGATTGCCTGGAGACCAGTGAGTGTAGTCCACCTGAAAATTACACATTACTGACTGACAGCAGACTTACTGGAGTTTCATCATAATTTTCGAAGTCATCTGGTCCTGGACCCGATCTATAAAGTCCAATCCAACATCTACCTGGGCTACCGGAAATATCAATTCGACCTGTTGTGAAGTATTAGAATTTTGGACTGAGACTCACTCAAAATAAAGGCATTTTCAGCATTGCTATGGATTGAAGCCAGATAAGAGTTTTTCGGAGCACATCGGTCTTGAGCAACCGTATTGTTCAGAGTTTCTTTTCCAATAAAATAGCAAAAAGTTGTATTGCCATAATATTTCCAACCATCGTCGCAAACCGCTAAATATTGAGAAGTGCCTGATTCGTTTTGATGGAGAAGTAGAACCAGATGGACATTCTGGCGGGGGAGGGCAAGTGGTAATTTTTGGACATCCTGAATTAGGAGCTGATGCCGGATCGTATTCACAAATGTACGGGAGGAAATAACGACAGGTTTGGGATCTGAAAAACTCTTATCCCTTCAATGTGCCAGTCCACTTACGACCAGTACGCGTTTCCAGTCTTCATAAACGCACAGCCCGCGTCATAGTTCGGCTGGCTTGCATCCCAATTGGTGTATTGCACAGGAGTATCATCTGTCCACTCGAAGATGTAGCCACTCATCATGTTTGTCAACCCGATCCAATAATCCACATTGTTGTTGGAAATCAGGTCTGGAATTATGAATTTCGACCTGAGGCAGCCTACTGGCAAGGTAAATGTTTTCGAAGACGTTGTGGATCGAAACCAAGGAGCCGCCATCCTGACGACAGGCGTCGACAGCACTGAAATAAGGAGAAGCCGCAGCGGATACTTTGTAACACCTAGATCAAAATGCAAATACGGATGAAAATGTCATACTTTTGCGTCATATCGTAATATGAATAGCCAAGAGGGCAGTTGGCTCCTACTGTAGACAACACTGATATGATGACAGGAATTTTCATCCTGCAAAATGGAGAAGAAAGCATTTTAGACAAACGGGAAATGCTTGAGGTTAAAAGATGCCCAGTTCAAGGCTTATATACCACTTATCGACTATCCGAAAACGTGCCGAAAGGTCTGTCAGAGCGTAGTCGTTGACTTCCTGGCTGGTTCGTAAAGCCTTCCGATCGAGATTAGCCTCCCACTCTGCAATGGACTTTGTCTTTTTCCTGTTTCATCTGCAAATTCCCAATGATAGTACAGCTCCGTACCAGGCACCAAAAAACTTCCGAAGATAATTCTCCACGTAGATTCCTTTATCAGCAGCTCTACAAAACCATGAAGAGATCTCTAGCTCCGTCATTGTTTTCCTAGCCGATGAAGTTTCTTCTCGTCTGTCTTCTATTCCCCGTCGTCATTGGACAACAATGTCTGCCTGGATATGCTACTGGATGTGAGTTTTCTCCCCAGTCCAATATAATGAAGACATTCAGCCTGTGGGCCCGGCGGAGTATGTCCTCAGGGTCAGATTTGCATCACTGACACGCCTAACGGTGTCTTTGTCTGCTGTCCATTCTCTGACGTCTTCACTACAACCACGCCGACGCCTCCTGCATGTGTCGACAAGTTGAATCCTCAGACCGGGCGATCCGACTGTCCTAATATTGCCTATCTGTGTACTGATCCTGTTTACAGGCATCTTATGGAAGACGTAAGGCTGACTTTAATTAAAAATGAAGATGTTCAGCAATGTCCCAAAACCTGTGGTTTCTGTGGAACTGGAACAAATACGGGAGGAACAGTCTGCCAGGACAAGTTGAATCCTCAAACTGGCGTGTCTGACTGCCCCAATGTCGCCTGCTACTGTAATTGGCCCGTATATCACGATCTGATGAAGGATCAATGCCCAAAAACTTGTGGATATTGCTAGTAAAACTATTTAATAGTAAAAAACAAGGGATACAGGAACTGAAATCAAGAAACAACACGTCAATGCAAAGGTAGAGGATGCATGTCTCAATACAAAAAAGGCACTGCTGATGTTTTCCTAGCTTTTTTTTGCGAAGATTAGTCGACCACAGTCGACACTCTTCTATCTGCAAAGGGTTACAAAGGCTTAACCGCAGATAAAAAATTTTCGCGTAGGCGAGAAGGTGCCCAATTCGCTAAAAAAAGATAAAAAGGAGTAGACCGCTGCCAGCTTTTCCTCACCGGAAAGTTTTATGAACTGGGCACTGGAATATGAACATCTCTTATATTAATTTAAGAAAAAACAATCTCTGTAGTATGTCCGGCTCGTGAAAAAGTACAGCTGAGCAAATTGTCTGGTCAATCCGCGAAGGGACTTCTCTCGCTTGCAGTACAGCTAGGTAAACGGCACCGCTGGTCCGGTAAAAGATGTAGAGATGTGTCGAGTGGAAAAGTAGACCCGATAAACATATTGAACAAGGTCACAAGCAAGTAATTTCGAGGACTCAATTGCAAGGCTTTCAAACCTTAAAATTCCTGCAAAAAATCCGAATATGAAGCTGAGATTTGACAGTGTAGCCATTGAAACATCTGAAAAAAGACGATTTCGGATCTTTGATCAGCTCTCGGGGGAAGTCACTAGGAAAATGGTAATCTATGTTTAAATAAGGGCACTCTCCCCTAAACCAACAGAATAAAATAGACCAGGACTTTTGATCAAGTCATCTCTCCTTGACAGCTTTTGCCTAACTGGATTTGTATTTTCATGGTCTCATTATTCCGGGTCAAGAGTCGATGCTTTCCTTTTATAATAATCCTATCCGCTGCCTATTTACTGCATTCTTTCTTCTTTTTTGAGCATCAAATACCGGAATACGCCCCTGTACAGGTATTTGTGTGGTCAATTTTTTCGTTATTTGTCGAATTCAGCGGCACATCAGCGTCAATGTAATTGGCGTCGACGGCGTCAATTCGACAAAAACTCAGAAATGGTCCATCTCAGATCAGGTATTTTCTCGATATTCCGGATACTTTTCTAGTTTTGCAAAATACCAAAACTGGATATCAACAATACCGAGATAACGCCATTTTTTCGTGAGGGCAGGCCACTCGACTGTGAGGACAATCAACTAAATTGGTTGTTCATCAACGACAACGGGGAATTTGAACTGATCCCCGGAAGGTACCGAAGAAATCTACCGAAAACGAGAAATTCCAGGAAAAAGGCAAAGTGTCGAATTGGCTACATTTTGAGGAAAAATGACAACGAAAATATTTTACAAGATGTAAAGGAAGTTGTTCGAGAAGGCGAAAAGATGAGAATGGATTTTGGTCGAGTCCACTGCGTCCATGGAAAGCAGCTCTGGCAATTTGGGATTCTCTTTAATCACTCAACCTTTCCAGGACAGGACTTCTAATGTCAGTAGCCAAAAATGAGACGGCTAGAAAAATAGCCTTGAAACAGAAGGACAATAATCACCTCAACGTTTATATTCTCGGTTTTGATTCCCTCAGCCAGATGTCTTTTCGAAGAAATCTACCAAAAACCGTCGACTATTTGGAGAACGACATGGAAGCCGTGGTTTTGGATGGTGTGACTATGTTTCCAGAATGTTTGTTACATCTTCAGGTTACAATATTGTTGGAGACGGTACACCGCAAGCCTTTATACCCATTTTGACCGGTCAAACTGAGGTTGAGTTGCCCTTGACCAGGTGAATTTCCCCTGTTTTAATCTATAAAAATCTCAAGGAAACGATATAAAGAAGCCAATTATGTGGACGACGTTTACCCCTTTATATGGAATAATTTCTCAGCAGCTGGATATGTTACCCTTTATGCCGAAGATGCCTTTCAGATTGGTAGCTCGTCATCCTTTTGACGTCAGTTTTCGTTTCAGGAACCTTTTCCTATCGGTTAAAGGGATTTCGCAATCAACCAACGGATCATTTTACGCGGACTTTCTTTAAAGAAAATGAGAAGAAATTGTACTATCAATGGAACTGTCTCGGATCCGAGCCATTACACAAGGTATAAATTTGACACACAACTCCTTTATTTTTTATTAGAGCTGGTTCCGGTACAGTCGCGAATTTATGAGGGTCTATTCCGACGTGCCGAGATTTCTTCTCATGCACCAGTCACTTCTCTCACACGATGATATCAACCAAGTTAAAGTAGAGGACACCGACATTTATGAGCATTTGAAATCAATGACTGAAGCAGGTGAAGCCCTGATCAAAAAGATAATTGATTTTAGGAGAGTTTGACAACAGCCTGGTTATCGTAATGGCTGATCATGGCCATCGATTTGCACAATTGAGAAGCACCCACCAGGGACAACTGGAAGAGGTTATTTTTATGGTAGAAATGTGTTCGACTTTTTAGAGATTACCGTTTGTTTCGCTGTTTTTGCCGAAAAAATTCCGAGAAACTAGAAAAGGAGCTCAAATTTATGAAAATCTCAAAATCAATAAGAATAGGTAAATGACAAGAGAAATGGGTCAAATTCGTTGAAGACTCGCGACTCCTTTTGATCTCCACGCGACGTTGCTGGATGTCCTCGATCCGCCGTCGATGTCCGCTTTGACAAGAGTTCAAGATGTCTCAAAACGATCTCTCTCCCTCTTTCGAGCAATTCCAGTGGATCGGTCATGCTCTCATGTAAGTAAAACTTTAAAAAAACACCCGATTCAGGCAGGAATTGATCCTCATTGGTGTACTTGTTTGAATTGGAAGATTGCAGAAGGAAAAGACCGCGAAATCTCCATGAAACTGGCTAATATTGTCGTGGATACATTTAACGACCAGCTGAAAAATGTGACGAATCTCTGTGCAAAATTACATTTAAAAGAAATTCTCAGCTCAAAAAAGTACAAAAATAAACTGAGGTTTTTAAAATTTTAGACTAATTCCTAACGAAGACTTGTTAAAATATAAAAATACCAAAGATCTCGATGGTTTTATACCGGATTTATCAGGGGAAACCACCATTTCTTTTACCTATTTTCAATTGAAATTGAGCACAACACCAGGACGAGCTATTTATGAGGTAGGACGAGGTCTACTGTCTCACGTTTGTTTATTTAGATAACGTTATTGTATGATATTCGCAAGAAGAAGGTTGATATTGATCTCAATTCGATCAGCCATGTCAACAAATACGGAAATGATGCTCACTGTATAATTGATTCTAACTATTTTCTAGCTACTTATTGTGTCTGCCATGATCGTATTTAAATCTCTCTATTTCACTTTCTACTGAATAATATTTCGAAACCACAATTGAGCCATGTTTCCGGCGCTCTAAAGAATTCTTTTCTGTGGTTAAGCTGCTGATAGAAAAGGTGTGGACCGTGATCAGCTAATCTTCACCGGAAAGATTTATGAAGAAACCAGAAAATCGAAGACTATACCCTGATCTGATAAGTTTTGACACACATTTCCGGTGCAATCTACCATCCGAGAGATCATGGCCGTTTGTTTAAAATCACAAGCCTTTTTGCAGGACAGAAAAACCAAGGTTTTAGATAAAAAGTCCTTGATAAACATCGAGACATCTTACTTCGGCAAACGGCGTCTTTTTTTTCATCAAATACTGTATTTTCTTGTCTTCGTAGTTCTACCCCTTCCATTTATTGTCGCATTTTTCCAATTTTCTTGTAACAATCCCTGTGATAAGGAGAAATGGACCAGACAAAACTCCACCCATTCATTATCATTTTGTACTCCCGCGCTTGTCCGACTCCTTCTTCCCAGTAAATTTCCAAGATTTTAGAAAATGAGAAGGGTTATTCCTCTCTGGATCCTAGTGGCTACCGTATCCCCCAGAGTGATCAATTCAGATGGAGAGCAACTTGTAAGAGGAGCGGATATATCCCAATACGCGAGTAAGGATCAGCTCAAATGTTTAGCACAAGATCATGGTGCGCTCTTCATTCGGTAAGCACTTTTCTTGTATCTGACGGGTCAGATTTCAGCGGTTATAATCCAGCTGGAAACGGAGGCTTTGATCCTAATGCTTGCTCTACAATTCATAACAGTTGTGGTGAGCATCGCCCTAATTTACAAAAAAACGGGATCCTAGGATGTTTAATGATGGGAATGTTGATTTACATGACACCGCAGCCGTTGTCAACAAAACCTGGATACATTCAATTTGATGAAATGTACAGCAGTCTGAAGGGTTGTGGTGTCACCATCCCATCTGCTTGGATTCAGGTATTTTATATGGTAAAAACACGACTACAATTTTCAGGTAACTGCTCCCGGTTATTGGAAAGACGTCGCTTCAAATATTGCCTTTATTCAATCTGTTCTAAGCCGAATGCGGGTAAATTCCACTTTATCCTTTGCAAATTCTTTTAGCAATACGGTGTTCGTCCAAATATTTATACAAGTCAGGCAGATTGGTACTCGATTACTGGAAATTGGGTTGGGGCAGGTGCCGATGTAGGACTCTGGTTTGTTTTTTGCTTTCCTTTCAATGTTTTCTAGGTATTACCATGTGCCATCACTCGGATCATTTGATGATTTTGTCCCATTTGGAGAATGGCAATCCGCTATGGAAAAGCAATACGCCCAGGGAATCTCACAGTGCGGATTGACGATCAATCAAGATACCTTACGGCTGCCTTCCTCCTCGACTTTGAAAGAGCATTTCATCTCGGTCAATGTGACCGAATAAAGTCTTGATATTAGTATTCAACAATAAATGGGGGAAAGGGCGTTTGTTTGGTAGAAATCATCGAGCCGCGACGAGGAGAAATCTCAGCGGCAATGGCGACGAGTCCCCGTCGTCGACAACCAAAGCGAATAAATAAAGTTTATACTGTAAAAAAACAATGAGTAAAGAGAAAAATATGTACAAAATTTACACAGGAATACCGGCTACAACTTCTTCAGGCAATTCACTGAATGAGATACGGAAGAAGCCATTCTCTCCCCAATCTCTGCCCCACGTGTTACTGTACTGCCAGAAGCGATGACCGCCCTCATTTCCCCAGCCGATTAGCTTGGCGCAATGACCATAAAGATGCTCCGAACGGCCTTCTTCCGACGAGTAGATTCCTAAATATTTCGATTTTTTTAAGAGAAAATTATTGCCTGATTTATAATGCTGAAAATCTTCGTAGAGGGTAAAACAGGCGAGAACTGGCCCGTGGAGGAGGATTTCCTTCTGCAGGAGCTCGGCAAATCGCCCGTTGCTGTCTTGCTAAATTTGGATATCTAAATATAAAGGGTGACGTACATTTTTCCTGCCATCCAGCAATCGTTCAATGTTCCCTTTGACGGGTGTAAATTCCGAGCTGCCATGTTCTGCCCTCATCCAGTAAGCTTGTCGGGCCTTGTGCTTATCTTGCTCATAATTGAAGTCATATTCCGGTCGACAGAATCTGTCACATTTGGGAGTCCGTTCCTTGGAGTATTTGCTACTGGTACAGGGACTGCCGCAGTCCGGTTCAAAGGAATAGGGACGACATCCTTCATGGGAACCGAAGGCACCGCCGGAGACAATTCCCTCCTCTTTCCAGTAGGAAAATGCCGACAAAGCCCAGTGAGTCCCTTGACATCTGTAGGAAAATTTTAAAGGGAAAAGAACGCTTTCACCCTCCACAGAAACTGCAGCATGAAGTCAAATCCAAGGCACTGAGCATCGCTTGATGCGATCCGTTTGAGGCAATGCAGAGGCGATCGCTCATGACGGAGGTGGCCGCCACTGCCCAGCAACTACCGCACCCAGCTTGATTTAAAATCTGATGGACACTCCAACACTTTGGCCAAGCTGTCCGAGCATCGAATTCCTTTGGAATTTCAAGATTGATCCTAAAAATAGTCAAAGAAGAGAAGTTTCTTACTTTATGAGTTCCCGCAGATGGACCTCGGTATCTTGTAATAAATGTTCAGGTTTTTCTTTAAAATTTTCCATTAAACTCCAACCAGCTCCATTATTATTAGATGAGCTGCCTTCTTGTGATCTCACCGCGTGTTTATTATATTTCGCCTGGAATTTGTGGGTTTTTCGGACGGAAGGAAAGATACCTTCCAAAGTAGACGACGTCGATTGACTTTTGTAACAATTTCTCTGTGATACGTGGCATCTTCTCGATTATGAGGATGGCCATCACGTAACATACCGGTATGTCTAAAGGAAACTGGATTAGAAGGAAGAGATGACAAACTTACAACCACGTTTCTAATGCGACACATGTTAATATTATCAAGAGGACTAGGACACCAAATATTATGACCTGAAAATTGCAATATTACAGAAGCTGGAAACCCAAGAATCGAATTCAGAGCCTAGGGCGAGAAGAAGAGATTTGACCCGTTTTGAAATTCGAGATTAGAAGGTCAGGGATCATGTTTTTCCGTGTGCCGGGCTCTAGTCAGGACTGAACAGAAGGAAAAAGGATAAGATTATGGATCTGACTTTTCTGTCATTAAGGGTGCAAAAATCTGCAAAAGTCCAGCGGAAGCCAGGGTTCCCCACCCTCAATTTCGTGCTTTTCATTGGCGACCCACAAACTGAAGTACTTGGCTCACTCTACCCAAAAACATGGAATTATTTCTCTATTAGAGCGCTTCCTTCTCCAGGAGTAACCCCTTAATAATGGATATTCAATGAAAAGGGGAGATAAACATAAGGACATGAGAACAATCGACGTACCTGATAAAATGAGCATGGATTCCGTTTGTACTTGAAACATTTCCTTCGTTTTTTAGTGGCTATTGTATCGACCAGCGTCTCATCAATATCATCAGATACTTCATCGTCTCTCGGAGCAATTACAACCTCATGTGCCATGTGATGTTCTCTGAAATATTTTAATGTGTGAAAAGAGCCGCGATAAATATGGGCTAAAGCACGGGAAAGTGCTAATTTCCGGCGAGACGAAGCAGAGGCCGATATTCCCAAGCAGGCTAGGATGTCATTAGGGCCAGAAAACAGCTGTCAATATGAGTAAGTGGAGCAGGGAGAGAGGAATAAAAGGAACCCAGATTCAAAGAAACGGAGATTATATTGCAATAACACACAGCTGGCAGAATCTGCCATAATCTATTGGCAAAAAAGGGGCATTTAATGAAAATCGCCCAAGAAGAAGATCTTAGCTCGTTGGTTATAAGCAATTTCGGGCTAAAATTGCCCCCCGGGGCGAGAAGAGAGGAGTCAACAAAGAAGCGAGAAAATATCCAAAAGAATTTTGTGAGTCATTGGATTAAACGTCAGGTGAGAATTTCTAAGAATTGAAAAGTGAACGACTAGACAGATTAATTTTTGGGCTGTCTGCTGCAGAAAAAGCGGAAATTGAGCAGAGAGACAGCTGAAAAATTTGGATGGAAGTTTTGGAATAGAGGATATCGCCTATAAATGGAAAGATCATCACTTTTTATAGTCAAAATTACGATTTTCTAGAAGATTTAGGAGATATCAACGGGGAAGGACACTTTCTGAGCGCACTTTTTGTTTCAAACTCGTTGAATATTTGAAGCCTCTGCCACCCCCGCCCCGTCCGGGTCGCAAATCATCACGAAATCAAAGCCCTAGAGTTCGTTGTAATTATAATTTTATGGGTTTCATAAATCATTCAGGTTTTGATCTAATCTACGACGTTTTTACCTGACTCACGTAATTAAAATGGGGAGAGAAGCCGTGTTTTTGCCCCGAGCTCTACTCAATTTCTAGTCAGATCTAATTTGTTCTGGAGACTAAAAAGAAGAGGCGACTCTCAAAAAAAGAAGATGAAAGAACTTTTAGACAGGATAGACGACGTTGCCATGACGACTATCTGAATGGGTCGGAGAGACAATGGAGACGACAAAGAGGAAATGACAAGGGGGAAAGAGCGGCGACGAACATGTGGAAAACGGGGACAGATGGTTCCAATTCAACATATAATAGAATAGGACGAGGGAGGACATGTGACGAGGGAACCAGTCAGTCCAATATCCAAAAATATACCCAACTTTTTGGGTATAGCAAACGGAAAGACAGAAATCCAGAGGCGCCCATGGTCGAGTGAGGACGAGCTGGAAATAAAACGGTCACAGGTTCGATTCCCAGTCGTGTCTAAAAGATTTCCGCCAACAGCAAAATTTATGTCGTGGTACTTTCAACGGACACATCCATAAAATCCGGCGAATATCACCCCGTATCATGCAAAATTACCAGAATTTTAATGGCGAGCTCGGAATATTGCTTGTTGTGGGGTGATGAGGACTCTTGTATCCAGCCCAAACTCTGGTAAAATGTGGCATTTAGTCACAGAAACCGGCGCTAATCGGAGCGGGAATGCCTGACCAAAAAAGCTGCCCAGAGGTACCAGAATTCGTACAAGCTTGTTACTACTTCCGTAATAGTCGTTTATTCCCCATTTCCTGCTCAATGGATCCCCATTAATGTGGTTATAAGAAACTAATTGCCCCATATCCCGTCGTTACATTCCAACTTATGGAGCCCGTTTAAAGCAAAACTGGCCAGAGAAAAAAGTGGCCGATAGTGGAAAATTAGAGAGGGAAATAATAGACTGTTTAGAATTATCGAAAATATATCCGAATTATTGAATTATAGCCACCTGTTGACTATACAGTAGTCGACTATTTAAAGAGAATTGTTGCCTTGCTTTGCTCTCTTGTTATTCACATTATTCTTTATTATTTTTTCCGGCAACCTTTTACCCTAAATGTCTTTAAATGTCAACAAAGGAAAGGGAGAAATCTGTGATAGAGAAAAAGACGGGGAGAAATACGATACGAGCAATTATAAGGGCGTGTAACAAGGGCAAAAATGACGAGAGAATTAGTTGTTGCCCAGAGAGAGGGAGGACATTTGTATTCGAGGAACCATAGCGACTACTCCATTTTTTTTTATTTACGAGTTCAGAAGTAAGTAAAGAAGAGCCCGGAAATGGGCACCTGTTGTGATCTTCCCCGAATCAGAGAGGACCTTTTGAAAGGCGAAAAGAAGACAAATAGGAGTCAACGGGGGTTTCAAGTTTCAGTGACGGAGCGGGTGTTAATTCGAATTGGATTCAGTTAGTCTCTCGCCGGATAATTTGGCCAGATGGCATTTGACACGGCTGAATACTTCCGTAGGTCAGGGAGAAAAAGAATGGAGGGACATTTTCTGGGATCTCCCTTTTCTTTTCGAATTTGAAGATGGGGTGAAATGAGTATTTTTCAAAGGATCGTGGAGCTGAATCTGCAGCCATTTCCAATGGAGTTGACAGCCTTCGAAATCTTAACATCTAACTTTCTTTTGACCGTTCCAATTATTTGTAAAAACTAGAAGATAAAGGCGTTTTATTTTTTTTTACACAGGGGCTTCTTTTTGCATTTAACGTCCCATACCATGAGTACCGTCGTAGATATTTCTAAAAGTAAAAGCTATGGTGGTTTTTTTTTCGAGACGTAGTTACCTCTTTCGACGACGAGCATTGCCACTGGTTTCACTGTTAGCGGCAGGAGCAGGCTCTTCAACAGGTGCTCCAACAACCGGAAGAGATTCCCCAGGGCTGGCGTCCTGATCGGCTGCCACGGTGAAGGCGAATAGGAGAAAGAGGACGAAAACAAATTGTTTGAACATGCTGGTGAATGGTTCCGATACAGTCACACGAGGGTCTTTATGGTTATGAATTTTCTCCCGCTTTTCTGTAGGAAACTGCCTAGACAAACTGTTTCGTTGGGCTCAAAAAATGTTGAAAACTCCTGGGAATCTTAAAATAGACAGCTTGAAACCCGATTACAATCGATGACAATCTGGATAAGAGAAGATATCGGAGCTATTCATGTTGGAAAACTTTTGTATTCAGGCTAATAATTGGAAAATGTGTCATCCAGCATGATCAAAGATTTCCGTGTGTTTCTTATTCAGAGCATACTGAAAATCTGTGAAGAATCGAATTTGTCGCAACATGATCTAAAAAATTGGAAATTGATTCCAAATTTGTTGTGGTATTCTGAGCTAGAGGATCCAATTCAACCAACTATATGCCTCTTTGATTAATTTACTGTCTAATAACTGAATAAAATGAACTTTTTCATATATTCTGAACTAGTGGAATTCTTTATCATTTTTCATTGCAAGATGTGTGAGAGATCGCAACATATGGTGGATTTTTATCATTCTCAAAGAGTGCCATATCCGAGGACGGATCTCCAGTCTCTTGGCTCTCAAATATCCATGGATTTGGGTTGCTGCTTCCTTAACGGTTTTCCCCTGTCCTCGCTCATCTCATTAGCCATTTTATGTGATATTGTTCCCTTACCTTTGCTGGTTACCGCGCCCTTTGCCGAGATCATTGTTGTTGTGAATTATTGTTGCAAAATGAGGAAATTTAGTCCAATCTCAGTGGTTGTTCCTCGGTCATTGACAGCGTCATTGACACCGACTGCGGATTTCCTGATGACCTTTTCCTGCCAGGAAAGACTAAACAATGCTTGTTTCATCCGTGGTCGCGCTAAGTCCACCGTTTCATCTTTGTCAGACGCATCCTTTGGGGCCAGGAAAACTCTCTATTGTCACTCGAACCCACTCAATTAACCCATTTCTTCCCACATGTCCTTCAAAAAATTTTTAGCGGATATTGCCCTGGAAAACATTTTTATAGAGGTATTTTTATCTGAAAATCACAAATCTGACATTAGTTTAATCGCGTTCTGTGGTCAGCATACACTTTTCCCAGGTTTGACAAATGCGGCGATTTTCACAGGTTTGATCGCCTCCGTGATAGAAACTTCCATATCTTTTAAATAGCTCAAGCTATTGCAAAGTTTTTGGCGTCATATAGAGGACTGTCTGCTCTTTCAAATGACTGTTTAAACGACGCTGTAGGACCATTTTTCGAGTTTTGGCGGGCGTTTGAAGTCAGCACATTTGGGGAAAATGAAGAAAAATGAAAGAATGTTCAAATACTAACATAGGATTCGTGTTTTTCAGGACAAAATACCCCTATAAAAGTGTTTCGAAAAAAAATTTCCCGACTTTTTTTCGAAAATCACCAAAGGGAGGACCAAGGCAAAAAATGACCCTAAATTGACCAGTGGGAACAAACGGGTTAAGAAATATCAAATAACCTCTATTACTTGTAATCTCTCGTCTTGTACCATAAACGTCCTTATTCTTTAGGCAAATTGTCGATTGTTTCCTTGGTTAATCCTTGCCGAATTGTCCATTCTCCGCTGTCTGCTGTTCTCTTCCGAATTTCCATTGTTCTATCGGGAATAAAATACGATATTTCAATTTCCCACCATGAGGTAAAAAATTATGTCATTCTTACAACAAATCATGTTTAGTTACTCGAAGGGGGACTTTACCGAGTCCACACTTGCGTCGGCCAAATTATGCACCTCTCAAAGAGGTGGGCGCCCTTTTTTATATATTTCGTCGTTTACAGGAAATTTCTACGACCTTTTAGAGGAGAAATGTTATAATAACATTCAATTTTATTCACTCTCCATTGGAGACAACTGGGAACTCAGTGTGTATGGGATAATCCTGCCTGTCATCGGAATACCCGGCCTCTTATCTGGCCTTCTTGTGTCAATTGTCTTATCCCGGATGGAGACGCTTACCCCTGGAAATTATCTTTTGTTCTGGTTATGTCTTATCCAGATTGGTCTCTTCATCGCGTTTCTAACGTTTACCATTCCCTACTACACGTTAGGGTCACATATTTCTTTATTAAACAAATTTTAAGAAATTTAGGCTTGACATTCCGACAAAAACATTTGGTGTATTTTGGTGTTACATGAGAAAAGCTTCTATGATTGTTTTGCCGTCGTTTCTCAACAATGTAGGTATGTGGCTGTACACCATTGTGCCACTAGAACGGTATTCGTTTAGATAATTAACCTGACTGCCTTATTTAGGTACTTCTTGGTCAACCCCGGAGGACAAAACCCGTTTACCACTAGAAATTTGAAAATGTTTACAGCAATAATCATGGTAATTATCGATTCTGACAACTTGTAAGGATACAAAATATTTTTAGATCTGTTCCATTGTCAGTGTCATCCCGGTTGCTGCGGACTATCATCTGGCGATAATCGACAGCTGGGTCTACGTTGAACAAGAAGGACCGGTGCATCGACGGTATGCAAAATCCTAATAACTTGGGTCTAACTTGAGTTAGGGATCTAACTTTGCCATAATTGATTGATACCATTCTGTCTACCGGTGGCGATATGGAATCAACCTTGGGGTTGGGTTGGCCATATCAAAACATTTCGGGTCGGGTTCGACTCGGGTTCACATCTTTGATCAGAAAATCGGGCTGGATCGGGCCAAAAAGAAGTACAAATCATTCCAACCCGACCCAACTCTGTCGTTTTCGGGTCAATCCGCACATCCCTGTTGCGTACGGCCACAATGACCAATTTTGGAGACATTTTGTACACTTACTTTCCGCTTTAAAACGGCAAAAAGCGCAAATATGGCGTTTTCTTTAATT
Source organism: Oscheius sp. DF5033 (assembly GCA_964036215.1). NCBI lineage: Eukaryota > Metazoa > Nematoda > Chromadorea > Rhabditida > Rhabditidae > Oscheius > Oscheius sp. DF5033. The sequence goes on from CAXIWN010000011.1 coordinate 3,204,088, forward strand.
TTTATTACAAGGAAATATTTCCAGAGAATGTGTAGCCTCTCCGACTGTTCTACTCCAATTAGTGGGAGAGTCTATGCTATACAAGACGTATTTTTACGTCAAGACGATACTTTTCGTTGTCGCTCCTTGTCTCCTTCATCTCGCTTTTACCCTGTTACTTGGTATTAAAATTTGGAGATCTATGTCGCGCATTCTACCAAGTTTGGGGTGAGTTTTCTTGATTTGCCTGCTGGTTCCACTTTACTTCGATCACTTTATTTTTGATTCAAAAAAGTTAAATATCCCTCTTTTCCTTTCGAAATTTCGTGGTCTATCCATGGATTCCATTCAGTTCAAACCAAACCCAAATGGCGGCGTTCAAATACTCATGAATAGGGCTGTGCATTTTAGGTTTTAAAAATCGCGTTTTAGGTACCTAAATAGGTGCCAAAAAATGCCAAAATAGGTGCAAAATAGGTGGAAATAGGTTGCCAAAATCGTCGATATTTCGAGCAGATGACCGGTTTTTCTGCCTTTTTTAGTGTTTTTTATGCCTTTTAGCTACCAGAAGCATGAAATTATCAAGAAAATTGGAAAAATATCAAATTTCAAAAATACGCAAAGATCCTTTGGAAAAAAGACAAAAAAAAAAGTTTGCAGTCGCGGGGTTTGAACCCGAGTTGTCAAAAATGCAGTCAAAATGCTGACCTGATGCGCTACATCGGTCATTTCGCATAACTGCGAAATTTTTGAAAATAGTAAAGGGTCCCTCCTTATGTACCATTTTCCGTCAAAATTTCCAGAAATACATAAGGGTCCCCCACATGCTACTTTTCAAAAATCTCCAAAAAAGGCTAAAATAGGTGCATTTTAGGTGCGTAACCGGGTTTTAGGTAAAAATACCTAAAATAGGTAAAATAGGTATTTTAAATGGCCTCCAAATCGAAAAATTTTTATACCAAAATGCTTCTCTTTCAATGCTCTATCCGTTAGACATCTCAGAAAAAATAGGTGAAAAACTTTTTTGCACAGCCCTACTCATGAAATATATTTTCATCTAAGCTTACATTGCACTCATATCAACCACCATTTCAGTGAGGAGCGGGCCGAACGCAGGAGAGACGAGACTGAAGCGGCCACAATAAAACTGGCAATAATCATGGCTACTTTTTGCGTAGGAGATTTGATCTAATCTAAACAAGAAATTTAAGCTGATAACGTTGCCGTATGCAACTGTTTTTATACTCTATTGCGTACTGGATTTGGACGTGTTTTTGATCATGATTTTACAGAAAATAATGATAACTCTTAATATCATCCTATTAGTAAGCTTTCCTATATTGAAAATATCATCTTGTAGATTTACTATCCATTATCCATATCGTATTACTGCTTCGCTTCTTCGCCTTTCCAGCTGAAATTGAGGGATCTGTTGCGGTAAATTTTCATTCTCACCGAAAAAAATGCAAAATCATGGCTTTTTACCCTCTAGCCCCAGGGATCTCCCTCTTCTTACTGAAATTGAAGGTGGACACATATGCATTTTCCAGAGGGTTGTGGAATTGAATCCAGCTTTTTCTAGAAGAGTTGACCGCCTCCGAAATCTCAACTTCCAACTTATTTTTGGTCACTTCAACTATTTGTAAAAATTAGAAGATAAAAGTATTTTATTTTTGGCATAAAGAATCACACTTCTGCATCTAACGTCGTCCCATACCAATAAGAATGCCTACAACCCTAAAACATAGACCAATACAATTTTTTTCGTTTAATTCTTCCTTACGGCGATCTTTTACGACGACGAGCATTTCCGCTGGCGTCACTGTCAGGGACAGGCTCTTCGACAGGAGCTCCAACAGCCGGAGGCAGTCCTCCAGGAATGGTATCCTCATTGGCTGCCATGGTGAAGGCGAATAGGAGAAAGAAGACGAAGACAAATTGTTTGAACATGCTGGCGAATGGTTCCGATACAGTCACACGAGGGTCTTTATAGTTATGAATTTTCTCACATTTTTCTATAGGAAACTGTCTAGACAGATGTTTCATTGAGCTCAAAAGATAAAGAACTCCTGGGAATCTTAAAATCGACTGCTTGAAACTGCCGAAGGCATCAAAAACCGAGGAAGAAATAATTTTAGTCAATATTTATTGAAAAAGAGATCACCCAGCATGGTCAAAGATCCCCTTCTGCTTCATTTCTTCCATGTCCATTTCAATCAAAACAGCGGGTCCCTCTTCTTCTGGCATTTCCATTGCCGTTCCATTCATTTTGACGTACATTTCCCAAGGAATCTGATCCACAGGCCGATAATGTAACTTCATCATGTTGCCCAAATTAGCGTTGCAAGTGACCATGCCCACATTCCATTTGAGACCGAGGCGAAGAGATGTGGCGATGACATCTTTGAAGACGAAGGGATAGATGGTGCTGGAAATGCGTTGACCGCGACAAGTTGTCGGAGTGTAGGCGAGCTCATGGTGAACGAGCTTGTCGACTCCCAGTCGTTGGAGATGTCGCCTCTCGCTCCAGTCAATAAGTCTCATTACAGCTTGAAAAGGGTCGGATGGATTGGAACAGTCGGTCGACATTGGTGGGCAAGGGTCCTGACTGCTGTCCCGGTAGATGACATTGGAACAGGCCAGAGAGACGACTTCTTCCTGGTCATTTAATACAAAGTAACTCAACGGATATCGACAGAGATTATAGCTGAGACCTTCTAACACCTCTTCCGGCATTCCATCACTCCCAGCTGCCTGTAATTTTTATGAATAGAAAAAAACGAACAGACCTTGGTTGTGACCTCATTTCGGAACATGTCTCCCACTGATTTCTTGATAATTGGAACATGATCCAGACGAGCGCGGAATAACTTCAAAGATCCAAAATCTTTGGCAAGATCGGTCGACTTTATGAATTTCTTATTTTCGGCCAATGGTTGGGGATAAGTCTTCGGCAAGCCTGCAAAGAAACTTCGTCCAATTTTGGGAGCTGCCATGATTGGAAAATGGAATGAATATTGATTTCGAGCAATTGACCTGGAAAGGAGGCTTCACACCTTTCACAATGGGTTGCAATTTACCATAATGATGATCAAAGATCAATTGAAAATCGATATAACGCATCGATTGCATCTGGAATAGCAGAAAAAATGGACTCGCCACTCAAAAGTCTGAATGTGGTTTCTGAAATTCCTGTGAACTCTTGAAAAGTGACCGATTAGGAGGCACAGCTAATTTCTGATGCCCTTCATTCCGGCGGATAACTTGTTCCATGAGAAAATTTAATTTATGTTGTAAAAGGTGGCCATCCGGACCTAAAATCCTCGTTCTCCCTCGAAAATTTCTATGTTTTCCTTATTTTCTCAGCAAAATATTCGCCCCATTTGGTCAAAACCCTCACCTGACGGATAACTTTTCACAGGAACGTGATGACTGACCTGTTTTAGAGTCCAACAGGGAGTAATTTTCGAGTTTGACAGGTTATTCCTAATGTTTAGCTGGCTTCTCATTGAGCAAACAGGACTGAAAAACTTCAAACGTGGCTGGTCTTCTCCTCAGCGGGTGATAACGCCGATGTCAAGAGCCATTTACCCAAATGGTTTCTCATAAGCTTCTTTCACAATTTCTGTCATCACATAACCTAGATAACGTTTGCTTTTTTTTGGGGGGGGGGGGGGGGGGGGGGGGGAAATGGCTGGCGGTCAATTTCTAGTCGGCTGTCATTGGTGAGAAATTCAACTGGGCCCTCTCAAAACATTAAAAACCAAAAAAAAATCACCAGATTTTTAATAAATTGGATAATAATAAATTTACTAAATAATTTCTAAAGTTTAAATGAGCCGAAAATTGAATTGTTGCGGCATAAAATAAATAACGAGGTGGGGGTGTTGGTGACAAAATTGACGGGTGAGAAATTCAGGCCGAGGCTGTCGCGTCCTTTGTAAAACCTCATTCTCCTTCCCACAAAGTTTATTTGTCCTTTTGAACTATCCTAAAAGTACAATAATTCCTGGAAAAAATTAAGGGAATTTGCTTTTTGCTCCGGTAATTCACTTCAATTTCAGTTGGCTGGAAAATTTGTAGTTTTCAATAGGATCCAAACAAAAATTTGCTTGAAATCTAACCAAAACTTCTTCGTTTTATTCTAATTTATGAAAATTTTGCTTATCTCTAAGGTTGATGAGAAATTGCTCGATGAGAACACGTGTATAAAAGATCGCTGGAGGGCGTTGACGACAGTACCACGGGGTCACCTGGCCTCGATTTTTGGTTTCCTTTCTATTCCGTATTACAGTAAGAGAGTTCCTCTTCTCTCATAATTCTTCTCTTTTTACAAAATTGAATGTCTTTCAGGACGGCGAGAATCTTCTCCTGTAAGTCGAATTTTATATGCAACCGCGTCTACTTGTCCTCTCCAAACAGAATTCTGTTTACGGTAAAAGAAATCACCTCTTCCGAAAGTAGACCATTCCAGCCCATCCAGACTATCACTGCTTATCAACTTTGGTCTCTTTTCTATTAAATGAAGTAAAAATCTTGAAAATTATAACAAGAGAAGGCATCAAATTGACCTCGCTGGCGGAAGTGACCACCATTGGGTGGGTCGCCCAATATTTCAGGAGAATATCTCCAATTTTCAGAAGGTGCATCTACAAGGAAAGCAATCAATTTGCTGAACTTTTCCTCCAAAATGCTATTGAGCGAAGAAATACAAAAAAATATCGTCGTCTCTGTGAAATATTCAAGCTGAGACATGCTAACATTGCCAGTTATTATGGCCTGGTGAAGGACGAGAGAAGTATCGCCGGCTTTTTGATGGAAGCCGTCTCCCCGAAGACATTGGATTACTGTAGTTTTTCCCTGAATTTTAAGACAAAAAATTGTTTAGATGTCTCCCAAGAAGATTGCGATAGTTTGAGCGAGATCGACCATGAGCAGATCGTCAATTACAGTATCCAATTGGCCAGGACGTTGGCTTATTGTCACGAGATGAAAGTCGTACACGGAGATGTCCAACCGGCGAAGTAGGTTGAATCGATTCCTTATCTTTTGGTTTCCTGATCGTGAAAAGAAAAAAAGACTGAGAATAGGGGAACTGGCTGACTGTGGTGTCAGCTGGGATGCCACGAGAAGCGAAATCTCGCCTTGTGCTAGAAAAATTTGATAAGGGCCGGGTTTGTCCCAAAAATTAAACATGAAAATGCAGCTGTGAAATGTCATATTTTTGCTAAGGTTATGGGAGATCTTTTTAATTTTGGAGAAGAAAATTCCAAGGCGCTCAAATGTGGCGCCTTATCCACCTCCTCTTCTTTTAGGAATTAATTCATTTCAGTATCCTCTTGACCAAAGACGAAACTACATTAAAATTGTCAAATTTCAACTTTGAACTGAATCCGGACCCAACCTTGACTGTTACGTAAGCAAGACTCTTATCTCCGTCACTTGACGATCTTCAGATACAGTCGACAGGATTACTCAGCCCCAGAAGTTATCCTCGGAACGAAATACAGCCCTGCCAGCGATGTTTACAGCTTCGGAATGGTTCTTTATTCCCTCCTTCATCAGCAGTTCGAATTACCGCACTCCGAAAATTTTGAAAATTTTCAGGAGACCATTCCATGGCTCTTCGAAGAGCATGAACAATCCCCTTCTATTCCGGCAACATTTGGAAAGTGGAGAGAGACCGGAATTCAAAGACAAAAAATATATAGCACCAGAATTACGGGAAATTATCGAAGAATGTTGGAGGACGACGGCTGATAAGAGACCGACAATGAAGGAAGTATTGCAACGATTGTGTCGGATACGGGATGGACAGTCACCAATGGAAGAGGAACTAGACGACTGGGATATTTTGGACAAAATGGATTGCGTTGAAATTTGCTGAAAATAAAGATTTTTACGGGAAAGGGTCGAGTTGAAAGGGATGCCGATCACCGAAGTCGAGAGATGTCGCATTACTGTCGACGCATCGGCGTCGTCGAGTATGGAAGGAGACTAGTCGACAGTCGAGTAGACAATATAATCTCGAATTCTTCATATAGTGACTGGTTTCCGGAATATTTCTTTACCACTGAATTCAATTTCAAATTTTCGCACTCGATCTGGTCAGAAAAGCAGGAAATTTCAATAAAATGACCGGTTATCTTCTGGACAAGAAATGGAACGATTCGCTTGTCTCATTCATCTGCTTGCGTCGGCCCGGATCAGCCCTTCTCCACGATGTCTGAAGGCGTTACCCTCGAAGCGGATACGGTACTGATCCCTATTCTGATCGTCGGTGTGCTGATCCTTACCGGCGTTGTCACCGTTACCGACATGATCGTAAAGAGGCTAAAGAGGATTCTGGTGCACCTTCAACTACACTACCAGGATCGAGAACAGGCACAGAAGAGGGCCAACCGGTCGAAATCCGAAAAGTCGGAAAAGGAGTCGAAGAAGAGCTCAAAGGATGCTGGAATTAGCCGGAAGAAGATTCAAACGATGGCAAAATATAATTATGGAATGGAGAAAAAGCTATTTAATGGAAATTTGACGACTCTCATGAAACAAGTGGCTCCATTTTTGGAGGATTATCGAGACCATCCCGAACAGCACGATGTCTGTAATCCTAGTGAGTTGATTTGTTTGGTCGACGCTGGTAAACAAACAGCTGCAACGCGGTGAGAATTTGGCTGAAATCAGTCATTTAGTTCCGTCGGTCATAGACTGGGCAAAACCGGAGAAGCAGAGAAATGAAGCGTTTTTTGACGTGTACACATTTTGGTCTGATTGCTTTTGAATTAGTTGATTTTCAGCGGTGGTTCCCGGCTTTCTCTACAATGTGCTACCCAGCCATCCGCCCGAGGAGCCATGTCAATTGGAAGATGTCTGGAATGACTACAAGAATCTCGTCTGGACAGGCGTCACCAAATGGCAACATCCCTACTTTTTGGCCTATTTCCCATGTGGTCGCAGTGTACCGGACACTCTGGCCGAGCTGCTGATCTCTGCCGTCGCCCCTCCGATGTCCAGCTGGTACATGTGCCCGTCGCTGGCTGAACTCGAGGTGTTGATGGCCAATTGGATGGGACGAGCACTGGGCCTGCCGGATCAGATGCTTTACCAAGGAGATGTGGAGAAGAGCACCGGCGGTGGACTGATACTTGAATCAGCGTCGGAGAGCATTTTCCAAGCGGTGACGGCTGCCCGGACGAAGAAGATTAACGAAAAAATGGCGGAAGAATATGCTCTGGTCAAGGATAATTTCCACGCGGATCCGAGAACTCAAAGCAATATGGAAAAACAGCATGAAATTGCCGGTCGACTGGTCAACTATTCCAGTACCGAGGCTCATAGCAGCATTGAAAAGGCCTGTCGGATGGCGACGGTCGAGCTGCGACATCTGAAAGGCGACCCACAGCGAGACTTTGCCCTGACGGCGGAGATCTTGGAAAAGGCCATCAAAGAGGTAATCAGCCTCTTTTTTATGTGAATAATTATCGTTCCAGGATCTGGCTGCTGGTAAAATCCCCTGCATGTTGAACGTGATCCTTGGCAGTACATCTTCGTGTTGTTTCGACGAATTGGATGAGATTGGCCCAGTTGCCAAGAAGTATGGCATGTGGATTCATGCAGATTCGGCCTATGCTGGCTCGATGTGGGTCGACCCGGCTCTACGTGACACCCAAAAAGGCATCCAACATCTGGACTCGATCGACATCAATCCCCACAAGATACTCCTCCATTCGAATGGGATGAGCATGCTGTGGACGACGGATCTGGCCCAATTTCGTAAAACTTACGGTCGCTACCAGTCACATTCCTGGAATCAGATGGGAGATGACTTCTCGAACATGGCCATGCACGACACTCGACGACATAAAGGACTCAAGTCGTGGTTCGTCTTCCGCCAGCTGGGCATCGACGGCATGAAGGAATTTGTCCGTCGGATTGTGACTGCCTCGAGCTATCTGCACAGCCTCGTCGTCACCCATCCCAATGTGCGAATATTCGGCCATCTGAAACCCGGCGTCTTCACCTTCCAATATGTGGAACCCGGCATGAATGAGGAGCAGATCTCGTATCATTCGGAGTGTGTCCATCGGCTGATGAATGAGACGGGACGGATTTGGATCACCTACACTCGGGTGCATGGACATGGGATAATTCGCGTAGCCACCGGGTATGAGAAGGTCTCCAGCCAGGATATGGACTACCTCTGGGGTATTATGAAGCATTGTATCGATACGTATCGATCGAGAAGAAACGATCCGACACTGCTCCGCTATCCGCCTGCCAGTCCCACTCCTCTCAGATAAGATCAGAATAAAGCTTTTTATTATATCCTTGTTTACTTTGTCTTTTTAACTTTTGGAATATTCGACGAAAGAGGTGGATATCGAGGGCACGACGACGCTGGGAAGAGTCATGCCCTCGATATCCACCTCTCTCGCTTCCTCGTCAAATTCTTCGGCATCTTTCGAAGAGTATTTATACTTAAAAGTTGGGTCGATTCAATCAATTCCCCTAAAATTAACTTCAACACTTTTTCCAGACAATATCGCGTTTAATCCCAATTCATTTCACAAATTTCGCTCTTGTCTTCTCCTTCATTGCCTCCGCCGGCTGTCTATCACTTATGGCCGAAGTTCTTCATCTCACCGACGAGAAAGTTCTTCTAGTCGTCGATGAGGCCACTTGCCTAAAGTATTCTCCACTTGTTTTGTTAGAAAATGTTTACAAAGATCTTGGCAAAAGTGAAAAACGAGAGAATTTCCCCAATTGTGCGTTTAGAGGCTTCTAATGGACATGCGAACGATGAATTATAGGTTGATCTACGCGTTTTATCGTTCGATGTGCCACCGCAAGAAATTCTCAGTCGAGATTCTGTTACCGTCTCAGTTGAAGCTGTTATTTATTTTCGGGTTTCTAATCCAGTGAGTTTTTTGCCTTCTACAATGAAAAAAAGATAACAATTGTAGGAAAATGCAAAACATTGTGAACCAAAGAAAAAAGTCAAATTCCAGGTGATCTCTGTGACAAATGTGAACGATGCTCAATTTTCAACACGTCTACTTGCTCAAACGACGCTTCGAAATGTATTGGGTACTAAAACTTTGAGTGAAACGCTTAGTGAACGCGATGCCATTGCCAGTGTGAGATAGTCCTCGTTTTTCCCAGGAATACAAAATATTTCAAGATAACAGAACAAGTTTTGGATGAAGGAACAGATCCATGGGGTGTGAAAGTAGAACGCGTAGAAATAAAAGATATTCCTTCCACATCAGCTAATGAGAGGTAAAATAAACTCCCGAAATAATAAAAATAATTTCAGTAATGGCAGCGGAAGCTGAAGCGGTGAGAAATGCAAGAGCTGCTATAATTGCAGCTGACGGAGAGAAGAAGGCTAGCAAGTAAAATAATTACCAAAAGAAATAGGAAAAAAAAACATTTTCAGGAGCTACAGTGAAGCAGCAGATGTTCTTTGTAGCAGTGCAACGACGGTGCATTTGAGATATTTGCAGACTTTGACTCATGTAGCGAATGAAAGAAACAACACTCGTAATTCCATATCCCGCTGAAATTGCCAAACATTTTGCTAAGAAATATCGCAAGAAGTTTGGCAAATAACCAGAAGAGACGATAAATTATTTCGAAACCAGAAGTTGATCTTTCTTGCTTTGCATTTCATACCCGGCGTTTTCCCTGACTAGCCAGCGATCTACAAGAAGGTTTGCGAAGAATTCCCACCCCTTGAGTACATCGAAAACATTTTCTGAAAAGTAAATATTTATTGAAAACACAAATAGATCACAAAACAAAAAGTTTTGAACCTAATCAACCTCCTCAATGGTCGGTCCCTGTCCGGCAGAGGCTCCTCCAGTCGATCCAGGCATAGGGCCAGCTCCAGGCATTTGTCCTCCAGCGCCTTGGTACATCCTGGCTACGATGGGGTTGCACACTGACTCCAAATCGCGCTGATGGGCTTCGAATTCGTCCTTTTCGGCAGTCTGGTTTCCCTCGAGCCAGCTGAGCACTTCGTCACACTTGGACTGGATCTTCTGTCGGTCCTCATCCGAGATCTTGTCTTTGATCTGAAAAGAGAATATGAAAATGAACAACAAATTTAATGAACCTTTTCATCGTCCAGTGTCTGCTTCATATTGAAAGCATACGACTCCAAGCTATTTTTCGCCTGAATGCGCTCCTTCTGGGCCTCATCATCAGCCTTGTATTTTTCAGCCTCGTTGACCATCCTCTCGATTTCTTCTTTAGAAAGGCGGCCCTAAAAAAATACCTGCATCAGGATTAATCAACAACTCATACCTTATCGTTGGTGATGGTGATTTTATTGGACTTGCCAGTCGATTTATCGGCGGCGCTGACATTCAGGATTCCATTGGCATCGATATCGAAAGTGACCTGAAATAGAGACACTAATCACGATTAGAATATTAAAATTACCTCGATTTGAGGGACACCGCGCGGAGCAGGAGGAATTCCTGAGAGCTCGAACTTTCCAAGCAAGTTGTTGTCCTTTGTCATGGCTCGCTCACCCTCGAATACTTGAATGAGCACACCAGGCTGATTGTCGGAGTAAGTGGTAAAGACCTGGGATGTCTTGGTAGGAATCGTGGTGCTCCTCTGGAAATAGTCTGCATTAGATTCAAACAATCATCTATTACCTTAATGAGTGCAGTCATAACTCCACCAGCTGTTTCGATTCCAAGCGATAATGGAGCGACATCCAAAAGAAGAAGGTCTTGAACTGCTTCCGACTTGTCTCCACTGAGGATAGCCGCTTGTACGGCTGCTCCAAAAGCCACAGCTTCATCAGGATTGATCGACTTGTTGAGTTCCTTGCCCGAGAAGAGATCAGAGAGCAGCTTCTGGACCTTCGGGATACGGGTAGATCCTCCGACGAGGACGATGTCATTGATCTGACTCTTGTCCATCTTGGCATCACGTAAGGCCTTCTGAAAACAAAAACATCGAAAGAATTCAAATTTTTTTACCTCGACTGGATCCATCGTGTTACGGAAAAGATCAGCACAAAGCTCTTCGAAGCGAGCACGTGTGATGCTGGTGTAGAAGTCGATTCCTTCGAAGAGAGAGTCGATTTCGATAGATGCTTGAGAAGAGGAGGACAGAGTCCTCTTGGCTCGCTCACAAGCGGTTCTTAGACGACGAAGAGCTCGCGGATTTGAAGCGAGATCCTTCTTATGCTTGCGCTTGAATTCTGCCACGAAGTGGTTGACCATTCTGTTATCGAAGTCTTCGCCACCCAAATGGGTATCACCAGCCGTTGCTTTCACTTCGAAAATACCGTCTTCGATCTAAAATAACCGATTATCACGCTGCTTCTTTGCAGAAACTAACCGTCAAAATGGAGACATCGAAGGTTCCACCGCCAAGATCGAAAATCAAAACGTTGCGCTCTCCGTGTCCTTTTTTGTCAAGACCGTATGCGATGGCAGCAGCCGTAGGCTCGTTGATGATGCGCAATACGTTGAGGCCAGCAATGGCTCCAGCATCTTTCGTGGCCTGACGCTGCGAATCATTGAAGTAAGCCGGTACTAAAATTGCTCAGATTACAAATCACCAGTTATTTGATACCTGTGATTACAGCATCTTTGACAGTTTGGCCCAAGAAAGCCTCGGCTGTTTCTTTCATTTTCAGCAGCACCATAGAGCTGATCTCCTCGGGCGTAAAAGTTTTCGTTTCTCCTTTAATTGCTCAGATTACAAATCACCAGTTATTTGATACCTTTATACTCGACCTGGATCTTGGGCTTGGTAGAGTCATTGACCACCTTGAAAGGCCAGTGCTTCATGTCGCTCTGGACAGCACTATCGTCGAATTTACGGCCGATGAGTCGCTTGGCATCTAAATGAAGAATTTTTTAAAAGAATAAAAGTCGAACTAACCAAATACGGTGTTATGCGGATTCATCGCAACCTGGTTCTTCGCTGCATCTCCGATCAATCGCTCCGTGTCCGTGAATGCCACATAACTAGGAGTAGTTCGGTTACCTTGATCATTGGCGATAATCTGAAATTAGAGTATACTTCATCGAAATCGCTAAATCCACGAACCTCGACCTTGCCGTGCATAAACACTCCCACGCAGCTGTACGTAGTACCAAGGTCAATTCCAATAGCGTTAGCTTTAGACATATTTAACTGAAAAATAAGCATAGAGAAGTAGATTTGCGAGAAAGAGAAATCGTCAAGAGTAAATGAAAGTTCAATCTTCTTCAACAAAATCACTAACTGAACAATAAACGTGGATAGCAACTAGCGTGACACGGTGCAAGTCGACGGAGTCGAATGCCGAAAATTGACGCAGTAGGCCAAAAACGCAAACGAAAAACAGAAAAAAGGGACAGTAAGGGTTTGGCCGGATTTTACTTATCCGCGTTAGTAATTGGCCGTCAAGAGGTTGTCCGTCATATAGCTTCGCCGTATACCGTTCGGCCGTCAAGAGTTTAGCCGTCGAGCTTTTTGCCGCTCAGCATTGAGCCGTCAAGTTTTTTGCCGCGCAGGGTTTGGCCGTGTTAGGTTTTGGCCGTATTTTTCTGCAATCTTGCATTTTTTGGTTCACGCCTGACTTTTTTTTCTCATTTGTTGCAAATCTTTTGTTTCTTTTTGATTTTTTGGTTGTTTAGGCCATTCGCTTATCATTTTGAAAATAATATGAAGCCTGAAATAATTAATGGGCATTTAATGCGCCTGAAAGCAATTAACAAAGATAACTCAAGGCGATATAATTGCTGGTACAGGTTAGTTGTTTTAATATTTATTACTTTATTAGTTTAGGAACAGATCATATGATACTTGCCCTGGTTCAGTCAAAGTAATTGGCAATATTGTAATAATAAAAGCTGAACATAATCACGAAGTTGATGATTCAAAGAATAAGGTAAGTCTTATTTTGCAAACATCATTCTTTTAGATGGAAATTGAGCGATTTTGGATTGGTGAAACTCCTGCTACTACACAGCTAGCTCCTTCAGAAATATTTAGACAAGTAAGATCACGAAACGATGCTACCACAAATCGCAGAATAGGTATGTATTTTTAATTTCACAACTATTTTGCTACTTTTAGGTTCATTTTGTTCCATACGGCAGCGAATTTATCAGATAAGAAAAAAAGACGCAGATGATTTTACTGTATTGGATAATACGCCGGTAGTTTTCAATGGTAAAACAAAAGAAACTAGTGGTATTTTTTTTATATTATAGAATATATAGACTTCAGACGGACTTAGATTTTTATTGGATGATTTTTTAATTGATAGTAAACGCGTTGTTATCTTTGTATCTGATAAAGGACTAGATATTTTGGCAAAATGTGAAATATGGACTGTAGACGGCACATTTGCTGTCGTTCTCATGTGAAAAAAGAAATGCAAGCTGGAAAGAGTCTCCGCCTATTTTGGGAACGTATGCGAATATTATTTTTATTTACAGGGTATCCTCTACGTCGCCGGTGGAAAACAAAGCGCAAAATGAGTATTCAAAAAAAACATCAAATAATGTAATAACGTCAGCGGATGTTGATGTATTAGCTGATATTATCGCATCGTTGTAAACAGGTTTTTGTATATTATTTTAACAAGGTTTTTAATATATTCAGGCTGCAACAAGAAGATCTCAATTTTAACAAATATCTTCAATATTATTTCAATAGATATGAATTTTCTATGTTTGTTATGTATTTTCGTAGTATTTCGTCTGAGATATGTTCAATAAAGTTTCTTCTAATTTTCTATTGCTTTTTTATATATTATCACTGGGGAAATAGAAAAACTAAAAGTTAAAATCGAGAAAAGGAGGATAAAATAAGCCTGGGACGTCATTTGAAATAGCGAAAAATCTGTCGTCAACAAAAAAATGCAAGATTGCAGAAAAATACGGCCAAAACCTAACACGGCCAAACCCTGCGCGGCAAAATGCTTGACGGTCAAACGCTTGACGGTCAAACTCTGGACGGCTAAACGCTTGACGGCCAAACGCTTGACGGCCAATTCGTAACGCGGATATTCTAAAACGGCCAAACCCTATGACGGCCAAACCCTTACTGTCCCCAGAAAAAAAAGCAAATCAGGAATTCTTCCTGAGAACGCACCGCGCAAATTTTGAATTTGAATTTTTTTTTAGAATTCTATGTCATTTCCTCACTTCTTCTTCCCTTTGGTTTTTGTCTCTTTTCTCCTAGGGAAATCGGCTCTGATGTACAAAAGCCGGGCAATCGACTTTTTAGCGGTCAATGGCATTTTTACCGGTCAATCGCCTTTTTAGCGGACCTTTTCCAGCTATTTCCAGCGGTTTTTCACCTTTTTATCAATTTTTGCCGATTCCTTTGCTAGTTTTATTGAAACTGATCGATGTACACTTATCTGTTATCTCTCGCTTTGTTCCTTTTTCTAGACAATATCGCGTTTAATCCCAATTCATTTCACAAATTTCGCTATTGTCTTCTCCTGCCTCCGCCGGCTGTCTACCACTTATGGCTGAAGTTCTTCATCTCACAGACGAGAAAGTTCCTCTAGTCGTCGATGAGGCCACTCGCCTAATATATTCTCCTCTTGTTTTGTTACCGTCGGATGGCTTCGATTCTCTCCAAGGTAACATTTACCTGGACTCGGGCAATGCAAGTTAGTTTTATGCTGTTTTATCGCAATTAACAAAATATCTGAAATATTCATGATTTTCTACGTATTTATGAGCAGGAAAAGAGAGACTGCACCAGAGCCTTGCGGAAAGAATTACGTAACGTTTTCGTTGGACTGCTAAAAAAGCTTCCCATTTTTTTCCTTTGAGGTTTTCGTATTTTCTGTCTTTATAGAAAAATTCTACGAAAAAAACTGGTCATATGAAGTGCAAGTGTCAGCTCACCAAAATGTCATTTTCGTACCTTATTCCATGTAATTAGATTTTATTCCATATTCCATATGAATACAGTAAAATTTTATATGGAATATGGAATAAAATCTAATTGCATGGAATAAGGCCCGAAAATGACATTTTGGTGAGCTGATACTTGCACTTCATATGACCAGTTTTTTTCGTAGAATTTTTCTATAAAGACAGAAAATACGAAAACCTCAAAGGAAAAAAATGGGAAGCTTTTTTAGCAGTCCAACGAAAACGTTACGTAATTCTTTCCGCAAGGCTCTGGACTGCACCACTTCAAAAATCGATAAACGTTCGACTGCACAATAGCGAAATACTTTTGGAATCTGTACTTGAAATACTACTCTTGCCACCTACAAATAATCGGATAAAATTCAAATTAATTCCATAAATTTGACTTTTTTTAAAAAAATTCCGTATTTTTTTTGCCAATTTTAGACATAATCAATAGAAAAAATACAGGTACATTTATTCGGATCATTCTGTCTCAATATCTGTTTAGAGTCGGCTGTAACCTATAAAACGCGGCTAAAATCGAAAGCTAAAAGCAAGAAGGAGTTCCGCTGTATCCATGGGTCAGGAGTAATCGAGCCGGCCGATTACCACAAAATTTCGATTTCTGTAAAATCTGAAGATGCTTTGCCCGGTTCGGAAGTTTTTTTAATTCTCAACGGCAGACGAATTATTCTCCCGATAAAAATGTATGAAATTCCGGATGGATCGACGGATGTGTCAGAAGAAACAAAAGAAGACGATGACTCCCGCTGGCAAATTACAGACGAAAGGATGGCCGCAATTTTGCCTTTGAATGTGCAACAGGAATTACGGGTGAGCAAATAGCAGCAAAAGAAGCAAAAAGAAAATTAGCTAGAATTATGCTTTTTGATGGTTTTACATGTTTACTTTTGGAGATCGGGTATTTGGGCTGCTTGCTGACTTCTTTCTGTAGAATGGAGACCCTTCTCTGTTGAAAACAGTTGACAAGGACAACGCAAGCAAAGACAGTTAGGCATTTTTTCCTATTTTCTCCCGGAGGTGTTCGGCTGAAGAAATGCGACCGCATGTCCACCATCCTCGCAATTGGAGCTCGACCAGGCGCTTTATTCAACGCTTCTCTTTTGTTGAATGCACGCTAATAATTGAATTATGTGCTTTCAGGACGACCAGGATTACCGACTGTGCCACCAAGTCATCAATACAGTGTATCCACTGGTTATCGGTATTTGTGCTGAAATGGGATGGCAAAAGGCAAAAGAAGGCGATCCAGTCCAGCAACTCTACATGTTTCTTCAAGGAAAAGAATACAAAAAAGAAGACAAAGAGAAAAACGGCGAGCAGTCCTAGTCTGTTCAATTGGGACATGTAACAACTTGATAAAGATACATATTCTATATTCCGATTGTTTTCTCGTTGTAACGTTGTCCGCTCTGAGTCAATCTGTAATTCTTCGACGTAACCTTAAGTAATCCGCGATCTCCGTCAGAGCGAACATTGTCTTTTTTCAGGTCAAGATGTCCTACCGTAACCTTTCAGAAAAATAGAAGCTCCTATCAATAGTGAAATAAAAACTGCTGAATATTTTTATCCAGGGCTTCTTCTAATGCTGCTAATGTATCTGCTTGTATTTTTTTTGCCAGGGGTTTTTAAAATTGGAGGCAATCAAAAAAACTTGAATATTTACGGCAAAAAAACTTTCATTGTCGCTGGTGCGAAACATGGTACATTACGTCTTGTAGAGCTCCTTTCCACGTTCGACGAATGTATCGAAGAAGAGGACACGTGTCGAGACTGAAGATGATATCATCTCCTCCGACAGGCTGCTATTGCCTGGTCGACAGCCAGCAGACTATCGAGGTATGGATCAAGCATGGGCAGATTTACTTTGGCTGGGTCAGATTTCAAGTAGAGCCTGGTTGAGCTCGATGGAAGACGATAGTTCGTCTTCGATGACAATGCCCAAATGTGTGTCCAATAATTTACTCGAAGCAGTCGAACTTGTCGACCAGAACAACGATAGGAAGACGAGTCGCCGATTTGACAGGAAGCTGCAGTCAGAGATTTGTCACTGTTACACGGTCATCCTGTTAACATTCCGGTATTGACGTGTAAGTTGTGCAAGTTGATGACCAGGGACTGATGATAGAAGCCCTCTTCGTTGTATACTCGGATACTCAAATCGCAGTCGATGTCGTCATTGCCACAGGTCCAAAAGCACGTAATCTACTAATTACCGATATTGTCTTCATCCTCATCTATTCTGCATGGTCCATCTGCTTTCTGCTAGGCCGTCCCTTGAGACGTGTGACAAACTCTTCCGACAGTTGAGTCGACGCAAACAAACCTGGGCCGATAATTATGATAATTATAGTCTAGATATTTCATCCCGGTCCTGGGATATCCTTTCCTTATGTGGACAAGAAACTTTCTTCTTCCTGTAGACTGGACATTTCTCCTGTACCCTATCGACAGTCGCTTTCTAGTCATGTATACCCAGAAATGCAGAAAAACCCCGGGAAAAATGACTACAATAAAGGAAATAAACGTCGCCTGCTATGGAAAGTTCAAATTAGCCGGGGGGAACCAAATTCTGTTTGAGTTGACAAGAATCGTGTCAAAACGGTGCATTTTTCAGCTGTTGACAACGTCGACTCGACACAAAAACGTGTGCCTTCCCCTCTAATCCTTAAATGATCTCTCGTCTCTTTTATCGCTCACGTTCCTTTTTTTAAATCTATTTTCAGAATGGCTGTAGATAAACTGGAATATGAAAGAGTATTGGAGGAGATTAGGTTGCTGAAAGGAGAACTGGCAATAAGATGTGACGGATGTAAGAAGAAGGGAGAAGAATGGAGGAAAATGGAGACGGAGAAGAATGAGAAGGAAAAGAAGAAGACGGAGAAGAGGGCAGGAGTAAGGAGTAAGTTCTAATTTCAGTTTCCCACTTCTGTGCCGTCTAGCAGATAGCTAATATAAAACAGAAAAATGGCCCAAAAAGTCGATAATAAAATAACTTGCTTTCGATCATTCTGAACAAATTTCAGGGAGTCAAGGATAAGGTGGACGCAGAGAAAGTCGAGAAGAAGGAAGACGAGAAGAGAAAGGATGGAGATAGCCAAGTTAGGAAGAAGGATGTAAGTTACCAATTTTCTGTTTTATTTGTTAGATACAAGGACAGTTAGACTTTTCCTGAGACGGTCGAAGAATCCACGATTTTCCTTTAAAATCTCTACAAAATAATTCCACTTTTGAGCGTAGCCATCCCCAGGAGAAAATAACCATAAATTAAATTAGAATACAACTTACTTTTGGCACTTACCAGATTAATCTAAACAAATTTCAGTGCGTGAAGCAAGAGAAGAAAGATGAAGAGAAAAAGGAGAAGAAAGACGAGGAAAAGGGCGATGAGAAGAAGAATTCAGTCGACGGCTTGGTTCTTAAAAAATCGTGTTCTCCTGATCGAATGTAGGTTACCTTATTTCCATTTATTTTCCGGGATTAATTAGGTTATCAATATCAGAAGGAATTCTCATTTTACTGCCAAAATGCCGACGCTTTTCTGATTATCCACTTGTCGGCCATGTGTCGACTTTTTTCTGCAAATTTCCACAGAATAATTTTCAGTCATTTGATTCCCATTTTATAACGCAAGAAAAATATCTGTAAAGCAAATAGAAAAATAACTCACTATCGACCGGTCCAATAATATTTTTCAGAAAGAGAAAAATAAAAGCACCGACAGAACTCTCCGAATTCTTCGGATTTTTGACCGATTGGTTGGATCCCGTCCTCAGGTACGCTGAATAGAATTTTAATCTGAATTTATTACTAAAAAATGTACTATTCATTCTGAAACAGTCAAGAAAATGGCCGAAATTAGACAATTTTCTTGTAAAAATGCTAAAAATCCAAGGAATTTTTTTGTGTTATCTTTCGAAACTTACCGTTATGGTTTTAAAAATTTGAGAATGTGAAAGAAAATTATTTGGACACTGACCAGACGGAAAAAAGTACAGAATAATATGTCCGTGTAAATTTATAAAACTTGAGAGAAGTACTAGACGTAATAATTTTAATTTCAGGTGAAATATTCTAATAGTTTGGCTCGCATTCTCCAGTCTATCCGGGAAACCAATGCTCCTTTGCTTGAACATAAGTTTGAAGTGGCATCTAGTTTACTAGTCCACCCGTCTTTTGTTCTAAACAAAAACGACCAGCAAATCATGATGACCAACAATGGTGCATGCAAATTAAATTTATCAACTGTTATTGGAAACATTGGCCTCCAGAAGGGAAAGGAGAAGTCGAAACAGCTGAAACTAAAAAAGAAAGCTACTGCCCTTTTTCTTCTTTCGACAGACGACGACGTGAACGAAACGGTATGTGCATTCCGTTGATAAAAACTAAATAAAATTTTGTAGATGAAATCATTGGTGATCAGAGCCACTGGCGAGGGCAAATTCAAGCAGATCGATCTCACCTGGGAAGTTCACTTCATCCCTTGTGCTGAAATGGATCGATATGTATCGGTCGAGAAGAAACGACCCGACGCTGCTCCGCTATCCGCCTGCCAGCCCCACTCCTCTCAGATAAGATAGGAATAAAGCTTTTTATTATATTCTTATTTCTTTTTTCTTTTCTTTTGCAACATTCGACGTGACCGGTGAACGTCGAGGGCACGGCGACAACGGCGAGAGTCATCCCGGCGGCGTACTCTCTCGACTTTTACTACATCTTCTGAAAATAATAAGTAAAGTGTAATTTGTATCAAATTACGTGGAATAAATCTCACCTAATCAGAAAGCCTAGTCAGAAACTTTACAATACTTTTTTTTTTTTGCTAAAAGACGATTACACGGCGACTACCACCGAGAAATTGACTGTTGTTGCTCACGTTCAGATATTACGACTACTACCTCAAAGGGAGACAGACCAATGGGGAGGTGTAGGTACAAGAACAACCCTGAATAGTCGAGTGCCGAAATATCCGCATTCCATAGATTAAAACAGGGATAAAAAAGATGTGGCGTACATGGAGCACTCTGAACCACCGTGACCCAGCGGGCGAGACTGGCCGTCTTCGCTTTGTCGACTTGAACATTCGGAAGAAGCCGACAACCTCATTTTCACAGGCTCCAAAGCATGGAAAGTATAGATTACTGGCATGCCTTCTCTATTTTGTGGGGCAGAATCTCGTGCTCTCTGATCGAACTCCAATTGATGTTGGAAAGACGGCAGACAAGCTCTGTCGACGGCCGTGTCGACGAAAACAAGCCGGATCCGACAATTCTGAGAATAGACTAGATATCCTCCAATTTATCCCAGTTGGGAATTCTTCCTATTATAGCCTAAAAATTCTCTTCACTTAGCAAACTACACACCTCTCTCCACCTGTACTCTCTCGACAGCCACCGCGCTCGTCGACCCAGAAATGTGGGAAGACTCTGGGAAAAACGACAACAAAAATGAAAAGGACCGATCTCGTGGGAAAGATTCAAATTACCCGGGGGAAAGATCAGATTTGAATTAGAAGAGGACACGAATCATGTCAAAACGGTGCATTTTACAGCTTTTGACAACGTCGACTTGACACAAAGACGTGTGCCTGCTTCTCGTTCCCTTCGCCGTCTCAGTTGTCCCCTTCTCCTGTCGTTCTATCCAATCTTTTGGCGGATTTCCGATGGAAGTTGGGTTGCCGGCAGACTTTTCGTAAAATCGCCTCCCAGACATTGCCCGAGTTGCCAACTTCCATTGGACGTCGACCAAGTGACATTGGAATGGAGATGGCCATCGCAGAAAAGAGACTTGAAGATCACTTTCCTCGCTCTCTTTTTTTTTGTTTTTAAATCTATTTGCAGAATGATTTTGGAGGACCAAATGTATGAGAAAATGGTGGCGGAGATGGAGATGATGAAGGAGCTCTTGGAGATTCGGTGTGACAGCTGTAAGAAGAAAGCGGATGAATGGAAGAAGACGAAGGAAAAAGATAAGAAGGCAAAGAAAGAGGAGAAGAATGATGTAAGCTATTTTCTGTTTTGTTTTCCAGGCGTGATCGGCTCATCAATGACCGAAGGACATCTCCTAATCATCTCGTCTCCCTGTCAAAATGACCAGCCTTCTCCGAAATCCAGTCGGAGGAGGAACTCTCGACTTATTTTGAAAATTTCTAAGGAATTGCTATTCTTTTGGACTTGGTCATTCCCTTTCAAAAGTTTACAAAAACGCCATAAATCCAATAAGAAAATAGCTGATCTCATATCCCTATTAAATAATTAGGAATATATTTTAGGATTTGAAGAAGGAGACGGATGTGAAGGAGGATAAGAGAAAGGTGGTGGACAAGAAGGCGGAGAAGGAGAGAAAGTCGGAGGAGAAGAAAAAGGAGACGGAAAAGAAGGAGGTGGAAAAGAACGAGAAGAAGAAGAAGGTGAGACGTACTGATTTATATCAAAATTTCACTTAAAATCCAATAGGAAAATAGCTAACCTTCGGCGATGATCCAATAATTATGGGCAAATTTCAGGCAATGGTCGAGGAGGTGATTGGAGGAGAGAAATTGGACAAGGAAGATAAAAAGGAAGGCGAAAAGAAACAGGAAGAATGTGGCGGAAAGGGGATGAAAGTGGAAGTAGGTTGCCCATTTTTTGTTTTATTTACCAGGCGTAATCGGTTGCCAATTATCGAAAGATACCCGAACAAATTTCAGGAAGTGCAGAATCGGTTGGTTGGCGAGAAAGAGGCGAAAAAGGACGAGAAGAGAAGGAAGGTTGGCGATGACGTGGAGCAGAAGAAGGACGAGAAGAAGAGATTGGGAGATGGGAAGGAAAAGAAGTCGGTTGATACTCGGGATAGGAAATCGATAAATACACGTTCCATTGAGCCAACGGTAGGTTACCTTTTTCCTATTTATTTCCGGAACTAATTAGGCTATCAATATCTGAAGGGTTTCTTATTTTACTGCCAAAATGTCTGCCCTTTTCTGATTACCTGGCTGTTGACCATATGTCGATTCTTTTCTGCAAATTTCTACAGAATAATTTTCGGCCTTTTGATTCCTATTTTATAGCCCATGAACAACATCTGTAAATCCGATAGCGGGGAATAACTGCCTCTATAAACTATTTTCAATAAGAATCCTAAAATTCAATAGACAAATTGATTACCCCAGAGTTCCTAATTCAATAATTGAGATCCTATTTTAGAGAAGAACTATAAGCCGAACGGAAACATTTGAAGATATTAGAGAAGATATTTTTAAAGCCTTTGATGGATTGGGAGGAGTCCGAAAACAGGTACGTTACAAGAAATTGCTAAATTACATTTGAAAAAAAAAACATTACCTTTTTAAATGGATGTCGCCTCATTTACAAACCAAAGTGCAATTTTTGATGAAATTACTCCAAAATAATTAGCGATTTCGTCGAGAGAAGAGACGCGACAAGTCGAGCAATTTTCCTTGAAAAGAAGAGTTAAAAACTGACATTTAAAACTATAAAAAAATTCAAGATAGTTTTCGATATCGGTAAAATAAAATTATCCAAGAAAAATGGATCGTCTTTTTATGGATTCAACGTGCAAAATTTTCTAAAAAAATATTTCAATATTCACTAACCTGGAGAGAAGGATAAATAATCATCTATAGAATAAAATAAATTATTCGTATAATATTGCAGGAATTCCACATACTGACATATGAAGAAGCTGTCAACCAAATCGTCGATCTAAACTATTATTTGAAGACCATCAACTTCTGGTCGCCGGTGTCGCTTTTACTTCACCCTCGCTACCTGTGCAATAGTCAGGATCAATGCTTGTCAGCCAACTATGTCGGCAAAGCTCCTCTACGAATGACGACGCGTATTGGAAATCTGAAAATTAATCGGCCAGGAAAACAAAAGTCAACATCTATAAGAGTCGACTATAAAGATGAAGTGAAATTCCTATTAAATTTAAATGATAATGTCGACGAGAAGGTACGTGGATTCTGTGAAATTATTGATTTTTTTAGCCTAATCAGAAAATTATTCTTCCATTAATAAAATAATGTTGTTACCTAAAAATAAAAAGATAAGTAAAATCAAACCTCGTCGTTCCTTCAATATGAAACTACTAGACCAAAAAAATAGAATGAGAATACTAAAAGGAAATTGAAAAATGAGCAATCAAATATCTTCTCATCTAGCAAATAAAAAAGAACCCTGAAAAACGAGAAATACAGGCGGAGAAGTATCATTTTAATTAACTAACCGCAGTTCCAAATTTGTCTCCAAAAAAGATCAGAAGGGAAAATCATCCCAATCCATAAAAGCAGCAAAAAGTGGAGGAGGCTCTGATAGAAGAAAACTGAAAAAATAAGGCGCCCCACGTTTAGCAGCGCAAGATGGCAGTGTTCGGTTTTACTCGTTTCTGTGCTAATTTGAGCATATTTGTCATCTTTTGTATTGCCTACATTCATCGTTGTCTCTCATTATTTTGCAGCTTAATCCTATTAATAATTATCAATTTGCAGAAATGAACACTACATCAGATGATATAAGCGTAATTTCGACGTCAACCAGAGTTATGAGAAGTGCAAACAAAGCCCGTATGAAATCGGAAGCTTTTCTATTATTTTTCGGACAGATTCATGCAAAAGTAAGTTATTACTTTCACCTGTTTATACTTCTAATTTTAGCGTTTCTTCATATTTGCAATGATCTATCTAATATACATGTCGCTCTCCTTTTTATCAATTACGTCGACGTCTCGATTTATTCCAATGGGAATTCCTGGTCTTGATGGAATTGCTGCCAGTTATGAAAAGGTTTGATATTTTATTTTCTCATATATTTCTTTACAGCCAATCAATGAAATATCTGGAAATATTGATATGAGAGATCCTCTCACCTCGATGGATATTATACCACAAAATGCTCCACAGGAGATAAATTTCCAGTTGATTAGAAGTGCTCAAAATATTTGGGCTTATTTATGTTTGAGCTGGTAAGTAATTCTGTTTATTTTTAATTTCGTGTAATTTTTAGTGTTCTCTTGGCTGGAATTGGCCTTCATTTATCAGAAAAGAAATGGCGCCCAAAGTCCAAGAACTTCCTGAAACGTGTCAATCCTGCTATGTTCCTCATTCCAATGCTTCTCATTGTAGTAAGTTTTCTTTTTATTTCTTTTCTATTTAATTTATAGCTTTCTTGTGGATATCCTATAGGTATTTGGTCATATAGATCATTTTTGGATGGAATAAAGCCATGTAATTCCATTGATAGAACAAATTGTAAGACATTCTTCTTCTGGATAGGTTTGTTTTCATTGTTCTTTTGAGTCTTTTTATTTCAGAATTTCTACGTTTTGTTGTCCTGCCTGTGTTTCTTATTTGGGCCTTCTTCTTTTATGTTTTCTTTGGTTGCTGCCTTGGATTTATCTTCATAAGACAACGTGTAAATGCCGAATTAAAGGCAAGAGAAACTGCTGCAGCTTCGTTCCGTTCATTTAGAGGTTTGTTGTAATTTATTGGTCATTCTTTTTATTTTAGATAAAGATACATTATTAAGTCGCCCTATTGCCCAAACTGTTGGTGGCATAAGAAACAGAAGCTTTTCTACTGGAAGAAATTGCAGCCTCCGAGCGACGACCAGAGGGACTGCCACTCGTCCTACCTTGAGCTCCATTTTCAAAGGTTTTTTTTGTAATTATTTTTGATTATTCTTAATTTTAGAAGTTAATGATGCGAGGCCTTCGCCAGCTTCTGCTCATGGTGATTACACTTTAAATGATCGGTGTTTTTGTTTAAAATTTTATTATTAATTTTTTGAATTTAGGATTGATTTGGAAATTGGCAGAGAAATTTGAACACTAACTCGTCGACCATTGGAAACAGTTATCGAAGAGAACGAGAGCCGTGCAAACTCCCAAGGAAGCCTCAACAACCTCTAGTATTTTATTATTTCTTTACATTGTCGGTTATAGTCTAAGTTTTTTCAAACAATAAATTTCAAGGTTTATATTATTCGTGTAATTTTTCTAGTAATGAGTGGGTAAAAGAGGTGAACAAATTCCTTTCATTCTCGATTTGAAGAGTAGTTTGTTTGGAGCCTTTTCATCTTGCCTCGTCTTGTCATGTCATGTTTTCGTTTTTCTACCCAAGATCCTCTCATTCATTCTGTTTTAGTCTGTCTATTCAAGGAAAGATGGCTGACGAGGAGGATTATCGTGGAGTTTTAAATTTTCTCCGAAGTGGTGGCATGGATGTTGGACCGAAGTTAGGAAGTGGTTCCTTTTCATCGGTTTTCAAAGGAATAATGAGAGATGATGCGCATGAAACGGCAGTTGCTATCAAAGTTATAGCCAAGGAGTTAGTTTATTACTTAAAATAATCATTTGATTTATTTTTTTTTGTGAAATTATGTCCTACTTTCAGTCAAGACGGGAATACGGATAAATATCTCCTCCGTGAGATGAAAATTGTCAACTCCCTTCGGCACCCCAATATTCTTCTTTTCATAGATGTGAGAGATCTCTCGACAAATATTCGAGATGTTTACCCTTTTGCGGTTATCACCACTGAACTGGCAACTTCCACTTAACAGCGGAAGTTGGAATCTTTAGTAATTTATTTTTAATCATTGTCAAATTTTTTTAGAAAGAAATGATGTTAATGGAATAAGAGATGGCGATTTGAAGGTTCTCCTTCTCCAGCTTGTCATGGCTCCCCGGTATCTGACCAATATGCACATTTGTCACCGCGATCTAAAGCCTGCCAATATTATGCTTGACGCCTATGACAATGTCAAACTGGGAGATTTCGGATTTGCCAGGTATATCGAGTATGTTTTTCTTGAGATTAATAATTTCTTCTATTTTATTTAAGCATAAAATTCTCTAATTTTCAGTGCTGGTGTAAAGTGTCGTTCCATTTGTGGAATCCCAGAATTTGAAGCGTCTGAAGTTGCCCAATCTGGTCTAAATGGTTATGACGGTCGCAGTGCAGATGTGTGGAGTTTGGGCATCATTACCTTCAAATGTTCAACAGGGTTTGGTCATTTTGCTGATCATCCCACAAGGGCACGTAAACAAAAGAAAGCCCACATCGTCCACTACCCGAAAGGAATGGCACCTACCCTTTGTCACTTCATCGACATCTGCCTTCACCATGTTCCTCTTGCTCGTCCAAGCTACGATGCCATCATTAAAATGGATTTTTTCAAAGGTGTGGATGGCCTTCTTCGCGGTCCAAATTTCCACAAATAAATGTTGTTTTGTTTTAATAAAGGAAAGTAGAACGAACAAATTGAAGTTGATCGAAAATAAGAATAGAAATAGCCGTCTTTTGCGAATTCGTCGCCTGGTAGTCATCGTTTCCTTTTAGCCTCCATTTCTTCCTTTTATCCGTCATCTCTTCCGCTCGTTCTATTAACGAATCTGCCTAAATTTTCTCCTTTATTCGTCCTTTTAAAATTTCTGTCCCAATATCCAATAACTGCCAGTTAATAATTCCTCGTAAAAAAAGAAGTTAATGGCAGGGTGTCTCTCCCATTTAATAATTATATTCGTCAACTTCGTTGCCAAAAATCTGCACTCTATTCCCACTGACTTCCTAAAATTTATCATCACCAAGCACGACAACGCATCCCTTCATTATATTCAACAACAGCGTCGATTCTTCGTCATCCGACATCTGGCCATCGCATCCTCCACCGTCTTTCAACTGGAACCGTAGACGCCCTTCCGAAGCAAGGATCTCCAAATTGAGAGGATTCCCCAAGCCAAACTTCGACCCAAAGAAGGCCAAATATCCTTGAAATTCGGCCAAAATTGCACGGATTACATGATGGAAGTCGACTGGACCAAGGAGAAAGGATGGATGGCCCCTCACGGAGCTAAGATTCGCAGCTTGATTGCTAATCGCCTTGGTCACAATACCAAAATTGGATGATAAATTCAAAATGGCCATCGGCATTGCCATCCTGAATATGTTTTATAATCAAAAAATGTCGACTTTCTCGCTTTTCTTTTATCTTTTAATTTTCAGTTTAAACGTGCAATATCTACAAACCGAGAAGACAACAATTTTCATTATCTTCCTCGTGAACTGGTGGCCGTCGTCTTAAAATTTCGGCATCCAAATATTCTCGAATTCTACGATGCTAAGGACCTCAGCTCTAATACGGATGCCATGCCATTTGCCATCATCGTGTCTGAATTGGCTGCCACAAATCTCACTAAAAAATTGGAAAGATTGGTAACGATTCTAATTTCATTTCAATTTACCCGCATTCTAAGAAGCTCAAGGACAGAAAGGCATGACGGAAAAGATATGAAAGCCATTTTACCTCAACTTATCGACGCTTTGCGATACCTTGACTCATTGTCCATTTGTCACCGCGATCTCAAAGGTGACAATATCATGCTCGACAAATGTGAAAATATCAAATTGGGGGATTTTGGATTCGCAAGAGAACTGGGGTGAGTTTTTTTTTTGATAAAAAACATTTATTCTAAAAAAATGATTCATTTTGCAGAGCGGCCGAACAGTCGAGTTCGGTCTGTGGTACGCCTAATTACATGGCCCCCGAGGTTGCCGAAGCAAAGAAATATCATGGCCGGCCAGCTGATATTTGGAGCATTGGAATAATAATGTTCCTGTGTCCCACAGGATTGTTCCCTTTTCGAGAACGCGACAGCCGAGTCAAACGTATGAATAAGGAGCGAAGGATAGAGCATTCCCTCGATTACAATGGACCGGTCGCATTGAAGAAGCTTATTTTCACCTGCCTCGACACTGCTCCGGCTTTTCGCCCATCTTACCGTGGTCTTCTTCAGATGGAGTTCCTGAAGTCCGTTGATCTGAACAAATGGGCCTCTACGAAAATAAATGTGTTACTCTGCCTTCCACTGTACGTCAACCATCCTTTTCTTCTTTTTTCCAAAATATAGAAATCATGAAAATTCGCCGGTTACAATGGCGGCCACCATAGAAATTCGTCGGTTACGATGGCGGCCACCATAGAAATTCGTTGGTTATGCTGGCAGCCATCACCCAAATTCATTGGTTATGATGGCGGCCACCATAGAAATTCGTTGGTTATGCTGGCAGCCATCCCCCAAATTCATTGGTTACGATGGCGGCCACCATAGAAATTCGTCGGTTACGATGGCGGCCACCATAGAAATTCGTTGGTTATGCTGGCAGCCATCACCCAAATTCATTGGTTACGATGGCGGCCACCATAGAAATTCGTCGGTTACGATGGCGGCCACCATAGAAATTCGTCGGTTACAATGGCGGCCACCATAGAAATTCGTTGGTTATGCTGGCAGCCATCCCCCAAATTCATTGGTTACGATGGCGGCCACCATAGAAATTCGTCGGTTACGATGGCGGCCACCATAGAAATTCGTTGGTTATGCTGGCAGCCATCACCCAAATTCATTGGTTATGATGGCGGCCACCATAGAAATTCGTTGGTTATGCTGGCAGCCATCCCCCAAATTCATTGGTTACGATGGCGGCCACCATAGAAATTCGTTGGTTATGCTGGCAGCCATCCCCCAAATTCATTGGTTACGATGGCGGCCACCATAGAAATTCGTTGGTTATGCTGGCAGCCATCCCCCAAATTCATTGGTTACGATGGCGGCCACCATAGAAATTCGTCGGTTACAATGGCGGCCACCATAGAAATTCGTTGGCTATGCTGGCAGCCATCACCCAAATTCATTGGTTACGATGGCGGCCACCATAGAAATTCGTCGGTTACGATGGCGGCCACCATAGAAATTCGTCGGTTACGATGGCGGCCACCATAGAAATTCGTCGGTTACGATGGCGGCCACCATAGAAATTCGTCGGTTACAATGGCGGCCACCATAGAAATTCGTCGGTTACAATGGCGGCCACCATAGAAATTCGTCGGTTACGATGGCGGCCACCATAGAAATTCGTCGGTTACAATGGCGGCCACCATAGAAATTCGTCGGTTACGATGGCGGCCACCATAGAAATTCGTCGGTTACAATGGCGGCCACCATAGAAATTCGTCGGTTACGATGGCGGCCACCATAGAAATTCGTCGGTTACAATGGCGGCCACCATAGAAATTCGTCGGTTACAATGGCGGCCACCATAGAAATTCGTCGGTTACGATGGCGGCCACCATAGAAATTCGTCGGTTACAATGGCGGCCACCATAGAAATTCGTCGGTTACAATGGCGGCCACCATAGAAATTCGTCGGTTACAATGGCGGCCACCATAGAAATTCGTCGGTTACAATGGCGGCCACCATAGAAATTCGTCGGTTACGATGGCGGCCACCATAGAAATTCGTCGGTTACAATGGCGGCCACCATAGAAATTCGTTGGTTATGCTGGCAGCCATCCCCCAAATTCATTGGTTACAATGGCGGCCACCATAGAAATTCGTTTCTTATGCTGGCAGCCATCACCTAAATTCATTGGTTATGATGGCGGCCACCATAGAAATTCGTCGGTTACGATGGCGGCCACCATAGAAATTCGTTTCTTATGCTGGCAGCCATCACCTAAATTCATTGGTTATGATGGCGGCCACCATAGAAATTCGAAAACAACTAACTCCTTCTTTTTGAAAAGCTGGTGGATCACATTTACCCCGTGAAAATCGGGAAATCTACAGCACGGAAGTTCGTTAGTTATGGTAGTTCGAAACGCCGTCGTCACCTGTCTCTGTTGTATATTAATGAGCGTTGCAGAATGTTTAAGTCAGCAGCAAATGTGATCGTTGATAAATACCCGGAAGCTTGGTTTCGACGAGCAGAATGATAGGTAACATGATTGTGATAGAGGAAGTATGTGTCATCGGCATGTGACATGGGCCATGTCATCTCCTGAACTGGATTTGTCCATTTGCTTTTGTTCTTGGCTCAAAATTGGAGAGTTGGTCGACGTTGATGGCATGTCACTAAGAACTAATAAAACCGAAATTCATCTGAAAAAGTATGGTAAGGCTGAAGAAAACATCACAGTTCCCATTCCTGGCATCTCTCCAATTTTGCAGCTATCTAAAAAATTGGCTGTCGAGTAACGGTCGGAGGCCTCTTCTGGCTGGTAAAACTGGTTGCCCTTCGTGCATATGTAAATGTACAAGTCAAAGAAGTAGAAAACAAGAAGAAATATTGGATAGGTGTCGAACTTCTATCTGCAATTAAATTAAAACTCAAGCCTAAAACAACTAAAACACAAATTGGACTTATCTGTGAAGATCTTCAAAGTGTGGAATTATTCAGACCGTGCACGTTGGCTCACGGTGAACCATCTATTGATCTTGCACCTCATAAAAAATATCAATGTTTCATCGAAGTAGCTGCAGAAAAAACAGAATTTGGCATTATCGGAGCGTCATCGAAAGCATTTTTTGATCAAACTATAGTTGTTATTGATACCATAGATACATAGTTATCCTAAATTTAAATAATGTTTATTGGAAAATAAATTATGTTAAATGCTGATCTGTCTTTGAAATTTTAATTTCTTAAAAATAAATAGAAGAAGACGGCTAATTCTAGGAAATATAAATCCGCCAAGAAAATGTCTGAAAAAATAATACAGAGAAGTATTAAAGCTATCTCTAACCGCAGATCGACCCAAAAAAATAAAGAAAGTTTATCCCATCCATTTCCAGTATTCAGCTAACCAGCAATAATCTTTCCATTGACCAAATATTGTTGTTACCTAAAAATAAAAAGATAAGTAAAATCAAACCTCGTCGTTACTTCAATATGAAACTATTAGATCAAAAAATAGAATGAGAATACCAAAAGGAAATTGAAAAATGAGCAATCAAACGTCTTCTCCATCTGGCAAATAAAAATGAACCCTGGAAAACGAGAAATACAGGCGGAGAAGTATCATTTTAATTAACTAACCGCAGTTCCAAATTTGTCTTCATAAAATCAAAAAAGAAAACATCCGATTCCATGAAAAATAGAGAAAGCTCTGAAAGAAGGAAACTGAAAAAATAAGGCGCCCGAGGTTTAGCAGCAGTGTTCGGTTTTACTCGTTTCTCTGTTAATTTGAGCATATTTGTCATATTTTGTATTGCCTACATTCATCGTTGTCTCTCATTATTTTGCAGCTTAATCCTATTAATAATTATCAATTTGCAGAAATGAACACTACATCAGATGATATAAGCGTAATTTCGACGTCAACCAGAGTTATGAGAAGTGCAAACAAAGCCCGTATGAAATCGGAAGCTTTTCTATTATTTTTCGGACAGATTCATGCAAAAGTAAGTTATTACTTTCACCTGTTTATACTTCTAATTTTAGCGTTTCTTCATATTTGCAATGATCTATCTAATATACATGTCGCTCTCCTTTTTATCAATTACGTCGACGTCTCGATTTATTCCAATGGGAATTCCTGGTCTTGATGGAATTGCTGCCAGTTATGAAAAGGTTTGATATTTTATTTTCTCATATATTTCTTTACAGCCAATCAATGAAATATCTGGAAATATTGATATGAGAGATCCTCTCACCTCGATGGATATGACACCACAAAATGCTCCACAGGAGATAAATTTCCAGTTGATTAGAAGTGCCCAAAATATTTGGGCTTATTTATGTCTGAGCTGGTAAGTAATTCAGTTTATTTTTAATTTTGCATAATTTTTAGTATTCTCTTGGCTGGAATTGGCCTTCACTTATCAGAAAAGAAATGGCGCCCAAAGTCCAAGAACTTCTTGAAACGTGTCAATCCTGCTATGTTTCTCATTCCAATGCTTCTCATTGTAGTAAGTTTTCTTTTTATTTCAACGTCTAATTTGTAGCTTTCTTGTGGATATCCTATTGGTATTTGGTCATATAGATCATTTTTGGATGGAATAAAGCCCTGTAATTCTGTTGATAGCACAAATTGTAAGACATTCTTCTTCTGGATAGGTTTGTTTTATTGTTCTTTTGAATCCTTTTATTTCAGAATTTCTACGTTTTGTTGTCCTGCCTGTGTTTCTTATTTGGGCCTTCTTCTTTTATGTTTTCTTTGGTTGCTGCCTTGGATTTATCTTCATAAGACAACGTGTAAATGCCGAATTAAAGGCAAGAGAAACTGCTGCAGCTTCTTTCCGCTCATTTAGAGGTTTGTTGTAATTTATTGGTCATTCTTTTTATTTTAGATAAAGATACATTATTACGTCGCCCTATTGCCCAAACTGTTGGTGGCATAAGAAACAGAAGCTTTTCTACTGGAAGAAATTGCAGCCTCCGAGCGACGACCAGAGGGACTGCCACTCGTCCTACCTTGAGCTCCATTTTCAAAGGTTTTTTTTTGTAATTATTTTTGATTATTCTTAATTTTAGTAGTTAATGATTCGAGGCCTTCGCCAGCTTCTGCTCATGGTGATTACACTTTAAATGATCGGTACTTTTGTTTAAAATTTTGCATTAATTTTTTGAATTTAGGATTGATTTGGAAATTGGCAGAGAAATTTGAACACTAACTCGTCGACCATTGGAAACAGTTATCGAAGAAAACGATAGCCGTGCAAACTCCCAAGGAAGCCTCAACAACCTCTAGTATTTTTTTATTATTTCTTT
Organism: Oscheius sp. DF5033; assembly: GCA_964036215.1. Classification (NCBI taxonomy): domain Eukaryota; kingdom Metazoa; phylum Nematoda; class Chromadorea; order Rhabditida; family Rhabditidae; genus Oscheius; species Oscheius sp. DF5033. The sequence goes on from CAXIWN010000011.1 coordinate 3,236,537, forward strand.
GCATTGTTGATTATGGTCTAAGCTTTTTCAAACAATAAATTTCAAGGTTTAGATTATTCGTGTAATTTTTCTATTGGGAATAGAGGGAAAATGAGCTTCACTAAGAGCTCTTTGTGATCGTTCTCAACTTGAACTAGTTGATTTAGAGCCAAAATATTTTTGCTATTTTTCATTTGCATAAAATATCATTTTTTTATCAGTTTCCGACTCAAATTTTATGTTTTTATAGTTAATTTCATGCAGAAACAAGGGAATGTCCATAGAGAAAGCTCTGACAATGATAATTGAAACAATCATCAAAACAGAAAAATCACGATAAATGATAAAAACAAGTACATCCTTATTCCAGCTATCTAAATGATTTTTTCCAGTAAAGATGATCTAACTTACGTAGAAATAAAGGTTTCTAGTTGATGTGACGAATAGAAAAGCTGAAAACAAAAAAAAATAAACAAGTGTAGCAAAAGTTGATAGCAAGTGAACTCAGGAAAAAAATTACAAGTTTTCAGGTTGGAAAAATTTTTTACAGACTTCCTTCTTGTATTTAGTCTGACTGCAACTATAAAGCATTAACAAAATCATATAAACAATGCCTAAAAACATTTGTTATTTAAGGAAACAACTTACTTCGTCGGTCGTTAGAATCCATTCCCCAAGTTCTTGTTGCTCATTTTCCTTCTTGTTTTTTTTACTGTAAAAGTATCTAGAAGCATTGTAGTATCGGGTAAAAATAACAGAAAACATAATAAAAGGAATAAAACAATAAACGAGAACAAAGCACCAATGACTAGAAATGACATTATGAGCAAATTTGAAAGGGAAGTGTCATATGCTAATTGGAGTAAAAACGCTAATTTTTCATCGTTTCTTTTACTTTCAACTGATTTTCTATATTTCTAGCATACTAGAGTTCAATAATACAACAATTAGAAAACTGAAAAGTAAAAGGAACAAAAAATAGAAATCATCAAATTGAAATTGCAAGCCATTTTGTGTTCTTTTGCATTTTTTCAACTAATTGTAATACGAAACATTTCAAGTTTTTTTGATGAAAAGCTTGTTCTTCATCTTTAGATTATTTAGCAATAAAAACTAAAGAAAAAATAAGTATAATGAAGAAAAATAACCATAAAACAGTAGATGTTGTCAATATTTGCACGCGTTACGTAACGCTATTTCTCGATTTAAAAAAGCTAGGAAACAGATTTTCGATCTAGGCCTTCTTTTTTTCACAAGCCCATCATTTATGCAAAATTTTTGGTGCCTGTTTTCCAGCAGCTATTTTTTCGATGAATATGACAAAAAACTCAAAATCTGTTTCTTAACTTTTTTAGATCATCGTCTCTAGATTTTTTTTCTTTCAGAAGGCTGTTATGATTTCTGAAGATTTCGATGGGATCTTGCGTTATCTACGCTCCAATGGGACAAAGATCGGGCCAAAATTAGGCAAAGGTGGATTTGGATTCGTTTACCAAGGACATATTGAGACGGGCAGCATCAACATTGACGTGGCTATTAAATTGGTGCCAAAAGAGTTAGTTTATTTTTTAAAATTAAATTTTATGATCACCGGGGAGTGTAACGAAGCATATTTATTAATCAAACTTACGGTACCATAAATAAGGGTATTTTTCAGAGATGATGACAAGAAAGTTTCCCGCGAACTGAAGATATGCTCCTCAATTGAGCATCCCAATATCGTTACCTACTATGATTGCCGGGACTACTCCAAAAATGCTCACGATTCTTTCCCCTTTGTGGTCTACGTTATGGAATTGGCAGCTACTACTTTATCCCGGAAGATAAAAGACTTGGTAAACATTCTCATTGATTTTTATTAATTTACAATGTTTAGAAGGAACAGGGAATTCCGGTTGTTCCCGAAAAGGATAGTAAATTTTGGTTTCGACAGGTGATCGAGGGGCTCCATTACCTCGACAAGAAGAGAATATGTCACCGTGATTTGAAAGAAGACAACATTCTCCTGGATGCATATGGTAATGCAAAGCTTGCAGATTTTGGGCTTGCCCGTTATTTTCAGTAAGTTTTTCTTCAAATATAATTCTTTTTTTTTCATTGTTTCTTTACAAGATATTTCTTATTTTTCAGTGTCGCCGATGAATGTGATTCCGATTGTGGAACTAGGGCATACAAAGCTTTGGAAATTGGGAAAAAAAATTACAATGGCCGCTGCGGAGATGTGTGGAGTCTTGGTGTCATCATCTTTGTAGCTGCCGTTGGCCGTTTTCCCTTTTCCGATGATGCAACGAAAGCTAGAAAACAAAAAGAAGGCCACATAATTTATTATCCAAAAGGAAGTCAAGCCAGTGCCAGTCTTCGACGAGTAGTCGACAGATGTCTTCAGCCGATGCCGTCAGCCCGTCCGACTTATGCTGCCTTGATCCAGATGGAATATTTCCGTGGAATTTGCCCAACCCTTCGCGGTCCCGAGTGAAACTTAATAAATCTTTTATCTTTTATTCGTTTTAAAAATGGGAATTAAAAGGGAGAAATAGAAGAAGATAAAAAATTAGAATAGGGGCTGTCATCTTTTGTGAGTACAACGTCTTCTAGTCATCGTTATCCTTTCACTCTTCATCCTCTCCTTATATACATGGAATTTCTCCTGGATTACGCATGTTCTTATAACAACCAATAAATGTTTGATTATACGGAAATTGGTTGTATTCAATCGAGAGAATAACTATCAGAAATGAAAGTTGGAAAAAAATTTTGAACCGTGCGCCAAATCAATTAAAGGGCGGTGACGCCGCGGTCCCAAAGTTGTCCATTTCTGCCTCTTTTCTTTTTTCTGAAATTCTTCTCCTTTCTCACGAATACGATGATATGCTCGCCTGATTTTATCCAAGAAATGCATTTTATTTTGATTAGCCAGAGAATTAGAAGACAGAAATATGATGTCTTACATTAGAAATCAACAAACGAAAGGAAGTAAAACGCAAATATTCGACTGCTTCTATTTTATTCAAATTGATGGTTTAAATTTTTCGTTATTAGAATATACGTCCCGTTATTCAAATTTGCAACATTTAACATTGTCTCGATTGCTCGTTTTTATTATCTCCAATACCTGTTTCATTGTTCTCATTTGCTTCTTTTCAGGAGGCTCAAACTTGTGGTAACCTCTAGTCGGTTCTATCTTGCGACCGATTTTGTTACCTTTTTTTTCTCCACTTTTTCATACGGGTTTACTATGAACGGCGACGGCACCACATACTACAACAGTTACAGGTATTTATTTTATGAACCGTACTTTTACTTCACTTTTTTAGTGGTGGACAGTGGAGTCAAGGGCCTACTGGCGGGTTTGGTGGAGCTTCAAATTATCCTCGAGCAAATGGAACATCTCAAGGCTTCGGTTCCAGCGGGTTCAAAACTAACGGTAGTGGCGGTTTCGGCAATAGTCTTCCGAGCCAAGGATTTGGCCAGTTCCCGGAACCAGCGTCTAACGGGTAAGTAAAAAAATTTGAACAAGATGTGGTGACTCGTCGGAACATCCTTTGACCGAAAATATTGTCGTCATTTCGGGTAACAGGTTGCAACATTTTCAACAAGTCTGCACATTAAGAAGCAACATGTCACTTTTTTAGCCAAATGAGCGTCATTCTGTTCGCAACTTTTTCTTTAGCTTCTTGCTTTATTCTTTCTCCCATTTTTTACTAATCACAGTTTTTTCAGGTTTTCAAACAACAATATGAACGGGTTTGCTCCAAGACCTACAAGCGGATTTGGGGTTCCTCCCAAGAACGATAGCTATAAGCCTCAAAGTGATTGGAATAAGCAGGCAGCTGCCTGTGATACTCAAGAAAAGTATTAACTTAAGCTGGAACTATTAACTCTTTCGATTTAGGGATCTCTTTGATGCCGTGAACAGTGGCATCAATTTTGATAAATACGATGATATTCCTGTGCAAGTCAGTGGATCAGATCCTCCTACTCCTATAGACACAGTATGGCATTTAAAAAGTTTACAGTCGATCCATCTATTTACAGTTCAATGCCGCCAATTTCCACGAATTTATTCAAGAGAATGTGCGCAAGAGCGGTTATACTAAGCCGACGCCTGTCCAGAAGCACTCGATTCCTACATTATTGGCAAATCGAGATCTTATGTCGTGTGCTCAGACTGGTTCTGGAAAAACCGCAGCTTTCTTGTTGCCCATTATTCATCACATTTTGACTGATGGTCCGGAAGCTGTGAAAGCGGTAGATACTCGTTCAGCATACTATTATTTGGTCATTTTTAGCCTACTATGAATGCACAAGGACGCCGTTGCTTCTATCCTGCTGCTCTAGTGCTTTCACCTACGCGTGAATTAGCCATCCAAATACACAAGGAAGCCAGCAAGTTCAGCTACCGTACCAACCTCATTACTGCTATTTTGTACGGAGGGCGTGAAAATTATCGCGATCAAATCAACAAGCTCAGAGCCGGATGTAATATTCTTATTGCTACTCCCGGTCGTCTGATTGATATCATTGAGCAGGTTATACAATTTTGCATATGTCTTTATGTTAATTTCTTATAGGGATATGTTGGTTTAGCTGGTTGCAAATACCTAGTACTTGATGAAGCTGATCGTATGTTGGACATGGGCTTTGAGCCACAAATTCGCAAGATCGTACAATCTGGTCATATGCCAGATAAAAACAGCCGAATTACTGCTATGTTCAGTGCAACCTTTCCTAAAGCTATTCAGGTTTGCCCGGTGTATCAATGTATATCAATTGTTTAGGAATTGGCTCAGGATTTCCTTAAACCAAATTATCTGTTTTTGGCCGTAGGTAGAGTTGGATCTACATCTGAAAATATTGAACAAGAAGTTTTACTTGTTGAAGAATTTGACAAGAAGAGGATGCTGTTGGAAATTCTCTCCAAAGAGGGTACCATTTCATATTGGCACGAATCATAATGTCTTTGTTGCAGATGAGAATAGTTTGGTTCTCATTTTTGTAGAAACCAAGAGAGGAGCCAACGAATTGACTTATTATCTGCAGCGACAAAATCTTCGCGCTGTAGCCATTCATGGAGATTTGAAGCAATATGAACGGGAACGCAATTTGTCCGTCTTCAGAAGTGGACAATACCCTATTCTGGTTGCTACTGCTGTTGCTGCTCGTGGATTGGACATTCCTAATGTCAAGCACGTCATTAACAACGATCTTCCTTCAGGTAGTGGCCTATTTATTTATCGATCATGTTGTTTTATTTAAGATATCGACGAATACGTTCATCGCATTGGTCGCACAGGTCGTTGTGGAAATTTGGGAAAAGCTACAAGCTTTTTCAACGACAAAAATCGTGGAATAGCCAAGGATTTGATGCAGCTGATTAGCGAAGCTAACAAGGATGTTCCCGATTGGCTTCAACGGGCTGCCTCTGAAGGTCGCCCTGTTAGTTCGAACAGAAGCAATCGTGGACGATTTGGAGGAACAGACTTCAGACGTGGCGGCGGCGCTCCTCGTGGTGGTTACAGCAACAGGTTTGATTTTTTTTGCTTATAATATTTTGTTATAGCTCTGTCTATCCTGCCCCACCCAGCAATGGATACGGTGGCTACAATGGCGGATTTGGCGGCGGATATACTAGTTCGCCTTATGGAGGCGTCTCTAACGGCTTCAATGCTGGTCCTCGTTCTAATGGATTCGGTGGCGGCTTCGAGTCGCAGTCTAGCTTCGGTGGTGGTAGTGGATTCGGTGGACCGCGAATGGTTTCTTATCCTGTGAATGCTTATAATCATCCTCCTCCCCAAAGCTATGGTAGCCAATTTGGAAATGGTTATCCTCAACAGCGAGGATTTGACTCCTGGCAGTAATCGTAGAAGTGAGTCGCTTTTTTTTTTGAAGATTTTATACTTTATTTTTAGGTGTTCAACGTATGCAGGATTTTCGTATTTTCTTTTCCTGATGCGTCACCGACGTCTCTGCTTGGCGTCACAAATTATCCACTCGTCTTCTTAGAAGATGCACCCTTAAGGTGCATTTATTTTTTCTTATCAGAGCTTTATGTTAGCGAGCAATTTTTCGCAGTTGCAACAACACAATTTGTTTACCTCTATGTTTGTTTTATTTATTCTCAAGGGACCTTTTGCCGCGAGTCAAAAACTTTTGCTACAGTTGTATATAGATCTCTTCTGTTTGTGCATGCCAGGCGCATGTGTTACAGTCCCTATAGCATCTCGTATCCCATACTGGTTAGGCTCGCGTCTTTCGATGATGCTATTCCGATTGTTATAGCTCGTGGTACAATAACGCATGGTGTTTTCCCCAACGGGTCTCGTTGTGTATCTCATTCGGTGTGTGAGAAATCGCAATGCGTGTGAATCCCATTATTCTTTCAGCCTATAAGATTCCCATAACTAACCCCATGTGTCTGTCCCTCGTATTTTTCTCCCCAATTCTTACATGGGCCGTCATTATTTTTTCTGGTCGTTTATTATAGTCTAATATTGTGCCTAAACGTCCTCCGGTTTATACTTTGATGTGCCGTCATGTAGAATTTTTGCACTGCAATTTTTGTTCACATTCTGCTCTGTTTATTGTTTTTTATAATAATTTTCTTAAATGAATTTTGTTCGTACCATACTTGTCTTATCAGAAAAATCGATAGTCGGAAGCAATTGTTTTGTCCTTCGATGGAACGATGTGGCGCGGTGGGAGATTATTGCTGCCGTCCAATGGATTGTTTGAGTTGCCCTTTAGCCTTTCTTGCTCCTTGCTTCTCGCAGTTTTGAAAGTGATATCGATCGTTTAGAATGGAAGAGACAATAATAACTTGGTTGTCGTATCTGATGATTGTCTCTGGAATAGGAACGTTTGTTGCACTTCTTAGCGGCCTTCGAGCCATGTATGGACGATATTCTGTGCAATCTGCCGTGAGTTTTATCACCAAAGCAGAATATAATTCATGTCAGTTTACTGTCCCCCCAAAAGTGGATTGGTTCATCCAGGAATTACCTTCGTTTGCTATAGTTGTTTATTATTATTTGCAAAGTAAAACTATCGAAGGTTTCATTGTCCTTACAATGTTTTTGATCCACTATTTCAATAGGTAACTGAATAGAAACAACAGAAAATAAGATTTACAGGGCTTTTATTTATCCGTTGCAAATAAAATCAGCCAAAGGAACCCCGTGGTATATTTCCTTTTCTGCTATTCTTTTTTGTACTTGGAATGGATACTTGCAAGGCTCATGGCATGCAAAATATGCCAGTTGGAGTCATTTCTTTGCCAATTCTTTGACTTATTTTGGTAAGAAAATTAAATAAAAAGAAAAGATGATAAATTCTAGGTATTCTAATATTTTTCACAGGAATGTTTATCAATATTCAATCGGATTCAATTCTACGAAATTTGAGGAAACCAGGAGAAACTGGATATAAAATTCCGAGAGGTTAGAGTCAGCAGAAAAAAAGAAAGAATAAATTCAGGTGGAATGTTTGAATATATTTCTGGTGCTAATTTCTTTGGCGAAATTGTTGAATGGGCCGGTTATGCAATGGCTTGTCGATCATTGCCAGCTTTTGCTTTTTTCCTCTTTACCGCTTGTAATATTGGACCACGAGCTTATCAACATCATTTGTAAGTTTATAAAAATCGCGAAAAATTGAGAATTTATAGAGATTATCAAGCAAAATTCAAGGATTATCCGAAGGACCGAAAAGCACTGATCCCCTTTGTGCTCTGAACACCCAATTCTGGCTAATTTTATATACTATTTTACTATTTATTTTCTCATCTACGTGTATCACGTGTCGAATGGGGAATTGCGATAATCTTGACTATTTCTGGAGGATTTTACTCATCCATTGTCTGCCGTATATTCTTACAATGTCGTCTTTCCATCTTTCTGGAGGGCGTCCTCTCGGTCTTGTATTCTCGCGCGGCTGCCATTCGCAAATCCTTTTTGGCCATCTTGTAGTGTCCATTCCGGCTATTTTCCGCGCCCATGTTACTTTCCTCTCTTTTACAACCTGACTTATTTGAGGGACCTTGGAAACTTGGGTCAGTCTTTCGTTTGTCCATCTGTCAATTCTTGAGATGCCCAGCATTTTCCGCGTCATTTTTCTCCATTCTATATCTAGCCTTTCAATCTGGCTTTCTTTGACTCCCCAAGACTCGCTACCGAAGGTCATGGCAGGTAGTACTGTTGTTAGTAGTAAGTTCCTCTTCGCTTTTAGCGATATCGCCCGATTGGTGTAAATGTCCTCATTTTTCCTATACGCCAGCCATCCCGACGAAATTCTTCTGGAGATCTCTGTTGTGCCGATTCCTTTGGGGGTCATAAGGGAGCCGAGGTATGTCCATTTCTCTTGGTACTCAATTTGTGTGCCCTCAACATGTATTGGGGTTTTTTGGCAATTTGTTGCTGCGACTGTTTTTGACATGTTGATTTCAAGTCCAATTCTTCGGCATCCGTTAGGGTTGTGCGCCGACACGACAGGCACCTCAAATGTCGTGTCGTGTCGTGTCGTGTCGTCTGTCGTGTCGTGTCGTGTCGTACCCCCCGACACGACACGACACGACAGGGTCCGGGATCCAGATGTCGTGTCGTGTCGTGTCGTGTCGTATGCCTGTCGTGTCAGGGACCAAATCAAGTAAAATGGTGATTTTTTGAAAATTTTTGCATATTTTTTCGTAATTTTTAGTGTTTTTTTCAATTTTTTTTTCTCAAATTTTCCTATTCCAATCAAGTATTTGGCACTTTTCGTTGGTTAGCGCCTCAAAATTTTACTTCTGTAATTATTTTATGCGATACTTAGGCGAGAACATGGTAGAAGACATCGGTCATAGGCACTATTCCCATATATTTATTAATAGCGCTGACTTTGGACCTGCATACTTGGCCCAAATTGGTCATAGAAATGTCTAAAGTAATAAGCTGATAGGCTAGTCAGCAGTAGCTAATGGTATGACAGTACACGCCGGCTTGGGTTGGATAACCATAGTCAGCAGCAAAATGCTTATTGACAGTTAGAAACCTCTAACGATTACTTTAAAAATGTTCCTTATATCATAAAAAAACTTATTCGGAATGATATATAACAAAAAACTAGAGAATTCCCTATTTGGGAACATTTTTTGGTTTCATGATACGACACGACATTTCAGACGACATTTGCTCAAATGTCGTGTCGTGTCGGGTCGTCTAGCCTGTCGTGTCGTCTCGGCACGACACGACACGACACGACACGACACGACAGGCTCCGGATTTTGTCTGTCGTGTCGTGTCGTGTCGTGTCGGCGCACAACCCTAGCATCCGTTTACTATTTCTGCTAGCATTTCTTCAGCCTCCTCCGCCGACTTGGAAATTATACACAGATCATCAGCAAATATTTGGTGATTCAGATATATTCCATCTATGTTCACCCCTTTATCATCCCAGTCCAAATCCCTCATTATAGTCTCCATGGCTATCGTGAATAATTTGGGAGATGCTGGACATCCTTGACGCACTCCTCTTCCCACTTGTATCTCAACCAGGCTCCCATTAATGTCGATTTCATTTTTTCCTTTTTCTGTTGCCGTCTTTAGGATATCTATCAACTTCCGGTCTAGCCCTATAGACTGCATTCCATTCCAGACGGCATTTGTTTCGATCGGCTAATTTTATATAATAATTTTAATAAAATCAATTTTTTTGCTGACAATTGTCGAGGTGAGATCATTTGGCGGTGACTAGACGGTATACAACAGGTAGAAAATAGAAAAAAAAATTATAAGACTAGCGATTTTTCTGGTGAATCTGGCTCAAATTTTGGCGAGGCTGAATATTCCCGTTGTGGAATGACGGATTGCTGAAAAATAATTTCTTTGTTTTATGGGATAACGTACAGTTGGAGTGTCAGCCGACGGCGGTGGCAATCCCAGCCCATGTTGATCTCTTCCCTGCATCGATCGTCGATATTTTGCACGAGCATTTTGAAACCAAACCTGGACTATTTTCTTCCTTTTCTTTAAGAAAAATTACCTGAAGAACTCGCTTTGTGAGTCCCGTTTTCTGAGCCAATTGACGAAGATCTTTAGCATCGGGATTATGATTCAAAGTGAAGTAAAGTTTCATTGCTTTGAGCTGATGATGCTTGAATGAGGTGCGCATCCGCTTTGAGCGACTATGACTCGGTTGTTCTTCGTCATGTTCTAAAATGAAATCCATCATCTTGTAGAGAATTTTTCGCTCTATTTTTTTGATATAAGAATTGTTAAACAAGATCAATTTTCAAGAAAATGGGAGAATTTTTTCAACGGTGTCCATTGTTGCCTAGCAATCTTTTATAAAAATCTCCATTTCCCCTTATTTTTAAATAAAATTAGAATATCCCCATAATATCCCCCTGTCTGTTCTCATTTAAATAGCTGGCATGATGGCTGTGCACCTGCCTGCCTGCTCGCCTTCTCCCCATCTCTAACTGGTGTCACATTGCCTCCGGATTATCGCCTAATTGACATGCGGTGTGCCTTCTTCTTTTTCCCAGAAGTCAACAAGTACGCTGAGCAGGGCTACAGTATCCCCCGGGAGGGAAGGAGAGCTAACAACGGCAATTATTTTGAGAGGCCACCGGAAGCGGCAGAGAGGGGGAGAAGAGGCCGTCGGCGATATTATAAACAAGAATTGTTTGTGATCACTTTTGTAGAGAAAAAAAATTACCTTCACTGTCTTCGGATCGCTGTTTTGTCAGAGGATCAGCCAGGGGAGGCGCCAAATTCAATTGAGTGTGCACTGAAAAATTGGTAGCTTTTTGAGGCAAACTGTCGAATTGTCGATTCGTGATCTTGTAAAGATTTAAAAATGCTTCAGTAAAGCAAAAAATTCTTTTTAAATGACCCACAAAAGTCCAAAAATTCCGAAAAAAAATATTTCTTGCGCCCGCATCCGTAAAATCTCGAACCGACGATTTTTACCATCATTTTACAAGGCAGAAACAGTAAGAATTATTAAAAAAATATTACGGTAACTGACAATGGCAGAAGAGGTCGGCTTGCTCGTTCATTGTGAAGGTTTCTCCTTGGTTCAGTTGGGTTCCACAAACCTGAAAATCGATATTTTTATCGGTTGATTTGACTCACACAACAGGTAAAACAATTCAAGTGAAAGACGGAATCCCTCGCTCGCATCACATACTCATCGGAGAGCAAAACAACCCCACAACGGAGACAGGCTCGTCGATATTTTCTATAATTTTATTTTGTTTATTTTTGAAGCGGCGACTTACATTGGATAACAGGCCTTGCAGATGACTTGACCTTCTTTTACGAGACACGCCGGCTCGTGTGTCAATTCTCCATAACAGTAGCCACATCGAAGACAGCCGGGATGAAACGCCTGACCGTCCAGGTAGATGATATATCGATCATGAATTGGCTGCTGACATTGGGTACAAAGTGTCACTGAAATGAATTGATCTGGTTGACCGCGATGATATGGGTCAGAGCATTTGGCGAGCGGGAAGAACGCCTTTTGGCGTTGATGACCGCATTCGGTTCGAAAGAACTGTTTTGTCAAGTGCTCTCTATGAGCGGTTCAAATTCTCTTTGAAGCTTCCAAGAGCTCATAAAGTTTATCGCCACGCGTGCGAAATACGAGGCTGCCGACGGCTCCAATTAGCGGCTCTTTGCCGCCCTACCGTAATCCAAACTGGCATAAATAAGAAGAGTCTCGCGCCAGTCGGCTATCATAAATCGCGTACCTTCAGATGGTAAACAAGAGGCTGAAGTCATTGGATGAAGTTGAGTTGGCGGTGAGCAACTGGAGCTGGTTGTACTCCCCTCGGCTTGCTCCTCGGCCGTGGGGAGATACAGCATCGGGCCAAGTTCGGGAAACAGTTTTCCTATAAATTTTGAGCATTTTTGGGGGGAAAATTCGAGGGAAGTGTACCTGCAGATGCTGGCTCGCTGTACGAGGACAAAGTTAGCATCCAGCTGAAAATTATCGATATTTTACAGAAAAAGAGGAAATACAGTAATCTTTGAAAGAATTTTCGATACAAAAAACATTTTGAATCGCCTTTCCCTCCCCCGCATCTGATCGATGGATTGATCTCCCCTCTCTTCCTCTTTCCCGACCCACTCGGATTACCGACAACCGGCTTCCTCTTGTCTCCCTTTAAATGTAAATGTTTAGGGAGAGGACACTTCAGGTCAAGATCTTACGCAACCACTGTCCCGCAGCGATGATTACCGTACTAAATTGTATTCAATTGGAGGGACAGCTGAACAAGAGGACGCGCTTCCTGACCGGATGCACGAGCGACACAAATACAAAGGCTCAGAGAAGAGAACTCGCTTCTAAATAAGAAGAGAAATTATGGACAGGGGATCTTTGAATGCTACGGCTGTCACCTAGCAGAATTTCAAAGCTATACGGTCAGGAACTGACAAGGAACTGTGAGGGGATGGCGGCGACATCGCCCGACTTGTTGCCTTTCTCTTATAAAACAATAGATTTTATATAAAATTAAGCGATTTTTAATAAAAACTTTTGGTAAGTTATTCTCCTAACCACTGTCGTCTTCTTTAGTTTGGCAAACGCCACAATTCCAGAGATAGCAAAGGATTGGAGATTGTCAACTGGGAAAGTGGCAAAATTTTGGAAATTCTAGCTCTTATTCTGAATGTGAGTCGTAAGGACATCGACCAGTTCCAAATATTCGTAGACTATCCCAAGTCCAAAGTCACGATCTATGCGACATTTCCCAATAATTGACGTCTACGATAAACTCGACCAATAGACTCCCCTAACAAAAAGAAGAACTAGCAATGACGTGTAAAATTAGAAATTGGCTACAAAAAGAGACGGCGAGGAGGATAACAAACTGATCATTTGACTTGGATACAAATAATTTCTTTGGCTCCAGAGGCCATTTATTTTGGTCTATTTATGGACTAAAATACAAAGATCAATGGAACTCCAAAAAATATTTAAAAAGAGTGAAGTTTTTATAAAAAGATGACATGTCGTGGTCGACAAAAGGAATGTGCAGCTAATTTTAGGCTACAATTTTGAAGGGAGAGAATTATAAGAAGGAGACGACTTTTGGAGGAGAAATTAGAGAACATTCCAGATCCTTTTTTCCCGATGATTATATACTCTTGAGTCATTTTGTATCTGTTTTGGTACAAGTTTACGAGTCGACGACATTTGAATCTTCTTGGGATTCGGGTCACTTTGAGCTGGCTGACGTTTCCCGGTACAATTTTCTGTTTATCAAACATCTTATCTATCACGAAATGTCATTTTTTTTACCAAATTAAAGAAGATTCCTAACACGAGAAAGAATCCCTCGACTGCAATAATGAGGAACCGGCGGGGCCCTTTTTCAGTCTGCCTAACGAGGCGAGATCATCTTTTAATGACAATTATCCGCCAGGCTCTTGGCACGATAATCTCACCTATTTAAAGGGGCAAGTACAAGAGAGAGAAATTAGAATAAATTTAAGGAAAAGGGACAGCTGGCAGAAGAGACATGGAAGGCGGATACTGTAGGTGGGGAGGATGGGTGGAGTCGAGAGGGATTATGTCTGGCGGAGATATGGGGAGAAGACAAGAGACGCAGACGGATTTAGACGAGAAGGCCCACACTCTACATACACACAACAGGTGATGCGGATCGGTTACATTATTTGGTATTCAACACCGTCGTCTTACTCTTTCTTATTGACACCGGATTTGAATATGGTCAATATTATCTGGGACCGAGATTTTTCCGATTAAACGAAGCTATTCTGGGACTTTCGAATTTCTATCTTTATTTTTATAAAGCTTATTTTTCTAATTATTTCCGTAGGCGATTTCTAATCAGAAGAACGGCTAGAATGGGGCGGAATGGGGTGTCAAGTTCAATTCGAGTCGAGTCATTCCCTCCTTCAACTCGACGTCTACACAGAAAATAAAAAAAAACTGCCGAGTCGAGACTTTCAATGCATTTCTGCTTTATAGCACACTCGACGCTCCTCGACGTCGACTTTCTAGATTCAAAACCCAAAGTCGGCTCGACTTTAGCGACACGATCCGACTCGACTCGACTCGACGTCGACACACACTTTCCTGTGTCGAGTCGACGCACAACACTACTGGTACCTATTCCCATGGTATTTTTCCATTTTGACGAAAATTCAGATGTCAGGGATATTTACCCCGGGATTACCAGCGATGTTCCACATTGTCGGGCAGACCTTCGATTATTTTGTCCCAAACATGGAGTACAGAAGCTGGGGAGATCCTCTCTTGGTTAAAAACATCGGCTTTCAAAATTATAATACTTCCAGAGTCTGTTTTTATCATCCTGCATCAAAAATCTGCCTTTTGACTGTATTATTCCGCGCCGTCAATTATCTTTGGAAAATGAATAGCTTGCGGAAGAACGACAAGCGGTAAAAAAACGAGGAAGTAGAAAAAATGTAGCGGGATACGTGAAATGACAGAATAGACGAGGGAATTTGAAATAAACGCAGAGTGAACCTGGATGACCTTATGTACCTGTATCGATTCAAGCGGAGAGGATCATCGCCGGATTGTTGGGGAGATTTCGTCTACCAGTATTTTTTTTTGGAAAGGCGAGATATTTTGACGGGAATTTGGAGATAACAGACTCTTTTTTTTTCGCCGGGAGATCAGGAAGAGGCCCAGTAGTCGGGAAATTGAGACAGGCCTCGGAAATTTCCAACAGTATTTTTTGCGCTTATTGTCAAACATTTATTCATAGTTACCGCACAAACTGAATTCGAAGAGTTCTGAATTCCGGGTTCTAGGAAGAGGGCGAAGATACCGAATCGAGCAAAGTGTCGACGATTCGATATGATGGCACGCCTTGGTCTATACGGTTCAAACTGCTTGATTCCGGCAGAAAACCGCATGAAAAATAAGATTTTCAAAGAGAGCTCGAACCACAAAATTAGACAAAAATGAGAAAAAAAATTGAGAAAATTTTGAAAAATTTCGCTAAAGTTTCTCAAAAAAGTTGCATTGTCTTGATATCTGACGGCCTCGATGGCAGGTTGAAACTTAGCGCCCCTCCCTATAATAAAGCCCATCTTGTTTTACTGCCCCAGGAGAGATAAGGATTCCGGAGGATATCGAGGACAAATGAGCTTCGAGGTGAGAAATCAATCTCTGCATTCATTCATCTGATCAACTACTTGAGAATCCTGAAAATTAACGATCAAGGAGATCTTTTAAAGTTTTGGTTTATATTTCGTTTTTATGATCAGAGGCAGTAAATCGTGTGAATTTCCCTCAATGGAATCCCAGCTAGCCATCCAAGTTCAAAAGATCTTCATGAGAACATCTCCCAAAGTCTTCTTCTCGATTAGAATCCTTCGACCTGAGTGGGAGACGGTAAGCTGCCTCTAATTCCAGTCGACAGTCTAATTCAGGGATCTCTTACGATAATATCTAACCTTCTAGAAATACTGGAGGAGGCAATAAAACCATGTGACTCACAGTCGTGGATAGGAATTTTGACTATCCGATTGGATTATAATTCACAACTTCTGGAATTCAGGTTTGTGCCATTTTTGTTGTCCCACTTCTCTTCGTCAACAGCTCCAGTTTTCTGCTATTTTTGGCTGGTATCAAATTGACCTCTCGCTTCTTGTGATGACGGCAATGGCGCGGTAAATTCCTGGTCCCGAAAAATACGTAAAATGTTGTGCTTTTTGGTTCGGTGACCTCAGAAATAAGCAATGGTTTAAGTTCACTCCGAGAACGATCTCGATTACGTTTTACCAGATTATAAAATTTACATGATACCCGGGCAATAATACAGGTGGCGGGGGAAATAGCATAGAAAACTGGGAGACACGTTTACACAAACAGTTTTTCCTCCTTTCTGTGCTGTGGCTAAAGGACCATCCTCGTCCGGCACCGGGTACCAAGCTGAACCAGGTAGACTATCCATTGTCCAGTTCTGCTCTCCTCTGCTGGTCTACTCAGCTGTTTTTCTATATTCCAGATTGAGCAATTGGAATTACTGTCCATGGATGGGCACCTGAAGAAAGAACTCAAGAAATTGGAACATGATTATTCCAATGAAAATACACTGGTCAGTTTTTGTCTTCTCCTTTCTCCTTTTCCTTATCCTGAACATCTTGGCAGCCAACTTTAACCAAAATCTAAGAATAAGCAGATTTCAATGGGGCCTTTCCCAAATTCCGATTAACTTTTTTGTGTGAAACTGTGGTTGATCTGAATGTCACCATTTTGATACCCGATCAATCCGTCTGGTTTCCAAATAGGAATTATAGAAAGAAAACAGGAGGATTTTGAATAAATATCGGGGTCAATATGTTGTCGACATACCGTATCAAATTGTATTTGAACTATGGAAAATTCTGGGGAATTAGGTGTGTTTAGAAGTAGAAATCAACGCTTGGTCGACAGTGCCCCTGATTTTCCTGGATTTCCGAGATCTTACCACCCAAAATTCGATGTTCCTTCATTTTAGCGACTTGGCGACTACCATCGCCCCTACAGCAGTGAACAATTACCGCCATACTCTTCCCCCGTAAAAAGACGAACTCGAAGATATGTTGCCCGATTCAAAGGAGTCCTCCTCTCCGATTGGGCCTTCTTAGCCCTGCTGGGAATCGTCGTGGCTGTTCTCTCTGTCTTCGTCGACCAATTTGCTAGCAATGTTCAATTTTGTCAGTCCACCTTTTCCCTTTTATTTGTGTCTATTTCAGTACAACGTGAAATTGTGGCTATAATTTCTTTTGATTCTCCTCAATGGTTGTTTGGTTTCACTTACGGGTTATGGATTCTCTACACGACGGGTCTGGTAGTGGCTGCTGCTACCTTTGTCCATGCTGTTTCTCCCCAAGCTATTGGTATTTTTTTCTTATTTAAATAATCCTCCCTAGGTTCCGGTATTCCTGAAATGAAAACAATTATCCGAGGTGTCATCCTCCGCGATTACTTGACAATCAAGACGCTGATTTCCAAAACCATCGGCCTGGCCATGACACAGGGCAGTGGTGTCCCAATCGGGACTATGGGACCTTTTGTGCATATCGCTTCTATTGTGGCAAATCAACTCTCCCTCCTTGCTGGTCAATTCGACCCGGTTTTCTTGTCAGAATCTCGACGAGCGGAATGTCTTGTAGCTGCATGTGCTGTCGGCGTCGCCTGTACTTTTAGTCTCCCCGTTGGCGGTAAGATTTTCGCTATTAGATGCAATTTTCCTTAGGAGTACTCTTTTCCATCGAAGTAACTACGATGTACTTTTCCGTCCGAAGCTATTGGCGAGGTTTCTTTGCTGCTTGCTGTGGAGCGACGACTATCCGCCTATTGAGAGGGTACGTTTCTCAAACAGAAGGTAAAGTCTTTTTATTCTCTTTAAATGAAATTTAGTCACGGTAACTGCCTTTTTCCAAACGAGTTTTAAACCTGACGCCTTTGGTGTCCACGAGCTGCCGTTCTTCGTCCTCCTCGGCATCCTCTGCGGTGTCTTGGGGGCCGCCTACATTCGCAGTTATCGTGCCTTGGTCATGTTTCTCAGAAATAATCGAGCAGCCAAATTTGTCTTCCAACAACAGTCAGTTGCCTTTTCTTTCTTGTACATTGTTCTCTTCCAGTTGGATTGTTTATCCGCTTTTCGTCTCCTTGATCTTCAGCGTCGTCTCTTTTCCCCATGGTTTAGGCGGCTTTACCAGTGGCAGGGTGAGATCCCTTCTTATTTTTGAAAAATTTTCCTTTCAGCCAAAATTTTCTAATAATCTACGTGATTTCTTCTCAAATTGCACATTTTCCGAGAATTTTGGTACGGAACATGCCTGTCCAGATTATGTGTCCGCGCATTGGAGAGAAAAACCAGCTGTTCCTACCTTGTTGCTCTTCTTAATTTTTCATGTAAGTTGTCAAAAATAATAGAAAAATTGGTTTAGTTTGTATTTTCCGTCGTGTGTACAACACTTCCCGTGCCTTGCGGCATATTCATGCCTATTTTTGTCATTGGAGCTGCTACAGGTCGACTGATGGGAGAGGTAGGGACATTTGCTTTCTGAGAGACAATAAAATCATGGGTGTACTGTAGCCAAAAACTATTAATTGACTTTTTGAAAGACCCTGGGGAACTGGAACCGACGAGGGGCGAAGCATCAGTCGTCGACGACTAACAAGATCGACATCTCCTGCATACCGCCATCTGCTGATGTCTCATCAAGTTTTCAGTAGTTTTGGGAGCTGAATATGATTCTTGTCAGTTCAAAAGTTACAAAATCCGCCATTCAGATGCTATCAATGCTCCTCTCTCATCAATTCCTCATCTATCCGGGTGTCTATGCTGTCGTCGGAGCTGCTTCCTTCTCCGCCTCCGTTACTCATTCAGTCTCCGTCTCGGTGATGATCTTTGAGATTACTGGCCAACTTCATTTTATCCTCCCCGTTGTGGTATCCTTTTCTATTTCTAATTTGATTTTTTCCCTAGATCTCCGTCGTCATCTCCAACGCCGTTTGTCAATATTTCCAGCCGTCGTTTTTTGATACAATCATCAAGATCAAACATCTTCCCTTCTTACCGGATATTCCTCCGACAAAAAGTGTTGTCCACACGACGTACGCCGAAGATATTATGAGCTCAAAAGTCAAAGCCATTTGCCGGAAGACGACGTACGTTGACTTGAGGAGTTTGCTCGTCGACGGGCCATCGATCAAAATCTTTCCTGTAATTGACAATGAACTGAATCAAATGCTGGTCGGCACGGTGTCCAGGAGATATTTATTGGAACTTTTGGAGCGACAAGTGGGAGATCATGCGAGAAAGATGGAGGCGGAGAAAAGGGTTAAAGAGGCAATAGAACTCATCGACGAGCATTATCATTTGAGCAAGAGCCAGGTAAGATCTCCCTCTCCAGTCTTTTAAATTCTTTTAAAGTTAACCAAAGCAAAGTCGGAATCCAGCTTGGAATTGAGTCAAGTGCTGGAGACAGAAGCCGCAATCGAACAACGAGCAAAAGAGGCGGAAGATGCCAGTGGCCGATTCTTGGTCGTGCCAGTGGCATTAGGCGGTGTTTCTCCAAGGAGAAATGCTTTCTGTAGTCTGGGCTCAGTCCCATCAATTGGGACAGTATCCATCGCATCAAGTGAAGGAGAACTCGACCATCCGTCTGACCATTCAAGGAAACACGCCCCACGTTTTGTTAAAAGTCTGTTCATCTTCTTTTTAGATACCAAAATGTTCAGATTACTTCCATCAGGCTAAGAAATATCTTCACTTATTGCATCAGAAGAGAGAGGATCCCGAATATCTGCCGTTTGACCTGGCCGAGGGGGAAATAGCCGAATGGGAAAATCAACGCCTTTTGGAGACGTTGGAATTGGAGGAGGGGGACATCGACCCAGCGCCGTTTCAACTTACAAGGAAGACGTCCCTCTACAGGGTAGGAAATTCACTTTAAAGGAGGAAAATCCTTTCAGATACATACAATCTTCTCTATGCTGCAGTTGTCAAAAGCTTATGTGACAGATTGTGGTCGTCTTGTGGGAGTCGTCGCTCTAACCGACGTAAGAAGCTAAAATCCACAGAATAGGCGATATTTTAGCTGAGAAAGGCCCTCGAAATCTCTGAGGCAGAGCCGCTGCCTCCACAGAAAACGCCAAGCGACCAGACAGAAGTGGAAGCTCTTCGCTCTGTCAGCAGCACGCCGGATGTCACGGACATCCTTACCCCGACGCTGGAAGTCGTTAAACCAACTGCCCATACAATTGGGCCAATTTCTATGGATTTCACAACGTCCAGGAGGAAATCAACCATAGTCAAGTAAGCCATTTTAAAGGGGAAAAATAGCGCGGAATTTAGAAGTCGAAGCACGATGAAGCAAAAACTGAGCAGACAGATGAGCCTCGGCGCGGCGGTAATTCAACAACAAGACGAAGTGAAGCAGACGGTCATCGAGTTCCCGGAAAAGATCTCAAAACCATAAAAATGGGTCTGTATTTATGCCTTTTAGGTGCCAATAAATATAATAAAATACTATGTTCTGCTGTGTTTTTATGTGGTTTGAAACCAGGGACATCCCAGTACGCAGTTGCGTATCGCGTTTAAAAATTGGGCTTGGCTAGCTTATTCTATCTTTTTATCAATTATTTCCAGATTTCCTGGTTCTAAAGACTTTTTACTTTGGTTTAGGAGATTTTTTTTCTTTTAAAGCCATTAGAGCTTGGTAGAATAGTTCAGGATGTCTACCCATAGCCTCCGATCTCATCCATCTGGGCTACCTCAACCACGATTTGTTACAACGGAAATCCCTAAACAAAGTACGTTTTCTTTCTCTTTAAAACTGTTTAAAATTCAGTCCCAGAGCAAACCTACAGCCACGAGACGATAGAATACGTCGAAGAAGTAATTTACGACGATACGGGAGAAGACGAGATAAATATCGACAATGTCGACGGCGAAATAGAAGTCGATTCTCATCATGAAGAATGGATGATACCAATGGGAGAACCCTCAAATCCGCCAGAAGGAGAAATGAAGAAAGCGGTCCCTGGGATAGTATTGAAAACCGTTGACGATCTTCGAATGCGCCCAAGGATTCACGTCACTTGTGGAAAAAGACCGGCTAAATATGGCGGGAAACCTGAAGGTAGGTCTCTTCTTTTATTTAAAAAGGTCATTTAAAGATGACTCAGAGGATGGCTACGATAATGACCACGATCCAGACCAGATTGGGCCTTCGGGAATGCCGTCGATTCGCCCCGCCTTGCGGATGTTTGCCAATGCAGCTCTACGAAGTGTAGGAAATAAATCTTTTTATTTTTTCGGTTTTTAGGCTTCTGTAATACGGTTAAGTGATATTGAAGAAGAAATTGACTACGTGACGGATGACGAGGTTTAGAAAAATCGAGCTATCTGGCAAGTTTTCCAGGTCGATTCCCAAAATCCTACGACGTCGAGCCATCGACAAATGGCATTTATGCATAGAAAGTGGCCATTGTATAGTGATAAGCCCATAGATTACCATGTAAATTGCCAGAATTTCATTAATTTCCTACTTTAGGAAGCTTGCGAGATTCTCTGCGGGGCTCTGGAGGTCAACAAGAAGCTCATCTGCTCTTCGATACCCCAAGAATTTAAAGAAGAAGGGACATTTATCATTGACATTCGGACGCTGAGAAATCGACACGATGTCCATGGAGATGGCCTAGGATCATGGGGTAAGGCTTCTTATTTTTGTAGCTCAATTATTATAGGAAAACCAGGTGGGAAAGCGAGGTATTACATGAGACATCAAGACGGATCAACGAAAATAGTTCGAATCGACAATGGAAGGGGAAAAATCGTGAGAGGATCCAAATTTGTCTGGAAATGTATGCTAAAACGATATGAACATCCTGTAGTTAATTCGATGTTTAATGGAACTTGTGGGTTTATCAAAAAAGTAGGTGCAGGAGTTTTTTTCATAGAAAACTATCCAAATTTCAGATCTACACGGCCCTTTACCCTTCAGAGACTAATAGAGCCGTTGGATTGGTCATCGTCTCCTATGAATGGAAGGGAAGGACACAACCCTTTGATTTTCCTATAAACTGTAGGCCTCCTTCCTGTATTCAGCCAGTGTTTCAGACAATCAAAAAGCGATAAATAGACGACCACATGGAAGTCTGCCACCTCACGGAACTTGGGAATCTTCCTCTTTTGTAGGTTGCCTACCATTTAAAGAAAACGTCTTCAGCATAATCGACTCCACGGCGCTTTACCCGCTAATATGAACGGTTTCTTCGGTGATATTCCTATTTATTCCGTCGGAGCGGTGGATTTCAACACGGTGGCTTCTATAATTCTTGGTGGGACCATTGTTGAACCGTCGAAGTAGGCGAACTATATTTCTTAAGATTTTCTTTAAGAATAGCCACAAATGTCCCTCAAGGCTATCGGGATTCGGGGACTTTTGTCATCGACGTCGAGCACTTGGCCTCAGATGCAATGCTCCGGCGAGATGATAACGGAATCTGGGGGAAACCGGCAGGAACTTCGAGGTAATTCTACTTTCTTCTTTAAAATTCGTCCAGATATTATGTAATCGATTCAAATAGTGGCGACGCAATCCGAATCGACACTGCCAATCGAGCACCGGCCGACCAAATCCATGATATACAGATTTTATGTAAGAAATATGAACATCCATCGGTTGATGGCCGATTTGTCAGGAAAATTTATACGGGAAGGACATCTGCATCCAGGTAAGGGAGTCTACTCGACTGAGAAAGAGTTGTTTCAGTACCTGCCCCCATAGAATAAGTCTAGCCGTCTTGACCTATTTCTGGAAAGGAGAACCGACACATTTTGAAGCCAGAAAGCAGAATCACGTGGGAATTTATCCTAATTTTTTTTTGGATTGCCCGTTTCCAGGTTACATCAGTTGAAGGAAGATACGTCGACGATTTCGACTACGGCGGGTCGCCTGAAAGTCAACCAAGAAAACGATCAAAGCCCGCCGAACCAATTACTGAAATCTTCGAAGACAGGACGGAAAAAGAATTCCGACACGCTGTTTGGAAAAAAGAATATGAAAATCAAGTCAGAATCTCTGTTTTTTTGAATGGAATTAGGGATTTTAGATGAGGTTTTCTGCCTTATTGGATAGAGCAGAAGCTTTTATTACTCGACTAGAAGCAGCAGGGAGTAATGTCATTTGTACACAGCAAAATGGCCATGGACAGGTATTTTAACCGGTGAGACTACAAGAAAACATTCGTTTTAGGATTGGGTCCAACATAATGAAGAAGTCAACGCCACGGAGGAAGTTCAACAGGAGCCGTTTGGCGGTTAATTGGAGAAGAAGTTCAAATTTTAATAGATTTATTTCTGTCATACTTGTCTACGAGTACTAATTAAATAAACATAAGAATGGCACAATTTAAAGATTAGCGGGAAAATTAACTTGCTGGGCCTTTGCCCAATAACCTTCAACGAAGCTCAACTTATCCAATGTCAATTTGACAGCCAGATTGAGACACATCTTGGAAAAAGCTTTTTTACCGCTCTGCCGCTCCAAATTTTTGATGACATCAACGGCCGGGAGAGCAATAATTGGGGCGAGAATATATTTGAGGACGATGGCATAGGTTTTTCTGTCGTCGACGTCATGCAGTTCATGGACAGCCTTCTGGATCGCACAATAGGTGCTGAGATTTGTACCACAATTGATGGAACCGTTCTTTAAATGTTTTTGAAAGAGGTCTACGACAACATTTCGAATGTTATTTAACTGTCGATTAAAATTTTCAATATCGTCTTCTCCAATATTGTCGATGTATGCAATTTCAAAATTTTCAGGAAGTGCTCGAAGGCCGTCAATGATGGCTCGCTTTCAGTCTTCTTCGCGACCAACATCAGTTAGACTCAAGCGAGCCAAGTTTTTAATTATGATATCCATAAATTAACTGAAATAGGATTAATTGTGTGAATAACCAAAAATTACAAATAAGGATGTTGGGATTAGTTTTTATAAAAAATGGAGAACAAAGGCTCTCGAAATTTGTTCCGGAGAGAGAATCGATATCCAAACGAGGTGACCTGGCTGCCGGAGGTGAGAAATTGTCGCGCTGTCAACTCATACAGACCGCCGGCTGCCCTATTTAACAATGGCCAGGATCCCGAGCAATCGGAGAAAAAATTCATATTCCAATAAATCTGTTCCAGCTGATCTTACGTACTTTTTGTTAATCTTTAAACATTTAAGTAGAAAAAAAACTCTAAAAAGTCGAGTTGTGAGTGGGATAAATAAAGCCCATTCATCGCCCTATTCACACCTTATGTCGCTCGTTGAACTCCCCCCTCTTAATAATTACCAAGAGAGTAACCCGTGTTTTTGATTTCCAACGGACTTTCCTTTTTATTGGCCTAAATCCCAGTCGTTTTCTTTTTTGACAGCCGTTGTTCTAATCTCCACTTGGAGGGACGGTGTGTTTTTAAGTCAAAAACGGGCTTAGAGTTAACGTATTATGGGGATCTGCCTCCTGTCAGGCTTCCGCTTCGAAGGGTTCTACTTTTTCTGAGGTTAGACTACTCGGGGCAGGCACCGAGACTGGGTGAAGTACTCTTCCTCACGGAATAAAGACGTTCCTTTTTGCTCTGGGAAACTCAAGATTATGACGGAAATGGAATCCCATTTTTTGGACTTACGGGCAACAGTGGTATATTTACTTGGAAGGCAAAGTCTTTTGGTCATAACTCGGCTCGATTTTGACCATTTTCCATAATTCAAACATCTCAAAAAAACGAAGATGATGGTCTTCCTAATTAGTAATACGCCAGCTTTAAAAGCCAAATTATCCCATGGTTATGATCAAAAACATCGACGGGTGACGGCCAGCAAAAATGTCGACGACGGCGGCCTTGGACGACGCCAATTAGAAATGTCTCCTGTTCTGGATCGTATTGCCATCGATATTTGTCCCAAAATTTATTACCACACTGTAAATAAGAAGCTCGGGAACGTCTGGCGCTCCGGATCAGTAAGAGCCATAAACAAAGGTCGACAAAGCAGACTGCCACCCGGGGAGGTTGTCAATTACCCCACGGGGCACTTCACCTTTTCTGGCGTATTCAAGACTTTTTTGATGAGTCAGAGTGTGGTGGTCCCTTTTTGCTTGTTTGTTGCTCGAGTTGCCCTCCAATTGCTCTTTTTGAAAGTTGTCCAGCTGTGGTTTTATTGACAATTAAATAGGAGACCAAAAAAGGGGAGAATATCAATGGCAACAGTTGTTGATTGTCTCAACGACCGACGCCATACCGGGGGGAAGGCGGGTGTAATGTTGTTGTGTCTTCCTAATCACAGACAATCACAGGGTACCTTCTCGACCCGCTCCACTGAACATAACCACATTGTCATTTGAGAGTCGAGTAGAGTGAGTCCAGTCAATTCTATACTGTTAGTCATTCTCTATATTTTAAAATAATCTTTAAACGATTCTTGAATCCAATTTTCGAATAAAATACGATTTCTACCGAATGTCAGCATGTTTCTTATACCAAAATATTCGTCAATGGCTAATTAATTTAATGCAACACAAAATAAACCAAAAAATTCATAAGAACTGAACAATTTATTAATTTTGTCATTAAATTTCGGAGCTCGATGTTTAGCAGCAGCGCAATTGTTGAAAATCTCGTCCTTCTCCTACCAGAAGTCGTTCGTTTCTTATCAACATCATTTCCCCCTTTTTTTAGTCTTTTCTTACCCAAAAGTGTAATTCAATTCTTCTCTTTCATTTGTTCTTGATCTCAAAATCTTTTCTGGTTCAATGATCACACGGAAGAAGTCCTTCCATTGTCCCCCCGCCACCCGCCTTCTACTTTTTAAAACCACCCGGATCCTCCTCCTTTAAAGAATTTCCTATTTTGACAGTGTTTTTACCTCATAATTTGGTCTGTCGCCCTATTCTTGGAAGGCTCCTCTTCAAAAAATTTTGCGGGTCTCCCTAAACCTTATTACTCTTTGCTGTTCTTCCAAAAAGAGAAATTCCAAAGTGCGGGCGAGTTCTCTGTCTATTTAAAGGAATTGTAGTACTCTCGGCTATTATAGTATTAGGTATATTTCCTCCACTCAGATTCGCACTATTAGGTATGCGATGTCATTAATCATAAGTCGCAACATCTCCCCGTCTCTCTCGCCTCCGATTTTTAATGTTTTGAGAAAGAACAAGAGAAAACTATTCGATTAAAATCGGAGGGGAACGGCCGGGGAAACAATTGCCTGACTTTTTTTGACTCTATTGTTTCATGCTGCCTTTATATTTTTCATTTTAATTCTTCCCGCTCTTTCAGTTGAATAACTTGACCGGTATTCTCCTTCTCGACAACTTGTTTCCCTCTTCTTATTTCTCTTGGCCATCTTTTGACCTCTAAAAATAAACCAAAAGTAATGACGAGCAGTTTTGGAAGAAGGAGAAGTCCTATCCGTCAGCCGGGGGCGCAGAAGAGATTCAAGGCAGAGGATTAGAATCTAAGTCCGGGTGACGGACAACCTCCCATACCTTCTCGCTCGACTTTCCCCCGGTAGTAGCTTCTCTTTCCTATAATTGTCCTTTGAACTGGAGGGGAGACAGCTGTTGGTCTATAAATGACATCGGATTTTTATTGGAGAATGGCTAAATTGGACCGAGTGGATTGATGCCCTTCTCTTTTTTTTTGGAGCAACAGAGATTTTCACTTTGGAGTTGATGTTGGGCGCAAAAACAGAAAGCTGCCGGGTTTTTGTACGAATCTGGGGGTGATTTTCTAGAGATTCTTGGGTTTTCTGGAATTTTTGGATCCTATAGGAAAACTTGGATCTTTCCGGGTCGACTTCTTCACCAGTTTTCGATAAGTTTTTCCGGGTTCTACTAGACGAGTCCCCCGCCTGTATTCTTCCAATTGAATTTTCTGATTTTTTAGATCAAAACAGAGGATTTTATGTTGAAAGCGAGCAATGGAAAACATCTTTGTCTGGCTTTTTAGGCGGATCAAAGACTCCCCAAGCCCTTGACAAAAATTAGATAAATTCCACTTCAAAAAATCCAATAAGCGAAACACTTTTTGTACCCCAATTCCATCCGTTTATTTTTCAGACCACCTGTGTTTTGATGTCGAGCTGGGTAAAGTCATGTCTCTGGCTATTTATCGTCCATTTATTGTTGTCTCCAGTAGTTTGTCTCTCATTAGACATGAATATCTCGTCATCTTCCCTCTCCTGATCCATAATCACAACCATTTTTTTGTGTTTTTCATGTATAATGCTCGCTGTGTGACTCACTAATTCTCGAATCTCTCTCTCATCTCCGGCCATCTGTTTCTGATTCCCAAGGCATTGACAGATCCACAACTTATGTCGGAGACTCTTCATTTCCTCTCTCTCTCTCTCGACCTCTCTTGGCCTTCTCTTTTCCTATTTTCATAATTATTCCGATCCTCCTGGTCTTGCAGCATCCTTCACATCTTATTATTGTTGACAGCAGTCAAATTTTGAAATGTGTCACTTCCAGGGACAAGATTTCTGCGAGACAGGATGGCTTCCTGGCTGGTCTCCCGCCTTCTCTACAAATCTCTGTGAGTGACTTTGTTATTCTGGTCTGTTTTCAACTGGGAAAGTTAGCCTCTAGTCCCTGATTTAAATTGTAGGGAGGCCGAAATTTTTAGCTACTATAGTTTTGGGATGTTTTTCTAAAGATACCGCCGTTTAATATCTTGTTTTCATGCAATTTGAGCCAGAAATGCCGTCTTCTCAATGCTTGGCAGGTACTCCGCCTCTTGGAGTACTCAAATTTTCCTGAGCCTTCTCGACGTCATCCCACTGACTGTTTAAAGCCTCTTCTATTTAATATTGACAGCTGACTGTAGAGAGATGAAAAATCCCCAGGTGAAGTGGTGTCGACGATCCAGTCGACGTCGAAGAGGCTTATTCTGTCGCGCGTCGACTCGTCGACACCGAGATCCTCTCATTGATAGCGTTTAATCCTTGTTTTTCCTTTTCCAGAAGCTGGCCATGATTAGCAGAAACTCTTTTATCAATTTCCGTAATGTTTCTAAGGCTTGGGATCCCAGAAGGGCCATCTACCATATTGTCGACATCGACGGTCGAGAGTCAATGCGCCGATCTTTTTAGTTTTTTATGGAGTTCTTGACGGATCTCCCGCATAATGTCCCTGCTGTCACCTGCTCCTCGTACTCATATTTTCCCATGTCCCATGAGCTGTCATAAAAATGGGCCAATGTCCGTTTGATTGTAATCTAAGCCAAGTCGCGCTGCTCGTCCTCCTTTCTTCAAAAGTGTCTCCTTGCACGCGAGCAGCCTCTCCTTATTCACACATAATTACTCGATTCCATTTTGTCAGGATAGCTGCTTCCTTCTCTTTCGCTTTTTTGAGATTATCCTCCGTCGTCTCATTCGATGAGCGGCTAAACGGCAGTGAGAAAGATCCTGGGCGGATTCTTTTTTCCATTTTTCTCGAGCTCCCGCAAAATATCTCGCAGCGGAGACTACAAATCTCACCTCAACTGCTGGGTACCCTGGGCGATACTCTAATGTGTCGACGGGGAGACCTCTAGGCACCTGCATCGAATAGGCAGAGAGATACACCTGCCTGTCACATTTTCTCCGACTAACTGGCTGTCTCTTCTTTCCTCTTTGAAAATCGCCTTTCTTTAATTTTTCTCTGTGAACATCTCCCAGTCTAATAAGTGTCTCCTTCCATCTCCTCGGGGACATACATGTCACCACGAGCCACCCTCTTCTTTCGTCTATTCGCATTTAAACGGCGGGAGAATATCTCTCGTCTCTTCCACAACTGACAAATTCTTCACAACAGAACCGATTGCAATCTGTCGGTTGGCGGGCTCATTTGCGGTTTACACCGGACGTATGTGTGAAAACAACCGTCTTCCTTTAAATATGCACATTTCCAGCTCTAAAGCCCAAATTTCCCTCTTTAAATTGTCGATTTCTCTTGCAGTTGTCATGACGGCCAGGTGGAAAACGGCTGCGTTTATATAAACTCTGTTCATTTGATTTTTGACGAGCAGCTGAAAATTTTGTTGATTTTATGAAAAAGTCATCGAGATTTCATGCGATTTTCGATCTTTTGCCATCGCTCACCTGCCTGCTAAAATGACAATTCTAGTCAATTTTCCGTTTATTTTAACTTTTTACGACAGCAGTAATTCTCGACTACCGTAATCTTTTGCGGCTCATCTCGAAGACAAAATAGACTCATAATCTTAGAAAATAGCTCGGGCGGAAGGCTCCTAAAATCACTCACCATCTTCTCATTACGGCTGAAAAATGACAGCCAGCCGGGGAAAGAAAACGGAAGCTGAGGTCTCTCTGCCATGGAGAGAAGTATCACTGAGACTAATAAGAGTGTCTACGACAGGGACGTGTCTCCTCCTCCCTCATTTTTTCCCGCATACACACACCGACCGACCCCTGCCCCCGTCGGCAATCAAGCTTTTGGACAATCAACGCTGTAACTCATCAGTCGTCCTGGACCCTCTCAAAAACGGCGGCGGCCCGATGCGCCGATTTGATTTATCGGTCATCAAGTGGCGAGACTAGGAAAAATAGAGGTCCTTCTGTTCGTTTACTTTAGCCTCGTCCTTCTTTCCAAGCAGATGTCTTGGTGTCCTCTCGTTTCCTGTTTCCCTCTTCTTCTTCTCGACTAATGATGTCAAACCCTACTTCAAACCGCTCTCTCCCCATTCTCTCCTCTTTTGAATTTTGAAACCAGGGAATACCCGGGGAGGAGGAGGTGGAATCCTCGAGTATTCTCTTTTCTTAGAAGTTACCTGGAAAAGTCCAAGCGGAGCAGCAAAAGGGAGGAAACTAGGGAACCTGGTCATATTTTTGGGCTTTGCTCACTGGTAGCCGCGGGTCAACAGCGTCGACGCTTATTATACTGGTCAGGAATCAGCCGCTCTGTACTATTTTCACTTTAAATTATTTTAATTTTTTCTGTTTAACTGTTCTTCGTCCATGTTAGAGTTTTCCGCCTGGATCTATCGGCTATGAACCCGTAATACCAGCGTGTCCTGGCTTCTCAACGCTCAAAAAAGCATGGCCGGCAACTTTCAAAGGCAATTTTCTTCCTCCACGTCTCCCACGACAGAAAATGTTGATCTCATTGCCTTTCTTTCTGAAAATGTCGGACATCCGGCGGAATCTCCTTCCCTCCGACCATTTTCTGTCTATTATTTTTGACCTCCCATCCATTAGCCTTCCACTCTGCGCCTTTTTCATAAAAAGAAACAGAACATAGTACATTAGCCGTCGTGCCCTCGTTGTTGTGTCTAATTTCCGCTGCCGTTTCTCTAAACAAAACGCGGTTTACGCACAGCTTTGAGCTTCTTTTTGCGCCTCCTTCGAAAAATGCCAACAATGAGGAAGCAGATCATTTGTCAAGCAATTTTTATCCAACTGTTGCGAAAGAACAGCCGGGGGATCTGGATCTCGATTTATCAAACGAACACCTTGATGGAAGAGGTGATAGCTGGGCGGATTGCTTTGACATGTTTCATCCTCCTGCTGCCGGTGTCTAGATCATAAATCAGCTAAACGCATAAATCATTAGAGGATGTGTGGGGACTCCTTCCGCCTGCTTACCTTTCACATGATCACCGTTAATTTTTTAGTTTCTTCAAAGCAAATAAAAATTGGTGGTTTTTCGTGGGTTTCATCATTTTTTGATTGAACGATTTGACGCGTCGTCAAGTCGACGGTCGACTCTCCTCGAGATGACCTCGCCTACCTTTTGGTCCTCGGTACTCTATTTTTGATGTGCAAAATGAGTCTGAACCCCTTTGACCCCTCCGCTGCCCGTCTGCAAAACAAGGATTTCCTGTCTATTTCGTTTCCCACCTAATTCTAGGAAATGATGTCTCCTTTTCCTCAAATTAGTTAGAAGTCAAAAACTATGCCAATTTTTATGTCGACAAATTGCCAAGTGGATTCCTAAATTCCGGTCTCTTCGTCTGCCCATTGTCTCTCTTTTCGCCCTCTCTCCCAATATATAATATTTACCTTAGGGGAACGTGTCAGGTGCACGTAATCTTCTGCCGCCGTCGGTCTTCTCTTTTTGTCCAGTTTCCTCTCCCGTAACCTAATCTTTTATTTGTCTTTTGCTACTGTCCCCTTTTGTGTCATCTTCTTCTCGCTTTCGCTTATTTACTGCTCCTCGTTATATTCCACAACTTTGCCCAGTGATTCAATCACCCCAGTTCGATTCCATTCTTCCTTTGCCTCCTTCTGTTTTATGCTCAGCATCTTTACTATTTCTAAATTAGATTGAGGATATTAGACAAGACGTTCTCACAGGAAATTCTATCGGCTAGAGACAGACGGGGAACAAAATCAGCTGATGCATCCATTATACAGGGAAGAGGGAGGGTCATTATCAACGGGAAGACATCTTTATGCTTCTTGATACATATCCGGGGGCAATTTTTTACCATCTAGACGGCGCTGTCGAGTAGTAGAACTTCCTCGTCTTTTCAAAGGATAGCGTAATAGAGGCCGAGGAGAGATTTCCTCTTCTCGTCGACGTGTTGACTTCAGCACTCACTAATAATATTGGATAACCCATTAATTGTTGAATTCTTTGGTTTTGAAGAACTCTTTTAACTATTTTTTTGATAAAATGTGTTCAAAGTTTGGGGCTCCAGGAAAATCAACGACAGTCGAAGATCGACATGGCCATCTCGCTCCCTCTGTCAATCTCCCCCAAACTGCTATACTCCCCAAATTCCTAAGAAAAAGTAAATGAATGTGCCGTCCGATTGACAGGTTGACCCCGTGTCTCCTCATTCGGAATGGAACTTCCGTTAGCTCAAAGGCGACATCCATTAGGTCCTTCCTCCCGTCTTATTTCTGCTCGACTTTATCATGTGCCTGTGTTGTGATTTTACTGCCATTTAATTGTTTCATTAATAGAGTCCATGGCCACCCTAACTGCTATAAAATCCCTAGTCCCTACACATTTTTATGACGGATCCCGCCTGCCGTCAACAGTGGGCTCATTTAGATGAAAGCTTTTTGTTGCATGACAGTCTTCGTAAAACATCCATTTCTTTAAAGAATTCTCCTTCTTTCTAATTTCGGAGTATTTTCAGAGACGACGACGGTCATCCAACAGCGGAGGTAGTGGAATACGCGCCAGCGGATCTTGGAGATCGTCCCCATTTTGAGCCACATCAACCGCCAGAACCTGAAGCTCTTCGTGATTTTTTACAAGATCCAAGGGCCATGGGCAGCTTGGAAAAGCTCTTAAGGTGGGTGAAGTTTCCTTGAAATGGGGAGATTCATTGGCGATGGCGAGTGTCGACGCATCGACGGAGAAGTCAAAATCTCGTCGACAATTTCTTTGAGCTCTTGTTGTTGTAAATTACTAAAAGCAGAGTATCTAAACTTATAAAAAATGTGATAACATGAGATAATGTCTGATCTCCCCAGGGTTTTATGCTCGTATATTGGAGTCATCGACATGTCCTCTCTCTCCCGCTGGCGTCGAGTCGACGTCCATTATCTGGATATTGCTGTTCCAAGAGATTGTTTAGCTTCTCTTTTTCTGACGTTCCCGTCTTCAAAGCCCACTTCTCTTTCATTTTTTGTTTGGGAGTCGCCCTCTCTCCGGAGAGTTGAAGTCCATTTTGGAACAGGGCTAACCTCGTTCGGACTCGATTACAGCCTCCTCCTAGGTAGATTGGCTCTTGGCTCTCTCCAAGTGCTCTCTTCTCAAAATCCCGGGCCCTCTCTATTCCCTAAAGAGACCGGAGAGCCATTCAATAATTTGTCCCTAGGTCGACTCTTCTTCACCATTTTCGTGCCCTTTTAACTTTTAAATTTCTGGTTTTTTTAGACCAATAACTTGTCCAATTCTCTAGAGAATAACGGGAGAAATAACTACCGCGCCTTATGGGGTATTATTCAATTTGCGCCCTGCCCTCGTTTAAATGGGAAATATCGTCTCTTTTGGCCAAAATTGGGTAGAAACTCGTCCAATTCTCTCCTCGAAACATGGCCCTATTGGAGCGTGAAGCCGCCGCCTTGAAACACAGCCTTATGATGGCCGAACAGCAGAGATCTAAACCACCCAGTCTCATCATTCTCACATCGTAAGTCTCTCTTTAAATTAAACCAAGATTTGAGCAGTACTCATTATATAATCTGACATAACGCTGGCTGACGAGTTGTTTTCTCAGCTGCTTACTTTTACATTTCTAATCAGTGTACCCAAAAAAAGAGGAAATGTTCTGATACACGACAAGTCATTCAAGCGGAAACGGCTCTTCTTTTGAAATTTTCAAGCTCTCAGTTCTCGACTCGCATATTTGTCTTCTTCGTCTGCTGATTAGCATATATTCCTGGGGTGGCCTGAGGGGACTCCTGAGCCTGGCCTTATCCCCCACAGCTCCCACGCCTAAGCCAAGAGGAGGAATTAGGCGGGGAGATGGGGCAAGAGGACTTTTCTTCCTTTTTGCAGTTGCAATTCTTGGCAGATAAAAAGACGACAAATTTGGGGGAGTTCCTCGACGTCATAGTTTACTCCTTTGTTTTCGGAGGGACATCACTGCGTGACAGGCGATGGACCACAAGATAAAATACCCGGGGAATATACAAAATATTAAAGGAGCGTGTAAAAGAAAACCGGGGCCATTTTCTCCCTCCCTCGGCCCAATAATTCTGGATATTACCCCATCCTAGACAAAATTACCACAAGGTTCCAGTTGTAGTCAAAAACTGGGCCGTCTTCTCTCCTAAATATAAATATTAATCGGAGTACTCTCTCCTCCTTGTCAAAACAACTTCCTCCACAAGAGAGCTCGGCGCTCCTTTTGAATATCCTAGCTAATTGCCCACCTGTCGACATCTCATCGTGTACAAATCTCTTTATGGGATTCGTCGACGTCAACGACGATGATATATTATTTCTTTTACTAGCAATGGGATGGGATAAATCATAGTCCGTTGAATGGTCTTCAGAATGGCCAGTCCTCCCCCAGTCCTTCTACTTTTAAATGTATAGAGAGCTCTTTTCTTTAAATGGATTTGTTCCATGTCTCCTTTAGAAATAGGCGCGAATTATCCTTTCCTTGCAAAACAGGAACTGGCATTTTTGACTCTTTTTGGTAGCTGTCAACTGATTCAGTTGAGAGAGAGACTCGCCGACAATTTAATGCTTTCATGCGATTCTCTCTCTCTCTCTTTCTGGCAGACCAACCAATTTGTGGGGATGGACTCCATTCTGACCCGTTGACCTTTTTGGAATCTGCTCTTCTCTCTTCGCCTCATTGCCATATCTCCCTCTGGGGAATACTTTACAAGGTCGCGGAAGAACTTGCCCCATTATTATTCCCGCCTTCTTCTTCTGGTTTTATGCACTTTTTGATTTTTTGAGCTACGGGATCTTTTACTGCAAAAATACCAAAAAGTAAAAGATCTTCTTGCTAATAAAAAATTCTTCGTCTTCCAGTGAAGTGCGTTCTTTAGGCAAAAACGGGGGAGCAGTGTTCCCTTTCGCTTGACTGAACACGGTGACAGCGCCTCTGAAAAATCTTTAAACCACAAATTTTTCACACAACAAAAATCTCTAATTTCCTTACTTTTCTCCATTTCTTTAAAGTCAAAATTCCAAGTGATTTTGGAGCAAAAATTTGGAAATTCTAACGTCATCCGCTCATTCGAGCGTGGTTTTAAGCCGGGTTTTCGAGCTTTTTCAGTTTTTGCATCCTGAGGTTGCGTACTCCTTTAAAGGATCCCTGGAATTTCTGTATTTAAATATGGAAATTCTTATCATGGAGGCAGTGCTCCAGACGAGACACGGGAAATCCCCGCCAATCTTGCTCGACGAACCGGCTACCCAATTTTGCGCACTATTTTTAGTCTCATTTAAAGGGAACCGGGTAATATTTTGTATTTAAATAGGGCTTACTGTAGGGATCCAAAGAAAGCTTTGGGGATTGCCCAGACAAGCCCAGGGAATCCCCTGGCCACCAATCTCGCCCAATTTAGCTGGCTATTTTTGACTCTGACGGGTTTTTCACCCCAATTTCTGGTCATTTTTAAAGTGAAAATCTATCTTTCTCTACCCAGAGGGTCTACATGAGATCCTACTCTATTGTTTACACTTGTTATCCTAGAGGCATCTGTTTCGAAGGAGGGAGTCTTGACTCCCGTGTGTCCCCAGCCCCGTATCATCTCTCCCTCTCTTTGCTGGTCACACGCGCCCCCTTACCTCCCGAAATTCTATCCCGGGGCAGTTGCCAGTCACCCGGCCGACTACCTTCCCATCTTCTTCTTCTTACCCGACTTCTTCTAATCAAAAAGTCTCTTCAGTCATCCATTTTTCCCCTATAATATCCTAGTTGATGAGCGTCTACGTGTTGAGCTTGGCTGAACAGGATGGCCCCGCCACTGTCGGCGGAAAAGGAGGAGGGTGAGTTCGACTCGCCCCTGGGGGAATAACGAGGGACGACGCGACGATAATCGACGCGTCTCTCGCAAGAAAAGATGTGATTTATTGAAGAAGAACATTTTCAATGGTAATTGAAGACCCCCCAATTACACTAATTCGACTATTAATCGCCGTAGGCAATTGTCTTGTTCTTGGATTTTCATTAGGTGGAAAATAGGCAGAATGTCTAAGAAAAAAGGCCGAGAGGCGTCAGAGAACAGCTACAGGTGTAAAAAGTTACAAGAGGCTGAGTCAGACGGGAGGAGTTTTGCAAAGTTGACATGTGGAAATCCTAGAACCTTGCAGAAACTCATTCAAATTGGAGACGGTAGACTATGACGTGAGATCTACAAGTTTCTTTCAAATAGCCACTTTCCCTAAATTTCCACTATCGAAAAAACAAAATTAAAGCAATTTTTATCCCCGTGGGAGACAATCACCACGACTATTTCTTGTTGTCCAAAGAATTCTACTAGAAATTCCTTTAAATTGGAATATTTTGCAGCGGAAACTACTCCAATCTTCCTTCCTGGTTGTAATCTGTTTCAATTTACCTTCATCATTTTAAGATTGTTTTGAGACGTTGGCCGGGCTCCTAAATTCAGAAAAGCTGGGAAATACCTCAAAAAATAGACACTTGCCTGCCGAAATTTGTATTATGATAAGAGAATTGGACTTGATTGTTGACAGGTAGCCGGCTGCCATTTCGCTATAGACAATCCTGTCTCGTCTGTCTGTTTTACTGTAATCACTCTACTTTTTAAATGAAAATAGTCCATTTTCTAATCTCAACGGCTCTTGGAAATCAGGGAATTCTGTAGCAGAGCTGAGTCGAGTCGATGAAGTCGACTGCCGATTGGACGGCGAAGTCGAAAGAATCGAGATCAACTCAGAGAATAAAAAACAGTGCCGGGAAGAGCGATAACTTTTTTCCATTGACTTTTTCCACTTGATGGTCGACTCGACGTCGACGCGCTCTCAGATCCTGCGCTTTCCTCCAAAGTTCAAAATTGCCATCAAAAACCCTGAGAACTTTACCTTCTCTCCCCCTCCTGGTTCACTGATTGTGACCGCCCTATAAATATCACCTGTCGCGTGTGGATGTCATAAATCTTTGGCTTGGCGTGCACACACATCACGGCTCTCCCTCGCCGTCCAAGACAAATAGGTGATGATGCTCCTTCCTCCAATTTTCTCCCCGTTTCTCCTGGCAACCGGGTACTCACTCATTCTCCTCGTCTCGTGTCTCTAT
The DNA here is from genome assembly GCA_964036215.1 of Oscheius sp. DF5033. Classification (NCBI taxonomy): domain Eukaryota; kingdom Metazoa; phylum Nematoda; class Chromadorea; order Rhabditida; family Rhabditidae; genus Oscheius; species Oscheius sp. DF5033. The sequence goes on from CAXIWN010000011.1 coordinate 3,272,733, forward strand.
TGTCCAAGGTGTGTAATTTCTTTTGTGGAGATATTTGGAGGAACAGCTGTGCCTATTCGAATATTATTAGCCATCTAGCCAGTCAGTCAGTCGGCAATGGATCCTTTCTATCTTCGTCCACATGTTGATCCTCTCATTTATTCGTAGGTTTTTTAATTCTTTTCTTCTTTAAAATAAATCCGAATTATCCCCTCTCGCCCCCTCCATTTACCTCAGCTGCCCCTCCTCTCGCCCTTCTCCTCCTCTACAGAAAATATTACTGGATATTGTTTTTAATTTCAAAGCCTATTTGAGCCGGATCGGCTCAGTCTCACCGCGTGGCGCGTGTTGAATAATTCATCGTAATCAAGGGGGAGGGGAGAGCAGTGTCATGTCCGTCCTTGACGAAGACAGGACTCGTGCAGCTCTTGAAGAAATACTGTCTGATGTTGTTAAGAAAAGGTAACGAGTATTCATTTTTGGGGGATTCCAGGGAACAGCTGGTTTTTTATCTTGTTATTCTCCGTTTACGTGACCTTTTCGGGGTTACCTTTCATTTTTCCTAATGGCCTCGCTGATTTTATGCCCTTTTTATGTTTTTACGCTAATTTCGCATCTAATTTTCATGGTTTTATTAAAAAATTAACAGAAATATTGCAGTAAAACCTGGTGATTGCAAAAAAGTTGACTTTCTGCCTTTCTTTTATACTTTCTGATAAATAGACAATTTTCTCATTTACCACAGGAGAAATTTTGAAGTTTTTACCATCATTAAATTTCATTTTTTCTGCACTATTTAATGACATTAAAATCATACAAAATGCTCCTTTCACTGAAAAGTTATAGCCGCCTTGAGCTGTGTCGATTTTTTGCAGCTTTTTCCCCTAATATTCGTTTTTTTTTCAGCTTCTAGGCTTCTCCTCTCCTGTTTCTTGCTGTCGTTTCTCTTTCTCCTTTAATTTGTCCCTCCATAACTTTATGCCTCCCCCCGTGCAATATCCCGACGCAATAATCCAATTGTCGCCGGCTATGACTAGAAAAACATTTAACTAAAGGTGGCAAGTATCAAGCAAATAGTTCAATTTCTTACCGTAGAATCGTGTGGTTTTAATTCGAGTTCAAGGAGCATACAAATTAGAGGGAACATGATCAAAATGTGGCCTCATTCAATTACCGGCAGGGGCCACTCTCCTCTCGTTTGAATATCAACAACATCCGATAGAATTTGTCATCGGATTTGTGTCGTCTAATCCTGTTGTTTTTCCTGGGGGGATGACACGACGATAAAGATCGAGGGAATATTCCAAGGGTTCTTTATCCTCTTTCGACGTCACCAAATGTAATCATGTTTCAATTTGTCGGACAATATTTCGAGGTGTCGTCTTCTTCTTCTTTTCGGACAATAACCATGTTTTCCCGTGTTCAAAATCTAATTTTCTATTGGAAGAAAGTGGTAGACGAGAAGAGGAGAAGGACCCGCCTCTTCCTTTTTATATCTCTCGCCTTCACCTATTCTCCCATCGTCCGTTAAAAAATGGCTAAGATTATGAAGAGGTCAGAGCTCTTTTTCCTTCTTTTTAATTCATATGATAAAACCGGGCGTGGGAAGGGAAACCAACCACTGATCAGATTTAGAAAAGCTCGAAAGCCGTGGGGAATCCCTTACCTGGAACGAGTCACGTAGTTAATTAATTCCATCCATTAGTCATAAAAATACGAGAGAATCTTCTACTTCCTCTATTGGGAATTATGACATATGTTGGGGCGAGGCTACGCCGAGAGAGACAAATGTTTTTAGAGTGGATTTCCGGGGGCGTAAAGTGGTCCTTAGATTCTTCTGCAAAGGCACAAAGAGGTTAAAGGGGCTCCATATTATCTCAGCTCAAATTAATCGCCACCTTTTCAGTGAATCATATAAATTCATCCGGATGGCAGATGACCTCCATGACATCTCCGAGGTCTTGTCACAAATGAGATGGTGTCTTTTATTTATCGTTGGAACGGGTTATTTTCTGCTAGCTGTATATCTTTGTGTCTTATGTAAACGGCGAAATCGACGGACTACTCAAAGACGAAGAAATTGGGAATATCAGGTTGGGTAGAGCCTTGATTTTAACCCAATGTTTCAGTTGGAAAGTCAACGAGATTACAATGCTAATGCCAATGGCGGGGAAGAATTGACACAGACGGCTGCAGCTGATAGAGCAAGGACAGATTATATGAGGAATCATCACAGGTAGGCAAAATTTCATGGGCTTGAAGGGCCGTCGACGGTTTTTGTCATCGGGCGCGAGACTCGACCATGCTGCGTTGACTAGACTCGACTCGACATAGGAAATTGTGCTTGAAACTTGGTCGACTTCGACATCGACACGGAAAACTAAAAACTCTCAACGACTTGAATCGAGTCGACGCCTTCTCTTGTCCGTCGACAGTTCCAACACCCATAAAAAGTATAGAAATATCTTTGCAGAACTGCCCCGAATGCTGCTCCATCATTCATGAGACACGGTCACATGAATCATCAACAAACGACGAGGCTGATGGCGGATGCCGATGGCGCAGCGGTGAGTATCTTGCAAAGTACAAAATGTCTGGGAATAATTCATCAACCGGCCCGCTTGTTTTTTCCCGCGTCTTCACGCCTGTTGCTAAGAGCAGAGATTTCTCAATTTCCTGCTATTCTTATCCACGAGGATAATTGTCAAAATTGGTGGGCAATTTGACACATTGTTATTGGATTTGACCAAAGATTTCAAAAATCAAGGATTGGGCGGTCTTTTGAGGTGTTTTCCCCTCCTCCCACCTAGGGACAGTTAATCCATGAGAAGAATAGGCGAGAGAGACATTTGATGAATGCTGGATGTCCGGATGGATGACGGATTATAGCCCGTTTTCAGGTGAAACATCAGCTGCCACAAATTACAACTGAGCCGCCACAAGAAGAAAAAGCCAAAGTACCGCGATTGGTCAAGGATTCGGAATAAATTTGGAGGAGAATATACACAGACAAGCATATCCGGTAGAAGATACGGGTTGGCAAAAGCGGTGCAATGGCCATTTTTTGGAGAAGTCGACGCCTTCTTCTCGCTCAAAATCTCGGCGTTTCTTCTCTTTTTCCATCAAATTTTTTCTCATTGTCTCATTTTATTTACAATCCACTTCTCATACATGCAGATTTCACATTTCGCAACATACATTTTTATATTTTATATATATTATATATATAAATCTTTATCAAATTGATAATTCAAGGAGAGCGTGATTGAAAATTGGGTATGGTTGACCTGCTTTAGCCCTTTGTTCTTCGAGTGTCCGCTATTTATCTCGAAGTTCATGATTTCTCCACAATAATTACAAATGACTCTTTTAATCCGAGACGTTTTCCTGTTGAAAATAGGGGATTGTATTCTCGATCAGCTGCCAATGTCGACCCCTCGATGGATGTCGACGATATCAGTCTGCGAGGGGGGTCGTCGACACTCAACTCAGTTTTGGACCCACATGGTGCATATCCTTTAAAATTGACCGACACCACCTGAAAACACTTTCATGAGAGAACGAGAGACCTTCGTTTTAGTCGTCTTTTTGCTTCTGGTGGCATAATAACGTTGATTGTAACCAAGAACTCCGACCTTGTGTCTTATCAGCTGAGAGAAAAGGAGATCTCGTTCTGAAGCAAACAAGTTCATTTTCTTCCCATTTCAATATTTTCCGCAATTATCTTTATTTTGCAAAATGAGATTCAAAGGGAAGAACATAATCGGCACAGGCTTCTTTTTATCCCAATGGCTGTTGATATTGTCCTGATTCAGGATCAAGGATTTTCACTATTGTTAGCATGGACGGCCTATATTCTGGATTCAGCTCCCAACACACGGCCATCAAAGTATAAAGCAGAGGATTATAAGCATCATTTGGGATAACTTCAGGTTTTAAACCTTCCTCAAGCATGTTTTTAAACTCGTATAGCGATGTTTTTTTATCCAAGCTAAACGGAAGCCTAAAATGGAATTCAATATTTAAAAACGGAAGAAATTTACCGCCGATGAGTCATGCCATAAAGACACATCCCATAGCTCCAGACATCGGCTTTAAAATTATAATTCGACCTGCCAATTACTTCCGGCGCAATGTATGCAGCAGTTCCTACTCTTAACCCGAGATTTCTGTATTTTTAAGAGACTCACTGACTCGTCATATCATGAGAAATTTGCCTAGCGAATTCAAAATCGCAGAGTTTAATTGTTTCACCGTCTGCTGACAGTAAGACACTGAATATTGATTGCGGAGGGAAAATGAGGGCCACAAACTTGTCTAATTTTACATCACGATGGACAATGTTTGCCTCGTGGCAGTAGGCCAAAGCACGGGCAAGTTGCACCGCCCAGTTGGTAATTCTTTCAGAGGTACAAAGGGAAAAATAGTTCAATAATACTAAAAATAGCCGCCCGTAAAGATTGAATTTACCATTTGCCAGTGATCCTAATGGCATATATTCTGAGATCAGCCCTCTGACTTGCGTGTCGTCTACGGCATAGCCATAAAATCGAAGAATATTTGGATGATTATCGATCTAAAACGCCTATTTTATCAATAAAATCAGAAACCTACTGCCGAGGTGTACTGAATTTCTCGTTCTCGATATTTTTTCAATGTCTCCCCCTGTTGGATCTCCTCAGCTGAAAACTCGGAAAGCGGCTTCGGTATGAAGAACTCCTTTAATACACATTGTCCAAGCGTCGGCGTATAAATACAGCGGATCTTTGCTTTTCCAGGGACATTTTGAATAAAACCATCGGGATGGACAGGAGGGAAATGTTGATAAATGCTGTTCATGTGTATTCGTAAAGCCACAGGAGAATATCCCTCCAAATTTATGGAACCATCTAAAACTAAGAAAGACAGAAAATGGCAGAGTTACCGTCGTTTTTACGCTTTTTTGAAGCAGATGGAGGCATTACTACAGAAGAATGGGAAGTTGGAACAGAGGACGGTTCTTATCGCCAGATAAGAAAGAAAAAGAAGGGCGGCTCATAAAGCAAATAAAGAATGTTTCAAATGGCTGCCTCCCAAAAAACCAGTTCGCCAACTTGATGACAGGTTCTACGTATAACAGAAACGACACGATAATTCGTCTGATTTCTTTTTTTGCCTAGAAAAAAGTCGTTAACTTTTTCAAGATGGCGAGAATATTCTGAGCTAGGATATCCAGTACATGACCTTTACCACAACCTGACAGCAAGCACGTGTATTGATTGACCATGAAACGAGAAGTATAACATTTTTTATATTGACATCCACGAGAAAAGTTGGAGCTCCCATGGTAAAAGTTTGTAAAATGAAATCATGGTAGAATTTGGGCGCCCAGAAGGTTTCGGTCTTGACTAATGAAAACATTTCACCGAAATCTTTATTGGCCCAAGTGAAAAATCGTCATGTCACCGCGGCTCTGGGCAATCTTCTCTTTTGTCTAATTTGCCATTAGAGGGAAGTTGCTCCAAATAATTCTAAAATTGGTCGTGTTTCTCACAAAATATGCGCACCTCTTCAATAGTTCCCATAAAAATGGCAATTAAATTGTCGACATGGATAGCAGCCAGTCCAAATAAGAAATACGGATAATAATGGAGAGTGTAGGTGGAAATCATTCCCAGCAATGAAATGAAGAGGAGAATTCCAGCTAAGGCATTGGCATTTGAGAGGAAACAGCCTTGACAGATTCTTTTGGCATAATAAACTAGGAGAACTGCTGTCAGGAGGGTTAGAAATAGAATTATCTTCCTAAAAAATTTTGTACTCGCGGCTTTCTTACTTGAAATAAATAGACAATAAATCATTTTTCAAGAATAGGTCAAGAAATAGAAAAACAATTGTCATCGAGCTGAAGATGAAGATAAATGCCCCTGGAACTTTTCTAAAATGTCGAATTTCTTTGTTTTTAAGGTTTCTGCCTACCTTGGAAATATGACACGATGACATTGCGGCAAACTGGTGAGCATGTGTCTCCAGCTGGACCCCAATTTTCCAGCGGGAAAAATTGATAGCAAACTGATAATATTGATCGAGGGGCCCTGTGCCTGTCAATCATTTTTAAATTTCTCCACATGGATCCATTAGATTCTTTTTTAATGGCCGTTTTCCCTTTATTTCAGTTGCCGTCGGAACTGCTGGAAAGAATTATTTCAAAGGTATTTGTCCTTTTCCCCCAACAATAACAGTAATCAGCTCGATTGGAAGAGTTATTTCCGTTTACAACAGACGTGTCACTTTTTTGAGGAATTTGTCCAAACCAAGGGAAATATTAAAATCCTTTGGAATTCGAACATTACCCTAATTTGGGAAAAGGACAATGCCGATGTTCTTGTACCACGGGCGTTGCTAAATTATCGTTTTGTCGATGTCCGCAGTATTTATGGATTGCGGTTTAAAAAGTTGAATCCAGGTTTGATCCGCCCATTTTATTAAAAAGATTTTCAGCAATGAAGCCAATAGATTTTGAGTATAAGCTCGGTATTTTGAAACAACACCGAATCACTTGTAATAATCTCAAAATACGCAAAGGATTCAACAAGGAACAATGCGCGGCAATTTTTAAGACTCTTAAACCTTTAATAATTCGATTGGACAGCACGAAAACCAATGGTTTTGAAGCACTTCTCGACTATAAAAGAATGGTAGCATAGAATAATCGGAGACTTGGGAGTTTAGGTACAAGTCCACATAGATCTCGACTCGGCTCAGATTATTGAAGATGAGCTTGATGTCGTAAAACAATTGGCTAGAAAAGTCGGCATTTTGAAGATTAATTTCAATATTACCAAGGATACAGATCTTTGCAACGTGGAGGACCTTTTCAATTATTGGAACACTACAGGTAGAGGAGCCACCTCTAATGGGCAATATTTCAGTTTCTTCGCTTTGAGTCACCGTCGAAATTGAGGGAGATTGCGTTTACTGCATGCACAATATCGACACCTATTTTTATAGAGAAACAACTGACAACATTCCGAGAGTTTTCACCGCTTCAACAGGAAACCGTAGGAGACAACGCGATCAACTACACTTTTAACCTGGATGGACGCACAGGCAGGATGAATATAGAAAATGCGAGACAAATGAACTACTACATAATTAGGATCTCTTGTGTCCATAATGCTGGGTAATCAATAAAGGACCACCTATAAAAAAGTAGAAGGAAAATCAGGAAATCGGCAGTCGAATGGCAATGAGAAAATGTGTACTTGAAAATTTTGTCCAACTTTCAGAATCATCCGAAATGTTCCGGAATCCGGATCCTGATCCATTCGTTTTTTCAAAGACAACTCTTCTCCCGCTTTGTCTTTTTATCAGGCCTTCCTTGGTTTTCCGCTCCAGCAGTCTCTTTAGCCCGCCCTCTTCGTCTCTGCTTCCTTCATTGCCTGCGCTCTGACTATCAATATTAGCATTTACACGTTGAGCTGAATTCATCTATTTTCTTCTTATTTCTCCGTCTATAAATTACTTCAAATTGAGAATATTAAAGGGAAAATAGTCTACTAGGCTGAAGGTTTCTTTCTAAATGGCTGGTCTTCCTTTGTTTCAAATTCCTCCTGCTCTTCTTGAAAAAATCATCAATCAGGTAAATATCGGCGGCATTTTTTTGTTTTAAAAATGATTTTCAGTTAGAATGGAAGAGTTATTTCCGCATGCAGCAGACTTGCCACGATATGGAAGAGCTGGTCCAAAGCAATCGACGGATTGTCCACCGTTGGCAGAAAGGTCCTTTCCTCAATATTGGCAGAAATGATGACAATTCTCTAAAATTCTATGTTGTTTTTGAAAATTTGACTAGTAGAACAGCGGATGTTGAGAGCCTGTACGGGGTTCGATTCGATTTTATCTGCTTGCCGCCAGGTTAGCCGTCATTCCCTTTGTTTTATTCTTTTTTTTCAGGATTAGTAGATTCTCTAAATGAATTCTGTGAAATGTTGAAAAAGTATCGGATAACTGGGAAAGATGCGGATTTTTATTCTTTAAAAGACTTCAACCCTGAGAAATATGTGGCCCTTTTCAAGGTGCTGAAACCTGTCCGGGTTGAATTAGTCAGCAGAGGGTCGAATCTGCTGGAAGTTCTTCTCGAGGTCAAGGAATTAGTAAGAATTTCTCTTTATTTAAATTGATTTTTTTAGAAACAAGTAGCAGCCACTGTAGATCTGTCCGATTTGGCTAGGAATGATCTATTTTTAATCAAAGAATTCCTATCACAATTTGAGAAAATTCGTTTTCTTGTTCATAACGGGGAAATGACTGAATTTCTCCGTTTATTCAAGGAAATCCTCCAGGTTCGATCCCCAAAAATTATTCCAATACTTTTTTTTTCAGTTTCTTCGCTACACGGATCTCCCAAAGCTTCACAGCTTCATTCTATCCGGGAAATATTTCAATACAACGCAGCTTCCTCCAGTAGAAGACCAACTAGACCGATTTCGGGACTACAATCCAGTTCTCTCCCAACTTTTGCTAAACTCTGACCCTCCTGGGGAAATGTACCAGTATAATTTGAAATGTGACGTGGGACAGGAAAGAAACTGTGACCTGGTCATTGACTGCTATTGTGCAGAAATCCATTTTGAACCCGTGATAGAACACGAAAGCGTTTGAATCGAAAATAGTTGTAAATTTATAGGAATAAAGAGCTTTGAAATCTAGTTTTTTGGGGAAAATAATTTATTTGCAAGTGATGTGGTCACTACAGACCGGCTTCGACCTCATGAATTCGTGGTCTTGAAGCAGGATACGTTACCCAGCAACGGCGCATCAACCTGACCAGACGTTCGTCCAGATCAGATCGAATGGTCGGACGATGAGTGATGGCTTCGTCATTTTCTCCTTCTATCTGGAGATATTGCTTGAATCGGGAGTGATCGTTAACAGCAACGCCTTCATCCTTATACGGCCTTCTGAAGTTAGAAAATGTTAATGGGCCGGGAGAATGCCTACCTTCCCCCATGTGCCATTGACCACATGACGAGACCAAAGCTGTAGACGTCGACGGGATAGCTGTACTCGGCCAGATTGCCGATATTAATGATTTCGGGCGCTTTGTACCACAACTCCTCTCCTCTGCTGAAATTAGAAATATTTTACGAGAGGATGTTACAAAATTACTTGGCTGATATGAGAACTGGGCCACCTCTTCTCGCGTAACCAAAGTTTCCCAATTTCAGCACTGTCCCACCGTTGTGGACATAAAAACTGAAAGAAAATAAATTTAAACCAGAGAGAATCCACTTTCTTGGGCGGATGTCTCGATGCATAATCTGCCGATCGTGGCAATATTTGAGAGCAGCTGCTCCTTGTCGACCGAGATTTCTGACGACATCATCAGAAAGGGAATGGTTCCGCGCGTCTGTAATTTGTCGTAAGGGAATTTAATAGCAATATCGTACAAGTTTCAAGCACCCCATCAGCAGCTCCTTCCATTATGAGACCTTTAACATCTGCTACCATACCCGTCGGGGAGAAGAGTGCTATGATTCGAGCAATGTTTGGATGTAAAAGCTGAAAATCAATGTTCAAAACAATGACGGCGGCTACCTCTTGAGCGAAGGTAACCTCTCGATGATGAGTTCGTTCCCATTCTGCCCAACCAAAGTTTTCAAGAACTTCTATGGGCACTCCGAGATTATTGTATGCGTACACAAGGCGTCGATAATAGCCGCCTTCCAAGTACTTGATAAGAACATGTCTAAATTTTGGCAATGGTGAGATTCGGCCGAAAAGCTACCCGTGATCTGGAATATTTGCCGTGAAATAGAGTCCTTGCCCATCTCTGGTGGCCAACTGAATAGTCCGAACTTCGCCGATATCTTCGCCTAAGTCTTCCATCTGGTCAACAGCATAAATCGAGTCAGGATCAGGTAAATCCTTAGTAATTACTCGCAAGTCGAGATTTTGAAGAACGTTGCCTAAAATAAAAGAAAAATCAAAATAAACCGAAATCTCCCTGCTCACCTGGCACTACGTGGTCACCATTTTCTGGTACTTCACGATCTTCATCACTACTGTCTGCCATTCTGAAAAAAAACCTTCTATCATGGTAATAGAAATGAAAAAGAGAGGCGAATTGATCTAAAACATTTCAGAGCAATATATAGGGCAAGGTGGCGAGAAATTGAAGCCTAATTGGAATTATTTCTCACCAACGTAAAGAGGTGTGAGGAGAAAAGCGCAAGTGCAGCAAAAAAGATAAGGAAATAGCCATCGATTGCTGGAGAAAAAGGAGAAAAGGCCTCATTCCGTCTACAAGCTGACTTTTTCAGCCAGGAACAGTCGGATTTTAGATTTTCTGATGAAGAGTCCGGTGATCCAAAAACAAAATAGCCGTGGTAACCAGACACACGGTATCCACAGTGGTGAAATCCAGCCAAAATAGAAGTGGTATCCACAGTGATGGAGGACCAACGGTTTTTTTTATCTGTTAGCGTGCAGAAATGCTACGAGAGATGTCTTCTCGCTTGTATTTTGAAATTTTTTATTCATTTCTGGGGAGATCACATTTTATGGGCCCTTATGACAGAAATCTCACAGAAAATAAATATAGAGACAGTTTATACAAATGTACAACAAAAATCTGTTCCTATTCCATTTCTGATTGGTCGTCAGATGGGTGGATGACTTCAAATGGTTGTTCCGGATCAGGTGGCGGTGGGAGATCGGAAGGCTCTGGTCTTTCCTCCTTTACGGGCGTTTGTTTGCCGACGGCGCCTTCTTCTTGTCGTTCCTGTTTCACCGGCGTTTCCTCTCCAATTATTTCTTCTTTTTTAACTTCTCTCTGTCTCTTTTTATATTGTCTTTTAGGGACTTCAAATTTCTCCAAGGGGCAACTGGACTCTTTAATGATTTCTGGAAAAGGGCGATTAAAACTTCCAGTTGACTTACTGAGCTGTTCCCAAGCGATTTCCGGGATTTCTAGGATCTCCAGAACTCGTTTCATTACCTCGTCGACCCGTGCGTGGATGGCAATGTCCACTTTCTTTTCCTAATTGGTTTAACTTAAAATTTAAAGGAAATTCGGCTTACATGTTTGGTTGCTTGAAGGTTTACTGTGACCACCTTCATGCCGCGCTTTCTTGCGTAGAGGGGCATATCCCCCACGGGGACAATTTGGAGTGAAGTCCCCAGGCAAAGTACCAAGTCGGCATTCTTCAATATTTTTTTCTTTAAAGGAGATATTCCAAACCTTGGCAAAAGTGATAGAAGTGGAGTAATCCGACTCTGGAAGGGCGTCTTCCCAATCCAAGACAGAATCGATCATTTTCCCTCGACAGGATTTACCCGTCGTCGTACCCGGACAACTTCTACCCGTTGGTTTCATACCCACTGTCCCTACTGGTACGTCAAGATAACTTCGAGTCCCGCAACGATCACACTGCTCACAGAAGACATTTCCATGAAGTTCTGCCAGTCGATTTAAAGGGAAACCAGAGCGCGGGACAATTCCATCAACATTTTGGGATATTAGGTATCTGGAATGATTAAAAATTGCCATAATTGTGGGAATAGAGCAATTTTTAAAGGCCTAACTCACTTGAGCATTCCCCTCTGTTCCAAGGCGACGAGGGCCATGTGCGTCGTCGTTGGCGTCGCCTTGGAAAAGTCGACGCTCATTGCTTTTTCGCCTTTCTTTTCCATTGTCCAGACACCATTTGGTCCACGAAAATCGGCAATTCCAGCTGAGGTGGATATCCCGGCACCGGCGATGACCACACAACATTTGCTATTACGCAGGAGAATCGCCAATTCCTGGCATTTCTTCTCTACTTCTTCTGTTGTGTCAAAAATCTTGAATTTCTATTTAAAAAAAAGGAGGGCAACCAACCTCGACCATTCCAACTTTTCCCTTATTTTCGTAGGGAGAAAGGGCATCCGCGTAACAGAGGGACATCTTCTTTGATTAGAAAGAGATTTCAAAATTACAGATATTTATAGGAATTTTCCCGCTTTAAACTCAATTTAAATCTTAAAAAAACATAAAATTTATTAAAAATATAACAAAAAACATAAATAACAACAAACTTTTACAAATAAATATTTTTGTAGATGGTAGTTCTTCCCGCGGCTACTGGAATCCTTGAAAGGAGACTTTGTATCCGAGGAAAATCTTGATATCCATTTTTACACATCTGCATGATCGAATTTGGTCCTTCATAATCGATGCTAAAAAATACAATTAAATATTAGAAATAAGCTTACTTGGGATTATTCCAAAGTCTCATTTCTTCTGCTATAATTAAATTTTGGATGTGTAATTCATTTTTAGAAAAATCGGAATCTAATCGAAGTTTACTAAAAATGAAAAATATTGTAAAAGAAATCTGGCTAACCTTTTAAGATCTTCATTTTGTTCTTGTTGAAATTGATAATAATAAGAACGTCCGGCAATTGAGGCGAGTTGTTCAGCGGTGAGAGGAGCTGCCTCCTTGACTTTGCCATTTATCTGATCCATTCGATATTGTAGATAATATTGATCCTCTCTGCTATTGAAATTTTCTTCTTGGCTGATCTAAAACAAGTATAAATATGAAAAAAGGTAAATTACTGACCATTTTCTGTAATTCTAGATGTTTTGATGGCGGCGTAAGTTGCAATAGGACATCGACACAAAATCGACGCTCTCTAATATTGGAAGATACTATTCGGAGTTGATTTACTTGATCCAGGAGAAGGGTAATTGTTCTGAAAAATTAAAGTTAAAAGAAATTCCATTATTTTTTAGTAATTTCACCCAAAATACCACATTTTTTGCAGCAACAAAGTCTAAAATTTAAAAATAAAGAACTAACTTCAATTCATAATCAGAATAAAATTCTGGATGGACAAGAATATATCGCTTTAATAACGTCAACAATAAAATCCGTTGAGATTGTGGTAAAGATAAAAGATTATGAAATTTATCTTCTCTCCATTGATTCCATAACGTTTTCTGGCTTCCAATTAATACAAAAAGAGGTAGTTTTCTATGTGATGTAATCCGTTTCAATAAGAATCCTGAAATCATTCATTTAAAGACAAAATTAAATTAAAAATCTTACCAAAAACAATAATAGCAGCACTTCGAGCCAAGAAATTTGATGAATTTTGAACTTCCAAACAAAATGAGAAAAGAATTGGGCAAGAAGAGTCGGGAAGCTCTGAAAATTTCAATTAAAATTACAAAAATACTTACTACAATCATTTTGAGAGACGAAATGTTTGACAGTCTTCAAAATCCTTGCTAAAATGGATGGATCCGTGGCCAGGGAGAGGTATGGTTCAATCTTTTTCCAAAACGACACAAAATAGCGAGGAGTATTGTGACAGGAAGACCATAAAAGGCGAGATAAAACAAGTGTTCGAATTTCTGTCTTGGGACAAAGAAGATAATCCATCAGCTGAAACCACTTTGGTTTAAAAAAAGAAATATTACTTTTGGGAAGAACTTTCCAGTTAGCATCTTCTCTTTCTCAAATAATTCTTCTAATGCTGTACAGCCAGAATCAACAATTGCCTAGAAAAATGATAAATTTTAGAAGTAATTAAAAAAACCTTACCTTTATTCGAGTTCTTGTTACAATATTCCATAAAAAATTGGCTTTATTCTCTTTTTCTTTAATAATTTCTGTTGATGAGGTAACAAGTTCAATTGAATCCTAAAAAACGAGAAATAATTGTTGAATAAATTCCAACTTACACTAATTTGTTTGACAAAAACCCGTTCATTAATTCCTAATTCTTTAAAACGTAGATGAACTGTGGGAAATGGCGGTACTTGGCCGTCTTTCTCCGACCCATGTTTCTTCAATAATTCGTCAATAAATTCTATCAATTTTGGCTCTTCTTCAGGAATTTCCGGCACAAGTAGATTCTCTGGGACATAAACTTTGTCTACTGGCCGTTGTTCTTCTTTTTCAACTATTTTCGACTCTGAAAAACGTTAAAAATAATTGAAATGGACTAAAACAAACGTTTTTCCTCGCGAGATTCTCCTCCAATCAATTTCAATAATTTTTCTGCTTTATTTCTAATCTCATCATCATGCCAAACTAATGCATATTGCAGAAACTGAAAGAAAAACATTCAAAAGTAATTTAAATTGAATTCACCTTATTTTCTGGAGATAAACGAGTCTCCTTAGCTTTTTTCGTTGTAAATTTTTCGTAAAATGTCTCCCAAACTGCGAGGAATGCTGCCAGAAGCCGATCTTCAGGCCATTTAACTCCGGAAGACTCTTCCCAATTCCATTCTGGATCAATACAACTAAAATCCTAAATGTTACAAGTAAAAAATGAAACAAAACGCTGAAACCTCAAAATATTCCAATTTCGGTGGCCAAAAGTGTTCTCTCGGCCGATTAAACTGTTCTTCACATCGTTTTTCTAAATTATTTAATATCCTTTGGATTGCTTCTAATCCATGAGGTTCTTTAGGCCATCGCTGGATCCAACAACGAAGGACACTGCCATAAATCGCTCTAAATATTGAAAATATTAAGGAACAAAGAAAACTAACAGATTTTTTGAGAGTAATAAAGGAACAATAGTCTCCACGGTCTCCTTTAAATTATGACAAAGAAATTCCGAAATCAAAGGAGAAGCAGCACTGGCGAGTTCTTGATTAGCAGCCCACATTGGAATAGCTTTGAGCCAGTTATCAAAGAAAGGTAACTAAAGACAAATATAATCGTTAAAAAGTTAAATTTGACCTTTTTCCTGTGTACTTTTGAAATTAAACTGATTAGAAGAAGATTTCCTGGCAGATAAAAGCCAATTTCTTGACAAATTTCAGCCATTTCTAATAATTCTTCGTCGTTATTGTTCAATTTAGCTATTGCTTTGAATATTGACGTGTGATTTTCATTTCTTAATTCGGAAAGGGTTAAAGCAACAAAGACGAGATTTCTAAAAAGAGAATAAATGATAAAATTAAAAAAACCAAACCTTCTGAGATCGGAAAATTCATTCTGCTCAAGTTTTTCTCTAACCAGTTCCTTTTCTTTGCTAATTTTCTCAATAAGCTTTGTATAAAATAAATATTCATCTGTTGAGGATCTAAAAATCGAGTTTTATCAAGAAAACATTAAAAATTAACACAATCTGGGAATTCTTTCCATAAGAGCACAGCCAATGCCGAATTAACGCAATAAGAAAAGATGGACCATCGACATCGAGAGCAGCGGCTAATCCGAGCCAATCTCGCCTAATTTGGCCACTTCTGTGTAACAATTCGGCTGCTAATTTTCGTAATCCAAGAGAATTTGATATTTTCAAGATTTCCTCTGCTTTCTGCTTCAATACATTGTCATATTCTTCGTGTTTTTTTAGTGAAATACATGCTTTCTAAAAAAACATTCATAAATAATAATAGAATAAAGTTTACCTGAAAAGCGCTCAATAATTGGGCATCTTCTTTCGATTCCTTACCCATTTGGATCTAAAAATGAAAAATATTAAAAAGAAAATTTAAAATAAGTAATGCAAGCAAATGAATGAAAATGGATACGTGATAGAGAGAAAGACGAGAACACGCCGCTTCCGACCAGCGCAGTAGAAAGACTGACGCAGCAATATGAGAGCAAATCGACAAAGAACACATTGACCAGCAATAACGTTTTCGGAAGAATATCAAAAAGTTACAATTATTGCGTACAAATTTATCGGGAAATTTGAAACCTCCCTATTTTTCTTTTGCATAAAGACCTGCAGAATTCTGACTTCTTCCTATAAAACTAACAGACAATCTGTAAATGACAATATCTGCATCAAAACAATGGGAGAGTACAGCTAGCAAATAGATAAAAATGAAAATCGGAAGAAAAGCGGGCCACCGCGCCATGGTTATGGTCAATTTCAGGATGGAACAAAACTGTCGTGGACACCGCAATGCTGACAACCACGATAAAAAAAATTACATTGTCGTGGACACCACCATGGTGTCGACCACGATAAAAAAATTAAATTGTCGTGGACACCACCATGGTGACGACCACGGCAAAAAAATTAAAATGTCGTGGACACTACCATGGTGACGACCACGATAAAAAGATGGTGACGACCACGATAAAAAGATGGTGACGACCACGGCAAAAAAATTAAATTGTCGTGGACACCACCATGGTGACGACCACGGCAAAAAAATTAAATTGTCGTGGACACCACCATGGTGTCGACCACGATAAAAAGATGGTGACGACCACGATAAAAAAATTAAATTGTCGTGGACACCACCATGGTGTCGACCACGGCAAAAAAATTAAATTGTCGTGGACACCACCATGGTGTCGACCACGATAAAAAGATGGTGACGACCACGGCAAAAAAATTAAATGGTCGTGGACACCACCATGGTGTCGACCACGGCAAAAAAATTAAATTGTCGTGGACACCACCATGGTGACGACCACGATAAAAAGATGGTGACGACCACGGCAAAAAAATTAAATTGTCGTGGACACCACCATGGTGTCGACCACAACAAAAAAATTAAATTGTCGTGGACACCACCATGGTGACGACCACGATAAAAAGATGGTGACGACCACGGCAAAAAAATTAAATTGTCGTGGACACCACCATGGTGACGACCACGATAAAAAAATTAAATTGTCGTGGACACCACCATGGTGTCGACCACGATAAAAAAATTAAATGGTCGTGGACACCACCATGGTGACGACCACGATAAAAAAATTAAATTGCCGTGGACACCACCATGGTGACGACCATGATAAAAAGATGGTGACGACCACGATAAAAAGATGGTGATGACCACGATAAAAAAATTAAATTGTCGTGGACACCACCATGGTGACGACCACGATAAAAAGATGGTGACGACCACGATAAAAAGATGGTGACGACCACGGCAAAAAAATTAAATTGTCGTGGACACCATGGCGTCGACCACGACAAAAAAATTAAATTTTCGTGTTCACCACCATGGTGTCGACCACGATAAAAAAAATTAAATGGTCGTGGGCACCATGGTGTCGACCACGATAAAAAAAACTTAAATTGTCGTGGACACCACCATGGTGTCGACCAGGGCAAAAAAATTAAATTGTCGTGGACACCACCATGGTGACGACCACGATAAAAAAATTAAATTGTCGTGGACACCACCATGGTGACGACCACGGCAAAAAAATTAAATTGTCGTGGACACCACCATGGTGACGACCACGATAAAAAAATGGTGACGACCACGATAAAAAAATTAAATTGTCGTGGACACCACCATGGTGACGACCACGATAAAAAAATTAAATTGTCGTGGACACCACCATGGTGACGACCACGATAAAAAGATGGTGACGACCACGATAAAAAGATGGTGACGACCACGGCAAAAAAATTAAATTGTCGTGGACACCATGGCGTCGACCACGACAAAAAAATTAAATGGTCGTGGACACCACCATGGTGACGACCACGATAAAAAAATTAAATTGCCGTGGACACCACCATGGTGACGACCACGATAAAAAGATGGTGACGACCACGATAAAAAAATTAAATTGTCGTGGACACCACCATGGTGTCGACCACAACAAAAAAATTAAATTGTCGTGGACACCACCATGGTGATGACCACGACAAAAAAATTAAATTGTCGTGTTCACCACCATGGTGTCGACCACGATAAAAAAAATTAAATGGTCGTGGACACCATGGTGTCGACCACGATAAAAAAACTTAAATTGTCGTGGACACCACCATGGTGACGACCACGATAAAAAAATTAAATTGTCGTGTACACCACCATGGTGTCGACCACAACAAAAAAATTAAATTGTCGTGGACACCACCATGGTGACGACCACGATAAAAAAATTAAATTGCCGTGGACACCACCATGGTGACGACCACGATAAAAAGATGGTGACGACCACGGCAAAAAAATTAAATTGTCGTGGACACCATGGCGTCGACCACGATAAAAAAA
Source organism: Oscheius sp. DF5033 (assembly GCA_964036215.1). Taxonomy (NCBI): domain Eukaryota; kingdom Metazoa; phylum Nematoda; class Chromadorea; order Rhabditida; family Rhabditidae; genus Oscheius; species Oscheius sp. DF5033. The sequence goes on from CAXIWN010000011.1 coordinate 3,290,676, forward strand.
CTTAAATTGTCGTGGACACCACCATGGTGACGACCACGATAAAAAAATTAAATTGTCGTGGACACCACCATGGTGACGACCACGATAAAAAGATGGTGACGACCACGATAAAAAGATGGTGACGACCACGATAAAAAGATGGTGACGACCACGACAAAAAAATTAAATTGTCGTGGACACCACCATGGTGTCGACCACGGCAAAAAAATTAAATTGTCGTGGACACCACCATGGTGACGACCACGATAAAAAAATTAAATTGTCGTGGACACCACCATGGTGACGACCACGATAAAAAGATTAAATTGTCGTGGACACCACCATGGTGACGACCACGGCAAAAAAATTAAATTGTCGTGGACACCACCATGGTGTCGACCACGGCAAAAAAATTAAATTGTCGTGGACACCACCATGGTGACGACCACGATAAAAAAATGGTGACGACCACGATAAAAAAATTAAATTGTCGTGGACACCACCATGGTGACGACCACGATAAAAAGATGGTGACGACCACGATAAAAAGATGGTGACGACCACGACAAAAAAATTAAATTGTCGTGGACACCATGGCGTCGACCACGACAAAAAAATTAAATGGTCGTGGACACCACCATGGTGTCGACCACGGCAAAAAAATTAAATTGTCGTGTTCACCACCATGGTGACGACCACGATAAAAAGATGGTGACGACCACGGCAAAAAAATTAAATTGTCGTGGACACCACCATGGCGTCGACCACGACAAAAAAATTAAATTGTCGTGGACACCACCATGGTGACGACCACGATAAAAAAATTAAATTGTCGTGGACACCACCATGGTGTCGACCACGGCAAAAAAATTAAATTGTCGTGGACACCACCATGGTGACGACCACGGCAAAAAAATTAAATTGTCGTGGACACCACCATGGTGTCGACCACGGCAAAAAAATTAAATTGTCGTGGACACCACCATGGTGACGACCACGATAAAAAGATGGTGACGACCACGGCAAAAAAATTAAATTGTCGTGGACACCACCATGGTGACGACCACGATAAAAAGATGGTGACGACCACGGCAAAAAAATTAAATTGTCGTGGACACCACCATGGTGTCGACCACGGCAAAAAAATTAAATTGTCGTGGACACCACCATGGTGACGACCACGATAAAAAAATTAAATTGTCGTGGACACCACCATGGTGACGACCACGATAAAAAGATTAAATTGTCGTGGACACCACCATGGTGACGACCACGGCAAAAAAATTAAATTGTCGTGGACACCACCATGGTGTCGACCACGGCAAAAAAATTAAATTGTCGTGGACACCACCATGGTGACGACCACGGCAAAAAAATTAAATTGTCGTGGACACCACCATGGTGTCGACCACGGCAAAAAAATTAAATTGTCGTGGACACCACCATGGTGACGACCACGATAAAAAAATGGTGACGACTACGATAGAAAAATTAAATTGTCGTGGACACCACCATGGTGACGACCACGACAAAAAAATTAAATTGTCGTGGACACCACCATGGTGACGTCCACGATAAAAAGATTAAATTGTCGTGGACACCACCATGGTGACGACCACGATAAAAAAATTAAATTGTCGTGGACACCACCATGGTGACGACCACGACAAAAAAATTAAATTGTCGTGGACACCACCATGGTGACGACCACGATAAAAAAATTAAATTGTCGTGGACACCACCATGGTGTCGACCACGATAAAAAAATTAAATTGTCGTGGACACCACCATGGTGACGACCACGATAAAAAGATGGTGACGACCACGATAAAAAAATTAAATTGTCGTGGACACCACCATGGTGACGACCACGATAAAAAAATTAAATTGTCGTGGACACCTCCATGGTGTCGACCACAACAAAAAAATTAAATTGTCGTGGACACCACCATGGTGACGACCACGATAAAAAGATGGTGACGACCACGATAAAAAAATTAAATTGTCGTGGACACCACCATGGTGACGACCACGACAAAAAAATTAAATTGTCGTGGACACCACCATGGTGACGACCACGATAAAAAGATGGTGACGACCACGATAAAAAGATGGTGACGACCACGATAAAAAAATTTAATTGTCGTGGACACCACCATGGTGACGACCACGACAAAAAAATTAAATTGTCGTGGACACCAGCATGGTGACGACCACGATAAAAAAATGGTGACGGCCACGATAAAAAAATTAAATTGTCGTGGACACCACCATGGTGACGACCACGATAAAAAAATTAAATTGCCGTGGACACCACCATGGTGACGACCACGATAAAAAGATGGTGACGACCACGATAAAAAGATGGTGACGACCACGGCAAAAAAATTAAATTGTCGTGGACACCACCATGGTGACGACCACGATAAAAAAATTAAATTGCCGTGGACACCACCATGGTGACGACCACGATAAAAAGATGGTGACGACCACGATAAAAAGATGGCGTCGACCACGACAAAAAAATTAAATTGTCGTGTTCACCACCATGGTGTCGACCACGATAAAAAAACTTAAATTGTCGTGTTCACCACCATGGTGACGACCACGATAAAAAGATGGTGACGACCACGGCAAAAAAATTAAATTGTCGTGGACACCACCATGGTGACGACCACGATAAAAAATTAAATTGTCGTGGACACCACCATGGTGACGACCACGATAAAAAAATGGTGACGACCACGATAAAAAAATTAAATTGTCGTGGACACCACCATGGTGACGACCACGACAAAAAAATTAAATTGTCGTGGACACCACCATGGTGACGTCCACGATAAAAAGATTAAATTGTCGTGGACACCACCATGGTGACGACCACGATAAAAAAATGGTGACGACCACGATAAAAAAATTAAATTGTCGTGGACACCACCATGGTGACGACCACGACAAAAAAATTAAATTGTCGTGGACACCACCATGGTGACGACCACGATAAAAAAATTAAATTGTCGTGGACACCACCATGGTGTCGACCACGATAAAAAGATGGTGACGACCACGATAAAAAGATGGTGACGACCGCGGCAAAAAAATTAAATTGTCGTGGACACCATGGCGTCGACCACGACAAAAAAAATTAAATTGTCGTGTTCACCACCATGGTGTCGACCACGATAAAAAAATTAAATGGTCGTGGACACCACCATGGTGACGACCACGATAAAAAGATGGTGACGACCACGATAAAAAAATTAAATTGTCGTGGACACCACCATGGTGACGACCACGATAAAAAAATTAAATTGTCGTGGACACCACCATGGTGTCGACCACAACAAAAAAATTAAATTGTCGTGGACACCACCATGGTGATGACCACTACAAAAAAATTAAATTGTCGTGTTCACCACCATGGTGTCGACCACGATAAAAAAAATTAAATGGTCGTGGACACCATGGTGTCGACCACGATAAAAAAACTTAAATTGTCGTGGACACCACCATGGTGACGACCACGGCAAAAAAATTAAATTGCCGTGGACACCACCATGGTGACGACCACGATAAAAAAATTAAATTGCCGTGGACACCACCATGGTGACGACCACGATAAAAAGATGGTGACGACCACGATAAAAAGATGGTGACGACCACGGCAAAAAAATTAAATTGTCGTGGACACCATGGCGTCGACCACGATAAAAAAACTTAAATTGTCGTGGACACCACCATGGTGACGACCACGACAAAAAAATTAAATTGTCGTGGACACCACCATGGTGACGACCACGATAAAAAGATTAAATTGTCGTGGACACCACCATGGTGACGACCACGATAAAAAAATGGTGACGACCACGATAAAAAAATTAAATTGTCGTGGACACCACCATGGTGACGACCACGATAAAAAAATTAAATTGTCGTGGACACCACCATGGTGACGACCACGATAAAAAGATGGTGACGACCACGATAAAAAGATGGTGACGACCACGATAAAAAGATGGTGACGACCACGGCAAAAAAATTAAATTGTCGTGGACACCACCATGGTGTCGACCACGGCAAAAAAATTAAATTGTCGTGGACACCACCATGGTGACGACCACGATAAAAAAATTAAATTGTCGTGGACACCACCATGGTGACGACCACGATAAAAAGATTAAATTGTCGTGGACACCACCATGGTGACGACCACGGCAAAAAAATTAAATTGTCGTGGACACCACCATGGTGTCGACCACGGCAAAAAAATTAAATTGTCGTGGACACCACCATGGTGACGACCACGATAAAAAAATTAAATTGTCGTGGACACCACCATGGTGACGACCACGATAAAAAGATTAAATTGTCGTGGACACCACCATGGTGACGACCACGGCAAAAAAATTAAATTGTCGTGGACACCACCATGGTGTCGACCACGATAAAAAGATGGTGACGACCACGATAAAAAAATTAAATTGTCGTGGACACCACCATGGTGACGACCACGATAAAAAGATGGTGACGACCACGATAAAAAAATTAAATTGTCGTGGACACCACCATGGTGACGACCACGATAAAAAAATTAAATTGTCGTGGACACCACCATGGTGTCGACCACAACAAAAAAATTAAATTGTCGTGGACACCACCATGGTGACGACCACGATAAAAAGATGGTGACGACCACGATAAAAAAATTAAATTGTCGTAGACACCACCATGGTGACGACCACGACAAAAAAATTAAATTGTCGTGGACACCACCATGGTGACGACCACGATAAAAAGATGGTGACGACCACGATAAAAAGATGGTGACGACCACGATAAAAAAATTTAATTGTCGTGGACACCACCATGGTGACGACCACGACAAAAAAATTAAATTGTCGTGGACACCACCATGGTGACGACCACGATAAAAAAATGGTGACGGCCACGATAAAAAAATTAAATTGTCTTGGACACCACCATGGTGACCACCACGATAAAAAGATTAAATTGTCGTGGACACCACCATGGTGTCGACCACGATAAAAAAATGGTGACGGCCACGATAAAAAAATTAAATTGTCGTGGACACCACCATGGTGACGACCACGATAAAAAAATTAAATTGCCGTGGACACCATGGTGTCGACCACGATAAAAAAACTTAAATTGTCGTGGACACCACCATGGTGACGACCACGATAAAAAAATTAAATTGCCGTGGACACCACCATGGTGACGACCACGATAAAAAAATTAAATTGCCGTGGACACCACCATGGTGACGACCACGATAAAAAGATGGTGACGACCACGATAAAAAGATGGTGACGACCACGGCAAAAAAATTAAATTGTCGTGGACACCATGGCGTCGACCACGATAAAAAAACTTAAATTGTCGTGGACACCACCATGGTGACGACCACGACAAAAAAATTAAATTGTCGTGGACACCACCATGGTGACGACCACGATAAAAAAATGGTGACGACCACGATAAAAAAATTAAATTGTCGTGGACACCACCATGGTGACGACCACGGCAAAAAAATTAAATGATCGTGGACACCATGGTGTCGACCACGATAAAAAAACTTAAATTGTCGTGGACACCACCATGGTGACGACCACGACAAAAAAATTAAATTGTCGTGGACACCACCATGGTGACGACCACGATAAAAAAATGGTGACGACCACGATAAAAAAATTAAATTGTCGTGGACACCACCATGGTGACGACCACGATAAAAAAATTAAATTGTCGTGGACACCACCATGGTGACGACCACGATAAAAAGATGGTGACGACCACGATAAAAAGATGGTGACGACCACGATAAAAAGATGGTGACGACCACGGCAAAAAAATTAAATTGTCGTGGACACCACCATGGTGTCGACCACGGCAAAAAAATTAAATTGTCGTGGACACCACCATGGTGACGACCACGATAAAAAAATTAAATTGTCGTGGACACCACCATGGTGACGACCACGATAAAAAGATTAAATTGTCGTGGACACCACCATGGTGACGACCACGGCAAAAAAATTAAATTGTCATGGACACCACCATGGTGTCGACCACGGCAAAAAAATTAAATTGTCGTGGACACCACCATGGTGACGACCACGATAAAAAAATTAAATTGTCGTGGACACCACCATGGTGACGACCACGATAAAAAGATTAAATTGTCGTGGACACCACCATGGTGACGACCACGGCAAAAAAATTAAATTGTCGTGGACACCACCATGGTGTCGACCACGGCAAAAAAATTAAATTGTCGTGGACACCACCATGGTGACGACCACGATAAAAAAATGGTGACGACCACGACAAAAAAATTAAATTGTCGTGGACACCATGGCGTCGACCACGACAAAAAAATTAAATGGTCGTGGACACCACCATGGTGTCGACCACGGCAAAAAAATTAAATTGTCGTGTTCACCACCATGGTGTCGACCACGATAAAAAGATGGTGACGACCACGATAAAAAAATTAAATTGTCGTGGACACCGCCATGGTGTCGACCACGGCAAAAAAATTAAATTGTCGTGGACACCGCCATGGTGACGACCACGGCAAAAAAATTAAATTGTCGTGGACACCACCATGGCGTCGACCACGACAAAAAAATTAAATTGTCGTGGACACCACCATGGTGACGACCACGATAAAAAAATTAAATTGTCGTGGACACCACCATGGTGTCGACCACGGCAAAAAAATTAAATTGTCGTGGACACCACCATGGTGACGACCACGGCAAAAAAATTAAATTGTCGTGGACACCACCATGGTGTCGACCACGGCAAAAAAATTAAATTGTCGTGGACACCACCATGGTGACGACCACGATAAAAAAATGGTGACGACTACGATAGAAAAATTAAATTGTCGTGGACACCACCATGGTGACGACCACGACAAAAAAATTAAATTGTCGTGGACACCACCATGGTGACGTCCACGATAAAAAGATTAAATTGTTGTGGACACCACCATGGTGACGACCACGATAAAAAAATGGTGACGACCACGATAAAAAAATTAAATTGTCGTGGACACCACCATGGTGACGACCACGACAAAAAAATTAAATTGTCGTGGACACCACCATGGTGACGACCACGATAAAAAAATTAAATTGTCGTGGACACCACCATGGTGACGACCACGATAAAAAAATGGTGACGACCACGATAAAAAAATTAAATTGTCGTGGACACCACCATGGTGACGACCACGACAAAAAAATTAAATTGTCGTGGACACCACCATGGTGACGACCACGGCAAAAAAATTAAATTGTCGTGGACACCACCATGGTGACGACCACGATAAAAAAATTAAATTGTCGTGGACACCACCATGGTGACGACCACGATAAAAAAATGGTGACGACCACGATAAAAAAATTAAATTGTCGTGGACACCACCATGGTGTCGACCACGATAAAAAAATTAAATTGTCGTGGACACCACCATGGTGACGACCACGATAAAAAGATGGTGACGACCACGATAAAAAAATTAAATTGTCGTGGACACCACCATGGTGACGACCACAACAAAAAAATTAAATTGTCGTGGACACCACCATGGTGACGACCACGATAAAAAAATTAAATTGTCGTGGACACCACCATGGTGACGACCACGATAAAAAAATTAAATTGTCGTGGACACCACCATGGTGACGACCACGATAAAAAAATTAAATTGTCGTGGACACCACCATGGTGTCGACCACAACAAAAAAATTAAATTGTCGTGGACACCACCATGGTGACGACCACGATAAAAAGATGGTGACGACCACGGCAAAAAAATTAAATTGTCGTGGACACCACCATGGTGACGACCACGACAAAAAAATTAAATTGTCGTGGACACCACCATGGTGTCGACCACGATAAAAAAATTAAATTGTCGTGGACACCACCATGGTGACGACCACGACAAAAAAATTAAATTGTCGTGGACACCACCATGGTGTCGACCACGATAAAAAAATTAAATTGTCGTGGACACCACCATGGTGACCACCACGATAAAAAGATGGTGACGACCACGATAAAAAAATTAAATTGTCGTGGACACCACCATGGTGACGACCACGATAAAAAGATGGTGACGACCACGATAAAAAAATTAAATTGTCGTGGACACCACCATGGTGACGACCACGATAAAAAAATTAAATTGTCGTGGACACCACCATGGTGTCGACCACAACAAAAAAATTAAATTGTCGTGGACACCACCATGGTGACGACCACGATAAAAAGATGGTGACGACCACGGCAAAAAAATTAAATTGTCGTGGACACCACCATGGTGACGACCACGATAAAAAAATTAAATTGTCGTGGACACCACCATGGTGACGACCACGATAAAAAAATGGTGACGACCACGATAAAAAAATTAAATTGTCGTGGACACCACCATGGTGTCGACCACGATAAAAAAATTAAATTGTCGTGGACACCACCATGGTGACGACCACGATAAAAAGATGGTGACGACCACGATAAAAAAATTAAATTGTCGTGGACACCACCATGGTGACGACCACAACAAAAAAATTAAATTGTCGTGGACACCACCATGGTGACGACCACGATAAAAAGATGGTGACGACCACGATAAAAAAATTAAATTGTCGTGGACACCACCATGGTGACGACCACGACAAAAAAATTAAATTGTCGTGGACACCACCATGGTGACGACCACGATAAAAAGATGGTGACGACCACGATAAAAAAATTTAATTGTCGTGGACACCACCATGGTGACGACCACGACAAAAAAATTAAATTATCGTGGACACCACCATGGTGACGACCACGATAAAAAGATTAAATTGTCGTGGACACCACCATGGTGACGACCACGATAAAAAAGTGGTGACGGCCACGATAAAAAAATTAAATTGTCGTGGACACCACCATGGTGACCACCACGATAAAAAGATTAAATTGTCGTGGACACCACCATGGTGACGACCACGATAAAAAAGTGGTGACGGCCACGATAAAAAAATTAAATTGTCGTGGACACCACCATGGTGACCACCACGATAAAAAGATTAAATTGTCGTGGACACCACCATGGTGTCGACCACGATAAAAAAATGGTGACGGCCACGATAAAAAAATTAAATTGTCGTGGACACCACCATGGTGACGACCACGATAAAAAATTAAATTGCCGTGGACACCACCATGGTGACGACCACGATAAAAAGATGGTGACGACCACGATAAAAAGATGGTGACGACCACGGCAAAAAAATTAAATTGTCGTGGACACCATGGCGTCGACCACGACAAAAAAATTAAATTGTCGTGTTCACCACCATGGTGTCGACCACGATAAAAAATTAAATTGTCGTGGACACCACCATGGTGTCGACCACGGCAAAAAAACTTAAATTGTCGTGGACACCACCATGGTGACGACCACGATAAAAAAATGGTGACGACCACGATAAAAAAATTAAATTGTCGTGGACACCACCATGGCGACGACCACGACAAAAAAATTAAATTGTCGTGGACACCACCATGGTGACGACCACGATAAAAAAATGGTGACGACCACGATAAAAAAATTAAATTGTCGTGGACACCACCATGGTGACGACCACGATAAAAAATTAAATTGTCGTGGACACCACCATGGTGACGACCACGACAAAAAAATTAAATTGTCGTGGACACCACCATGGTGACGTCCACGATAAAAAGATTAAATTGTCGTGGACACCACCATGGTGACGACCACGATAAAAAAATGGTGACGACCACGATAAAAAAATTAAATTGTCGTGGACACCACCATGGTGACGACCACGATAAAAAATTAAATTGTCGTGGACACCACCATGGTGACGACCACGACAAAAAAATTAAATTGTCGTGGACACCACCATGGTGACGTCCACGATAAAAAGATTAAATTGTCGTGGACACCACCATGGTGACGACCACGATAAAAAAATGGTGACGACCACGATAAAAAAATTAAATTGTCGTGGACACCACCATGGTGACGACCACGATAAAAAAATTAAATTGTCGTGGACACCACCATGGTGACGACCACGATAAAAAGATGGTGACGACCACGATAAAAAAATTAAATTGTCGTGGACACCACCATGGTGTCGACCACGATAAAAAGATGGTGACGACCACGATAAAAAAATTAAATTGTCGTGGACACCACCATGGTGACGACCACGACAAAAAAATTAAATTGTCGTGGACACCACCATGGTGTCGACCACGATAAAAAGATGGTGACGACCACGATAAAAAAATTAAATTGTCGTGGACACCACCATGGTGACGACCACGATAAAAAAATGGTGACGACCACGATAAAAAAATTAAATTGTCGTGGACACCACCATGGTGACGACCACGATAAAAAAAATTAAATTGTCGTGGACACCATGGTGTCGACCACGACAACAAAATTGAATTGTCGTGGACACCACCATGGTGACGACCACGATAAAAAGATGGTGACGACCACGGCAAAAAAATTAAATTGTCGTGGACACCACCATGGTGACGACCACGATAAAAAAATTAAATTGTCGTGGACACCACCATGGTGACGACCACGATAAAAAAATGGTGACGACCACGATAAAAAAATTAAATTGTCGTGGACACCACCATGGTGACGACCACGATAAAAAAATTAAATTGTCGTGGACACCACCATGGTGACGACCACGATAAAAAAATGGTGACGACCACGATAAAAAAATTAAATTGTCGTGGACACCACCATGGTGTCGACCACAACAAAAAAATTAAATTGTCGTGGACACCACCATGGTGACGACCACGACAAAAAAATTAAATTGTCGTGGACACCACCATGGTGACGACCACGATAAAAAAATTAAATTGTCGTGGACACCACCATGGTGACGACCACGATAAAAAAATGGTGACGACCACGATAAAAAAATTAAATTGTCGTGGACACCACCATGGTGACGACCACGATAAAAAAATGGTGACGACCACGATAAAAAAATTAAATTGTCGTGGACACCACCATGGTGTCGACCACAACAAAAAAATTAAATTGTCGTGGACACCACCATGGTGACGACCACGATAAAAAGATGGTGACGACCACGATAAAAAAATTAAATTGTCGTGGACACCACCATGGTGACGACCACGACAAAAAAATTAAATTGTCGTGGACACCACCATGGTGACGACCACGATAAAAAGATGGTGACGACCACGATAAAAAGATGGTGACGACCACGATAAAAAAATTAAATTGTCGTGGACACCACCATGGTGTCGACCACAACAAAAAAATTAAATTGTCGTGGACACCACCATGGTGACGACCACGATAAAAAGATGGTGACGACCACGATAAAAAAACTAAATTGTCGTGGACACCACCATGGTGACGACCACGATAAAAAAATTAAATTGTCGTGGACACCACCATGGTGACGACCACGATAAAAAGATGGTGACGACCACGATAAAAAAATTAAATTGTCGTGGACACCACCATGGTGTCGACCACAACAAAAAAATTAAATTGTCGTGGACACCACCATGGTGACGACCACGATAAAAAAATTAAATTGTCGTGGACACCACCATGGTGACGACCAAGATAAAAAGATGGTGACGACCACGATAAAAAAATTAAATTGTCGTGGACACCACCATGGTGACGACCACGACAAAAAAATTAAATTGTCGTGGACACCACCATGGTGACGACCACGATAAAAAGATGGTGACGACCACGATAAAAAGATGGTGACGACCACGATAAAAAAATTTAATTGTCGTGGACACCACCATGGTGACGACCACGACAAAAAAATTAAATTGTCGTGGACACCACCATGGTGACGACCACGATAAAAAAATTAAATTGTCGTGGACACCACCATGGTGACGACCAAGATAAAAAGATGGTGACGACCACGATAAAAAAATTAAATTGTCGTGGACACCACCATGGTGACGACCACGACAAAAAAATTAAATTGTCGTGGACACCACCATGGTGACGACCACGATAAAAAGATGGTGACGACCACGATAAAAAGATGGTGACGACCACGATAAAAAAATTTAATTGTCGTGGACACCACCATGGTGACGACCACGACAAAAAAATTAAATTGTCGTGGACACCACCATGGTGACGACCACGATAAAAAAATGGTGACGGCCACGATAAAAAAATTAAATTGTCGTGGACACCGCCATGGTGACCACCACGATAAAAAGATTAAATTGTCGTGGACACCACCATGGTGACGACCACGATAAAAAGATGGTGACGACCACGATAAAAAGATGGTGACGACCACGGCAAAAAAATTAAATTGTCGTGGACACCATGGCGTCGACCACGACAAAAAAATTAAATTGTCGTGTTCACCACCATGGTGTCGACCACGATAAAAAAACTTAAATTGTCGTGGACACCACCATGGTGACGACCACGATAAAAAGATGGTGACGACCACGGCAAAAAAATTAAATTGTCGTGGACACCACCATGGTGACGACCACGATAAAAAATTAAATTGTCGTGGACACCACCATGGTGTCGACCACGGCAAAAAAACTTAAATTGTCGTGGACACCACCATGGTGACGACCACGATAAAAAAATGGTGACGACCACGATAAAAAAATTAAATTGTCGTGGACACCACCATGGTGACGACCACGACAAAAAAATTAAATTGTCGTGGACACCACCATGGTGACGTCCACGATAAAAAGATTAAATTGTCGTGGACACCACCATGGTGACGACCACGATAAAAAAATGGTGACGACCACGATAAAAAAATTAAATTGTCGTGGACACCACCATGGTGACGACCACGACAAAAAAATTAAATTGTCGTGGACACCACCATGGTGACGACCACGATAAAAAAATTAAATTGTCGTGGACACCACCATGGTGACGACCACGATAAAAAGATGGTGACGACCACGATAAAAAAATTAAATTGTCGTGGACACCACCATGGTGTCGACCACGATAAAAAGATGGTGACGACCACGATAAAAAAATTAAATTGTCGTGGACACCACCATGGTGACGACCACGACAAAAAAATTAAATTGTCGTGGACACCACCATGGTGACGACCACGATAAAAAGATGGTGACGACCACGATAAAAAAATTAAATTGTCGTGGACACCACCATGGTGACGACCACGATAAAAAGATGGTGACGACCACGATAAAAAAATTAAATTGTCGTGGACACCACCATGGTGACGACCACGATAAAAAGATGGTGACGACCACGATAAAAAAATTAAATTGTCGTGGACACCACCATGGTGACGACCACGATAAAAAGATGGTGACGACCACGATAAAAAAATTAAATTGTCGTGGACACCACCATGGTGACGACCACGATAAAAAAATGGTGACGACCACGATAAAAAAATTAAATTGTCGTGGACACCACCATGGTGACGACCACGATAAAAAAATTAAATTGTCGTGGACACCACCATGGTGTCGACCACGATAAAAAAATTAAATTGTCGTGGACACCACCATGGTGACGACCACGATAAAAAAATTAAATTGTCGTGGACACCACCATGGTGACGACCACGACAAAAAAATTAAATTGTCGTGGACACCACCATGGTGACGACCACGATAAAAAGATGGTGACGACCACGATAAAAAGATGGTGACGACCACGATAAAAAAATTTAATTGTCGTGGACACCACCATGGTGACGACCACGATAAAAAGATGGTGACGACCACGATAAAAAAATTAAATTGTCGTGGACACCACCATGGTGACGACCACGACAAAAAAATTAAATTGTCGTGGACACCACCATGGTGACGACCACGACAAAAAAATTAAATTGTCGTGGACACCACCATGGTGACGACCACGATAAAAAGATGGTGACGACCACGATAAAAAAATTAAATTGTCGTGGACACCACCATGGTGTCGACCACGATAAAAAAATTAAATTGTCGTGGACACCACCATGGTGACGACCACGATAAAAAAATGGTGACGACCACGATAAAAAAATTAAATTGTCGTGGACACCACCATGGTGACGACCACGATAAAAAAATTAAATTGTCGTGGACACCACCATGGTGTCGACCACGATAAAAAAATTAAATTGTCGTGGACACCACCATGGTGACGACCACGATAAAAAAATTAAATTGTCGTGGACACCACCATGGTGACGACCACGGCAAAAAAATTAAATTGTCGTGGACACCACCATGGTGACGACCACGATAAAAAAATTAAATTGTCGTGGACACCACCATGGTGACGACCACGATAAAAAGATGGTGACGACCACGATAAAAAAATTAAATTGTCGTGGACACCACCATGGTGTCGACCACGATAAAAAGATGGTGACGACCACGATAAAAAAATTAAATTGTCGTGGACACCACCATGGTGACGACCACGACAAAAAAATTAAATTGTCGTGGACACCACCATGGTGACGACCACGATAAAAAAATTAAATTGTCGTGGACACCACCATGGTGACGACCACGATAAAAAGATGGTGACGACCACGATAAAAAAATTAAATTGTCGTGGACACCACCATGGTGACGACCACGATAAAAAAATTAAATTGTCGTGGACACCACCATGGTGTCGACCACGATAAAAAAATTAAATTGTCGTGGACACCACCATGGTGACGACCACGATAAAAAAATTAAATTGTCGTGTACACCACCATGGTGACGACCACGACAAAAAAATTAAATTGTCGTGGACACCACCATGGTGACGACCACGATAAAAAGATGGTGACGACCACGATAAAAAGATGGTGACGACCACGATAAAAAAATTAAATTGTCGTGGACACCACCATGGTGACGACCACGATAAAAAGATGGTGTCGACCACGACAACAAAATTGAATTGTCGTGGACACCACCATGGTGTCGACCACGATAAAAAGATGGTGACGACCACGATAAAAAAATTAAATTGTCGTGGACACCACCATGGTGACGACCACGATAAAAAAATGGTGACGACCACGATAAAAAAATTAAATTGTCGTGGACACCACCATGGTGACGACCACGATAAAAAAAATTAAATTGTCGTGGACACCATGGTGTCGACCACGACAACAAAATTGAATTGTCGTGGACACCACCATGGTGTCGACCACGATAAAAAGATGGTGACGAGCACGATAAAAAAATTAAATTGTCGTGGACACCACCATGGTGACGACCACGATAAAAAAATGGTGACGACCACGATAAAAAAATTAAATTGTCGTGGACACCACCATGGTGACGACCACGATAAAAAAAATTAAATTGTCGTGGACACCATGGTGTCGACCACGACAACAAAATTGAATTGTCGTGGACACCACCATGGTGTCGACCAGGATAAAAAGATGGTGGCGACTACGACAACAAAATTAAATTGTCGTGGACACCACCATGGTGACGACCACGATAAAAAAAATTAAATTGTCGTGGACACCTCCATGGTGACGACGACTATAAAAAAATTGCAAGCGCGCTTGGCGAATATTCTTCTGTGATGGATTCGACTGCAGTACAGAAATCACCTCCTCTGGAACCTTTTTCTTTCTGTGAATTGCTTTGATAAAAATAGCTGGAGCTTGTAGAAAAATGACCGGAACTTGGAGAAAAATGGCGGGAGTTAGTAGAAAGACTGTAGGGCAACGCTGGACATCCGTAAATTGAATCCGTTGCTGATTTTTTGTGTTTCTTTTGTTTTTCGCCTGTTTCTACCCGGGATGTTTCTGTTCAGTTGCAAAAAGTAACATTTTTTTATATTTTTTTATAATTTATTTGTTATCCGTAGTCAACAATCAGAGAGGAACGTCATTTCCAGATAAGGGCCGAATCAGTTTCTATTCTTTTAGTTGGGCTACAGTTAACCTTGTAACTAAGTGGACATGGAATAAACGGCGAGTACAATATTTAAAAAACTGTCAAAAAATGGAGCTGAACTAATTGTGACGGTACGAAGATTATGGGAACCCACTATAAACTATCTTGTCGAAAAAATAAATGTGTGGAGTAGAAATATTTGAAAAGTGGATCAAAATATTACAAACGGAAGGGGGAAAGGGGGTTCAACTACTTCAGCGCTCGTAAAATCTCGGCAGCTATTTCCAAAATCGTCGTCTTATGGCGGCATTAGTCAAATTTGTTCGAGACGATGCCGTGGATTCAAGCCAATATTCAACGACTTAGGAAATAGCTGCGGAGATTTTACGGGCAAAGGAGCCGTTCAACCAAGGGCGCTCTATCGACGAAGAAAATTTGGAATGGGGCAACAATGCCCGGGAGACAATTGAAACGCCAAGGCAAATATCAAAAATCGACGAGAAGGGTCTTATTTGGAAAGAATTACGTGTTATGAGACGGCTGCTAATCCCCAGGACTCCCGGATCCTTCAGAGGCAAATAGCAACTTTCCGGTACCTGGTGGTCCTGGGGCCCCCGTGGATCTCCCCTCCCCTTATTAAGTTCGATCCACGGGGGCCATTAAGCAATGTGTACAAGTTGTACCTTGCCCTGGCTGTTAGCAACCATCGCATAATCGCTGTCCTTTTTCCAACAGACTGAGGAGACAAAAGCCTCTCCTGGAGTGCCCGTATCCTTTCCTGGTCCAGAATAATTTGACACTGTGTAGCTGGCCACCGGCTCTGACAATCCCTTGTAATAGAAGAAAGCCCGGGAATTTTCTGAGCCTGAAAATTGCCATTTAAATGGAGAAACTTCTTGAAACGAACCGCACATGACGTGATCTCCATTTCCACTCAAGCCGACAAAGTTTTTCTCATTCATATGTCCTTTCAAGATTTTTGTGCATTTTCCTTCCCTGATGTTCCAAACTCGGAGGCTGCTATCAGTCGATCTTAATTTATATTACGATAAGTTTTGAAGGAAAACATACGCAGAGACAACCTCGTTGGGATTTATGTAGCGCACATAGCTGACAGCTTTTCGATGTCCTTTGAAAACGTCGACAGGGCGAGAAGTGTTGCGGATGTCGTAGAGATGGACACAATGGTCAGCTGAGCCGAAAACCAGCTCGTAGCTCTTGGTTGGACTGAAGTAGACACAGCATACATTCACTCGGGCTTCGATTTGAGCGACAGAACGGTCGACATTGATATTCCATAATTTTACCTAAAAATTTGTGATATGATTAGATTTTTGGATAAAGCAACCAACCTTGGAATCATCACTTCCACTGGCCATCAATTTTGGCTCGACATTGTTGAAGTGCACAGTCCAGCATCGTCTTTCATGTTCTTTAAATGTTCTCACGACTTTGCTATTCTCCAAGTCCCAGACGGATACATGCCCGTCATAATCACTGCTGGCCAAAATGTGATCCTGATCCGGACTCCAGCTGACATTACTGATTTTGCTCTGGCAGACCAATTGATTTGCAGGAAATTGGACTTTGGTTGGATTCTCCAGGAAGCTGTCGAAGTGGAAAATTTTGATCTTTTTCGTCACTCCGGCCACCACAAAGCGATTTCCAGTATGGTCAAATTCTAGGCTGAAGCAGTTTTTTAATGGAAATAGCGGATTTTTTTTACCTAGAAACGATGGACATCGAGGGATTCTGTTCCGTGTCATAATTCAAAGTGCCAATTTTCTTGACAGTGGCATATTTGGTGATTCCATCAGCTACTTCAACCATGGCACTGACGCGATTCTGTGCGCTGAAGTCGGGATCTTCTGGAAATTTTTTGGTCATTTTCCCGGATTTTTCGGTCGCTTACCACTGGAATAGATGCTGTACTTGTTGAAGACATCAAAATAGAGGGTACAGAAGGTGTCAAAGTGCTTTTTCAGCCTTTCATTTTTAGCCAATTCGTCAGGTGTCAACGTGGGAACATAAGATTCCAATGAGGGGAGAGCACCACCGCTAGAGAGGCCGGAATCACTGCTGGGAAGTGTCGATGTCGGCTGAGCGCCAGCCACAGCGGAGAAGACTTTTCCATAAAGGGAGCACTACAAGATTACGGTAATTCTTCTAAAAAACAAAGTCAAACCTCTCGGGCATAGCCGCCATCGATGAATTTCTTATCCTGGAGAGCTGCTTCCATTTGTCGACTGATTGTGGCAATCTCATATTTGCATTTCTTTACAAAATCCATAATTCCCATTGCTGAATTCGACTATTTTTGTGGTTTAAAGAAGGACTTACAAACTATTCTCAGGGGCTCATTTTTCTTTTCTTTATATTTATCCTCCCGAATTTCTGTCAGCTGGTTTATCAGGACAGAGAGCGTGTACTCGTCAAGATGTTTAAAATTTTCTCGGAATTTTGACACATCAAGATCCGGAGCTTGGGACTGAAAAGATTACTGTAAGACAACAAAAAGGGTCGCATACATTGACTTGTGGAGCTGGTTTAATGGGCGTGGAGACGGTCAGAGGACGGACGAGGGTTTCCTGAAAAATCCACGATAAAAGCTCAAATAATTCCTTACCAGAGCGTCATTTGGATTGAGATCTTTCACACAGGCTGGGCACTTTTTCCTCATTCGAATTTCTTCCAAAATGCACTGGCGGCAGAAAATTTTATCACAGCATAGAGTAGCCATCGGATCTCTGGATCCATCCCAACAAATTGCACTGAAAATTGTTGGATTATTTTTGTGATTTTACTGTGGCTTCATAACTCCCAGATTCTATCCCCCGTTACCGTAATCCCCTCAAGATTTCTCCTCTCGTACCAGGCACCTTGTTAAACAAAGCGGGGCGATCGAATTCGTAAACACTTCTCAATTTCTAACCGCGATGCTATTTTTAGCTCCCCAAGAGATAATTTAAAACTTACCAAGCTGGTCCATAAATGGGTTTTGAAGTTTCTCCTTGAGCGGCAATTGCCTTGCTGGTTGCTAGCTCCTGTTCTTGAAGAGCTTCAAGGCTAAAAGGATCCGGCTGTCTTGGGAGTAAATCTTCTCCAAATAATATCTGCCTGGCTAATTTTGACCGATGTGGATTAGACTGTAGAGCCAGAGGCGATGGAATATACGAGGATGGCCCAGAGGGAAGATAATTCGGTGCAGCATTGCTGGCAATCCCATTGCCATTTATTGGAATTCCACCAGAGGCCAAGGATGGCAACGGGGAAATGTCATTCTCCGGAGGTTCTTGTTTTATCACAGCAGCCAATTGAGGTCGAGCTTGTTCATTTTGTTCTCCACTTGGCAGTGAAGGCAAACTTCCATCTGAAAAAAGTATTTTTAAGGGATTACGGTAATACTGACTTGAGCCATTTTGAGGCTGAGGTGCCACGAGATTTGGATTCGCCGCCAAAAATGGATGTCCATTTGCTCCTCGATGAAAATCTTCTGAAGTTAGCCCGCCATTTTGTACTGTCATTTGTGGTCGACCAGGGAAAGCCATAGGAATATTGGAAGGAGGCCACGATTGTCCACCATTATTACCATTAGCTTTTTTTGCTGCCAGCAATTCTTGAGCTAATTTTGATGTTGTATCCATTGACCGGCCAACGGGACCGGCTGCTTGGACCATTCCCATTCCATTTTGGCCACCGACCAAGGGGCTGCTACGAGCTCCAAACATGGGCTGAGGCATTGGAGGATAGAGCATTGGTGGAGGGCGGGGGCCGTTGGAGATGTCGACGGATTGCTGTCGCTTTTGAGGAGGACCTTCTGTCATTTCTGAAAAATTAAATTTTAAATTGGATTAAGGTGGAAAAGATTGGATTACTGTAACCGTAAAAAATGGAAATTCTCCCTGATAATCAAGCGCCCTTTCCCCAGATTCTCGCTGGCTTTCGTCAGCGGAAGTTTTTTCCCCTTGCAGGTGATAGCAGTTCCAATTTCTACCTATTTCGTAAAGCTGACTAACCTCCCCAAGCACAAAAAAATTTGCAAGAAACTGGTTCTAACCTGGTCTCAAAGCTGCTCTTTTCGTCCCCTCAACAGCTTCATTCGTCAATCTTGCTCTTTGCGTCCTCTGCGGTGGCTTTTCTCCCATCGCCTGATTACAAGCAACGCATTGAGGTTGCTCCTTTTTCTGATGAGCATTCCTCATT
This sequence comes from Oscheius sp. DF5033, assembly GCA_964036215.1. Classification (NCBI taxonomy): domain Eukaryota; kingdom Metazoa; phylum Nematoda; class Chromadorea; order Rhabditida; family Rhabditidae; genus Oscheius; species Oscheius sp. DF5033. Next base: position 3,310,839 of record CAXIWN010000011.1, read on the forward strand.
AATTTGACCAGACATACATGACAATAAATTGATCCACAACAGAAAACAGCGTGGGGTTCTTTAGGAGGACACTGCTTGCAGACGGTGCTGAAAAAGTGAATCTTTTTTGAAATTTAGTGGTTGCTTTATGTTCCCGCTGACTGTCCCTTTCTCGGAAGTTTTTAGTTTCGGAGAAATGATAAGAAAAAGCTACGCTGTGCTAATTTTTCTTTTAAAGGAACAGTCAGGGAGTTTTTCGACCAGGTCTCAGAATTTAGAGAATTTTTTGCTGATCACGATGCTCTAATTCGTTTTTCGTGAAAGCGCCTGGTTTACGAGAAACAAGCCCTCGAAGTTTCCCAACGCCAGCATACACAGTACGCTCGCCAGCACGCCACGACCCGGGACGACAAGTTTTCAAAATATTGCTTGTAAAATTGGATTAAACAGCGTCAAATCCCTTGAAAACTCGTAAAAACACGGATTAAAATTGCAAAAGCGACAGCAATTTTTAAATTTGGTTGCGGGTCCTGGCGTGCTGGCGAGCGTACTGTTGTATGCTGGCGTTGGAAAACTCCCTGACTGTTCTTTTAAAATAAATTCTCACCAGTTTCGCATGGCCATTTTTATTCTCGGCGCGGTAGCACCATGAGTTGTTGTTGATGAGGAATTGGAACTGGTAAATGTCGACATGTCTGAAAGAAAAATTTTTTAAATTTACTTTGAAAGCGCCTACCATCAGACTGGGAAGTCATTGAGGGAATTTCTTCGGAAGAAGGCTCTTCAGGCCTTTGAACATCTCCATTTTGAGCTCTTGTTCTTCTCATAATTTTGAAATTTGTAGATAGGATTTAGCCAATCAATAAGTTTTATGACAAATATGTTGTAGATGAATTGGAAACGAGTAGAAGTTCTAAAAGAAACGAGTGATCAGTGAACAACAGTCAATGGAAACGAGGACACTGCAATGGCGGACTGCTAAAGAGACGCTCGGGTGAGAAATTGGCGGTGAAAATTTCCCGCTCAAATACAAATACATCGCTACTGATTAATAATTTGATGAATAGACGAGGGGAAAATGTTTCCCCGAAACTATCAAGTAATGGGGGAGGGGTTTCGTTATCTTTCAAGCGAAGAGAAATTGAGTGGGATAATAAGGATAAGGGTCTCTAACAATTGTAAGAATCCAGAAATCTAAACCAGCAAAAGTAAAATGGGATGAGCAAGTAAAACCTTTATACGATAGATGCAATTTTATTGATTTTCCTATAAATTTGACCCTTTACGGATGCGCAATTTAAAGTAGCTAATTGCCGCTTTCGAAATGGTTAGAAAAATTCGCTTTCCTCATGAAACGCTCTTTATATTCCCCAGCTTTCGTACAACAGCGAAAAAGTAATAGAAATTGGTTGGCCTTCTTATTTTGGCTCATATAAAATTTTAAAATGGCTGAAAAATTCAGAATTAAAGGTGAAATGACTCTCCACAACATGGACAATTTAGAAAACTAGGCGCCATCCTCTCTACTTCCCATAATCCAGACATTTGGATCTAGAGGTGGTGAGAATTTCAGTGAGATTGCCCTGCTCATCAACTGATTTGCAGGTGAACGACGGGAAAAGACAGAACAGGGAGCAACTATACTGGCAAATGGAGACGAAATTTATGCGTATGATTTCGAAAAAATTGTAGCGAATTTCACAAGTCGTGAACCCCTGATAGTTAGCACCTCCCTTTGACTCTTGTGAAAGGTAATTTCAACAGGAAATATTTTCGAATTCTGCCAAAAATAGAAAAGGCTGCTTCATTTTTGTTAGTACTTGGTGGATATCGCCCTACTCTATTTTCCTTCGTCCTATAAAAGAATTCCCGCAAATTTTGGGGTTCACCCGTTTTCATACGGAACTTTTTAAATTGCGTAGTATGAGGAAATTGAGTCACCGACGCCTGTCTGGTTATCAAAGTAAATCAGGAAGTAGCGACTTTATGTTTTTTCAAAATTAATTATTTTGACGGTACTTCATCTCTGGTAATTTATTTGACGACTAGTTATAGCGCCCCAGAGCCTTTTTTGGAAGGTTTCCTATAGAAAAGGCCCATCACTTTTTTCCCAATTCCCCAAAAAGGGCATCCTAATGCGATAAGGGAGCAATCAACCTAGCACCCTTCTTCACGCTTTCTTTCTCTCCTAACAAATCCTCTAAAAATGGATAGAAAATTCTGGAAAAAGCCGATATCGGTTATATTCATATGGAGTATTCAGAAAATTCAATTGAAATTCTTCCCACTCCCCCCAAGATTTCGAAAGTCTCAAGATGCCTGTTGAAATTAACGGTGAGAAGAAACGCCGTTCATTTTCAAAGGGAAAGAGGAATGAGAAAAATTAGCAAGTTGCAGGACAGGGAAAGAGGCTGTCAGCTGATTTCCCTCTCTATAAACTTTCAAAGTATTTCGACATAGTGACATGATAAGGCCATCATCTCTAGTATTTTTCTGTACACGCCTGTGATTACAAAAAAATTTCAAAGAAAATTGGTTCTTCACGCAAAAAAAATTGCTTGCTACGTCATCTTCGCACCTTATTCTATTCAAAAATGACGTCACTTTTTTTTAATAAAAACGGTGACTAAAAGGAGATATGGAAATAAGAATGACTTTCCCTGAATCAACGATGATAATGGTATTGGCCACACCTAACTGGACACCAATATCTCGATGACTATCCTTTTCAAAACCCCGAATTTCTCTCCCCTTGCACAGTAAGTGGAAATAAACTATTCATCTATTTGCAAAAGGGCTGTAAAAGGTGTTAAAATGTGTTTTAGACTCGGAGCAATTGCATGAATAAGCAAATTGATATGGAGGAGCCTGGCCCTTTTTTTCATGCCGACACTTTGACGATTATTACAGGAAGTTTGAAAAGCCCAGATTTCTCGGTCTTTCAGCCCTTCTTTTTTCATTTTTAAGCCCTCCAATGGCCCATTTAAATTTACCTTTTTTATCCAGAGACCTCTTGAAATTATATACAGAGACGGGATGAAGACGAGGTTCGGAAAGTAAATTAACTAGGAAAAAATGATAAAATTACCAGGAAGTGTGGGGTTTTTTACGCAAAGTTCTCCTTGTTCAGAAGATTATCAGGCAAATAGGAGATTAAAATCACAAAGTATCAGTAAATTCGAAGAGTAACTTGAAGTCGGCTGACTTACTGCGTTACCATTACTGGTTTTTATACTGAAATTGGGAAATGATCTGAAGTACAAAGTAGAGGAAAGAGACGGGGTGGCAGGTGACGCGTGGATCATTAATAGATCACATGAATTTTTTGTGGGTATAAAGGGAATGAGTCATTGAAGTGAAGAAAGAGATCAACGCCTCATTGTCTGTTTCGTTATTTCGGAACAGTAAGGGAAAGAATATTCCAAAGCTAGGAAAAAGCAGATAGGAAGACCAAAATCAATTCAGTAGACTGATAACCGGTGAGAAAAGCAAAGCTGTCATGGGGTTGATTTTAAAGTGGAAAACAGTTTTTTATCTGTATTTAATCAGATATAATTTTGAATTTTTGCCAAGTTCATTTCGATGAATTCGAATGAATAAAAAAGAAGAAAATCTGGTAAAAATTTAACTTTTTTCATTTTAAATTTAAAAATGAAATAAATGCCCAGAGTTCATAGGACCCATAAACAGAAAGATATGAGCTATTTTTCGTAATCTAACCAAAACAGGTTTAGGGACTGAGGTTGTCCCAACTGTTTGGTTTTTGCCCGTTGGAAATGGTTCCGAGATCAAGTAGTCAACAGCAACGGCTTGAAGGTTACTCCTCTAAATTTATCCAAAAGGGATTAGGATAAAGTACAACCAGCGGACTATTTCATAGGAATCGAACCAGCCCCAGTGAACGGCAGAGCTAACCAAAAAGACCACGTTTACACCTGGCGTACGCTGCCATATCCGTCATATCTTGAGTAATATCTCTAAAAGCAGAGGCCCTTTTACATTACTGATTTCGTAGCAATTCAAGCTGTCGACCAAGCTATATTCTGTTTTTAGAAGGACGGGCCATTGATTTTGCGGAACTTGACAGTTTTCTCGAAAAATTTGGGTGATAACGCTTTTTAGGCAGGCTGACTGTGTGTTCCAAAAATTCGCTAGAAAGACAGAACACTTCCTTGTAATACAAACGGATGCTTTTAGTCGATTTCCAATCTTGGAGGAAAGTACGCTTGAAAGCTAGGGAAAGGCCCACGGGTTTTAGGCAAAAACAAAAGCAGGAAAGCTCAATGGTCAGAGGGGAAGACGTACACGAGAATAATGACGGGTACATTTTCTATGCGAAGAATTTTTACCGATGAATAAGTACGCGCGGCTCTGAAGGGTAAAATCAATGAAAAAGCGGTTCCTAGCAACAAAAAGGGTAAGACAAAGAGCAGCGGATAAAATGGATACCTCGCGATATCCACTTCCAATCCAAAAACTTCAGACTTTTTATTGGAATAAAAATGACATCTCTGTTGGGAAAAAAGTCTGAATAGATGGTTTGGAAACGGACTATGACACGTGGGTTTCCACCGTTGATGTTGTATTTCATCATAACATCATCACAATTCGAAAAAAAACATCGTGTATGAAATATCGTGGAAAAATCCCCCGAAAATTCCTATTTCACTGCTTTCTTGCAAAAAATGGCAATAACTTCAAGGTTGTCCTCATTTTCAATGGGATTCTTATTCACACATTCTTTGCCGACTGTCGGCTGTAAACATGGACCAACCAGCCCGGATCAAACAAGTTATTTGAGACAATATGGAAGAGGACTATTACTGAATTGCCATGGAAGAGAACGGACAAACCTGTGAATTTTGAAGTGGATATTAATAAATAACGACTATTTTATGGAAAACAATGGGAAAGTGGCCACTTTCTGGTAAAAATTAATTTGAATTTTGCTTGTTTTTCACAATAAAAACGTGAAAATCGTTCATTTTTCGAAATTTCTCAAAAACAGCCTAAAAATTTGGCAATATTCCATCGATTTCACATATTTTGAGGCATGAGAACTGGATAAAATATGGAAAATATCTTGCCGGTGAGAAATTAAACTGTGTGAGCGTGTGTCTAGACACTGGCAATCCGTCAGATGGTCAGAGACGCAGAGGCCATTGCCGGCGAGCGGGCAAAACTTTTTCTATTCCCACACTAATGAATCGGACCGGCCTATTTCTCTTCTTCTTTATTTTTTAAACTCAAATTTAAAAAAAAAGACCCGGTGTAATTTTTTAAAGACAAGAAAAATGGCTTATCGTCGACGTCACAAGAAGTTTGCGGGTTCTTATCAGCCGGCGATGCGCAAGGCGAAAAGCCAACTTTTTGTTCTAATTTTTCTCAAATTTCCTGTGATTTTCCCCCATTTTTAATAGAAACTTCCCGCTTAATACTTCCCCCATTTCTTAATATTTTTTTGTCGACATAAGAAGAAATCCATCTAGGCGAATCAATCCAGCAGGCTGGTCGGGTCGCGGGAGTTCTATTTTTAGCCGAGCTGAGCAAGCCCCCCTTCGCCTTCCCTTTTCGCCCGCTTTCGCGACAAAATTCCTTCGAAAAAAGACGAAGAGTACTCCTTCTACCTTAATACACTGTGTCTACGTCATATGATGTGTCTGGAAAACAGGATCGATGATGTTTGATGGCCCTTCTTACCTGGTATTGACCGGGAAAACGAGAAAGTGGTAATTGAGAAGAAGTACGCGTTGCCCTTTTCTTTAAATGGAAAAAATCTCTAATTTTTATCAATATTTTCCGCTCTTCATTAATTGTTTGCCTCCTTCTCTTTTCTGATAAAGAAGCATGGCCATTTTCTTCCACTTTTTCAGGGGTTATTCCTGGGAAATATTGATTTTTGCAATTTGAAGGACGAAAAAACCGGTACTTTTGTATAATTTGCTCTTTTTAGTCCATTTTAAAAAGTTTTGCCTATAAGAAATATTATTTTCCCTAAAGAAACGCAACGTTTTGGATCCAAGCCTCAATTTTGAACCTAGAAATAACAAAATTTAGGCGTAAACGGGGGTTTTACGTCTTGAAAAGGAGATCCCAGGTATTATTTCCCAGAATCATAAGTTTTTTTAAATAGGAGCCCACTTCCTTTAAGAAAACCTCGCAGAGGCCCTATTTCGATAAAAAAATGCATTTATTTCATAAGAATTCGAATTTTAGACGTCTTTCAAACCAAATGTGGCCATTTTTGAGTAATTTTTGATTTATTCTTATTACAATTCGTCAGAAATCCCGTCCGTCTTAATTTTACCGCTTCCTAGACCAGGAGGCAGTAGGTTTTCTCTGTCAAAACTTCCGACTTTATTCTAAAAAAATGCAATTCGGCACCCTTTCATGCCCTATCAGCCCATTCCATCTTATCCATCTGTCGTCCCTCATGGGTGCTCTATTCTTGTAATTCTTTTACTTCCGTATACGAAAGAAGTATTTCGGGCTCTTATTATTGCCACCCTTTACCGCCCTTTATGTTCTGAAAAGCGAGAGAAATGGCTATTTCTGCCTCTGATGTCCTCTCTCCAGAGTCCAAGTATAAGTTTACAATCCGACTAATTAGGAAGCCAGGAAATCAATAGAAAAACTCATCCCACCTGAGGGATAATCCGCGAAGAGAGAGAGACATGAGAATGAGAGGGAGAAGAGTCACGGGATAAGTTTCATCTCATTTTTGAGTCAACTCTTTGGTCCGAGAGACCGCTGGCCTTTCGAAGACCACAGCTCATAAATCTCTCTCTCTTCTTTTGGACTTGACGTGCGATATTTGTCGTGTATTGAATTTTGACGGACGGAGAGAATCTTTTATGACATCCTTATTTCAAATAGACAAAATCTTATTTCTGGGGCATTTTGCAGCTGAAAAAATTGCTGAAAAAATTGGGGAAAGCTGACTGTAAATCGTAAAATCCAACCGATAGCTGCAATCCGAGGTTCAACAGCCAATTTTCATGGAAAAGGACCAAATTTTACTCTTATATTTGCAAAAAGGGCCCCTGGTAATCCAAATACAACGAGAAAATGCCAAAACGAAAAACTTCCCTGATTTCCTCCCTAGGTTTCAATCTCAATTTCCCTAAAATTGTATCCATAAGTGCAGAGTATAAAGAGTACCACAGGCCAAAGTAGAGAAAAAGACGTCGGTTAGCCCCCTTCCTTGACGTATTCTGTCACTCTCACGTGTCGTCTCACTTGCTTCTTTCTGCTGAAGTCCCTCTCTTACGTGGACAAATCTCATGCTTACGTCTTGCAAATTTTTTAATTTTCAGGTAAATCGACAATCCCAGTGCTGAAAAAAGGACAATACGGGGTTGACTCTCGATGTCCGATCAGCCGGGCTCATCCGGCAGCACCGGGGGCGAAGGGGCTTTTCAATTCCCGTCGTCGCTTATAGGTGACTCGCCTGCTGATTCTGATCGGCTACAACAACTCAGTGAGGTTGGTTTGATTCTAGTCTGACTCGTTTAATGAGATTCAAGTAGACAGGAAAGTCCGTGGGGCTATTTTCGGGAAATTAGGCTCCCCTTTTCCCATTTGATCCCCCGCCCCATGGCCATAAAATCTCGCTTCCTTAATTTCTTCCGCCTATTTTTAGCCGCTTCAAACTTCGAATTTCCGCTGCGTGAACTTTATGAATTTTTTCGAGTGTTTGTTGTTCAAAATTTCCCGTGGATATTTTGGGATATAAGCTTGGCCAAGGAGAAGAAGTCATGAAAAGGCCCCCTCATTCTTTGAATAGAAGGAGTTCTCCCTGTTGTTTTTATCCATTATTGGTGTTCTTTTTGATCTCTTTAGTCTCTCTTTTCCCGGCTATACTTCCTTTTCCCCACGAGAGCAGTCGAGGTTCTCTGGGGTTCAGAGATACTATTTCTAAATTCTGGTCTCATTACTTGTGCTCTCTATTTCGAGAGCTATCCAGCGAGCTGTTGAAATGTGCTTGAAATTTAGACTCAATTTCTATTTTTGAACGGAATACTCGAATTTTGAACGTGTAATGAAATCCATTCCATACGACTAACATCCCTCAATCAGAGAGTTTTTTCCGTAACTAAAATAACTCTCACCTTTAAATTCTTGCGCGCGTTTTGAAGATTTTTTGGCATACATTTAAAATATTAAAAATAACTTCGATAGCAGCAGAAAATGGCAAATTTTTTGTGCACAAACTTATTTTAGCCCGTGGCATTTTCTTTAAATAAACTCTTAAAACTGCGCTCCACCCCTTCCCGGATTAGCTCCGGTTCCAAAAGTTGCTTCATTCTGTTTTTGAGCTTTTCCCCCATTGCACGCTGGTTTCTGATCATGCCAATGTTCTCCCGTCTTTCTCGTAATTGAGAAACAAAAAACTATTTTCCTTGGCCGTTTTAAATTGGCCGGAAGATGTGTGACGTAGACGGGACTCTTTGATAATAAATATCAAATGAGAATCATAAACTACGAGGGAAAAAACATCGGATCATGATCAGGAACTCCATTTCTCGAGGTTCTTCTTGTTTTCAAAGCCATAGTTCACAAAGCGTACACTTTCCAAAGTGCAGGGATTTCAGCTGTCTGGCTGGCGATTTTATGTAGTTTTATTTTTGAAATAGTCGAGGTTTCCATGCCATCTCCCTTGATCCCTAGACCCAATATTTCAGTTTTTCCAAATGAACTTCAGTATTCCATTGAACACGCGATGTCCTCCTTAAAAACATGGCCAGCAGCTGCTATACTTTCTGCACTTTCTCAGATATTATTCCTTCTTTCCTTTCCTGCAGCCGTAAATAATCGCTCCGTGACATTTCTTGGATTGCCCCCCTAAAAATCTGTTTTTTTTCCCTTCACACTTCCTCTAGCTATTGATTAAAACTGCAGCAGCAGCAGCAAGAAAGATATTGGCTTGTTATTTATAGAAATGCGGCGTCTAGCTAAAAATAGCCAAGGCTATAGGCAGCGGGAGACGAGCAGGATATTTGGGAGACGGGCAGAGAGAACATACGACGAGGAAATGGCAAAAGCAAAAAACAATAGAAAAAGAAGGGGAGGGTTGGAAGAATATTCTTGGGCTTGTTTGATTAGATTCCCTCTTCCAATATGAAATATTCATTTTGGAGAAATAGTTGGGGCTCGGCGTCGATTCGACTCGACAAGGGGAATTCGACGTCGACCACCGAGAAAGTCGAGTCGAGTTCGTCGGCTCTGGTGCTTAGTAATGAAAAAATAAGAAAATTTTCAACTCGACACAACCTTTAGTTGACGTCGAGTCGAGCAGGCATTGACTCGGCGCTCGACTCTCTCGGCTCGACTCGGTTTGAGTCGTGTCGACGCCCAGCTCGTGATTATTTCCTTCGCCCTTCCTTGCTCTTGCCCCAGACAACTTTTTTCTGTTTTTCCCATAGTGGGTCACATTATGTTTGAGAGAAATATGATCACTCTAAACAGATAACCTCCGACGTACCCACAGACCTCCTCTTTTTCCTGAGGTCAAAACTCCAATCTAAAAGCACAAACTAATCTCCCATGAAAAACTTGTTATTCCCCCCATATTCTCCTTGTTGAATAGAATTACGAGTCCGATTTAATTCCGATTTTTTGATGTCGATGTTTGGAGACAATTAGCCATATTCGCGGGGCGGCAAAGTAGCTCATTTTCTAGGGATCCTTGGGCGGAGAAGAGATTTTTTGCAAGCGATGGCAGCTAATTAATCTTCGGACCAAAATTAGGGGAATTTGGAAATTTAATGAAATTCAACGATCCAATTGAGTTCGGAATTTGTCGTAAATGAGTCTTAAAGCAATTTGGTTCCTTTTCTTCTCCATTGGACTCAATAATTACTACAAATTCAGTGATTTTCCGTTCTTCTCCTTTTTCCAAAACCATTTCCCTCTTCTCTTTTTGAATGGCATTGCTTCCCGAGAATAAATCGTCTCTCTCTCGGTTAAAAATAGCCATGAATGGTGCCATTCTATCGATGGTAGTAGTCATAAAAGAAACTATTTTCAGTTTCAATCTATTCTTCGATTGATGGTCAGACAATTGCCTCCTCTCTTTTTTTCCTGCAAATTTTTTCAAAAATCCAAGGATCAAAGATTCGCAATTGCACGCATAATGGGAATGATTTCGACCTAAGGGGAGAGGTTAATTCATTGGGCATTCAACTGGCGTACGAGGGAGGACGATCTATGTTTCCAATATTTTTCCTCTTTTGGAACTTGCTGCAATTTGAACAGCTGGCAGAACTTTGGAACTACATGGAAAACATTGATTACATTCTTTTAAAACATTCCGCTTTTGATCTTTGGGTTTTCTTTGGTATCCTTTTCCAATTTTTCCCACTTTTTAGATTTCCATACTAGTTTTTTGAGCATTTATGACGATTTTCATTCCATTCGTTTCATCTGTCGCTGCGAGACCCACAAACAGGTTATCCTTTAAATTTTTGGTCTATTTTAATCTTCCGTAAGTCCTGAAGCTATCGCAGGATGCCGATTGCTTTAAATTTTATAAATTTGAAATTTTAACAGTTGTCAGTCAATTTTAACAGTCCCCCTTCCAAAATTCCTTGAAAATTTCGTTCCACCCATTTTCTGCTCCCAGTTTCAACTAGTCTCCGCGCCCATTCCCTTTGCAGCCAGTGAAGCTTACGACGTCCCAACCAACTTCCGTTCTATTTTTTACCCTCTGAATTCTTTATTACCTCCCTAACTTTGACCTAAATGGCAGTTTGACCCAGTTGAATAGGGCCTAGTCATTCTTGTCTACTGACTACAATTCTCTCTCTCCTTCTAGCCATAAATAGTTGATCCGTGATGTTTGTAGCATATTGGCCGACTAATCCTTTAAATTGGGATGAATAAGACTTGTTTATCTTGTTCGAGATATAAAACGACTATTTTCAGACACTCAAGCAGAAACAAATGGATCTCATGAGGGGATATGAACGGGCGCAGCAGGCACTGACGCTGCAGGCTCTTCAACAGTATCAGCAATTGTTGAATAATATCCAGCAGGAAAATGAGCGGAGGGAACAGGAAGGTGTTGTAGGTAAGAGAAGAATTCAGTTGGGCGTCGACTCGACTGGAGTCAAATCGAGTTGAAGTCGAGCGTCCATTCGACTTTCGGCGTCGACACGAAAAAAATGAGTGGCGAGTCGACGCACAATTAAAACTACCGGAATTCTTTAAAAATTGCCATTTTAGAGCCACTTTCCCTTTCTCTGTCAATGACAAATCTCCTGAACAGCAGCATGGGACAAAAGGCTTCGACTTCCAAGGATACCCCGCCACAATCTGCCTCAACTACCGGACCACAACCATTAAAATTAAAGACGTAAGCCTCAGGAATTTGGAGAAAATTTCCCTGATTCAGGGAAATGAGATCATTGTCAAATTCGTCAAGTGGCGGCGGCTCGCAAACCATCTCCCAGCATACCAAGGTTTGTTATTCCAACTGGAACCGGAACTAGATGCTAGCGATCATAGCACAAAGGGGCCCTGCAGAAAGTGATTGATGACATCCGGGGAGATATAGAGACGTTTTTTTGGCGGGAAGTTGTTCCAGCTGGGTAATCTTGGATCCCTGGGAAAAGAGATCAAAAATGAGACGGGAACCATTATCAATGGCTGTAAATTGCATTTATTTTTGGGCAAGCCACTGGGCCCAAAAATGAGAGAAAAACTATGAAAAGCAGGAAAAAGCAGGACGTGGTGTCAAAATCTTTTAAAATTGACGGTTTTTACACTGTCGACCTCTGCGTGACAGGGTCAGGTTACGATTTTTCTGAGCGACACCGAGAGAGAAAGTCGACGACGCGTTTTCGGGGAATTTCCAACAAACGCAACCGGAAAACATTTCCCCCGTTTTTTTGCCAATCTCTCCCCTGTCTCATTTCCGCTGCAGGAAATAATGTGACTATTTTCACAAGGTGTAGGGCATTTTTCACTATTTTTCGACCTCAAACTAAAGTGATTTTTAAAGGATCGACTGAAGAATATGATAGCACAACGGAGAGAAGGAAGTCAGACGAATTTATCCGGAACACCGCCTAGCATTCCTCCTCAAAGTCCACAGGTTTATTTTCCTCTAAAAATTGTTAAATTTAATATTTAGGTAGCCGTCAGCTCTCCTCATTTTGAGCCTTATCGTATTCCTTCAACTTTACAACAATCTCCCCAGCAGCAGTCTCAACCGGGTGACTTCCAACTCCGGAAGGTTTGACGACTGTCATTTAAAGAAAATCCTCAATTTAGGTAAACAGCGAACCAAATCTGAAAATGAGGATCCGTGCCAAGCTGTTGAGCAAGGGATCAAGCCCTGTGACCAACCAGACGGCGTTCGCTTTCCCCCAACCATCGGGTATCCGTCGCAGTGACAGCGAAACCTCCAATACTACCGACAATCTCATGAATCCGCCATCCTACGTACCGAATCTCATAATGCCATCACCCAGTTTGCCTAATTTAAATGTGGCTTCAATGGGTACTGGTGCTCAACTGCCGTTTGATCTCAGCTCACTTATGGCAGCTCAATTGACTCCTTTCCTTAGTCTTCCAAGTTTATTAAAAGCCCAACTTGGATTAGGGATAAATGACGATGTAAGTCTGTGTCCTCTTCATTAAAGAATTATTTAGGAAGCAATTGATCGAACTCGTCTACAGGCGAATACTTTGGGATTGTCGCAGAGTATTCCAGTTGGCGGGTATCCTTCCCTTCTAAAACAACAGCTCCGGGAATTGGTTCTACGGCGGAAGAGTCTTGTCAGGTAGAGTTCTCCGTCTTCTAAAATCTTTTAAATTTTAGAGAAGAACCAGAAGATGTGGATGAAACCCACAGTGCGCTGCTTGACGCAGCTCGGGTAGCTTCCCTTCTTCAAACGACCAGTGGCAGTAATGGGAAACTCTTTGTTAGTACCGGGATAGCCTACGATTCTGCCATGGCCAGGCATGAATGCGTTTGTGGGGAGAGCAGCTCCCACGTGGAGCATGGCGGCCGTGTGCAGAGCATTTGGGCCCGGTTACAGGAGACAGGTCTCCTTAGCAAGTAAGCCACGCCTCTTATTTTTCATTATGGTAAATTAAAGATGTGAAAAAGTCACGGCACGAAAAGCTCCTCTCGACCAATTGCGTTTGGTGCATTCCTCAACCTACGTGACATTCTTCGCCGTCTCCCCAACAGCCTGCCTAAAAATGGAAGCCTCTGAACTGCCAGTCAAGAGCTTCGTTCAACTTCCTTGTGGTGGAATTGGCATCGACTCTGACACTTATTTCAATGACAACAGTACCCAACTGGCTGCCAGAGTGGCTGCCGGCTCTCTAATCGAACTCGCCACCTCGGTAATGGAAGGCCGTCTCCGAAATGGATTCGCCTGTATTCGACCACCGGGTCATCACGCGGAAAGAGACCAAGCAATGGGCTTCTGCTTCTTCAACAATGTTGCCATCTGCGCTCGACAGATTCAAGCCAAATATCCCCAGCAGAGAATAGCCATAGTTGACTGGGACGTGCACCATGGCAACGGGACACAGCTCTGCTTTGAAGATGATCCGAATGTACTCTATCTGTCGATGCATCGACACGATAATGGGAACTTCTTCCCAGGAACAGGAGCTGTCACAGATGTTGGGAGAGGAGCTGGCAAGGTAGCGATCTTTTAACTAACGGTTAACTTAATTTTTAGGGATTTTCCATCAATATTCCCTTTTCTGGAGATGTTATGCGTGATCCGGAATACTTGGCAGCTTGGAGAGTCATTGTCGAGCCGGTGCTACAACATTTCCAACCAACTTTGGTCCTCGTCTCCGCTGGATTCGATGCCGGAGTTCGACATGCAAATGCCTTGGGAGGGTAAGATCTGTCCTCTTTTTTTAATAAAATAAATTTAGATATGAAGTTTCCTCGGCGATGTTTGGCTACATGACCAGGCAGCTGATGAACTTCGCCGGAGGAAAAGTCATCTTGGCGTTGGAAGGCGGTTACGATCTGACGACGATTGCCGACGCGGCGGAGCAATGTGTTAGGGTCAGTTTTATCTGAGATTACTGTAATTTTTAAAGAGCTCAAAAAACTTGACCAGTTAGTTCTTGGTCGAATTTCTCCTGACGCAGAACACGCTAATCGTTGTTTATTTTTCAACGGAGCACTTTCAACCTGTGATGCAACACATGATAAAGGCGCCTCAAATTCTCACCGACACACAAATAGCGTATTATGGGCCATTTTATCCCCTACAAAGGACACATTTTGATATGAACACGGATGAGGAAATCAGGGGTGCAGTCGGCTCCAGACGTTTTATGGTTTAAAATTTTAATCGCAACAGGAAATGAAATCAATTCAAATGATAAGGCAGCGGGGAGAAAACCGGGGACCAAAGCATAAAAAAAAAGAAATTGCAGGAAAAAAAAAAGCAAATTTTCAGGTGCTCTGTGGTGATGATGACGATGCTGGGCGACTGAGCTGTGACGCTCTGGAAGCTGTTCCGAATATCAGCGCTCAGGAAACTATACAAAAGGTACGAAGCTACCATAACGATCAGCGGATTGACGGGAATAATTCATAAAAATTTGGCTCAAACTTAAAAATTCCAAATTGTGGTCTGTACATGGACAGTGTCGACCGGCACTGGTGATGATGGCTCAGTTGAAGACTTTTATGAAATATCTAAAACGTATTGTCTCTTCTCCTATTGAAAAAAGCTGCTTTTTCCCGATTAATTCTTCTGATTCACCGCTGGATGCCATACCCGTGTGTTCTTTTTCTGATAAGAAAAGGGCCACATGGCTTCTACCGTAATCGAACTGCACCACATTCCTTTCCAAAACAGACTACGATTTTTTTTGGGCTCGCTTCTTTAAAAAAGTTAGCAAAAATTCCAAATCCATAAGCTCAAAGAAACCCAGTTGATGCGAGACAAAGCGCTGTCGATGTCGAGGAGACAGATGTCGTTGTCCGTTGTCGACGGCCACTTATGACAGCTAACTCTTCTCTGCAGGGAATACCGTAAAAGTATTATATTTTTCAGGTAGTAGCCATCCACAAAGGTTATTGGCCAACTCTAACGGGTCTACAAGGCCTCTCCTCCAGCGAGATGCAATGGCGTCACGTGGAGCAACAACTCAAACAACTTTCCATGGATACTTCATAACTTCTTCTTCCTCATATTTTGTCTATCTCTCTCCTCTTTTGTCTATATCATTGTCCACATTTCAGATGTTTTATTCTTCAACGGTAGCCAATTTCCTCCAGCTAGAGCTTATTGAATACTTCACCATTTTCTAGTCAAAAAAGAAAACTATTTTTTTGAACTTTATAAGAGAGATTTTTTTCCCTTCGTTGTGATTTGTTTGTGATCTGATCTGTATCTAGTTTCTACGGTATCTATAGAACCTTCTTCTTTTTTTACAGTATCGTTTACATATTTTTATCCAAAGAGAGTTAGTATTTTTTTCATTTTTGTGCAAAAAAAAATTCTGTATTTACATGATAAATCTCTACCGTATCACGTGGAAACAGACAGTAAATTTGGAGGCAATTGAGTTTCCTGAGGGACACGCGTCCGAAGTTCCACCTGCACCCGTATATTTCTCAGCAAAGGGAAAATGTGGAATACACAGAGGATCTGAGAATTCCCAGTTTATGAAAGAATATTTGGCTGATATTCTTTCCATTTTGTGGACTATTTATTTCTCCGGACGCCGCCCATCCATCGTGCTCAGAATTTTGCCCCAAACGGGATTTTTCCAATGATGAGAAACATTACAGTATATTTCCATATTATATTAGAAAATAAGTCTACATTCCATATGTACAGCAAAAATTGAGAAAATTCTGTACTCATTCGTATCTTTGACACCTCTTACATAAGGACAATTCTTTCAGCGACTTGGGAGTACTCCTTCCCGGAGAACAACACTTTTTCTCGCAGAGAAAACAAAAACTATCATAAGTACTGGGCTAAACTTTATAATAATTCTGGCTATCGCCACCATCTTACCCCTCCAGTTGCTGGTCTACGATCTCTTGGCAATGGTAAAATCCGGGATTGATGTTTCTCTACAGGTGGTTGGAGTAACACGGCTTCGCTTTCATTTGTGGCAGTCAAGATTATGGGGAAAAGGAAGAATAAGAGGAGGAGGAAGACAAATCTCATGACTGTTGACGGATACATCGCAGTCTTCCCTTTTATAGATGACAATATTTGAACAGAAGGAGACTCTCTGAATGGAGTAACCCCATGTTCGAAACGTTTGCTCTCTTGTTCTCCACATGGTCAGCGGTTTATTAATAAAACACAGCTACAGTTTACTACAAGCGCTGCACCGAATTCTTGTGAAATTGTGCCACTGGTTAGAAACACAGGCGAGATTTTGAATGCCATGATTGTGTAAATGGCGGATAATCCTAATACCCGATGAAGGGGTCGGAAAACAAAAGAATAACAGATCCGGTCCATTTTCGTCCTATTTTTTTATAAACATAGAGGGCAGCAAAAATTGAAACATTTCCTTTTCCCAGCCGCCCATAATCCCAGTTTTCGTAAGATAAATGAGCCAACCTCCCTCTTATTGTGAAGTTCCAATGAGAGTTATCGTCTTGCCAAAGCAAAAATCACTTCGAACCTGTCTTATCGTTTGGAGCATAATAATTGGGACTATTTGGATTGTGACTATTTCCTACTTTGTCTTTGTACACATGAGATGGTGGATGATCTATACGGAATCTGTGGATTCAGCCGCAAGTGAAGAATGTGATCCATTTTTGGGTAAGAAAACGATCCAATTTTTACGGCTACTTCAGCCAATACGTCGAATTTGTCTAAATGTGACCCGGATTGGACACCGATTACCCGCCGAAATTTACGCACAATGTGCGCCAAAGTATTCACCACAGAGTTGGCTGGCTTGGACTACTATCCGGCAATGGATTTCTGTAAAAAATTCGGAGCAGTGCTGGCACCTATGGAAGGTGCCAATGAACAGGAAAACCTAATGGACATGGTCAAAGCAGCCAACCTACAAGAAGGATCAATATGGATCGGAGCAGTCAGACAAGATGGCGTGTACTTTTGGGAATTGGATAAAAATCTAATAGCGGCTGCGAATTGGGATATAGGAAAACCAAATGCGATGTCAGTTGCCCATCTGAAAATCAGCTAAAAACTTCTTCAGTGATAAAGATCCTGATTGTGTTCAAGTTATTACAAGTTTTGCTGGAGGATCATTTGGAAAGTGGAACGACATCCCCTGTAAGAATGAATCCTTCGTTACGCCCATCAAAGGAAGAATATGTGCAAAGTATCTCGAACCATAACGAAGATATTTTGAACTCTTGAAGGATTTTTCGGTTCACTGTATTGTTCTGCTGGTTGTTACTACGCGGTTACCATTTATTTACGCCCATCCTGCTCTCATAATTTCTAAAACCGAGAAATATTCGGCGGAGTTTCGAAACATTTTAACGAGGCAACATAGGCTGGCCTAATCCTTGGCCAAGGTCAAAATACGAACACTGTAGGCCGGTTTTATACCAATTGACATAAACACTTTTTCTGTGACATCGCATTTGATCTGACTTGCTTTTTTAACCGATAAATGTGCCGTCCTCCCAGCTGTTCTCAATCTCTGGCCAATCCGTCGACTGGGAGAAATCCTCTTACGATATTATTCAGCGTTTTCTATATAATATTTGGTATTTTGTTCATCATTGTCGTCATCTATTTCGCCTTATGGAAACCTGGTAGCAGTGAAACGTGTTCCCCATGTCCAGCAGTCAACTAGTCGAAATCTCCAATTATCGTAGTAAGCTGTGGACCGTCGATCTTTATGTTTCAGTCTCACTGCTCCTTCGAAATTGGAAAATATTTTTATCCCCACAAAGCATATTTTCCTTATGGGCCGTTCAAAGTGGCAGATACTTTTACTACTGAAGCAACCCTGCTGCCCATCTCAGGAGACAGGTGCCAAAAAGTCACGCACATGGAGATAACAAACATTGTTCCCACCAGATGATTGAGATGAATCCCAGTTTCCCGAAAGAACTTCGTCTACGAATATTTTGTTAAAGATCCCGAAAACATCCACCATTTAATTGAACTTGTGACTATAAAACCTGGAATGTTACAGTAATCAGGAACCGAGTCAGCAAAGAGATATTAGGTCGCGTCAAAAATCTTTAGAAAAACGCCATAACTTTTCTAATTTACACGCTATTTGGGAGTTTCAGGTACCAAAATGTTCCTTGGGACCTGAAGAAAAATATGGTCAGATCCAGAAAATCGGAGGGGCTCGTATCCGGCTACAGGGCCGCGTCGCAGTTTTAGCAAAATTCTATTTTGAGGCAAAACTTTTGAGGATCGAGGGATGTTCGAAAACGGTAAAGATAGGAAGAATCTCCAGCTCGAGACGGTCATGCTGCATCAAAAAAATCCCGGAAATCTTTCACCCGCCGCGCGTATTCCAATGATTCCAAAAAATGTACATCATGGCCGAGTGGGTTTTGGAAATTACGGCCAGAACGACCAGGGCTCAATCCCCGCTGGTGAGAAAACGGCGACAAACCTCTTTTTCTTTTTTTGCTTTTGGTGCAATGTACTTCTACGGCCATGTTATGCTATATGTCAAAGAATCCGGGCAAAAATCTTCTGATTCAGCCAAACTGCGCACATTAGTGGTTTTCCTTATAGTAAAATATGGCTAAAATAAGACAGTTTCGCGAAACTATCGTAAAAAAGCAATCTTGATGGGTAAAAGAGTGTTTTCTTTCAGAAACTTGCTGATGTGATAATAGGATCTACGGATTTTTCCTGCAAAACCTACTTAAAAATAGATATAAATTTCTTCTCCTTGTGGTTCGATTACTACTATAGTTCTAAATAGGATGATCTTCACAATGGTGGATGATCTTATGCGGATGTCACTCACTCAAATTGTGGCCGAGACGGGCAGAATCATCCGGTAAAATGGTGGAGACCACCAAAAATCATCCGGTAAAATGGTGGAGACCACAAAAATCATCCGGTAAAATGGTGGAAACCACCATCTAGCTATCTTTTCAAGAAGAAAGCGTGCTGCCATTTTAATGTTTTTAATTTCAAAGACAGAGGTTTCAGTAAAACTATTTATTTTGTTTATATTTACAGCTATTTATATTTAGGATAAGAAATATGTGTTTTAACTATCACAACCGTTTGGTCAAAAAAGGCTTTTTCTGTTGAACCTTTAAAAAAAACAAGTAACATTCTGGATGACATTGATGAAGCAAGTGGAGTTTTTGTCTGCCTTCAAAGGACACGAATATGCGTCGTCATTTAATTTGCAGGGGTTGAACAATTCGGTATCGGGTCCATCTTCGCTACAAAATTCAATTGCGTTTTTCGAGACACATGGCCGCAGTGTCATCTTGATGTCGTCAAGTAAGCGAAAGCGGATCCAATGCTTGCTGCCTTTCTCCACTTCTCTAACTTCATCATCTAAGTAATGGCATGGAGAGACGACTCCAATATTAAGAGCCAGTGAAGAACCATTCAATTTATCTTCAGCGATTGTTACGGCCATATTTTTAGCCTAAAATTTTCTCATTAAATTTTTTAAAGAAAATGAAATACTTCAGCAATATCAGGATCTTCCTTGGATAGAGATAATTCAACTGGAATTCTTTCAGATGGATTTGGCTTTCTGTCTTCCAGCTTGCTTAATGCGAAGTTTCCCATGGACAGTGGTCGGGATTCGAGGAAATTCGACATGTATATTAGATATATCATTGCAAAGATGAAGAAACTCTAAAATTAGAAATATAAATAGATAAAAGAAAAACTTACTTTTGCATGAATCTCCCGAAAAATAATAAAAAAGCTTCCGATTTCATACGGGCTTTATTTCCACTTCTCATAACTCTTGTTGACGTAGAAATTAGGCTTATATCATCAGATGTCGTGTTCATTTCCTGAAAATTGGTAATTATTAATAGGATTAAGCAGCAAAATAATGAGGAGGGTGACTTTTAGACCAAGCGCGACTTGGTCTAATGGTACCCTGCTTGGTCTAATGGTACCCCGCTTGGTCTAATGGTACCCTTATCACTTATGGCCTTTCTTTGGCCGACAAATCACGTATGCTTCCGAAGGCTCGCTTCGCTCGCGGGGCTAGGGGGGTATCCCTCGGGATATTTGGATTCTTTAGTTTATAGAAAGTCCGGGAGAATAGGAGCTGGGAGGAGATCGCTTATGTGGGGAAAACAGTAAAATATCGTTACTGATGGCTGTTTTGCTCTACCAATCAATCTCCTCCCGGTATTTCTTCTCCCAGACTTTCTATAAACTAAAGAATCCAAATCTCCCGAGGGATACCTCCTTCTTGCATACTTCGGAAGCATACGTGATTTGTCGGCCAAAGAAAGACCATAAGTGATAAGGGTACCATTAGACCAAGCGGGGTACCATTAGACCAAATCGCACTTGGTCTAAAAGTCACCCACCCAAAATAATGAGAGACAACGAAGAATGTAAGCAATACAAAACATGTCAAATATGCTCAAATTAGCAAAGAGACGAATAAAACCGAACACTGTCATCTTACGCTGCTAAACGTCGGGCGCCTTATTTTTTCGGTTTCGTTCTATCAGAGCCTCCTCCACATTTTGCTGCTTTTATGGATTGGGATGATTTTCCCTTCTGATCTTTTTTCGAGAGAAATTTGGAACTGCGGTTAGTTAATTAAAAGGATACTTCTCCGCCTGTATTTCTCATTTTTAGGTTTTTTCTTTCTATGTTAAATGGAGAAGACTTTTGATTCATCATTTTGCTGTTTCTTTTTTGGTATTTTCATTCTATTTTCTGGTATTTCATATTGAAGGAACGACGAGGTTTGATTTTACTTATCTTTTTATTTTTAGGTAACAACATTATTCGATCAATGAAAGAATTATTGCTGGTTATCCGAATACTGCAAATGGATGTTATCAATTTTTCTTTATTTTTTTTGGTCGACCTGCGGTTAGAGATAGCTTTAATACTTCTCTGTATTATTTTTTCAGACATTTTCTTGGCGGATTTATGTTTCTTAGGATTAGCCGTCTTCTTCTATTTATTTTAAAGAAATTAAAATTTCAAAGACAGATAAGCATTTAACATAATTTATTTTCTAATAAACATTATTTAAATTTAGGAAACTATGTTTGGTATCATGTTTAGCATGATCTCCACAATATATAAAATATTCACGAAAGTGTTGACCCATCGGATAAACGCACAAGCTGACAGTTGGATCAGCCAAGAACAAGCTGGATTCCGTAAGGATTACAGTATCCTTGACCAGATGGCTGCGCCCCTCTTCGCGGGGCGTCCCTCCAAGTCTCTCGAAAACAAAAAAAAAAGTTAAGTTCTCCACATCTAATGGAGTCGAATGATATCTATATTCCCAATGAATTGCGAAATTCCCCAGGAGTCGAATGGTACCTATTTTGTTGAGAGAGAGCGAAAATTGAAACATACGCAGCCAAATGGCACATATGATACTCAGTCTCGTATAATGAAAAATAAGTTGCAGATTCTGACTCGCCAGACTGAGAGCAGTCGAATGATACTAATTTCGCTGCGTAACGATGGAAAATAAGAAATACGCAGCCAAATGGCGCATTTGATACTCAGTCACACTTATATTAAATAATTATAGTGGAGCCATAAACAAAAAAGCAAAAATGATTTGAGCACATTTGTCACCGGCGGGGATCGAACCCGCGTCGTTCATTTCATGCGCGCGCCTTAGACCACTCGGCCACAATTTTTTGACATGTCAACGGACAGACACACACACACACAGACACCATAGCGTTTTAGTAGTAAGGGATTGTGTGTTCACGATAAATTCTCTTCTAGAAAAGTCATGTGAATACAGAATCCCAATTTTCCTAATCTTTGTGGATCTTAAGAAGGCATTTGACAGTATAGAAACCAACACAGTTTGGAACAGTCTACAGGATTTGAACATTGATACAAAAATAATATCCATGCTGAAGATGGTGGCGGAGCGGAGCAAAAATGTGATATCTGTGAATGGAGCAGAGGTGAATATCAACATCAGAAGAGGAGTCCGCCAAGGGGAAGTAATGTCGCCTAAATTGTTCACCATAGCCCTGGAGAATGTGATGAGAAAGTTGCCATGGAATGATAAAGGAATACGTATTGACGGGTCCTATCTAAGCCACCAATTGTTCGCGGATGACCTTTGCATAATCTCACATACGGCGACAGAAGCACAAGAAATGTTGGAGGAATTCGAAAATGGTTGTAGATCAGTTGGCTTGGAAATTAATGCGAGTAAAACAATAGTAATAACCAACCAAAAAGAAAGCCCTATCCATTTCGACGGTGAACTTCTTAAGTATCAGGATAAATGTGTATACCTGGGAACATTGATCAGCCATAAGGGAATTGGCAAAGAGGAAATATCTAGACGAATCTCTGGAGGATGGCTGGCATTCAGAAATAACTTGGAAATTTATACTAATAAGAAGATTCCGATGCGAGATAAGAGGAAGTTATTGATGTCTACAGTCATGCCTGTACTTACATTCGGAAGCGAAGTATGGGGAGTAAACGAAAGGCAAATAGAAACTGGAAATCGAATGGAGAAAGATGGCAAGATTAGCTGTAGGAGTAAAGAAACTAGACAAATGGTCCAACGAAAAGCTCTTAGCTGTCACCAAAATCCCACTAATAAAAGAAGTCACTTGGATAAGGAAGAAGAAATGGATGAGTAAAATCGTGAACATGCCTTCTTGCCGATGGCCCAGGAGGATAAATGAATGGCAGCCAAGAGGTTTCAATCGACCCAGAGGACGCCCCCCTGCCAGGTGGAAAGACGACATTGAGAAAAAATTTGGAAACTTGTGGTTAAGAATCAGCTGAAAGAAGACCTTAAGCGACTTCCTGATATCAACACGTAAAATCACGTAGATTATGATAATAAAATTGAAATTGAAATTGAAATGTTTGGTATCAATAACAACTACAGTTTGAAATCACCCATCATGGTACAGCCCCACTTTCGCAAACGGACGTTTTCATATCCGCCGGAATCACAACGGACGGTTTCACAACTGGTATTTTTCAAAACCGCCGAAAAAATAAGCGCCGGAATCGAAATGGCCGAAATCGCAACGACCGTTTTCGAAATGGGACGGTTTCGAAAAATCACGTACCATTGACAACTTCAAATGTCAAGCCTGCTACAGCCTTCCAGAGTGGTTTTTTTCGGTTTTTCTTGTTTCCATCGTGTTCAGCGACTTCAAATTAGCCTAGAAAAAATAAGAAACAATGAAAATAGTGGAAAATTAAGAAATCGTCTTCAAACTTTCTTCAACTTCAATCGTCAACACACCCACAGCCTTCTAGAGTAATTTTTAAAGGTTTTTAGCGTCACCATCGTCTTCACCAGTCTCAATATAGTCTAGGAAAAATCGGAAATTAGGAAAATACTGAAAGAATAACATCATAAGAGGAAGTTTCCCTTCTGAGACCATGATTTTCGCGTTACGCCACAGATCACCATCTCGCTTTCTTCAATCTTTACCGGATGATTTTTGGTGGTCTCCACCATTTTACCGTAGGATTTTTGGTGGTCTCCACCATTTTACCGGATGATTTTTGGTGGTCTCCACCATTTTACCGTATGATTTTTGGTGGTCTCCACCATTTTACCGTATGATTTTTGGTGGTCTCCACCATTTTACCTTATGATTTTTGGTGGTCTCCACCATTTTACCTTATGATTTTTGGTGGTCTCCACCATTTTACCATATGATTTTTGGTGGTCTCCACCATTTTACCTTATGATTTTTGGTGGTCTCCACCATTTTACCGTATGATTTTTGGTGGTCTCCACCATTTTACCTTATGATTTTTGGTGGTCTCCACCATTTTACCATATGATTTTTGGTGGTCTCCACCATTTTACCTTATGATTTTTGGTGGTCTCCACCATTTTACCTTATGATTTTTGGTGGTCTCCACCATTTTACCTTATGATTTTTGGTGGTCTCCACCATTTTACCATATGATTTTTGGTGGTCTCCACCATTTTACCTTATGATTTTTGGTGGTCTCCACCATTTTACCGTATGATTTTTGGTGGTCTCCACCATTTTACCGTATGATTTTTGGTGGTCTCCACCATTTTACCGTAGGATTTTTGGTGGTCTCCACCATTTTACCTTATGATTTTTGGTGGTCTCCACCATTTTACCGGATGATTTTTGGTGGTCTCCACCATTTTACCTTATGATTTTTGGTGGTCTCCACCATTTTACCGTAGGATTTTTGGTGGTCTCCACCATTTTACCGGATGATTTTTGGTGGTCTCCACCATTTTACCAGATGATTTTTGGTGGTCTCCACCATTTTACCTTATGATTTTTGGTGGTCTCCACCATTTTACCGTAGGATTTTTGGTGGTCTCCACCATTTTACCGGATGATTTTTGGTGGTCTCCACCATTTTACCGGATGATTTTTGGTGGTCTCCACCATTTTACCGTATGATTTCTGGTGGTCTCCACCATTTTACCGGATGATTTTTGGTGGTCTCCACCATTTTACCGTAGGATTTTTGGTGGTCTCCACCATTTTACCGGATGATTTTTGGTGGTCTCCACCATTTTACCGTAGGATTTTTGGTGGTCTCCACCATTTTACCGTATGATTTTTGGTGGTCTCCACCATTTTACCGTAGGATTTTTGGTGGTCTCCACCATTTTACCGGATGATTTTTGGTGGTCTCCACCATTTTACCGTATGATTTCTGGTGGTCTCCACCATTTTACCGGATGATTTTTGGTGGTCTCCACCATTTTACCGTAGGATTTTTGGTGGTCTCCACCATTTTACCGGATGATTTTTGGTGGTCTCCACCATTTTACCGTAGGATTTTTGGTGGTCTCCACCATTTTACCGTATGATTTTTGGTGGTCTCCACCATTTTACCGTAGGATTTTTGGTGGTCTCCACCATTTTACCGGATGATTTTTGGTGGTCTCCACCATTTTACCGTATGATTTTTGGTGGTCTCCACCATTTTACCGTATGATTTTTGGTGGTCTCCACCATTTTACCGTAGGATTTTTGGTGATCTCCACCATTTTACCAGATGATTTTTGGTGGTCTCCACCATTTTACCAGATGATTTTTGGTGGTCTCCACCATTTTACCAGATGATTTTTGGTGGTCTCCACCATTTTACCGTAGGATTTTTGGTGGTCTCCACCATTTTACCGTATGATTTTTGGTGGTCTCCACCATTTTACCGGATGATTTTTGGTGGTCTCCACCATTTTACCGTAGGATTTTTGGTGGTCTCCACCATTTTACCGTATGATTTCTGGTGGTCTCCACCATTTTACCGGATGATTTTTGGTGGTCTCCACCATTTTACCGTAGGATTTTTGGTGATCTCCACCATTTTACCAGATGATTTTTGGTGGTCTCCACCATTTTACCGTAGGATTTTTGGTGGTCTCCACCATTTTACCGGATGATTTTTGGTGGTCTCCACCATTTTACCAGATGATTTTTGGTGGTCTCCACCATTTTACCGGATGATTTTTGGTGGTCTCCACCATTTTACCGGATGATTTTTGGTGGTCTCCACCATTTTACCGTAGGATTTTTGGTGGTCTCCACCATTTTACCGTATGATTTTTGGTGGTCTCCACCATTTTACCGTATGATTTTTGGTGGTCTCCACCATTTTACCGTATGATTTTTGGTGGTCTCCACCATTTTACCGTATGATTTTTGGTGGTCTCCACCATTTTACCGGATGATTTTTGGTGGTCTCCACCATTTTACCTTATGATTTTTGGTGGTCTCCACCATTTTACCGTAGGATTTTTGGTGGTCTCCACCATTTTACCGGATGATTTTTGGTGGTCTCCACCATTTTACCAGATGATTTTTGGTGGTCTCCACCATTTTACCGTATGATTTTTGGTGGTCTCCACCATTTTACCGTATGATTTTTGGTGGTCTCCACCATTTTACCGTAGGATTTTTGGTGGTCTCCACCATTTTACCGGATGATTTTTGGTGGTCTCCACCATTTTACCTTATGATTTTTGGTGGTCTCCACCATTTTACCGGATGATTTTTGGTGGTCTCCACCATTTTACCGTATGATTTTTGGTGGTCTCCACCATTTTTACCGTAGGATTTTTGGTGGTCTCCACCATTTTACCGGATGATTTTTGGTGGTCTCCACCATTTTACCGTATGATTTTTGGTGGTCTCCACCATTTTACCGTAGGATTTTTGGTGGTCTCCACCATTTTACCGGATGATTTTTGGTGGTCTCCACCATTTTACCGTATGATTTTTGGTGGTCTCCACCATTTTACCGTATGATTTTTGGTGGTCTCCACCATTTTACCGTAGGATTTTTGGTGGTCTCCACCATTTTACCGTAGGATTTTTGGTGGTCTCCACCATTTTACCGGATGATTTTTGGTGGTCTCCACCATTTTACCGTATGATTTTTGGTGGTCTCCACCATTTTACCGTAGGATTTTTGATGGTCTCCACCATTTTACCGGATGATTTTTGGTGGTCTCCACCATTTTACCGTAGGATTTTTGGTGGTCTCCACCATTTTACCGGATGATTTTTGGTGGTCTCCACCATTTTACCGTATGATTTTTGGTGGTCTCCACCATTTTACCGTAGGATTTTTGGTGGTCTCCACCATTTTACCAGATGATTTTTGGTGGTCTCCACCATTTTACCGTATGATTTTTGGTGGTCTCCACCATTTTACCGTAGGATTTTTGGTGGTCTCCACCATTTTACCGTAGGATTTTTGGTGGTCTCCACCATTTTACCTTATGATTTCTGGTGGTCTCCACCATTTTTCCGTAGGATTTTTGGTGGTCTCCACCATTTTACCGTATGATTTTTGGTGGTCTCCACCATTTTACCAGATGATTTTTGGTGGTCTCCACCATTTTACCTTATGATTTTTGGTGGTCTCCACCATTTTACCTTATGATTTTTGGTGGTCTCCACCATTTTACCTTATGATTTTTGGTGGTCTCCACCATTTTACCTTATGATTTCTGGTGGTCTCCACCATTTTACCGTGTGATTTTTGGTGGTCTCCACCATTTTACCTTATGATTTTTGGTGGTCTCCACCATTTTACCAGATGATTTTTGGTGGTCTCCACCATTTTACCTTATGATTTTTGGTGGTCTCCACCATTTTACCTTATGATTTCTGGTGGTCTCCACCATTTTACCGTATGATTTCTGGTGGTCTCCACCATTTTACCGGATGATTTTTGGTGGTCTCCACCATTTTACCGTAGGATTTTTGGTGGTCTCCACCATTTTACCTTATGATTTTTGGTGGTCTCCACCATTTTACCGTAGGATTTTTGGTGGTCTCCACCATTTTACCTTATGATTTTTGGTGGTCTCCACCATTTTACCGTAGGATTTTTGGTGGTCTCCACCATTTTACCTTATGATTTTTGGTGGTCTCCACCATTTTACCGTATGATTTTTGGTGGTCTCCACCATTTTACCTTATGATTTTTGGTGGTCTCCACCATTTTACCTTATGATTTTTGGTGGTCTCCACCATTTTACCTTATGATTTCTGGTGGTCTCCACCATTTTACCGTAGGATTTTTGGTGGTCTCCACCATTTTACCGTATGATTTTTGGTGGTCTCCACCATTTTACCGTATGATTTCTGGTGGTCTCCACCATTTTACCGGATGATTTTTGGTGGTCTCCACCATTTTACCGTAGGATTTTTGGTGGTCTCCACCATTTTACCGGATGATTTTTGGTGGTCTCCACCATTTTACCTTATGATTTTTGGTGGTCTCCACCATTTTACCGTAGGATTTTTGGTGGTCTCCACCATTTTACCGTATGATTTTTGGTGGTCTCCACCATTTTACCTTATGATTTTTGGTGGTCTCCACCATTTTACCGTATGATTTTTGGTGGTCTCCACCATTTTACCGTATGATTTTTGGTGGTCTCCACCATTTTACCGTATGATTTTTGGTGGTCTCCACCATTTTACCTTATGATTTTTGGTGGTCTCCACCATTTTACCTTATGATTTTTGGTGGTCTCCACCATTTTACCGTAGGATTTTTGGTGGTCTCCACCATTTTACCGTATGATTTTTGGTGGTCTCCACCATTTTACCGTATGATTTTTGGTGGTCTCCACCATTTTACCGTATGATTTCTGGTGGTCTCCACCATTTTACCGGATGATTTTTGGTGGTCTCCACCATTTTACCGTAGGATTTTTGGTGGTCTCCACCATTTTACCTTATGATTTTTGGTGGTCTCCACCATTTTACCGTAGGATTTTTGGTGGTCTCCACCATTTTACCTTATGATTTTTGGTGGTCTCCACCATTTTACCGTAGGATTTTTGGTGGTCTCCACCATTTTACCGTATGATTTTTGGTGGTCTCCACCATTTTACCGTATGATTTTTGGTGGTCTCCACCATTTTACCGTATGATTTTTGGTGGTCTCCACCATTTTACCGTATGATTTTTGGTGGTCTCCACCATTTTACCTTATGATTTTTGGTGGTCTCCACCATTTTACCTTATGATTTTTGGTGGTCTCCACCATTTTACCTTATGATTTTTGGTGGTCTCCACCATTTTACCTTGTGATTTTTGGTGGTCTCCACCATTTTACCGGATGATTTTTGGTGGTCTCCACCATTTTACCGTATGATTTTTGGTGGTCTCCACCATTTTACCTTATGATTTTTGGTGGTCTCCACCATTTTACCTTATGATTTTTGGTGGTCTCCACCATTTTACCGTAGGATTTTTGGTGGTCTCCACCATTTTACCGGATGATTTTTGGTGGTCTCCACCATTTTACCGGATGACTTTTGGTGGTCTCCACCATTTTACCGTAGGATTTTTGGTGGTCTCCACCATTTTACCGGATGATTTTTGGTGGTCTCCACCATTTTACCGGATGACTTTTGGTGGTCTCCACCATTTTACCTTATGATTTTTGGTGGTCTCCACCATTTTACCGTAGGATTTTTGGTGGTCTCCACCATTTTACCGGATGATTTTTGGTGGTCTCCACCATTTTACCGGATGACTTTTGGTGGTCTCCACCATTTTACCGTAGGATTTTTGGTGGTCTCCACCATTTTACCGGATGATTTTTGGTGGTCTCCACCATTTTACCGGATGACTTTTGGTGGTCTCCACCATTTTACCTTATGATTTTTGGTGGTCTCCACCATTTTACCTTATGATTTTTGGTGGTCTCCACCATTTTACCGGATGACTTTTGGTGGTCTCCACCATTTTACCATATGATTTTTGGTGGTCTCCACCATTTTACCATATGATTTTTGGTGGTCTCCACCATTTTACCTTATGATTTTTGGTGGTCTCCACCATTTTAGCTTATGATTTTTGGTGGTCTCCACCATTTTACCGGATGATTTTTGGTGGTCTCCACCATTTTACCTTATGATTTTTGGTGGTCTCCACCATTTTACCGGATGACTTTTGGTGGTCTCCACCATTTTACCATATGATTTTTGGTGGTCTCCACCATTTTACCTTATGATTTTTGGTGGTCTCCACCATTTTACCTTATGATTTTTGGTGGTCTCCACCATTTTACCTTATGATTTTTGGTGGTCTCCACCATTTTAGCTTATGATTTTTGGTGGTCTCCACCATTTTACCGGATGATTTTTGGTGGTCTCCACCATTTTACCTTATGATTTTTGGTGGTCTCCACCATTTTACCTTATGATTTTTGGTGGTCTCCACCATTTTACCGGATGACTTTTGGTGGTCTCCACCATTTTACCATATGATTTTTGGTGGTCTCCACCATTTTACCATATGATTTTTGGTGGTCTCCACCATTTTACCGGATGATTTTTGGTGGTCTCCACCATTTTACCGGATGATTTTTGGTGGTCTCCACCATTTTACCTTATGATTTTTGGTGGTCTCCACCATTTTACCGGATGATTTTTGGTGGTCTCCACCATTTTACCGGATGACTTATGGTGGTCTCCACCATTTTACCGGATGACTTATGGTGGTCTCCACCATTTTACCGGATGATTTTTGGTGGTCTCCACCATTTTACCTTATGATTTTTGGTGGTCTCCACCATTTTACCTTATGATTTTTGGTGGTCTCCACCATTTTACCTTATGATTTTTGGTGGTCTCCACCATTTTACCTTATGATTTCTGGTGGTCTCCACCATTTTACCGTGTGATTTTTGGTGGTCTCCACCATTTTACCTTATGATTTTTGGTGGTCTCCACCATTTTACCAGATGATTTTTGGTGGTCTCCACCATTTTACCTTATGATTTTTGGTGGTCTCCACCATTTTACCTTATGATTTCTGGTGGTCTCCACCATTTTACCGTATGATTTCTGGTGGTCTCCACCATTTTACCGGATGATTTTTGGTGGTCTCCACCATTTTACCGTAGGATTTTTGGTGGTCTCCACCATTTTACCTTATGATTTTTGGTGGTCTCCACCATTTTACCGTAGGATTTTTGGTGGTCTCCACCATTTTACCTTATGATTTTTGGTGGTCTCCACCATTTTACCGTAGGATTTTTGGTGGTCTCCACCATTTTACCTTATGATTTTTGGTGGTCTCCACCATTTTACCGTATGATTTTTGGTGGTCTCCACCATTTTACCTTATGATTTTTGGTGGTCTCCACCATTTTACCTTATGATTTTTGGTGGTCTCCACCATTTTACCTTATGATTTCTGGTGGTCTCCACCATTTTACCGTAGGATTTTTGGTGGTCTCCACCATTTTACCGTATGATTTTTGGTGGTCTCCACCATTTTACCGTATGATTTCTGGTGGTCTCCACCATTTTACCGGATGATTTTTGGTGGTCTCCACCATTTTACCAGATGATTTTTGGTGGTCTCCACCATTTTACCTTATGATTTTTGGTGGTCTCCACCATTTTACCGTAGGATTTTTGGTGGTCTCCACCATTTTACCGTATGATTTTTGGTGGTCTCCACCATTTTACCTTATGATTTTTGGTGGTCTCCACCATTTTACCGTATGATTTTTGGTGGTCTCCACCATTTTACCGTATGATTTTTGGTGGTCTCCACCATTTTACCGTATGATTTTTGGTGGTCTCCACCATTTTACCTTATGATTTTTGGTGGTCTCCACCATTTTACCTTATGATTTTTGGTGGTCTCCACCATTTTACCGTAGGATTTTTGGTGGTCTCCACCATTTTACCGTATGATTTTTGGTGGTCTCCACCATTTTACCGTATGATTTTTGGTGGTCTCCACCATTTTACCGTATGATTTCTGGTGGTCTCCACCATTTTACCGGATGATTTTTGGTGGTCTCCACCATTTTACCGTAGGATTTTTGGTGGTCTCCACCATTTTACCTTATGATTTTTGGTGGTCTCCACCATTTTACCGTAGGATTTTTGGTGGTCTCCACCATTTTACCTTATGATTTTTGGTGGTCTCCACCATTTTACCGTAGGATTTTTGGTGGTCTCCACCATTTTACCTTATGATTTTTGGTGGTCTCCACCATTTTACCGTATGATTTTTGGTGGTCTCCACCATTTTACCTTATGATTTTTGGTGGTCTCCACCATTTTACCTTATGATTTTTGGTGGTCTCCACCATTTTACCTTATGATTTCTGGTGGTCTCCACCATTTTACCGTAGGATTTTTGGTGGTCTCCACCATTTTACCGTATGATTTTTGGTGGTCTCCACCATTTTACCGTATGATTTCTGGTGGTCTCCACCATTTTACCGGATGATTTTTGGTGGTCTCCACCATTTTACCAGATGATTTTTGGTGGTCTCCACCATTTTACCTTATGATTTTTGGTGGTCTCCACCATTTTACCGTAGGATTTTTGGTGGTCTCCACCATTTTACCGTATGATTTTTGGTGGTCTCCACCATTTTACCGTATGATTTTTGGTGGTCTCCACCATTTTACCTTATGATTTTTGGTGGTCTCCACCATTTTACCTTATGATTTTTGGTGGTCTCCACCATTTTACCGTATGATTTTTGGTGGTCTCCACCATTTTACCGTATGATTTTTGGTGGTCTCCACCATTTTACCTTATGATTTTTGGTGGTCTCCACCATTTTACCTTATGATTTTTGGTGGTCTCCACCATTTTACCGTAGGATTTTTGGTGGTCTCCACCATTTTACCGTATGATTTTTGGTGGTCTCCACCATTTTACCGTATGATTTTTGGTGGTCTCCACCATTTTACCGTATGATTTTTGGTGGTCTCCACCATTTTACCGTATGATTTTTGGTGGTCTCCACCATTTTACCTTATGATTTTTGGTGGTCTCCACCATTTTACCTTATGATTTTTGGTGGTCTCCACCATTTTACCTTATGATTTTTGGTGGTCTCCACCATTTTACCTTGTGATTTTTGGTGGTCTCCACCATTTTACCGGATGATTTTTGGTGGTCTCCACCATTTTACCGTATGATTTTTGGTGGTCTCCACCATTTTACCTTATGATTTTTGGTGGTCTCCACCATTTTACCTTATGATTTTTGGTGGTCTCCACCATTTTACCGTAGGATTTTTGGTGGTCTCCACCATTTTACCGGATGATTTTTGGTGGTCTCCACCATTTTACCGGATGACTTTTGGTGGTCTCCACCATTTTACCGTAGGATTTTTGGTGGTCTCCACCATTTTACCGGATGATTTTTGGTGGTCTCCACCATTTTACCGGATGACTTTTGGTGGTCTCCACCATTTTACCTTATGATTTTTGGTGGTCTCCACCATTTTACCGTAGGATTTTTGGTGGTCTCCACCATTTTACCGGATGATTTTTGGTGGTCTCCACCATTTTACCGGATGACTTTTGGTGGTCTCCACCATTTTACCGTAGGATTTTTGGTGGTCTCCACCATTTTACCGGATGATTTTTGGTGGTCTCCACCATTTTACCGGATGACTTTTGGTGGTCTCCACCATTTTACCTTATGATTTTTGGTGGTCTCCACCATTTTACCTTATGATTTTTGGTGGTCTCCACCATTTTACCGGATGACTTTTGGTGGTCTCCACCATTTTACCATATGATTTTTGGTGGTCTCCACCATTTTACCATATGATTTTTGGTGGTCTCCACCATTTTACCTTATGATTTTTGGTGGTCTCCACCATTTTAGCTTATGATTTTTGGTGGTCTCCACCATTTTACCGGATGATTTTTGGTGGTCTCCACCATTTTACCTTATGATTTTTGGTGGTCTCCACCATTTTACCGGATGACTTTTGGTGGTCTCCACCATTTTACCATATGATTTTTGGTGGTCTCCACCATTTTACCTTATGATTTTTGGTGGTCTCCACCATTTTACCTTATGATTTTTGGTGGTCTCCACCATTTTACCTTATGATTTTTGGTGGTCTCCACCATTTTAGCTTATGATTTTTGGTGGTCTCCACCATTTTACCGGATGATTTTTGGTGGTCTCCACCATTTTACCTTATGATTTTTGGTGGTCTCCACCATTTTACCTTATGATTTTTGGTGGTCTCCACCATTTTACCGGATGACTTTTGGTGGTCTCCACCATTTTACCATATGATTTTTGGTGGTCTCCACCATTTTACCATATGATTTTTGGTGGTCTCCACCATTTTACCGGATGATTTTTGGTGGTCTCCACCATTTTACCGGATGATTTTTGGTGGTCTCCACCATTTTACCTTATGATTTTTGGTGGTCTCCACCATTTTACCGGATGATTTTTGGTGGTCTCCACCATTTTACCGGATGACTTATGGTGGTCTCCACCATTTTACCGGATGATTTTTGGTGGTCTCCACCATTTTACCTTATGATTTTTGGTGGTCTCCACCATTTTACCGTAGGATTTTTGGTGGTCTCCACCATTTTACCGGATGATTTTAGGTGGTCTCCACCATTTTACCGGATGATTTTTGGTGGTCTCCACCATTTTACCGGATGACTTATGGTGGTCTCCACCATTTTACCGGATGATTTTTGGTGGTCTCCACCATTTTACCGGATGATTTTTGGTGGTCTCCACCATTTTACCGGATGATTTCTGGTGGTCTCCACCATTTTACCTTATGATTTTTGGTGGTCTCCACCATTTTACCGGATGACTTTTGGTGGTCTCCACCATTTTACCGTAGGATTTTTGGTGGTCTCCACCATTTTACCGGATGATTTTAGGTGGTCTCCACCATTTTACCGGATGATTTTCGGTGGTCTCCACCATTTTACCATATGATTTTTGGTGGTCTCCACCATTTTACCATATGATTTTTGGTGGTCTCCACCATTTTACCTTATGATTTTTGGTGGTCTCCACCATTTTACCGGATGACTTTTGGTGGTCTCCACCATTTTACCGTAGGATTTTTGGTGGTCTCCACCATTTTACCGGATGATTTTAGGTGGTCTCCACCATTTTACCGGATGATTTTTGGTGGTCTCCACCATTTTACCGGATGACTTATGGTGGTCTCCACCATTTTACCGGATGATTTTTGGTGGTCTCCACCATTTTACCGGATGATTTTTGGTGGTCTCCACCATTTTACCGGATGATTTTTGGTGGTCTCCACCATTTTACCGTAGGATTTTTGGTGGTCTCCACCATTTTACCTTATGATTTTTGGTGGTCTCCACCATTTTACCGGATGACTTTTGGTGGTCTCCACCATTTTACCTTATGATTTTTGGTGGTCTCCACCATTTTACCTTATGATTTTTGGTGGTCTCCACCATTTTACCGGATGACTTTTGGTGGTCTCCACCATTTTACCGTAGGATTTTTGGTGGTCTCCACCATTTTACCGGATGATTTTAGGTGGTCTCCACCATTTTACCGGATGATTTTTGGTGGTCTCCACCATTTTACCGGATGACTTATGGTGGTCTCCACCATTTTAACGGATGATTTTTGGTGGTCTCCACCATTTTACCGGATGATTTTTGGTGGTCTCCACCATTTTACCGGATGATTTTTGGTGGTCTCCACCATTTTACCGTAGGATTTTTGGTGGTCTCCACCATTTTACCTTATGATTTTTGGTGGTCTCCACCATTTTACCGGATGACTTTTGGTGGTCTCCACCATTTTACCTTATGATTTTTGGTGGTCTCCACCATTTTACCTTATGATTTTTGGTGGTCTCCACCATTTTACCGGATGACTTTTGGTGGTCTCCACCATTTTACCGTAGGATTTTTGGTGGTCTCCACCATTTTACCGGATGATTTTAGGTGGTCTCCACCATTTTACCGGATGATTTTTGGTGGTCTCCACCATTTTACCGGATGACTTATGGTGGTCTCCACCATTTTACCGGATGATTTTTGGTGGTCTCCACCATTTTACCGGATGATTTTTGGTGGTCTCCACCATTTTACCTTATGATTTTTGGTGGTCTCCACCATTTTACCGGATGATTTTTGGTGGTCTCCACCATTTTACCATATGATTTTTGGTGGTCTCCACCATTTTACCTTATGATTTTTGGTGGTCTCCACCATTTTACCGGATGACTTTTGGTGGTCTCCACCATTTTACCGGATGACTTTTGGTGGTCTCCACCATTTTACCATATGATTTTTGGTGGTCTCCACCATTTTACCTTATGATTTTTGGTGGTCTCCACCATTTTACCGGATGACTTTTGGTGGTCTCCACCATTTTACCATATGATTTTTGGTGGTCTCCACCATTTTACCATATGATTTTTGGTGGTCTCCACCATTTTACCTTATGATTTTTGGTGGTCTCCACCATTTTACCGGATGACTTTTGGTGGTCTCCACCATTTTACCGTAGGATTTTTGGTGGTCTCCACCATTTTACCGGATGATTTTAGGTGGTCTCCACCATTTTACCGGATGATTTTTGGTGGTCTCCACCATTTTACCGGATGACTTATGGTGGTCTCCACCATTTTACCATATGATTTTTGGTGGTCTCCACCATTTTACCTTATGATTTTTGGTGGTCTCCACCATTTTACCGGATGACTTTTGGTGGTCTCCACCATTTTACCGTAGGATTTTTGGTGGTCTCCACCATTTTACCGGATGATTTTAGGTGGTCTCCACCATTTTACCGGATGATTTTTGGTGGTCTCCACCATTTTACCGGATGACTTATGGTGGTCTCCACCATTTTACCGGATGATTTTTGGTGGTCTCCACCATTTTACCTTATGATTTTTGGTGGTCTCCACCATTTTACCGGATGACTTTTGGTGGTCTCCACCATTTTACCGTAGGATTTTTGGTGGTCTCCACCATTTTACCGGATGATTTTAGGTGGTCTCCACCATTTTACCGTAGGATTTTTGGTGGTCTCCACCATTTTACCGGATGATTTTAGGTGGTCTCCACCATTTTACCGGATGATTTTTGGTGGTCTCCACCATTTTACCATATGATTTTTGGTGGTCTCCACCATTTTACCATATGATTTTTGGTGGTCTCCACCATTTTACCTTATGATTTTTGGTGGTCTCCACCATTTTACCGGATGACTTTTGGTGGTCTCCACCATTTTACCGTAGGATTTTTGGTGGTCTCCACCATTTTACCGGATGATTTTAGGTGGTCTCCACCATTTTACCGGATGATTTTTGGTGGTCTCCACCATTTTACCATATGATTTTTGGTGGTCTCCACCATTTTACCATATGATTTTTGGTGGTCTCCACCATTTTACCTTATGATTTTTGGTGGTCTCCACCATTTTACCGGATGACTTTTGGTGGTCTCCACCATTTTACCGTAGGATTTTTGGTGGTCTCCACCATTTTACCGGATGATTTTAGGTGGTCTCCACCATTTTACCGGATGATTTTTGGTGGTCTCCACCATTTTACCATATGATTTTTGGTGGTCTCCACCATTTTACCATATGATTTTTGGTGGTCTCCACCATTTTACCTTATGATTTTTGGTGGTCTCCACCATTTTACCGGATGACTTTTGGTGGTCTCCACCATTTTACCGTAGGATTTTTGGTGGTCTCCACCATTTTACCGGATGATTTTTGGTGGTCTCCACCATTTTACCGGATGATTTTTGGTGGTCTCCACCATTTTACCGGATGACTTATGGTGGTCTCCACCATTTTACCGGATGATTTTTGGTGGTCTCCACCATTTTACCGGATGATTTTTGGTGGTCTCCACCATTTTACCGGATGATTTTTGGTGGTCTCCACCATTTTACCGGATGATTTTTGGTGGTCTCCACCATTTTACCGTAGGATTTTTGGTGGTCTCCACCATTTTACAGGATGATTTTTGGCGGTCTCCACCATTTTACCGGATGATTTTTGGTGGTCTCCACCATTTTACCGGATGATTTTTGGTGGTCTCCGCCATTTTACCGGATGATTTTTGGTGGTCTCCACCATTTTACCTTATGATTTTTGGTGGTCTCCACCATTTTACCGGATGATTTTTGGTGGTCTCCACCATTTTACCGTAGGATTTTTGGTGGTCTCCACCATTTTACCTTATGATTTTTGGTGGTCTCCACCATTTTACCTTATGATTTTTGGTGGTCTCCACCATTTTACCTTATGATTTTTGGTGGTCTCCACCATTTTACCTTATGATTTTTGGTGGTCTCCACCATTTTACCGGATGATTTTTGGTGGTCTCCACCATTTTACCGGATGATTTTTGGTGGTCTCCGCCATTTTACCGGATGACTTTTGGTGGTCTCCACCATTTTACCGGATGATTTTTGGTGGTCTCCACCATTTTACCGGATGATTTTTGGTGGTCTCCACCATTTTACCGTAGGATTTTTGGTGGTCTCCACCATTTTACCGGATGATTTTTGGTGGTCTCCACCATTTTACCGGATGATTTTTGGTGGTCTCCACCATTTTACCGGATGATTTTTGGTGGTCTCCACCATTTTACCGGATGATTTTTGGTGGTCTCCACCATTTTACCGGATGATTTTTGGTGGTCTCCACCATTTTACCGGATGATTTTTGGTGGTCTCCACCATTTTACCGGATGATTTTTAGTGGTCTCCACCATTTTACCATATGATTTTTGGTGGTCGCCACCATTTTACCGGATGATTTTTGGTGGTCTCCACCATTTTACCGTAGGATTTTTGGTGGTCTCCACCATTTTACCTTATGATTTTTGGTGGTCTCCACCATTTTACCGGATGATTTTAGGTGGTCTCCACCATTTTACCGGATGATTTTTGGTGGTCTCCACCATGTTACCATATGATTTTTGGTGGTCTCCACCATTTTACCATATGATTTTTGGTGGTCTCCACCATTTTACCTTATGATTTTTGGTGGTCTCCACCATTTTACCGGATGACTTTTGGTGGTCTCCACCATTTTACCGTAGGATTTTTGGTGGTCTCCACCATTTTACCGGATGATTTTTGGTGGTCTCCACCATTTTACCGGATGATTTTTGGTGGTCTCCACCATTTTACCGGATGACTTATGGTGGTCTCCACCATTTTACCGGATGATTTTTGGTGGTCTCCACCATTTTACCGGATGATTTTTGGTGGTCTCCACCATTTTACCGGATGATTTTTGGTGGTCTCCACCATTTTACCGGATGATTTTTGGTGGTCTCCACCATTTTACCGTAGGATTTTTGGTGGTCTCCACCATTTTACCGGATGATTTTTGGCGGTCTCCACCATTTTACCGGATGATTTTTGGTGGTCTCCACCATTTTACCGGATGATTTTTGGTGGTCTCCGCCATTTTACCGGATGATTTTTGGTGGTCTCCACCATTTTACCTTATGATTTTTGGTGGTCTCCACCATTTTACCGGATGATTTTTGGTGGTCTCCACCATTTTACCGTAGGATTTTTGGTGGTCTCCACCATTTTACCTTATGATTTTTGGTGGTCTCCACCATTTTACCTTATGATTTTTGGTGGTCTCCACCATTTTACCTTATGATTTTTGGTGGTCTCCACCATTTTACCTTATGATTTTTGGTGGTCTCCACCATTTTACCGGATGATTTTTGGTGGTCTCCACCATTTTACCGGATGATTTTTGGTGGTCTCCGCCATTTTACCGGATGACTTTTGGTGGTCTCCACCATTTTACCGGATGATTTTTGGTGGTCTCCACCATTTTACCGGATGATTTTTGGTGGTCTCCACCATTTTACCGTAGGATTTTTGGTGGTCTCCACCATTTTACCGGATGATTTTTGGTGGTCTCCACCATTTTACCGGATGATTTTTGGTGGTCTCCACCATTTTACCGGATGATTTTTGGTGGTCTCCACCATTTTACCGGATGATTTTTGGTGGTCTCCACCATTTTACCGGATGATTTTTGGTGGTCTCCACCATTTTACCGTAGGATTTTTGGTGGTCTCCACCATTTTACCGGATGATTTTTGGTGGTCTCCACCATTTTACCTTATGATTTTTGGTGGTCTCCACCATTTTACCGGATGATTTTTGGTGGTCTCCACCATTTTACCGGATGATTTTTGGTGGTCTCCGCCATTTTACCGGATGACTTTTGGTGGTCTCCACCATTTTACCGGATGATTTTTGGTGGTCTCCACCATTTTACCGGATGATTTTTGGTGGTCTCCACCATTTTACCGTAGGATTTTTGGTGGTCTCCACCATTTTACCGGATGATTTTTGGTGGTCTCCACCATTTTACCGGATGATTTTTGGTGGTCTCCACCATTTTACCGGATGATTTTTGGTGGTCTCCACCATTTTACCGGATGATTTTTGGTGGTCTCCACCATTTTACCGGATGATTTTTAGTGGTCTCCACCATTTTACCATATGATTTTTGGTGGTCGCCACCATTTTACCGGATGATTTTTGGTGGTCTCCACCATTTTACCGTAGGATTTTTGGTGGTCTCCACCATTTTACCTTATGATTTTTGGTGGTCTCCACCATTTTACCGGATGATTTTTGGTGGTCTCCACCATTTTACCTTATGATTTTTGGTGGTCTCCACCATTTTACCTTATGATTTTTGGTGGTCTCCACCATTTTACCGGATGATTTTTGGTGGTCTCCACCATTTTACCGGATGATTTTTGGTGGTCTCCACCATTTTACCATATGATTTTTGGTGGTCTCCACCATTTTACCGGATGATTTTTGGTGGTCTCCACCATTTTACCGGATGATTTTTGGTGGTCTCCACCATTTTACCGTAGGATTTTTGGTGGTCTCCACCATTTTACCTTATGATTTTTGGTGGTCTCCACCATTTTACCTTATGATTTTTGGTGGTCTCCACCATTTTACCATATGATTTTTGGTGGTCTCCACCATTTTACCATATGATTTTTGGTGGTCTCCACCATTTTACCGGATGATTTTTGGTGGTCTCCACCATTTTACCATATGATTTTTGGTGGTCTCCACCATTTTACCGGATGATTTTTGGTGGTCTCCACCATTTTACCGGATGATTTTTGGTGGTCTCCACCATTTTACCTTATGATTTTTGGTGGTCTCCACCATTTTACCTTATGATTTTTGGTGGTCTCCACCATTTTACCGTAGGATTTTTGGTGGTCTCCACCATTTTACCTTATGATTTTTGGTGGTCTCCACCATTTTACCTTATGATTTTTGGTGGTCTCCACCATTTTACCATATGATTTTTGGTGGTCTCCACCATTTTACCTTATGATTTTTGGTGGTCTCCACCATTTTACCTTATGACTTTTGGTGGTCTCCACCATTTTACCATATGATTTTTGGTGGTCTCCACCATTTTACCGGATGATTTTTGGTGGTCTCCACCATTTTACCATATGATTTTTGGTGGTCTCCACCATTTTACCGGATGATTTTTGGTGGTCTCCACCATTTTACCGGATGATTTTTGGTGGTCTCCACCATTTTACCTTATGATTTTTGGTGGTCTCCACCATTTTACCATATGATTTTTGGTGGTCTCCACCATTTTACCGGATGATTTTTGGTGGTCTCCACCATTTTACCTTATGATTTTTGGTGGTCTCCACCATTTTACCTTATGATTTTTGGTGGTCTCCACCATTTTACCGTAGGATTTTTGGTGGTCTCCACCATTTTACCTTATGATTTTTGGTGGTCTCCACCATTTTACCATATGATTTTTGGTGGTCTCCACCATTTTACCATATGATTTTTGGTGGTCTCCACCATTTTACCATATGATTTTTGGTGGTCTCCACCATTTTACCGTAGGATTTTTGGTGGTCTCCACCATTTTACCGGATGATTTTTGGTGGTCTCCACCATTTTACCTTATGATTTTTGGTGGTCTCCACCATTTTACCTTATGATTTTTGGTGGTCTCCACCATTTTACCGGATGATTTTTGGTGGTCTCCACCATTTTACCGGATGATTTTTGGTGGTCTCCACCATTTTACCTTATGATTTTTGGTGGTCTCCACCATTTTACCTCATGATTTTTGGTGGTCTCCACCATTTTACCGGATGATCTTTGGTGGTCTCCACCATTTTACCGGATGATCTTTGGTGGTCTCCACCATTTTACCAGATGATTTTTGGTGGTCTCCACCATTTTACCTTATGATTTTTGGTGGTCTTCACCATTTTACCGGATGACTTTTGGTGGTCTCCACCATTTTACCAGATGATTTTTCGTGGTCTCCACCATTTTACCTTATGATTTTTGGTGGTCTCCACCATTTTACCGGATGACTTTTGGTGGTCTCCACCATTTTACCAGATGATTTTTCGTGGTCTCCACCATTTTACCGGATGATCTTTGGTGGTCTCCACCATTTTACCAGATGATTTTTCGTGGTCTCCACCATTTTACCGGATGATCTTTGGTGGTCTCCACCATTTTACCGGACGATCTTTGGTGGTCTCCACCATTTTACCAGATGATTTTTCGTGGTCTCCACCATTTTACCTTATGATTTTTGGTGGTCTTCACCATTTTACCGGATGACTTTTGGTGGTCTCACCATTTTACCAGATGATTTTTCGTGGTCTCCACCATTTTACCTTATGATTTTTGGTGGTCTCCACCATTTTACCGGATGACTTTTGGTGGTCTCCACCATTTTACCAGATGATTTTTCGTGGTCTCCACCATTTTACCGGATGATCTTTGGTGGTCTCCACCATTTTACCGGATGATTTTTGGTGGTCTCCACCATTTTACCGGATGATTTTTGGTGGTCTCCACCATTTTACCAGATGATTTTTCGTGGTCTCCACCATTTTACCATATGATTTTTGGTGGTCTCCACCATTTTACCATATGATTTTTGGTGGTCTCCACCATTTTACCGGATGATTTTTGGTGGTCTCCACCATTTTACCATATGATTTTTGGTGGTCTCCACCATTTTACCGGATGATTTTTGGTGGTCTCCACCATTTTACCGGATGATTTTTGGTGGTCTCCACCATTTTACCTTATGATTTTTGGTGGTCTCCACCATTTTACCATATGATTTTTGGTGGTCTCCACCATTTTACCATATGATTTTTGGTGGTCTCCACCATTTTACCATATGATTTTTGGTGGTCTCCACCATTTTACCATATGATTTTTGGTGGTCTCCACCATTTTACCATATGATTTTTGGTGGTCTCCACCATTTTACCGGATGATTTTTGGTGGTCTCCACCATTTTACCTTATGATTTTTGGTGGTCTCCACCATTTTACCATATGATTTTTGGTGGTCTCCACCATTTTACCATATGATTTTTGGTGGTCTCCACCATTTTACCATATGATTTTTGGTGGTCTCCACCATTTTACCATATGATTTTTGGTGGTCTCCACCATTTTACCATATGATTTTGGGTGGTCTCCACCATTTTACCATATGATTTTTGGTGGTCTCCACCATTTTACCATATGATTTTTGGTGGTCTCCACCATTTTACCATATGATTTTTGGTGGTCTCCACCATTTTACCGGATGATTTTTGGTGGTCTCCACCATTTTACCTTATGATTTTTGGTGGTCTCCACCATTTTACCTTATGATTTTTGGTGGTCTCCACCATTTTACCTTATGATTTTTGGTGGTCTCCACCATTTTACCGGATGATTTTTGGTGGTCTCCACCATTTTACCTTATGATTTTTGGTGGTCTCCACCATTTTACCATATGATTTTTGGTGGTCTCCACCATTTTACCGTAGGATTTTTGGTGGTCTCCACCATTTTACCGGATGATTTTTGGTGGTCTCCACCATTTTACCTTATGATTTTTGGTGGTCTCCACCATTTTACCTTATGATTTTTGGTGGTCTCCACCATTTTACCGGATGATTTTTGGTGGTCTCCACCATTTTACCTTATGATTTTTGGTGGTCTCCACCATTTTACCTCATGATTTTTGGTGGTCTCCACCATTTTACCGGATGATCTTTGGTGGTCTCCACCATTTTACCGGATGATCTTTGGTGGTCTCCACCATTTTACCAGATGATTTTTGGTGGTCTCCACCATTTTACCTTATGATTTTTGGTGGTCTTCACCATTTTACCGGATGACTTTTGGTGGTCTCCACCATTTTACCAGATGATTTTTCGTGGTCTCCACCATTTTACCTTATGATTTTTGGTGGTCTCCACCATTTTACCGGATGACTTTTGGTGGTCTCCACCATTTTACCAGATGATTTTTCGTGGTCTCCACCATTTTACCGGATGATCTTTGGTGGTCTCCACCATTTTACCAGATGATTTTTCGTGGTCTCCACCATTTTACCGGATGATCTTTGGTGGTCTCCACCATTTTACCGGACGATCTTTGGTGGTCTCCACCATTTTACCAGATGATTTTTCGTGGTCTCCACCATTTTACCTTATGATTTTTGGTGGTCTTCACCATTTTACCGGATGACTTTTGGTGGTCTCACCATTTTACCAGATGATTTTTCGTGGTCTCCACCATTTTACCTTATGATTTTTGGTGGTCTCCACCATTTTACCGGATGACTTTTGGTGGTCTCCACCATTTTACCAGATGATTTTTCGTGGTCTCCACCATTTTACCGGATGATCTTTGGTGGTCTCCACCATTTTACCGGATGATTTTTGGTGGTCTCCACCATTTTACCGGATGATTTTTGGTGGTCTCCACCATTTTACCAGATGATTTTTCGTGGTCTCCACCATTTTACCGGATGATCTTTGGTGGTCTCCACCATTTTACCAGATGATTTTTCGTGGTCTCCACCATTTTACCGGATGATCTTTGGTGGTCTCCACCATTTTACAGGATGATTTTTGGTGGTCTCCACCATTTTACCGGATGATTTTTGGTGGTCTCCACCATTTTACCGGATGATTTTTGGTGGTCTCCACCATTTTACCGGATGATTTTTGGTGGTCTCCACCATTTTACCCTAGGATTTTTGGTGGTCTCCACCATTTTACCTTATGATTTTTGGTGGTCTCCACCATTTTACCTTATGATTTTTGGTGGTCTCCACCATTTTACCGGATGATTTTTGGTGGTCTCCACCATTTTACCGGATGATTTTTGGTGGTCTCCGCCATTTTACCGGATGACTTTTGGTGGTCTCCACCATTTTACCGGATGATTTTTGGTGGTCTCCACCATTTTACCGGATGATTTTTGGTGGTCTCCACCATTTTACCGGATGATTTTTGGTGGTCTCCACCATTTTACCGGATGATTTTTGGTGGTCTCCACCATTTTACCGGATGATTTTTGGTGGTCTCCA
The DNA here is from genome assembly GCA_964036215.1 of Oscheius sp. DF5033. Classification (NCBI taxonomy): domain Eukaryota; kingdom Metazoa; phylum Nematoda; class Chromadorea; order Rhabditida; family Rhabditidae; genus Oscheius; species Oscheius sp. DF5033. Next base: position 3,355,680 of record CAXIWN010000011.1, read on the forward strand.
CCATTTTACCGGATGATTTTTGGTGGTCTCCACCATTTTACCGGATGATTTTTGGTGGTCTCCACCATTTTACCGGATGATTTTTGGTGGTCTCCACCATTTTACCGGATGATTTTTGGTGGTCTCCACCATTTTACCATATGATTTTTGGTGGTCGCCACCATTTTACCGGATGATTTTTGGTGGTCTCCACCATTTTACCGTAGGATTTTTGGTGGTCTCCACCATTTTACCTTATGATTTTTGGTGGTCTCCACCATTTTACCGGATGATTTTTGGTGGTCTCCACCATTTTACCTTATGATTTTTGGTGGTCTCCACCATTTTACCTTATGATTTTTGGTGGTCTCCACCATTTTACCTTATGATTTTTGGTGGTCTCCACCATTTTACCGTAGGATTTTTGGTGGTCTCCACCATTTTACCTTATGATTTTTGGTGGTCTCCACCATTTTACCTTATGATTTTTGGTGGTCTCCACCATTTTACCGGATGATTTTTGGTGGTCTCCACCATTTTACCGGATGATTTTTGGTGGTCTCCACCATTTTACCGGATGATTTTTGGTGGTCTCCACCATTTTACCGTAGGATTTTTGGTGGTCTCCACCATTTTACCGGATGATTTTTGGTGGTCTCCACCATTTTACCGGATGATTTTTGGTGGTCTCCACCATTTTACCGTAGGATTTTTGGTGGTCTCCACCATTTTACCTTATGATTTTTGGTGGTCTCCACCATTTTACCTTATGATTTTTGGTGGTCTCCACCATTTTACCTTATGATTTTTGGTGGTCTCCACCATTTTACCGGATGATTTTTGGTGGTCTCCACCATTTTACCGGATGATTTTTGGTGGTCTCCGCCATTTTACCGGATGATTTTTGGTGGTCTCCACCATTTTACCGGATGATTTTTGGTGGTCTCCACCATTTTACCGTAGGATTTTTGGTGGTCTCCACCATTTTACCGGATGATTTTTGGTGGTCTCCACCATTTTACCGGATGATTTTTGGTGGTCTCCACCATTTTACCGGATGATTTTTGGTGGTCTCCACCATTTTACCGTAGGATTTTTGGTGGTCTCCACCATTTTACCTTATGATTTTTGGTGGTCTCCACCATTTTACCGGATGATTTTTGGTGGTCGCCACCATTTTACCGGATGATTTTTGGTGGTCTCCACCATTTTACCGTAGGATTTTTGGTGGTCTCCACCATTTTACCTTATGATTTTTGGTGGTCTCCACCATTTTACCTTATGATTTTTGGTGGTCTTCACCATTTTACCTTATGATTTTTGGTGGTCTCCACCATTTTACCTTATGATTTTTGGTGGTCTCCACCATTTTACCGTAGGATTTTTGGTGGTCTCCACCATTTTACCTTATGATTTTTGGTGGTCTCCACCATTTTACCATATGATTTTTGGTGGTCTCCACCATTTTACCGGATGATTTTTGGTGGTCTCCACCATTTTACCGGATGATTTTTGGTGGTCTCCACCATTTTACCTTATGATTTTTGGTGGTCTCCACCATTTTACCTTATGATTTTTGGTGGTCTCCACCATTTTACCGGATGATTTTTGGTGGTCTCCACCATTTTACCGGATGATTTTTGGTGGTCTCCACCATTTTACCGTAGGATTTTTGGTGGTCTCCACCATTTTACCGGATGATTTTTGGTGGTCTCCACCATTTTACCGGATGATTTTTGGTGGTCTCCACCATTTTACCGGATGATTTTTGGTGGTCTCCACCATTTTACCGTAGGATTTTTGGTGGTCTCCACCATTTTACCTTATGATTTTTGGTGGTCTCCACCATTTTACCTTATGATTTTTGGTGGTCTCCACCATTTTACCATATGATTTTTGGTGGTCTCCACCATTTTACCATATGATTTTTGGTGGTCTCCACCATTTTACCGGATGATTTTTGGTGGTCTCCACCATTTTACCGGATGATTTTTGGTGGTCTCCACCATTTTACCGGATGATTTTTGGTGGTCTCCACCATTTTACCGTAGGATTTTTGGTGGTCTCCACCATTTTACCGGATGATTTTTGGTGGTCTCCACCATTTTACCGGATGATTTTTGGTGGTCTCCACCATTTTACCGGATGATTTTTGGTGGTCTCCACCATTTTACCGTAGGATTTTTGGTGGTCTCCACCATTTTACCTTATGATTTTTGGTGGTCTCCACCATTTTACCTTATGATTTTTGGTGGTCTCCACCATTTTACCATATGATTTTTGGTGGTCTCCACCATTTTACCATATGATTTTTGGTGGTCTCCACCATTTTACCGGATGATTTTTGGTGGTCTCCACCATTTTACCGGATGATTTTTGGTGGTCTCCACCATTTTACCGGATGATTTTTGGTGGTCTCCACCATTTTACCTTATGATTTTTGGTGGTCTCCACCATTTTACCTTATGATTTTTGGTGGTCTCCACCATTTTACCGTAGAATTTTTGGTGGTCTCCACCATTTTACCTTATGATTTTTGGTGGTCTCCACCATTTTACCATATGATTTTTGGTGGTCTCCACCATTTTACCATATGATTTTTGGTGGTCTCCACCATTTTATCGGATGATTTTTGGTGGTCTCCACCATTTTACCATATGATTTTTGGTGGTCTCCACCATTTTACCGGATGATTTTTGGTGGTCTCCACCATTTTACCGGATGATTTTTGGTGGTCTCCACCATTTTACCTTATGATTTTTGGTGGTCTCCACCATTTTACCATATGATTTTTGGTGGTCTCCACCATTTTACCATATGATTTTTGGTGGTCTCCACCATTTTACCTTATGATTTTTGGTGGTCTCCACCATTTTACCTTATGATTTTTGGTGGTCTCCACCATTTTACCTTATGATTTTTGGTGGTCTCCACCATTTTACCGGATGATTTTTGGTGGTCTCCACCATTTTACCTTATGATTTTTGGTGGTCTCCACCATTTTACCATATGATTTTTGGTGGTCTCCACCATTTTACCGTAGGATTTTTGGTGGTCTCCACCATTTTACCGGATGATTTTTGGTGGTCTCCACCATTTTACCAGATGATTTTTGGTGGTCTCCACCATTTTACCTTATGATTTTTGGTGGTCTTCACCATTTTACCGGATGACTTTTGGTGGTCTCCACCATTTTACCAGATGATTTTTCGTGGTCTCCACCATTTTACCTTATGATTTTTGGTGGTCTCCACCATTTTACCAGATGATTTTTCGTGGTCTCCACCATTTTACCGGATGATCTTTGGTGGTCTCCACCATTTTACCAGATGATTTTTCGTGGTCTCCACCATTTTACCGGATGATCTTTGGTGGTCTCCACCATTTTACCGGACGATCTTTGGTGGTCTCCACCATTTTACCAGATGATTTTTCGTGGTCTCCACCATTTTACCTTATGATTTTTGGTGGTCTCCACCATTTTACCATATGATTTTTGGTGGTCTCCACCATTTTACCGTAGGATTTTTGGTGGTCTCCACCATTTTACCGTAGGATTTTTGGTGGTCTCCACCATTTTACCGGATGATTTTTGGTGGTCTCCACCATTTTACCAGATGATTTTTGGTGGTCTCCACCATTTTACCTTATGATTTTTGGTGGTCTTCACCATTTTACCGGATGACTTTTGGTGGTCTCCACCATTTTACCAGATGATTTTTCGTGGTCTCCACCATTTTACCTTATGATTTTTGGTGGTCTCCACCATTTTACCAGATGATTTTTCGTGGTCTCCACCATTTTACCGGATGATCTTTGGTGGTCTCCACCATTTTACCGGATGATTTTTGGTGGTCTCCACCATTTTACCGGATGATTTTTGGTGGTCTCCACCATTTTACCTTATGATTTTTGGTGGTCTCCACCATTTTACCATATGATTTTTGGTGGTCTCCACCATTTTACCATATGATTTTTGGTGGTCTCCACCATTTTACCTTATGATTTTTGGTGGTCTCCACCATTTTACCTTATGATTTTTGGTGGTCTCCACCATTTTACCTTATGATTTTTGGTGGTCTCCACCATTTTACCGGATGATTTTTGGTGGTCTCCACCATTTTACCTTATGATTTTTGGTGGTCTCCACCATTTTACCATATGATTTTTGGTGGTCTCCACCATTTTACCGTAGGATTTTTGGTGGTCTCCACCATTTTACCGGATGATTTTTGGTGGTCTCCACCATTTTACCAGATGATTTTTGGTGGTCTCCACCATTTTACCTTATGATTTTTGGTGGTCTTCACCATTTTACCGGATGACTTTTGGTGGTCTCCACCATTTTACCAGATGATTTTTCGTGGTCTCCACCATTTTACCTTATGATTTTTGGTGGTCTCCACCATTTTACCAGATGATTTTTCGTGGTCTCCACCATTTTACCGGATGATCTTTGGTGGTCTCCACCATTTTACCAGATGATTTTTCGTGGTCTCCACCATTTTACCGGATGATCTTTGGTGGTCTCCACCATTTTACCGGACGATCTTTGGTGGTCTCCACCATTTTACCAGATGATTTTTCGTGGTCTCCACCATTTTACCTTATGATTTTTGGTGGTCTTCACCATTTTACCGGATGACTTTTGGTGGTCTCCACCATTTTACCAGATGATTTTTCGTGGTCTCCACCATTTTACCTTATGATTTTTGGTGGTCTCCACCATTTTACCGGATGACTTTTGGTGGTCTCCACCATTTTACCAGATGATTTTTCGTGGTCTCCACCATTTTACCGGATGATCTTTGGTGGTCTCCACCATTTTACCAGATGATTTTTCGTGGTCTCCACCATTTTACCGGATGATCTTTGGTGGTCTCCACCATTTTACCAGATGATTTTTCGTGGTCTCCACCATTTTACCGGATGATCTTTGGTGGTCTCCACCATTTTACCGGATGATCTTTTCGTGGTCTCCACCATTTTACCGGATGACTTTTGGTGGTCTCCACCATTTTACCAGATGATTTTTCGTGGTCTCCACCATTTTACCGGATGATTTTTGGTGGTCTCCACCATTTTACCGGATGATTTTTGGTGGTCTCCACCATTTTACCAGATGATTTTTCGTGGTCTCCACCATTTTACCGGATGATCTTTGGTGGTCTCCACCATTTTACCAGATGATTTTTCGTGGTCTCCACCATTTTACCGGATGATCTTTGGTGGTCTCCACCATTTTACCAGATGATTTTTCGTGGTCTCCACCATTTTACCGGATGATCTTTGGTGGTCTCCACCATTTTACCGGATGATTTTTGGTGGTCTCCACCATTTTACCGGATGATTTTTGGTGGTCTCCACCATTTTACCAGATGATTTTTCGTGGTCTCCACCATTTTACCGGACGATCTTTGGTGGTCTCCACCATTTTACCAGATGATTTTTCGTGGTCTCCACCATTTTACCGGATGACTTTTGGTGGTCTTCACCATTTTACCGGATGACTTTTGGTGGTCTCCACCATTTTACCAGATGATTTTTCGTGGTCTCCACCATTTTACCAGATGATTTTTCGTGGTCTCCACCATTTTACCGGATGACTTTTGGTGGTCTCCACCATTTTACCAGATGATTTTTCGTGGTCTCCACCATTTTACCGGATGATTTTTGGTGGTCTTCACCATTTTACCGGATGACTTTTGGTGGTCTCCACCATTTTACCAGATGATTTTTTCGTGGTCTCCACCATTTTACCGGATGATTTTTGGTGGTCTTCACCATTTTACCGGATGATTTTTGGTGGTCTCCACCATTTTACCTTATGATTTTTGATGGTCTCCACCGTTTTACCGGATGATTTTTGGTGGTCTCCACCATTTTACCGGATGACTTTTGGTGGTCTTCACCATTTTACCGGATGACTTTTGGTGGTCTCCACCATTTTACCAGATGATTTTTCGTGGTCTCCACCATTTTACCGGATGATTTTTGGTGGTCTTCACCATTTTACCGGATGACTTTTGGTGGTCTCCACCATTTTACCAGATGATTTTTTCGTGATCTCCACCATTTTACCTTATGATTTTTGATGGTCTCCACCGTTTTACCGGATGATTTTTGGTGGTCTTCACCATTTTACCGGATGATTTTTGGTGGTCTCCACCATTTTACCTTATGATTTTTGATGGTCTCCACCGTTTTACCGGATGATTTTTGGTGGTCTCCACCATTTTACCTTATGATTTTTGATGGTCTCCACCGTTTTACCGGATGATTTTTGGTGGTCTCCACCATTTTACCTTATGATTTTTGGTGGTCTTCACCATTTTACCGGATGACTTTTGGTGGTCTCCACCATTTTACCGGATGATTTTTGATGGTCTCCACCATTTTACCGGATGATTTTTGGTGGTCTCCACCATTTTACCGGATGATTTTTGATGGTCTCCACCATTTTACCGGATGATTTTTGGTGGTCTCCACCATTTTACCGGATGACTTTTGGTGGTCTCCACCATTTTACCGGATGATTTTTGGTGGTCTCCACCATTTTACCGGATGATTTTTGGTGGTCTCCGCCATTTTACCGGATGATTTTTGATGGTCTCCACCATTTTACCGGATGATTTTTGGTGGTCTCCACCATTTTACCGGATGATTTTTGATGGTCTCCACCATTTTACCGGATGATTTTTGGTGGTCTCCACCATTTTACCGGATGATTTTGGATGGTCTCCACCATTTTACCTTATGACTTTTGGTGGTCTCCACCATTTTACCGGATGATTTCTGGTGGTCTCCACCATTTTACCGGATGATTTTTGGTGGTCTCCGCCATTTTACCGGATGATTTTTGATGGTCTCCACCATTTTACCGGATGACTTTTGGTGGTCTCCACCATTTTACCGGATGATTTTTGGTGGTCTCCACCATTTTACCTTATGACTTTTGGTGGTCTCCACCATTTTACCGTATGATTTCTGGTGGTCTCCACCATTTTACCGTATGATTTCTGGTGGTCTCCACCATTTTACCGGATGATTTTTGGTGGTCTCCGCCATTTTACCGGATGATTTTTGATGGTCTCCACCATTTTACCGGATGACTTTTGGTGGTCCCCACCATTTTACCGGATGACTTATGGTGGTCTCCACCATTTTACCGGATGATTTTTGGTGGTCTCCACCATTTTACCGGATGATTTTTGATGGTCTCCACCATTTTACCGGATGATTTTTGGTGGTCTCCACCATTTTACCTTATGATTTTTGGTGGTCTCCACCATTTTACCTTATGATTTTTGGTGGTCTCCACCATTTTACCTTATGATTTTTGGTGGTCTCCACGATTTTACCGGATGATTTTTGGTGGTCTCCACCATTTTACCTTATGCCTTTGGTGGTCTCCACCATTTTACCGGATGATTTTTGGTGGTCTCCACCATTTTACCGGATGATTTTTGGTGGTCTCCACCATTTTACCGGATGATTTTTGGTGGTCTCCGCCATTTTACCGGATGATTTTTGATGGTCTCCACCATTTTACCTTATGATTTTTGATGGTCTCCACCGTTTTACCGGATGATTTTTGGTGGTCTTCACCATTTTACCGGATGATTTTTGGTGGTCTCCACCATTTTACCTTATGATTTTTGATGGTCTCCACCGTTTTACCGGATGATTTTTGGTGGTCTCCACCATTTTACCTTATGATTTTTGATGGTCTCCACCGTATTACCGGATGATTTTTGGTGGTCTCCACCATTTTACCATATGATTTTTGGTGGTCTCCACCGTTTTACCGGATGATTTTTGGTGGTCTTCACCATTTTACCGGATGACTTTTGGTGGTCTCCACCATTTTACCGGATGATTTTTGGTGGTCTTCACCATTTTACCGGATGACTTTTGGTGGTCTCCACCATTTTACCGGATGATTTTTGGTGGTCTCCACCATTTTAGCGGATGACTTTTGGTGGTCTCCACCATTTTACCGGATGATTTTTGGTGGTCTTCACCATTTTACCGGATGACTTTTGGTGGTCTCCACCATTTTACCGGATGATTTTTGGTGGTCTTCACCATTTTACCGGATGACTTTTGGTGGTCTCCACCATTTTACCGGATGATTTTTGGTGGTATCCACCATTTTACCGGATGATTTTTGGTGGTCTCCACCATTTTACCGTATGATTTTTGGTGGTCTCCACCATTTTACCTTATGATTTTTGATGGTCTCCACCGTTTTACCGGATGATTTTTGGTGGTCTCCACCATTTTACCGTATGATTTTTGGTGGTCTCCACCATTTTACCTTATGATTTTTGGTGGTCTCCACCATTTTACCTTATGATCTTTGATGGTCTCCACCGTTTTACCGGATGATTTTTGGTGGTCTCCACCATTTTACCTTATGATTTTTGGTGGTCTCCACCATTTTACCTTATGATTTTTGGTGGTCTCCACGATTTTACCGGATGATTTTTGGTGGTCTCCACCATTTTACCTTATGACTTTTGGTGGTCTCCACCATTTTACCGGATGATTTTTGGTGGTCTCCACCATTTTACCGGATGATTTTTGGTGGTCTCCACCATTTTACCGGATGATTTTTGGTGGTCTCCGCCATTTTACCGGATGATTTTTGATGGTCTCCACCATTTTACCGGATGATTTTTGATGGTCTCCGCCATTTTACCGGATGACTTTTGGTGGTCTCCACCATTTTACCAGATGATTTTTCGTGGTCTCCACCATTTTACCTTATGATTTTTGGTGGTCTTCACCATTTTACCGGATGACTTTTGGTGGTCTCCACCATTTTACCAGATGATTTTTCGTGGTCTCCACCATTTTACCGGATGACCTTTGGTGGTCTTCACCATTTTACCGGATGACTTTTGGTGGTCTCCACCATTTTACCAGATGATTTTTCGTGGTCTCCACCATTTTACCTTATGATTTTTGGTGGTCTTCACCATTTTACCGGATGACTTTTGGTGGTCTCCACCATTTTACCAGATGATTTTTCGTGGTCTCCACCATTTTACCGGATGACTTTTGGTGGTCTCCACCATTTTACCAGATGATTTTTCGTGGTCTCCACCATTTTACCTTATGATTTTTGGTGGTCTCCACCATTTTACCTAATGACTTTTGGTGGTCTCCACCATTTTACCGGATGATTTTTGGTGGTCTCCGCCATTTTACCTTATGACTTTTGGTGGTCTCCACCATTTTACCGGATGATTTCTGGTGGTCTCCACCATTTTACCGGATGATTTTTGGTGGTCTCCGCCATTTTACCGGATGATTTTTGATGGTCTCCACCATTTTACCGGATGACTTTTGGTGGTCTCCACCATTTTACCAGATGATTTTTCGTGGTCTCCACCATTTTACCGGATGACCTTTGGTGGTCTTCACCATTTTACCGGATGACTTTTGGTGGTCTCCACCATTTTACCAGATGATTTTTCGTGGTCTCCACCATTTTACCTTATGATTTTTGGTGGTCTCCACCATTTTACCGGATGATTTTTGGTGGTCTCCACCATTTTACCGGATGATTTTTGGTGGTCTCCGCCATTTTACCGGATGATTTTTGATGGTCTCCACCATTTTACCGGATGATTTTTGGTGGTCTCCACCATTTTACCGGATGATTTTTGATGGTCTCCACCATTTTACCGGATGATTTTTGGTGGTCTCCACCATTTTACCGGATGATTTTGGATGGTCTCCACCATTTTACCTTATGACTTTTGGTGGTCTCCACCATTTTACCGGATGATTTCTGGTGGTCTCCACCATTTTACCGGATGATTTTTGGTGGTCTCCGCCATTTTACCGGATGATTTTTGATGGTCTCCACCATTTTACCGGATGACTTTTGGTGGTCTCCACCATTTTACCGGATGATTTTTGGTGGTCTCCACCATTTTACCTTATGACTTTTGGTGGTCTCCACCATTTTACCGTATGATTTCTGGTGGTCTCCACCATTTTACCGTATGATTTCTGGTGGTCTCCACCATTTTACCGGATGATTTTTGGTGGTCTCCGCCATTTTACCGGATGATTTTTGATGGTCTCCACCATTTTACCGGATGACTTTTGGTGGTCCCCACCATTTTACCGGATGACTTATGGTGGTCTCCACCATTTTACCGGATGATTTTTGGTGGTCTCCACCATTTTACCGGATGATTTTTGATGGTCTCCACCATTTTACCGGATGATTTTTGGTGGTCTCCACCATTTTACCTTATGATTTTTGGTGGTCTCCACCATTTTACCTTATGATTTTTGGTGGTCTCCACCATTTTACCTTATGATTTTTGGTGGTCTCCACGATTTTACCGGATGATTTTTGGTGGTCTCCACCATTTTACCTTATGCCTTTGGTGGTCTCCACCATTTTACCGGATGATTTTTGGTGGTCTCCACCATTTTACCGGATGATTTTTGGTGGTCTCCACCATTTTACCGGATGATTTTTGGTGGTCTCCGCCATTTTACCGGATGATTTTTGATGGTCTCCACCATTTTACCTTATGATTTTTGATGGTCTCCACCGTTTTACCGGATGATTTTTGGTGGTCTTCACCATTTTACCGGATGATTTTTGGTGGTCTCCACCATTTTACCTTATGATTTTTGATGGTCTCCACCGTTTTACCGGATGATTTTTGGTGGTCTCCACCATTTTACCTTATGATTTTTGATGGTCTCCACCGTATTACCGGATGATTTTTGGTGGTCTCCACCATTTTACCATATGATTTTTGGTGGTCTCCACCGTTTTACCGGATGATTTTTGGTGGTCTTCACCATTTTACCGGATGACTTTTGGTGGTCTCCACCATTTTACCGGATGATTTTTGGTGGTCTTCACCATTTTACCGGATGACTTTTGGTGGTCTCCACCATTTTACCGGATGATTTTTGGTGGTCTCCACCATTTTAGCGGATGACTTTTGGTGGTCTCCACCATTTTACCGGATGATTTTTGGTGGTCTTCACCATTTTACCGGATGACTTTTGGTGGTCTCCACCATTTTACCGGATGATTTTTGGTGGTCTTCACCATTTTACCGGATGACTTTTGGTGGTCTCCACCATTTTACCGGATGATTTTTGGTGGTATCCACCATTTTACCGGATGATTTTTGGTGGTCTCCACCATTTTACCGTATGATTTTTGGTGGTCTCCACCATTTTACCTTATGATTTTTGATGGTCTCCACCGTTTTACCGGATGATTTTTGGTGGTCTCCACCATTTTACCGTATGATTTTTGGTGGTCTCCACCATTTTACCTTATGATTTTTGGTGGTCTCCACCATTTTACCTTATGATCTTTGATGGTCTCCACCGTTTTACCGGATGATTTTTGGTGGTCTCCACCATTTTACCTTATGATTTTTGGTGGTCTCCACCATTTTACCTTATGATTTTTGGTGGTCTCCACGATTTTACCGGATGATTTTTGGTGGTCTCCACCATTTTACCTTATGACTTTTGGTGGTCTCCACCATTTTACCGGATGATTTTTGGTGGTCTCCACCATTTTACCGGATGATTTTTGGTGGTCTCCACCATTTTACCGGATGATTTTTGGTGGTCTCCGCCATTTTACCGGATGATTTTTGATGGTCTCCACCATTTTACCGGATGATTTTTGATGGTCTCCGCCATTTTACCGGATGACTTTTGGTGGTCTCCACCATTTTACCAGATGATTTTTCGTGGTCTCCACCATTTTACCTTATGATTTTTGGTGGTCTTCACCATTTTACCGGATGACTTTTGGTGGTCTCCACCATTTTACCAGATGATTTTTCGTGGTCTCCACCATTTTACCGGATGACCTTTGGTGGTCTTCACCATTTTACCGGATGACTTTTGGTGGTCTCCACCATTTTACCAGATGATTTTTCGTGGTCTCCACCATTTTACCTTATGATTTTTGGTGGTCTTCACCATTTTACCGGATGACTTTTGGTGGTCTCCACCATTTTACCAGATGATTTTTCGTGGTCTCCACCATTTTACCGGATGACTTTTGGTGGTCTCCACCATTTTACCAGATGATTTTTCGTGGTCTCCACCATTTTACCTTATGATTTTTGGTGGTCTCCACCATTTTACCTAATGACTTTTGGTGGTCTCCACCATTTTACCGGATGATTTTTGGTGGTCTCCGCCATTTTACCGGATGATTTTTGATGGTCTCCACCATTTTACCGGATGATTTTTGGTGGTCTCCACCATTTTACCGGATGATTTTTGGTGGTCTCCACCATTTTACCGGATGATTTTTGGTGGTCTCCGCCATTTTACCGGATGATTTTTGATGGTCTCCACCATTTTACCGGATGATTTTTGGTGGTCTCCACCATTTTACCGGATGATTTTTGATGGTCTCCACCATTTTACCGGATGATTTTTGGTGGTCTCCACCATTTTACCGGATGACTTTCGGTGGTCTCCACCATTTTACCGGATGATTTTTGGTGGTCTCCACCATTTTACCGGATGATTTTTGGTGGTCTCCGCCATTTTACCGGATGATTTTTGATGGTCTCCACCATTTTACCGGATGATTTTTGGTGGTCTCCACCATTTTACCGGATGATTTTTGATGGTCTCCACCATTTTACCGGATGATTTTTGGTGGTCTCCACCATTTTACCGGATGATTTTGGATGGTCTCCACCATTTTACCTTATGACTTTTGGTGGTCTCCACCATTTTACCGGATGATTTCTGGTGGTCTCCACCATTTTACCGGATGATTTTTGGTGGTCTCCGCCATTTTACCGGATGATTTTTGATGGTCTCCACCATTTTACCGGATGACTTTTGGTGGTCTCCACCATTTTACCTGATGATTTTTGGTGGTCTCCACCATTTTACCGGATGATTTTTGATGGTCTCCACCATTTTACCTTATGACTTTTGGTGGTCTCCACCATTTTACCTTATGACTTTTGGTGGTCTCCACCATTTTACCGTATGATTTCTGGTGGTCTCCACCATTTTACCGTATGATTTCTGGTGGTCTCCACCATTTTACCGGATGAATTTTGGTGGTCTCCGCCATTTTACCGGATGATTTTTGATGGTCTCCACCATTTTACCGGATGACTTTTGGTGGTCCCCACCATTTTACCGGATGACTTATGGTGGTCTCCACCATTTTACCGGATGATTTTTGGTGGTCTCCACCATTTTACCGGATGATTTTTGGTGGTCTCCGCCATTTTACCGGATGATTTTTGATGGTCTCCACCATTTTACCGGATGATTTTTGATGGTCTCCGCCATTTTACCGGATAACTTTTGGTGGTCTCCACCATTTTCCGGATGATTTTTGGTGGTCTCCACCATTTTACCGGATGATTTTTGGTGGTCTCCGCCATTTTACCGGATGATTTTTGATGGTCTCCACCATTTTACCGGATGATTTTTGGTGGTCTCCACCATTTTACCGGATGATTTTTGATGGTCTCCACCATTTTACCGGATGATTTTTGGTGGTCTCCACCATTTTACCGGATGACTTTTGGTGGTCTCCACCATTTTACCGGATGATTTTTGGTGGTCTCCACCATTTTACCGGATGATTTTTGGTGGTCTCCGCCATTTTACCGGATGATTTTTGATGGTCTCCACCATTTTACCGGATGATTTTTGGTGGTCTCCACCATTTTACCGGATGATTTTTGATGGTCTCCACCATTTTACCGGATGATTTTTGGTGGTCTCCACCATTTTACCGGATGATTTTGGATGGTCTCCACCATTTTACCTTATGACTTTTGGTGGTCTCCACCATTTTACCGGATGATTTCTGGTGGTCTCCACCATTTTACCGGATGATTTTTGGTGGTCTCCGCCATTTTACCGGATGATTTTTGATGGTCTCCACCATTTTACCGGATGACTTTTGGTGGTCTCCACCATTTTACCGGATGATTTTTGGTGGTCTCCACCATTTTACCTTATGACTTTTGGTGGTCTCCACCATTTTACCGGATGATTTTTGGTGGTCTCCGCCATTTTACCGGATGATTTTTGATGGTCTCCACCATTTTACCGGATGACTTTTGGTGGTCCCCACCATTTTACCGGATGACTTATGGTGGTCTCCACCATTTTACCGGATGATTTTTGGTGGTCTCCACCATTTTACCGGATGATTTTTGATGGTCTCCACCATTTTACCGGATGATTTTTGATGGTCTCCACCATTTTACCTTATGACTTTTGGTGGTCTCCACCATTTTACCGGATGATTTTTGATGGTCTCCACCATTTTACCGGATGATTTCTGGTGGTCTCCACCATTTTACCGGATGATTTTTGGTGGTCTCCGCCATTTTACCGGATGATTTTTGATGGTCTCCACCATTTTACCGGATGATTTCTGGTGGTCTCCACCATTTTACCGGATGATTTTTGGTGGTCTCCGCCATTTTACCGGATGATTTTTGGTGGTCTCCACCATTTTACCGTATGATTTCTGGTGGTCTCCACCATTTTAGCGGATGATTTTTGGTGGTCTCCGCCATTTTACCGGATGATTTTTGATGGTCTCCACCATTTTACCGGATGATTTCTGGTGGTCTCCACCATTTTACCGGATGATTTTTGGTGGTCTCCGCCATTTTACCGGATGATTTTTGATGGTCTCCACCATTTTACCGGATGATTTCTGGTGGTCTCCACCATTTTACCGGATGATTTTTGGTGGTCTCCGCCATTTTACCGGATGATTTTTGATGGTCTCCACCATTTTACCGGATGATTTCTGGTGGTCTCCACCATTTTACCGGATGATTTTTGGTGGTCTCCGCCATTTTACCGGATGATTTTTGGTGGTCTCCACCATTTTACCTTATGACTTTTGGTGGTCTCCACCATTTTACCTTATGACTTTTGGTGGTCTCCACCATTTTACCGGATGATTTTTGGTGGTCTCCGCCATTTTACCGGATGATTTTTGATGGTCTCCACCATTTTACCGGATGATTTCTGGTGGTCTCCACCATTTTACCGGTTGATTTTTGGTGGTCTCCACCATTTTACCGGATGATTTTTGGTGGTCTCCACCATTTTACCGGATGATTTTTGGTGGTCTCCGCCATTTTACCGGATGATTTTTGATGGTCTCCGCCATTTTACCGGATGATTTTTGATGGTCTCCACCATTTTACCGGATGATTTTTGGTGGTCTCCGCCATTTTACCGGATGATTTTTGATGGTCTCCACCATTTTACCGGATGATTTCTGGTGGTCTCCACCATTTTACCGGATGATTTTTGGTGGTCTCCACCATTTTACCGGATGATTTTTGGTGGTCTCCACCATTTTACCGGATGATTTTTGGTGGTCTCCGCCATTTTACCGGATGATTTTTGATGGTCTCCACCATTTTACCGGATGATTTCTGGTGGTCTCCACCATTTTACCGGATGATTTTTGGTGGTCTCCGCCATTTTACCGGATGATTTTTGATGGTCTCCACCATTTTACCGGATGATTTCTGGTGGTCTCCACCATTTTACCGGATGATTTTTGGTGGTCTCCGCCATTTTACCGGATGATTTTTGGTGGTCTCCACCATTTTACCTTATGACTTTTGGTGGTCTCCACCATTTTACCTTATGACTTTTGGTGGTCTCCACCATTTTACCGGATGATTTTTGGTGGTCTCCACCATTTTACCGGATGATTTTTGGTGGTCTCCGCCATTTTACCGGATGATTTTTGATGGTCTCCGCCATTTTCCCGGATGATTTTTGATGGTCTCCACCATTTTACCGGATGATTTTTGGTGGTCTCCGCCATTTTACCGGATGATTTTTGATGGTCTCCACCATTTTACCGGATGATTTCTGGTGGTCTCCACCATTTTACCGGATGATTTCTGGTGGTCTCCACCATTTTACCGGATGATTTTTGGTGGTCTCCACCATTTTACCGGATGATTTTTGGTGGTCTCCACCATTTTACCGGATGATTTTTGGTGGTCTCCGCCATTTTACCGGATGATTTTTGATGGTCTCCACCATTTTACCGGATGATTTCTGGTGGTCTCCACCATTTTACCGGATGATTTTTGGTGGTCTCCACCATTTTACCGGATGATTTTTGGTGGTCTCCACCATTTTACCGGATGATTTTTGGTGGTCTCCGCCATTTTACCGGATGATTTTTGATGGTCTCCGCCATTTTACCGGATGATTTTTGATGGTCTCCACCATTTTACCTTATGACTTTTGGTGGTCTCCACCATTTTACCGGATGATTTTTGGTGGTCTCCGCCATTTTACCGGATGATTTTTGATGGTCTCCACCATTTTACCGGATGATTTCTGGTGGTCTCCACCATTTTACCGGTTGATTTTTGGTGGTCTCCACCATTTTACCGGATGATTTTTGGTGGTCTCCACCATTTTACCGGATGATTTTTGGTGGTCTCCGCCATTTTACCGGATGATTTTTGATGGTCTCCGCCATTTTACCGGATGATTTTTGATGGTCTCCACCATTTTACCGGATGATTTTTGGTGGTCTCCGCCATTTTACCGGATGATTTTTGATGGTCTCCACCATTTTACCGGATGATTTCTGGTGGTCTCCACCATTTTACCGGATGATTTTTGGTGGTCTCCACCATTTTACCGGATGATTTTTGGTGGTCTCCACCATTTTACCGGATGATTTTTGGTGGTCTCCGCCATTTTACCGGATGATTTTTGATGGTCTCCACCATTTTACCGGATGATTTCTGGTGGTCTCCACCATTTTACCGGATGATTTTTGGTGGTCTCCGCCATTTTACCGGATGATTTTTGATGGTCTCCACCATTTTACCGGATGATTTCTGGTGGTCTCCACCATTTTACCGGATGATTTTTGGTGGTCTCCGCCATTTTACCGGATGATTTTTGGTGGTCTCCACCATTTTACCTTATGACTTTTGGTGGTCTCCACCATTTTACCTTATGACTTTTGGTGGTCTCCACCATTTTACCGGATGATTTTTGGTGGTCTCCACCATTTTACCGGATGATTTTTGGTGGTCTCCGCCATTTTACCGGATGATTTTTGATGGTCTCCGCCATTTTACCGGATGATTTTTGATGGTCTCCACCATTTTACCGGATGATTTTTGGTGGTCTCCGCCATTTTACCGGATGATTTTTGATGGTCTCCACCATTTTACCGGATGATTTCTGGTGGTCTCCACCATTTTACCGGATGATTTCTGGTGGTCTCCACCATTTTACCGGATGATTTTTGGTGGTCTCCACCATTTTACCGGATGATTTTTGGTGGTCTCCACCATTTTACCGGATGATTTTTGGTGGTCTCCGCCATTTTACCGGATGATTTTTGATGGTCTCCACCATTTTACCGGATGATTTCTGGTGGTCTCCACCATTTTACCGGATGATTTTTGGTGGTCTCCACCATTTTACCGGATGATTTTTGGTGGTCTCCACCATTTTACCGGATGATTTTTGGTGGTCTCCGCCATTTTACCGGATGATTTTTGATGGTCTCCGCCATTTTACCGGATGATTTTTGATGGTCTCCACCATTTTACCGGATGATTTTTGGTGGTCTCCGCCATTTTACCGGATGATTTTTGATGGTCTCCACCATTTTACCGGATGATTTCTGGTGGTCTCCACCATTTTACCGGATGATTTTTGGTGGTCTCCACCATTTTACCGGATGATTTTTGGTGGTCTCCACCATTTTACCGGATGATTTTTGGTGGTCTCCGCCATTTTACCGGATGATTTTTGATGGTCTCCACCATTTTACCGGATGATTTCTGGTGGTCTCCACCATTTTACCGGATGATTTTTGGTGGTCTCCGCCATTTTACCGGATGATTTTTGATGGTCTCCACCATTTTACCGGATGATTTCTGGTGGTCTCCACCATTTTACCGGATGATTTTTGGTGGTCTCCGCCATTTTACCGGATGATTTTTGGTGGTCTCCACCATTTTACCTTATGACTTTTGGTGGTCTCCACCATTTTACCTTATGACTTTTGGTGGTCTCCACCATTTTACCGGATGATTTTTGGTGGTCTCCACCATTTTACCGGATGATTTTTGGTGGTCTCCGCCATTTTACCGGATGATTTTTGATGGTCTCCGCCATTTTACCGGATGATTTTTGATGGTCTCCACCATTTTACCTTATGATTTTTGGTGGTCTCCGCCATTTTACCGGATGATTTTTGGTGGTCTCCACCATTTTACCGTATGATTTCTGGTGGTCTCCACCATTTTAGCGGATGATTTTTGGTGGTCTCCGCCATTTTACCGGATGATTTTTGATGGTCTCCACCATTTTACCGGATGATTTTTGGTGGTCTCCGCCATTTTACCGGATGATTTTTGATGGTCTCCGCCATTTTACCGGATGATTTTTGATGGTCTCCACCATTTTACCGGATGATTTTTGGTGGTCTCCGCCATTTTACCGGATGATTTTTGATGGTCTCCACCATTTTACCGGATGATTTCTGGTGGTCTCCACCATTTTACCGGATGATTTTTGGTGGTCTCCACCATTTTACCGGATGATTTTTGGTGGTCTCCACCATTTTACCGGATGATTTTTGGTGGTCTCCGCCATTTTACCGGATGATTTTTGATGGTCTCCACCATTTTACCGGATGATTTCTGGTGGTCTCCACCATTTTACCGGATGATTTTTGGTGGTCTCCGCCATTTTACCGGATGATTTTTGATGGTCTCCACCATTTTACCGGATGATTTCTGGTGGTCTCCACCATTTTACCGGATGATTTTTGGTGGTCTCCGCCATTTTACCGGATGATTTTTGGTGGTCTCCACCATTTTACCTTATGACTTTTGGTGGTCTCCACCATTTTACCTTATGACTTTTGGTGGTCTCCACCATTTTACCGGATGATTTTTGGTGGTCTCCACCATTTTACCGGATGATTTTTGGTGGTCTCCGCCATTTTACCGGATGATTTTTGATGGTCTCCGCCATTTTACCGGATGATTTTTGATGGTCTCCACCATTTTACCGGATGATTTTTGGTGGTCTCCGCCATTTTACCGGATGATTTTTGATGGTCTCCACCATTTTACCGGATGATTTCTGGTGGTCTCCACCATTTTACCGGATGATTTCTGGTGGTCTCCACCATTTTACCGGATGATTTTTGGTGGTCTCCACCATTTTACCGGATGATTTTTGGTGGTCTCCACCATTTTACCGGATGATTTTTGGTGGTCTCCGCCATTTTACCGGATGATTTTTGATGGTCTCCACCATTTTACCGGATGATTTCTGGTGGTCTCCACCATTTTACCGGATGATTTTTGGTGGTCTCCACCATTTTACCGGATGATTTTTGGTGGTCTCCGCCATTTTACCGGATGATTTTTGATGGTCTCCGCCATTTTACCGGATGATTTTTGATGGTCTCCACCATTTTACCGGATGATTTTTGGTGGTCTCCGCCATTTTACCGGATGATTTTTGATGGTCTCCACCATTTTACCGGATGATTTCTGGTGGTCTCCACCATTTTACCGGATGATTTTTGGTGGTCTCCACCATTTTACCGGATGATTTTTGGTGGTCTCCACCATTTTACCGGATGATTTTTGGTGGTCTCCGCCATTTTACCGGATGATTTTTGATGGTCTCCACCATTTTACCGGATGATTTCTGGTGGTCTCCACCATTTTACCGGATGATTTTTGGTGGTCTCCGCCATTTTACCGGATGATTTTTGATGGTCTCCACCATTTTACCGGATGATTTCTGGTGGTCTCCACCATTTTACCGGATGATTTTTGGTGGTCTCCGCCATTTTACCGGATGATTTTTGGTGGTCTCCACCATTTTACCTTATGACTTTTGGTGGTCTCCACCATTTTACCTTATGACTTTTGGTGGTCTCCACCATTTTACCGGATGATTTTTGGTGGTCTCCACCATTTTACCGGATGATTTTTGGTGGTCTCCGCCATTTTACCGGATGATTTTTGATGGTCTCCGCCATTTTACCGGATGATTTTTGATGGTCTCCACCATTTTACCGGATGATTTTTGGTGGTCTCCGCCATTTTACCGGATGATTTTTGATGGTCTCCACCATTTTACCGGATGACTTTTGGTGGTCCCCACCATTTTACCGGATGACTTATGGTGGTCTCCACCATTTTACCGGATGATTTTTGGTGGTCTCCACCATTTTACCGGATGATTTTTGATGGTCTCCACCATTTTACCGGATGATTTTTGATGGTCTCCACCATTTTACCTTATGACTTTTGGTGGTCTCCACCATTTTACCGGATGATTTTTGATGGTCTCCACCATTTTACCGGATGATTTCTGGTGGTCTCCACCATTTTACCGGATGATTTTTGGTGGTCTCCGCCATTTTACCGGATGATTTTTGATGGTCTCCACCATTTTACCGGATGATTTCTGGTGGTCTCCACCATTTTACCGGATGATTTTTGGTGGTCTCCGCCATTTTACCGGATGATTTTTGGTGGTCTCCACCATTTTACCTTATGACTTTTGGTGGTCTCCACCATTTTACCTTATGACTTTTGGTGGTCTCCACCATTTTACCGGATGATTTTTGGTGGTCTCCGCCATTTTACCGGATGATTTTTGATGGTCTCCACCATTTTACCGGATGATTTCTGGTGGTCTCCACCATTTTACCGGATGATTTTTGGTGGTCTCCACCATTTTACCGGATGATTTTTGGTGGTCTCCACCATTTTACCTTATGACTTTTGGTGGTCTCCACCATTTTACCGGATGATTTCTGGTGGTCTCCACCATTTTACCGGATGATTTTTGGTGGTCTCCGCCATTTTACCGGATGATTTTTGATGGTCTCCACCATTTTACCGGATGATTTTTGGTGGTCTCCACCATTTTACCGGATGATTTTTGGTGGTCTCCACCATTTTACCTTATGATTTTTGGTGGTCTCCACCATTTTACCGGATGATTTTTGGTGGTCTCCACCATTTTACCGTATGACTTTTGATGGTCTCCACCATTTTACCGGATGATTTTTGGTGGTCTCCACCATTTTACCGGATGATTTTTGGTGGTCTCCACCATTTTACCGTATGATTTTTGGTGGTCTCCACCATTTTACCTTATGATTTTTGGTGGTCTCCACCATTTTACCGGACGACTTTTTGTGGTCTCCACCATTTTACCGGATGATTTTTGGTGGTCTCCACCATTTTACCGGATGATTTTTGGTGGTCTCCACCATTTTACCGGATGATTTTTGGTGGTCTCCACCATTTTACCGGATGATTTTTGGTGGTCTCCACCATTTTACCGGATGATTTTTGATGGTCTCCACCATTTTACCGGATGATTTTTGATGGTCTCCACCATTTTACCGGACGACTTTTTGTGGTCTCCACCATTTTACCGGACGACTTTTTGTGGTCTCCACCATTTTACCGGATGATTTTTGGTGGTCTCCACCATTTTACCGGATGATTTTTGGTGGTCTCCACCATTTTACCGGATGATTTTTGGTGGTCTCCACCATTTTACCGGATGATTTTTGATGGTCTCCACCATTTTACCGGATGATTTTTGATGGTCTCCACCATTTTACCGGATGACTTTTGGTGGTCTCCACCATTTTACCTTATGACTTTTGGTGGTCTCCACCATTTTACCGGACGACTTTTTGTGGTCTCCACCATTTTACCGGATGATTTTTGGTGGTCTCCACCATTTTACCGGACGACTTTTTGTGGTCTCCACCATTTTACCGGATGATTTTTGGTGGTCTCCACCATTTTACCGGACGACTTTTTGTGGTCTCCACCATTTTACCGGACGACTTTTTGTGGTCTCCACCATTTTACCGGATGATTTTTGGTGGTCTCCACCATTTTACCGGACGACTTTTTGTGGTCTCCATCATTTTACCGGATGATTTTTGGTGGTCTCCACCATTTTACCGGATGATTTTTGGTGGTCTCCACCATTTTACCGGACGACTTTTTGTGGTCTCCACCATTTTACCGGATGATTTTTGGTGGTCTCCGCCATTTTACCGGATGATTTTTGATGGTCTCCACCATTTTACCGGATGATTTCTGGTGGTCTCCACCATTTTACCGGATGATTTTTGGTGGTCTCCACCATTTTACCGGATGATTTTTGGTGGTCTCCACCATTTTACCGGATGATTTTTGGTGGTCTCCGCCATTTTACCGGATGATTTTTGATGGTCTCCGCCATTTTACCGGATGATTTTTGATGGTCTCCACCATTTTACCGGATGATTTTTGGTGGTCTCCGCCATTTTACCGGATGATTTTTGATGGTCTCCACCATTTTACCGGATGACTTTTGGTGGTCCCCACCATTTTACCGGATGACTTATGGTGGTCTCCACCATTTTACCGGATGATTTTTGGTGGTCTCCACCATTTTACCGGATGATTTTTGATGGTCTCCACCATTTTACCGGATGATTTTTGATGGTCTCCACCATTTTACCTTATGACTTTTGGTGGTCTCCACCATTTTACCGGATGATTTTTGGTGGTCTCCACCATTTTACCGTATGACTTTTGATGGTCTCCACCATTTTACCGGATGATTTTTGGTGGTCTCCACCATTTTACCGTATGATTTTTGGTGGTCTCCACCATTTTACCGGACGACTTTTTGTGGTCTCCACCATTTTACCGGATGATTTTTGGTGGTCTCCACCATTTTACCGGATGATTTTTGGTGGTCTCCACCATTTTACCGGATGATTTTTGGTGGTCTCCACCATTTTACCGGATGATTTTTGGTGGTCTCCACCATTTTACCGGATGATTTTTGATGGTCTCCACCATTTTACCGGATGATTTTTGATGGTCTCCACCATTTTACCGGACGACTTTTTGTGGTCTCCACCATTTTACCGGACGACTTTTTGTGGTCTCCACCATTTTACCGGATGATTTTTGGTGGTCTCCACCATTTTACCGGACGACTTTTTGTGGTCTCCACCATTTTACCGGATGATTTTTGGTGGTCTCCACCATTTTACCGGACGACTTTTTGTGGTCTCCACCATTTTACCGGACGACTTTTTGTGGTCTCCACCATTTTACCGGATGATTTTTGGTGGTCTCCACCATTTTACCGGACGACTTTTTGTGGTCTCCACCATTTTACCGGATGATTTTTGGTGGTCTCCACCATTTTACCGGATGATTTTTGGTGGTCTCCACCATTTTACCGGACGACTTTTTGTGGTCTCCACCATTTTACCGGATGATTTTTGGTGGTCTCCACCATTTTACCGGACGACTTTTTGTGGTCTCCACCATTTTACCGGATGATTTTTGGTGGTCTCCACCATTTTACCGGATGATTTTTGGTGGTCTCCACCATTTTACCGGATGATTTTTGGTGGTCTCCACCATTTTACCGGATGATTTTTGATGGTCTCCACCATTTTACCGCATGATTTTTGATGGTCTCCACCATTTTACCGGATGACTTTTGGTGGTCTCCACCATTTTACCTTATGACTTTTGGTGGTCTCCACCATTTTACCGGACGACTTTTTGTGGTCTCCACCATTTTACCGGATGATTTTTGGTGGTCTCCACCATTTTACCGGACGACTTTTTGTGGTCTCCACCATTTTACCGGATGATTTTTGGTGGTCTCCACCATTTTACCGGACGACTTTTTGTGGTCTCCACCATTTTACCGGACGACTTTTTGTGGTCTCCACCATTTTACCGGATGATTTTTGGTGGTCTCCACCATTTTACCGGACGACTTTTTGTGGTCTCCATCATTTTACCGGATGATTTTTGGTGGTCTCCACCATTTTACCGGATGATTTTTGGTGGTCTCCACCATTTTACCGGACGACTTTTTGTGGTCTCCACCATTTTACCGGATGATTTTTGGTGGTCTCCACCATTTTACCGGATGATTTTTGGTGGTCTCCACCATTTTACCGGATGATTTTTGGTGGTCTCCACCATTTTACCGGATGATTTTTGGTGGTCTCCACCATTTTACCGGATGATTTTTGATGGTCTCCACCATTTTACCGGATGATTTTTGATGGTCTCCACCATTTTACCGGACGACTTTTTGTGGTCTCCACCATTTTACCGGACGACTTTTTGTGGTCTCCACCATTTTACCGGATGATTTTTGGTGGTCTCCACCATTTTACCGGATGATTTTTGGTGGTCTCCACCATTTTACCGGATGATTTTTGGTGGTCTCCACCATTTTACCGGATGATTTTTGATGGTCTCCACCATTTTACCGGATGATTTTTGATGGTCTCCACCATTTTACCGGATGACTTTTGGTGGTCTCCACCATTTTACCTTATGACTTTTGGTGGTCTCCACCATTTTACCGGACGACTTTTTGTGGTCTCCACCATTTTACCGGATGATTTTTGGTGGTCTCCACCATTTTACCTTATGACTTTTGGTGGTCTCCACCATTTTACCTTATGACTTTTGGTGGTCTCCACCATTTTACCGGATGATTTTTCGTGGTCTCCACCATTTTACCGGATGATTTTTGGTGGTCTCCACCATTTTACCGGATGATTTCTGGTGGTCTCCACCATTTTACCGGATGATTTTTGGTGGTCTCCACCATTTTACCTTATGACCTTTGGTGGTCTCCACCATTTTACCGGATGATTTTTGGTGGTCTCCACCATTTTACCGGATGATTTCTGGTGGTCTCCACCATTTTACCGGATGATTTTTGGTGGTCTCCACCATTTTACCGGATGATTTTTCGTGGTCTCCACCATTTTACCGGATGATTTTTGGTGGTCTCCACCATTTTACCGGATGATTTCTGGTGGTCTCCACCATTTTACCGGATGATTTTTGGTGGTCTCCACCATTTTACCGGATGATTTTTGGTGGTCTCCACCATTTTACCTTATGATTTTTGGTGGTCTCCACCATTTTACCGGATGATTTTTCGTGGTCTCCACCATTTTTCCGGATGATTTTTGGTGGTCTCCACCATTTTACCGGATGATTTCTGGTGGTCTCCACCATTTTACCGGATGATTTCTGGTGGTCTCCACCATTTTACCGGATGATTTTTGGTGGTCTCCACCATTTTACCGGATGATTTTTCGTGGTCTCCACCATTTTACCGGATGATTTTTGGTGGTCTCCACCATTTTACCGGATGATTTTTGGTGGTCTCCACCATTTTACCGGATGATTTTTGGTGGTCTCCACCATTTTACCGGATGATTTTTGGTGGTCTCCACCATTTTACCTTATGACTTTTGGTGGTCTCCACCATTTTACCTTATGACTTTTGGTGGTCTCCACCATTTTACCGGATGATTTTTCGTGGTCTCCACCATTTTACCGGATGATTTTTGGTGGTCTCCACCATTTTACCGGATGATTTTTGGTGGTCTCCACCATTTTACCGGATGATTTTTGGTGGTCTCCACCATTTTACCGGATGATTTCTGGTGGTCTCCACCATTTTACCGGATGATTTTTGGTGGTCTCCACCATTTTACCGGATGATTTTTCGTGGTCTCCACCATTTTACCGGATGATTTTTGGTGGTCTCCACCATTTTACCGGATGATTTTTGGTGGTCTCCACCATTTTACCGGATGATTTTTGGTGGTCTCCACCATTTTACCGGATGATTTTTGGTGGTCTCCACCATTTTACCGGATGATTTTTGGTGGTCTCCACCATTTTACCGGACGACTTTTTGTGGTCTCCACCATTTTACCGGATGATTTCTGGTGGTCTCCACCATTTTACCGGATGATTTTTGGTGGTCTCCACCATTTTACCGGATGATTTTTGGTGGTCTCCACCATTTTACCTTATGACTTTTGGTGGTCTCCACCATTTTACCTTATGACTTTTGGTGGTCTCCACCATTTTACCGGATGATTTTTCGTGGTCTCCACCATTTTACCGGATGATTTTTGGTGGTCTCCACCATTTTACCGGATGATTTCTGGTGGTCTCCACCATTTTACCGGATGATTTTTGGTGGTCTCCACCATTTTACCGGATGATTTTTCGTGGTCTCCACCATTTTACCTTATGACTTTTGGTGGTCTCCACCATTTTACCGGATGATTTCTGGTGGTCTCCACCATTTTACCGGATGATTTTTGGTGGTCTCCAACATTTTACCTTATGACTTTTGGTGGTCTCCACCATTTTACCGGATGATTTTTGGTGGTCTCCACTATTTTACCGGATGATTTTTGGTGGTCTCCACCATTTTACCCGATGATTTCTGGTGGTCTCCACCATTTTACCGGATGATTTTTGATGGTCTCCACCATTTTACCGGATGATCTTTGGTGGTCTCCACCATTTTACCAGATGATTTTTCGTGGTCTCCACCATTTTACCGGATGATCTTTGGTGGTCTCCACCATTTTACCGGATGATTTTTGGTGGTCTCCACCATTTTACCAGATGATTTTTCGTGGTCTCCACCATTTTACCGGATGACTTTTGGTGGTCTCCACCATTTTACCGGATGATCTTTGGTGGTCTCCACCATTTTACCAGATGATTTTTCGTGGTCTCCACCACTTTACCTTATGATTTTTGGTGGTCTTCACCATTTTACCGTATGATTTTTGGTGGTCTCCACCATTTTACCTTATGATTTTTGATGGTCTCCACCGTTTTACCGGATGATTTTCGGTGGTCTTCACCATTTTACCGGATGATTTTTGGTGGTCTCCACCATTTTACCATATGATTTTTGGTGGTCTCCACCGTTTTACCGGATGATTTTTGGTGGTCTTCACCATTTTACCGGATGACTTTTGGTGGTCTCCACCATTTTACCGTATGATTTTTGGTGGTCTCCACCATTTTACCGGATGATTTTTGGTGGTCTGCACGATTTTACCGGATGATTTTTGGTGGTCTCCACCATTTTACCGGATGACTTTTGGTGGTCTCCACCATTTTACCGGATGACTTTTCGTGGTCTCCACCATTTTACCTTATGACTTTTGGTGGTCTCCACCATTTTACCATATGATTTTTGGTGGTCTCCACCATTTTACCATATGATTTTTGGTGGTCTCCACCGTTTTACCGGATGATTTTTGGTGGTCTCCACCATTTTACCGGATGATTTTTGGTGGTCTCCACCATTTTACCATATGATTTTTGGTGGTCTCCACCGTTTTACCGGATGATTTTTGGTGGTCTTCACCATTTTACCGGATGACTTTTGGTGGTCTCCACCATTTTACCGGATGATTTTTGGTGGTCTCCACCATTTTACCGGATGATTTTTGGTGGTCTTCACCATTTTACCGGATGACTTTTGGTGGTCTCCACCATTTTACCGTATGATTTTTGGTGGTCTCCACCATTTTACCGGATGATTTTTGGTGGTCTCCACCATTTTACCGGATGATTTTTGGTGGTCGCCGCCATTTTACCGGATGATTTTTGGTGGTCTCCGCCATTTTACCGGATGATTTTTGGTGGTCGCCGCTATTTTACCGGATGATTTTTGGTGGTCTCCGCCATTTTACCGGATGATTTTTGGTGGTCTCCACCATTTTACCGGATGACTTTTCGTGGTCTCCACCATTTTACCTTATGACTTTTGGTGGTCTCCACCATTTTACCGGATGACTTTTGGTGGTCTCCACCATTTTACCGGATGATATTTGGTGGTCTCCACCATTTTTCCGGATGATTTCTGGTGGTCGCCGCCATTTTACCGGATGATTTTTGGTGGTCTCCGCCATTTTACCGGATGATTTTTGGTGGTCTCCATCATTTTACCGGATGACTTTTCGTGGTCTCCACCATTTTACCTTATGACTTTTGGTGGTCTCCACCATTTTACCGGATGACTTTTGGTGGTCTCCACCATTTTACCTTATGATTTTTGGTGGTCTCCACGATTTTACCGGATGATTTTTGGTGGCCTCCACCATTTTACCGTATGATTTTTGGTGGTCTCCACCATTTTACCGGATGATTTTTGGTGGTCGCCGCCATTTTACCGGATGATTTTTGGTGGTCTCCGCCATTTTACCGGATGATTTTTGATGGCCTCCACCATTTTACCGGATGACTTTTCGTGGTCTCCACCATTTTACCTTATGACTTTTGGTGGTCTCCACCATTTTACCGGATGATTTCTGGTGGTCTCAACCATTTTACCTTATGACTTTTGGTGGTCTCCACCATTTTACCGGATGACTTTTGGTGGTCTCCACCATTTTACCGGATGATTTTTGGTGGTCTCCACCATTTTACCGGATGATTTTTGGTGGTCTCCACCATTTTACCGGATGACTTTTCGTGGTCTCCACCATTTTACCTTATGACTTTTGGTGGTCTCCACCATTTTACCGGATGACTTTTGGTGGTCTCCACCATTTTACCTTATGATTTTTCGTGGTCTCCACCACTTTACCTTATGATTTTTGGTGGTCTTCACCATTTTACCGTATGATTTTTGGTGGTCTCCACCATTTTACCTTATGATTTTTGATGGTCTCCACCGTTTTACCGGATGATTTTCGGTGGTCTTCACCATTTTACCGGATGATTTTTGGTGGTCTCCACCATTTTACCATATGATTTTTGGTGGTCTCCACCGTTTTACCGGATGATTTTTGGTGGTCTTCACCATTTTACCGGATGACTTTTGGTGGTCTCCACCATTTTACCGTATGATTTTTGGTGGTCTCCACCATTTTACCGGATGATTTTTGGTGGTCTGCACGATTTTACCGGATGATTTTTGGTGGTCTCCACCATTTTACCGGATGATTTTTGGTGGTCTCCACCATTTTACCGGATGATTTTTGGTGGTCTCCACCATTTTACCATATGATTTTTGGTGGTCTCCACCGTTTTACCGGATGATTTTTGGTGGTCTTCACCATTTTACCGGATGACTTTTGGTGGTCTCCACCATTTTACCGTATGATTTTTGGTGGTCTCCACCATTTTACCGGATGATTTTTGGTGGTCTCCACCATTTTACCGGATGATTTTTGGTGGTCGCCGCCATTTTACCGGATGATTTTTGGTGGTCTCCGCCATTTTACCGGATGATCTTTGGTGGTCGCCGCTATTTTACCGGATGATTTTTGGTGGTCTCCGCCATTTTACCGGATGATTTTTGGTGGTCTCCACCATTTTACCGGATGACTTTTCGTGGTCTCCACCATTTTACCTTATGACTTTTGGTGGTCTCCACCATTTTACCGGATGACTTTTGGTGGTCTCCACCATTTTACCGGATGATTTTTGGTGGTCTCCACCATTTTACCGGATGATTTCTGGTGGTCGCCGCCATTTTACCGGATGATTTTTGGTGGTCTCCGCCATTTTACCGGATGATTTTTGGTGGTCTCCACCATTTTACCGGATGACTTTTCGTGGTCTCCACCATTTTACCTTATGACTTTTGGTGGTCTCCACCATTTTACCGGATGACTTTTGGTGGTCTCCACCATTTTACCTTATGATTTTTGGTGGTCTCCACGATTTTACCGGATGATTTTTGGTGGCCTCCACCATTTTACCGTATGATTTTTGGTGGTCTCCACCATTTTACCGGATGATTTTTGGTGGTCGCCGCCATTTTACCGGATGATTTTTGGTGGTCTCCGCCATTTTACCGGATGATTTTTGATGGCCTCCACCATTTTACCGGATGACTTTTCGTGGTCTCCACCATTTTACCTTATGACTTTTGGTGGTCTCCACCATTTTACCGGATGATTTCTGGTGGTCTCAACCATTTTACCTTATGACTTTTGGTGGTCTCCACCATTTTACCGGATGACTTTTGGTGGTCTCCACCATTTTACCGGATGATTTTTGGTGGTCTCCACCATTTTACCGGATGATTTTTGGTGGTCTCCACCATTTTACCGGATGATTTTTGGTGGTCTCCGCCATTTTACCGGATGATTTTTGATGGTCTCCACCATTTTACCGGATGATTTTTGGTGGTCTCCACCATTTTACCGGATGATTTTTGATGGTCTCCACCATTTTACCGGATGATTTTTGGTGGTCTCCGCCATTTTACCGGATGACTTTTGGTGGTCTCCACCATTTTACCTTATGACTTTTGGTGGTCTCCACCATTTTACCGGATGATTTTTGGTGGTCTCCACCATTTTACCGGATGATTTTTGGTGGTCTCCGCCATTTTACCGGATGATTTTTGGTGGTCTCCACCATTTTACCGGATGACTTTTGGTGGTCTCCACCATTTTACCGGATGATTTTTGGTGGTCTCCACCATTTTACCGGATGATTTTTGGTGGTCTCCACCATTTTACCGGATGATTTTTGGTGGTCTCCGCCATTTTACCGGATGATTTTTGATGGTCTCCACCATTTTACCGGATGATTTTTGGTGGTCTCCACCATTTTACCGGATGATTTTTGATGGTCTCCACCATTTTACCGGATGATTTTTGATGGTCTCCACCATTTTACCGGATGATTTTTGGTGGTCTCCACCATTTTACCGGATGATTTTTGGTGGTCTCCGCCATTTTACCGGATGATTTTTGGTGGTCTCCGCCATTTTACCGGATGATTTTTGGTGGTCTCCACCATTTTACCGGATGATTTTTGGTGGTCTCCACCATTTTACCGGATGATTTTTGGTGGTCTCCGCCATTTTACCGGATGATTTTTGATGGTCTCCACCATTTTACCGGATGATTTTTGGTGGTCTCCACCATTTTACCGGATGATTTTTGATGGTCTCCACCATTTTACCGGATGATTTTTGATGGTCTCCACCATTTTACCGGATGATTTTTGGTGGTCTCCACCATTTTACCGGATGATTTTTGGTGGTCTCCGCCATTTTACCGGATGATTTTTGGTGGTCTCCACCATTTTACCGGATGATTTTTGGTGGTCTCCACCATTTTACCTTATGATTTTTGGTGGTCTCCACCATTTTACCTTATGACTTTTGGTGGTCTCCACCATTTTACTGGATGACTTTTGGTGGTCTCCGCCATTTTACCGGATGATTTTTGATGGTCTCCACCATTTTACCGGATGATTTTTGGTGGTCTCCACCATTTTACCGGATGATTTTTGATGGTCTCCACCATTTTACCGGATGATTTTTGGTGGTCTCCACCATTTTACCGGATGATTTTTGATGGTCTCCACCATTTTACCTTATGACTTTTGGTGGTCTCCACCATTTTACCGGATGATTTTTGGTGGTCTCCACCATTTTACCGGATGATTTTTGGTGGTCTCCGCCATTTTACCGGATGATTTTTGGTGGTCTCCACCATTTTACCGGATGATTTTTGGTGGTCTCCACCATTTTACCGGATGATTTTTGGTGGTCTCCACCATTTTACCGGATGATTTTTGGTGGTCTCCACCATTTTACCTTATGATTTTTGGTGGTCTCCACCATTTTACCTTATGTCTTTTGGTGGTCTCCACCATTTTACCGGATGATTTTTCGTGGTCTCCACCATTTTACCGGATGATTTCTGGTGGTCTCCACCATTTTACCGGATGATTTTTCGTGGTCTCCACCATTTTACCTTAAGACTTTTGGTGGTCTTCACCATTTTACCGGATGATCTTTCGTGGTCTCCACCATTTTACCGGATGATTTTTGGTGGTCTCCAACATTTTACCTTATGATTTTTGGTGGTCTCCACCATTTTACCGGATGATTTTTCGTGGTCTCCACCATTTTACCGGATGATTTTTGATGGTCTCCACCATTTTACCTTATGATTTTTGGTGGTCTCCACCATTTTACCTTATGATTTTTGGTGGTCTCCACCATTTTACCGGATGATTTTTCGTGGTCTCCACCATTTTACCGGATGATTTTTGATGGTCTCCACCATTTTACCTTATGATTTTTGGTGGTCTCCACCATTTTACCTTATGATTTTTGGTGGTCTCCAACATTTTACCGGATGATTTTTCGTGGTCTCCACCATTTTACCGGATGATTTTTCGTGGTCTCCACCATTTTACCGGATGATTTTTGGTGGTCTCCAACATTTTACCGGATGATTTTTCGTGGTCTCCACCATTTTACCGGATGATTTTTCGTGGTCTCCACCATTTTACCGGATGATTTTTCGTGGTCTCCACCATTTTACCGGATGATTTCTGGTGGTCTCCACCATTTTACCGGATGATTTCTGGTGGTCTCCACCATTTTACCGGATGATTTTTGGTGGTCTCCACCATTTTACCGGATGATTTCTGGTGGTCTCCACCATTTTACCGGATGATTTCTGGTGGTCTCCACCATTTTACCGGATGATTTTTGGTGGTCTCCACCATTTTACCGGATGATCTTTCGTGGTCTCCACCATTTTACCGGATGATCTTTCGTGGTCTCCACCATTTTACCGGATGATTTCTGGTGGTCTCCACCATTTTACCGGATGATTTCTGGTGGTCTCCACCATTTTACCGGATGATCTTTGGTGGTCTCCAACATTTTACCTTATGATTTTTGGTGGTCTCCACCATTTTACCTTATGACTTTTGGTGGTCTCCACCATTTTACCGGATGATTTTTCGTGGTCTCCACCATTTTACCGGATGATTTTTGGTGGTCTCCAACATTTTACCTTATGACTTTTGGTGGTCTCCACCATTTTACCGGATGACTTTTGGTGGTCTCCACCATTTTACCGGATGATTTTTCGTGGTCTCCACCATTTTACCGGATGATTTTTGGTGGTCTCCACCATTTTACCTTATGACTTTTGGTGGTCTCCACCATTTTACCGGATGATTTTTCGTGGTCTCCACCATTTTACCGGATGATTTTTCGTGGTCTCCACCATTTTACCGGATGATTTTTGGTGGTCTCCACCATTTTACCGGATGATTTTTGGTGGTCTCCACCATTTTACCGGATGATCTTTGGTGGTCTCCACCACTTTACCGGACGATTTTTCGTGGTCTCCACCATTTTACCGGATGATTTTTGGTGGTCTCCACCATTTTACCGGATGATTTTTCGTGGTCTCCACCATTTTACCTTATGACTTTTGGTGGTCTCCAACATTTTACCTTATGACTTTTGGTGGTCTCCACCATTTTACCGGATGACTTTTGGTGGTCTCCACCATTTTACCGGATGATTTTTCGTGGTCTCCACCATTTTACCTTATGACTTTTGGTGGTCTCCACCATTTTACCGGATGATTTTTGGTGGTCTCCACCATTTTACCGGATGACTTTTGGTGGTCTCCACCATTTTACCGGATGATTTTTCGTGGTCTCCACCATTTTACCTTATGACTTTTGGTGGTCTCCACCATTTTACCTTATGACTTTTGGTGGTCTCCACCATTTTACCGGATGATTTTTCGTGGTCTCCACCATTTTACCGGATGATTTTTGGTGGTCTCCACCATTTTACCGGATGATTTTTGGTGGTCTCCACCATTTTACCGGATGATTTTTGGTGGTCTCCACCATTTTACCTTATGACTTTTGGTGGTCTCCACCATTTTACCGGATGATTTTTCGTGGTCTCCACCATTTTACCTTATGACTTTTGGTGGTCTCCACCATTTTACCTTATGACTTTTGGTGGTCTCCACCATTTTACCGGATGATTTTTGGTGGTCTCCACCATTTTACCGGATGATTTTTGGTGGTCTCCACCATTTTACCGGATGATTTTTGGTGGTCTCCACCATTTTACCGGACGATTTTTCGTGGTCTCCACCATTTTACCGGATGATTTTTGGTGGTCTCCACCATTTTACCGGATGATTTTTGGTGGTCTCCACCATTTTACCGGATGATTTTTGGTGGTCTCCACCATTTTACCGGATGATTTTTGGTGGTCTCCACCATTTTACCGGATGATTTTTCGTGGTCTCCACCATTTTACCGGATGATTTTTGGTGGTCTCCACCATTTTACCGGATGATTTTTGGTGGTCTCCACCATTTTACCGGATGATTTTTGGTGGTCTCCACCATTTTACCGGATGATTTTTGGTGGTCTCCACCATTTTACCGGATGATTTTTCGTGGTCTCCACCATTTTACCGGATGATTTTTGGTGGTCTCCACCATTTTACCGGATGATTTTTGGTGGTCTCCACCATTTTACCGGATGATTTTTGGTGGTCTCCACCATTTTACCGGATGATTTTTGGTGGTCTCCACCATTTTACCGGATGATTTTTGGTGGTCTCCACCATTTTACCGGATGATTTTTGGTGGTCTCCACCATTTTACCGGATGATTTTTGGTGGTCTCCACCATTTTACCGGATGATTTTTGGTGGTCTCCACCATTTTACCGGATGATTTTTGGTGGTCTCCACCATTTTACCGGATGATTTTTGGTGGTCTCCACCATTTTACCGGATGATTTTTGGTGGTCTCCACCATTTTACCGGATGATTTTTGGTGGTCTCCACCATTTTACCGGATGATTTTTGGTGGTCTCCAACATTTTACCTTATGACTTTTGGTGGTCTCCACCATTTTACCGGATGACTTTTGGTGGTCTCCACCATTTTACCGGATGATTTTTCGTGGTCTCCACCATTTTACCGGATGATTTTTGGTGGTCTCCACCATTTTACCTTATGACTTTTGGTGGTCTCCACCATTTTACCGGATGATTTTTGGTGCTCTCCACCATTTTACCGGATGATTTTTGGTGGTCTCCACCATTTTACCGGATGATTTTTGGTGGTCTCCACCATTTTACCGGATGATTTTTGGTGGTCTCCACCATTTTACCGGATGATTTTTGGTGGTCTCCACCATTTTACCGGATGATTTTTGGTGGTCTCCACCATTTTACCGGATGATTTTTGGTGGTCTCCAACATTTTACCTTATGACTTTTGGTGGTCTCCACCATTTTACCGGATGATTTTTGGTGGTCTCCACCATTTTACCGGATGATTTTTCGTGGTCTCCACCATTTTACCTTATGAATTTTGGTGGTCTCCAACATTTTACCGGACGATTTTTGGTGGTCTCCACCATTTTACCGGATGATTTTTGGTGGTCTCCACCATTTTACCGGATGATTTTTCGTGGTCTCCACCATTTTACCGGATGATTTTTGGTGGTCTCCACCATTTTACCGGATGATTTTTGGTGGTCTCCACCATTTTACCGGATGATTTTTGGTGGTCTCCACCATTTTACCGGATGATTTTTGGTGGTCTCCACCATTTTACCGGATGATTTTTGGTGGTCTCCACCATTTTACCGGATGATTTTTGGTGGTCTCCACCATTTTACCGGATGATTTTTGGTGGTCTCCACCATTTTACCGGATGATTTTTGGTGGTCTCCACCATTTTACCGGATGATTTTTGGTGGTCTCCACCATTTTACCGGATGATTTTTGGTGGTCTCCACCATTTTACCGGATGATTTTTGGTGGTCTCCAACATTTTACCTTATGACTTTTGGTGGTCTCCACCATTTTACCGGATGACTTTTGGTGGTCTCCACCATTTTACCGGATGATTTTTCGTGGTCTCCACCATTTTACCGGATGATTTTTGGTGGTCTCCACCATTTTACCTTATGACTTTTGGTGGTCTCCACCATTTTACCGGATGATTTTTGGTGGTCTCCACCATTTTACCGGATGATTTTTGGTGGTCTCCACCATTTTACCTTATGACTTTTGGTGGTCTCCACCATTTTACCTTATGACTTTTGGTGGTCTCCACCATTTTACCGGATGATTTTTGGTGGTCTCCACCATTTTACCGGATGATTTTTGGTGGTCTCCACCATTTTACCGGATGATTTTTGGTGGTCTCCACCATTTTACCGGACGATTTTTCGTGGTCTCCACCATTTTACCGGATGATTTTTGGTGGTCTCCACCATTTTACCGGATGATTTTTGGTGGTCTCCACCATTTTACCGGATGATTTTTGGTGGTCTCCACCATTTTACCGGATGATTTTTCGTGGTCTCCACCATTTTACCGGATGATTTTTGGTGGTCTCCACCATTTTACCGGATGATTTTTGGTGGTCTCCACCATTTTACCGGATGATTTTTGGTGGTCTCCACCATTTTACCGGATGATTTTTGGTGGTCTCCACCATTTTACCGGATGATTTTTGGTGGTCTCCAACATTTTACCTTATGACTTTTGGTGGTCTCCACCATTTTACCGGATGACTTTTGGTGGTCTCCACCATTTTACCGGATGATTTTTCGTGGTCTCCACCATTTTACCGGATGATTTTTGGTGGTCTCCACCATTTTACCTTATGACTTTTGGTGGTCTCCACCATTTTACCGGATGATTTTTGGTGGTCTCCACCATTTTACCGGATGATTTTTGGTGGTCTCCACCATTTTACCGGATGATTTTTGGTGGTCTCCACCATTTTACCTTATGACTTTTGGTGGTCTCCACCATTTTACCTTATGACTTTTGGTGGTCTCCACCATTTTACCGGATGATTTTTGGTGGTCTCCACCATTTTACCGGATGATTTTTGGTGGTCTCCACCATTTTACCGGATGATTTTTGGTGGTCTCCACCATTTTACCGGACGATTTTTCGTGGTCTCCACCATTTTACCGGATGATTTTTGGTGGTCTCCACCATTTTACCGGATGATTTTTGGTGGTCTCCACCATTTTACCGGATGATTTTTGGTGGTCTCCACCATTTTACCGGATGATTTTTGGTGGTCTCCACCATTTTACCGGATGATTTTTGGTGGTCTCCACCATTTTACCGGATGATTTTTGGTGGTCTCCACCATTTTACCGGATGATTTTTGGTGGTCTCCACCATTTTACCGGATGATTTTTGGTGGTCTCCACCATTTTACCGGATGATTTTTGGTGGTCTCCACCATTTTACCGGATGATTTTTGGTGGTCTCCACCATTTTACCGGATGATTTTTGGTGGTCTCCACCATTTTACCGGATGATTTTTCGTGGTCTCCACCATTTTACCTTATGACTTTTGGTGGTCTCCAACATTTTACCTTATGACTTTTGGTGGTCTCCACCATTTTACCGGATGACTTTTGGTGGTCTCCACCATTTTACCGGATGATTTTTGGTGGTCTCCACCATTTTACCGGATGATTTTTGGTGGTCTTCACCATTTTACCGGATGATTTTTGGTGGTCTCCACCATTTTACCGGATGATTTTTGGTGGTCTCCACCATTTTACCTTATGACTTTTGGTGGTCTCCACCATTTTACCTTATGACTTTTGGTGGTCTCCACCATTTTACCGGATGATTTTTCGTGGTCTCCACCATTTTACCTTATGACTTTTGGTGGTCTCCAACATTTTACCTTATGACTTTTGGTGGTCTCCAACATTTTACCTTATGACTTTTGGTGGTCTCCAACATTTTACCTTATGACTTTTGGTGGTCTCCACCATTTTACCGGATGATTTTTCGTGGTCTCCACCATTTTACCTTATGACTTTTGGTGGTCTCCACCATTTTACCTTATGACTTTTGGTGGTCTCCAACATTTTACCTTATGACTTTTGGTGGTCTCCACCATTTTACCTTATGACTTTTGGTGGTCTCCACCATTTTACCGGATGATTTTTGGTGGTCTCCACCATTTTACCGGATGATTTTTGGTGGTCTCCACCATTTTACCTTATGACTTTTGGTGGTCTCCACCATTTTACCGGATGATTTTTGGTGGTCTCCACCATTTTACCGGATGATTTTTGGTGGTCTCCACCATTTTACCTTATGACTTTTGGTGGTCTCCACCATTTTACCTTATGACTTTTGGTGGTCTCCACCATTTTACCGGATGATTTTTGGTGGTCTCCACCATTTTACCGGATGATTTTTGGTGGTCTCCACCATTTTACCGGATGATTTTTGGTGGTCTCCACCATTTTACCGGACGATTTTTCGTGGTCTCCACCATTTTACCGGATGATTTTTGGTGGTCTCCACCATTTTACCGGATGATTTTTGGTGGTCTCCACCATTTTACCGGATGATTTTTGGTGGTCTCCACCATTTTACCGGATGATTTTTCGTGGTCTCCACCATTTTACCGGATGACTTTTGGTGGTCTCCACCATTTTACCGGATGATTTTTGGTGGTCTCCACCATTTTACCGGATGATTTTTGGTGGTCTCCACCATTTTACCGGATGATTTTTCGTGGTCTCCACCATTTTACCGGATGATTTTTGGTGGTCTCCACCATTTTACCGGATGATTTTTGGTGGTCTCCACCATTTTACCGGATGATTTTTGGTGGTCTCCACCATTTTACCGGATGATTTTTGGTGGTCTCCACCATTTTACCGGATGATTTTTGGTGGTCTCCACCATTTTACCGGATGATTTTTGGTGGTCTCCACCATTTTACCGGATGACTTTTGGTGGTCTCCACCATTTTACCGGATGATTTTTCGTGGTCTCCACCATTTTACCGGATGATTTTTGGTGGTCTCCACCATTTTACCTTATGACTTTTGGTGGTCTCCACCATTTTACCTTATGACTTTTGGTGGTCTCCACCATTTTACCGGATGATTTTTGGTGGTCTCCACCATTTTACCGGATGATTTTTCGTGGTCTCCACCATTTTACCTTATGACTTTTGGTGGTCTCCACCATTTTACCTTATGACTTTTGGTGGTCTCCAACATTTTACCTTATGATTTTTGGTGGTCTCCAACATTTTACCTTATGACTTTTGGTGGTCTCCACCATTTTACCGGATGACTTTTGGTGGTCTCCACCATTTTACCGGATGATTTTTCGTGGTCTCCACCATTTTACCGGATGATTTTTGGTGGTCTCCACCATTTTACCTTATGACTTTTGGTGGTCTCCACCATTTTACCGGATGATTTTTCGTGGTCTCCACCATTTTACCGGATGATTTTTGGTGGTCTCCACCATTTTACCTTATGACTTTTGGTGGTCTCCACCATTTTACCGGATGACTTTTGGTGGTCTCCACCATTTTACCGGATGATTTTTGGTGGTCTCCACCATTTTACCGGATGATTTTTCGTGGTCTCCACCATTTTACCGGATGATTTTTGGTGGTCTCCACCATTTTACCTTATGACTTTTGGTGGTCTCCACCATTTTACCGGATGACTTTTGGTGGTCTCCACCATTTTACCGGATGACTTTTGGTGGTCTCCACCATTTTACCGGATGATTTTTCGTGGTCTCCACCATTTTACCGGATGATTTTTGGTGGTCTCCACCATTTTACCGGATGATTTTTGGTGGTCTCCACCATTTTACCTTATGACTTTTGGTGGTCTCCACCATTTTACCTTATGACTTTTGGTGGTCTCCACCATTTTACCGGATGATTTTTGGTGGTCTCCACCATTTTACCGGATGATTTTTCGTGGTCTCCACCATTTTACCGGATGATTTTTGGTGGTCTCCACCATTTTACATTATGACTTTTGGTGGTCTCCACCATTTTACCGGATGACTTTTGGTGGTCTCCACCATTTTACCGGATGATTTTTCGTGGTCTCCACCATTTTACCGGATGATTTTTGGTGGTCTCCACCATTTTACCGGATGACTTTTGGTGGTCTCCACCATTTTACCGGATGATTTTTCGTGGTCTCCACCATTTTACCGGATGATTTTTGGTGGTCTCCACCATTTTACCTTATGACTTTTGGTGGTCTCCACCATTTTACCTTATGACTTTTGGTGGTCTCCACCATTTTACCGGATGATTTTTGGTGGTCTCCACCATTTTACCGGATGATTTTTCGTGGTCTCCACCATTTTACCTTATGACTTTTGGTGGTCTCCACCATTTTACCTTATGACTTTTGGTGGTCTCCACCATTTTACCGGATGATTTTTGGTGGTCTCCACCATTTTACCGGATGATTTTTGGTGGTCTCCACCATTTTACCGGATGATTTTTGGTGGTCTCCACCATTTTACCTTATGACTTTTGGTGGTCTCCACCATTTTACCTTATGACTTTTGGTGGTCTCCAACATTTTACCTTATGACTTTTGGTGGTCTCCACCATTTTACCTTATGACTTTTGGTGGTCTCCACCATTTTACCGGATGATTTTTGGTGGTCTCCACCATTTTACCGGATGATTTTTCGTGGTCTCCACCATTTTACCTTATGACTTTTGGTGGTCTCCAACATTTTACCTTATGACTTTTGGTGGTCTCCAACATTTTACCTTATGACTTTTGGTGGTCTCCAACATTTTACCTTATGACTTTTGGTGGTCTCCACCATTTTACCGGATGACTTTTGGTGGTCTCCACCATTTTACCGGATGATTTTTCGTGGTCTCCACCATTTTACCGGATGATTTCTGGTGGTGTCCACCATTTTACCTTATGACTTTTGGTGGTCTCCACCATTTTACCGGATGACTTTTGGTGGTCTCCACCATTTTACCGGATGATTTTTGGTGGTCTCCACCATTTTACCGGATGATTTTTGGTGGTCTCCACCATTTTACCGGATGACTTTTGGTGGTCTCCACCATTTTACCGGATGATTTTTCGTGGTCTCCACCATTTTACCGGATGATTTTTGGTGGTCTCCACCATTTTACCGGATGATTTCTGGTGGTGTCCACCATTTTACCTTATGACTTTTGGTGGTCTCCAACATTTTACCTTATGACTTTTGGTGGTCTCCAACATTTTACCTTATGACTTTTGGTGGTCTCCAACATTTTACCTTATGACTTTTGGTGGTCTCCACCATTTTACCGGATGACTTTTGGTGGTCTCCACTATTTTACCGGATGATTTTTGTGGTATCCACCATTTTACCGGATGATTTCTGGTGGTGTCCACCATTTTACCGGATGATTTTTGGTGGTCTCCACCATTTTACCGGATGACTTTTGGTGGTCTCCACTATTTTACCGGATGATTCCTGGTGGTCTCCACTATTTTACCGGATGATTTCTGGTGGTCTCCACCATTTTACCGGATGATTTTTGGTGGTCTCCACTATTTTACCGGATGATTTCTGGTGGTCTCCACTATTTTACCGGATGATTTCTGGTGGTCTCCACCATTTTACCGGATGATTTTTGGTGGTCTCCACCATTTTACCTTATGACTTTTGGTGGTCTCCACCATTTTACCGGATGATTTTTGGTGGTCTCCACCATTTTACCTTATGACTTTTGGTGGTCTCCACCATTTTACCGGATGATTTTTCGTGGTCTCCACCATTTTACCGGATGATTTTTGGTGGTCTCCACCATTTTACCGGATGACTTTTGGTGGTCTCCACCATTTTACCGGATAATTTTTGGTGGTCTCCACCATTTTACCGGATGATTTTTGGTGGTCTCCACCATTTTACCGGATGACTTTTGGTGGTCTCCACTATTTTACCGGATGATTCCTGGTGGTCTCCACTATTTTACCGGATGATTTCTGGTGGTCTCCACCATTTTACCGGATGATTTCTGGTGGTCTCCACCATTTTACCGGATGACTTTTGGTGGTCTCCACCATTTTACCGGATAATTTTTTGTGGTCTCCACCATTTTACCGGATGATTTTTGGTGGTCTCCACCATTTTACCTTATGACTTTTGGTGGTCTCCACCATTTTACCGGATGATTTTTGGTGGTCTCCACCATTTTACCTTATGACTTTTGGTGGTCTCCACCATTTTACCGGATGATTTTTGGTGGTCTCCACCATTTTACCGGATGACTTTTGGTGGTCTCCACTATTTTACCGGATGATTCCTGGTGGTCTCCACTATTTTACCGGATGATTTTTGGTGGTCTCCACCATTTTACCTTATGACTTTTGGTGGTCTCCACCATTTTACCGGATGATTTTTGGTGGTCTCCACCATTTTACCGGATGATTTTTGGTGGTCTCCACCATTTTACCGGA
Source organism: Oscheius sp. DF5033 (assembly GCA_964036215.1). Lineage (NCBI taxonomy): Eukaryota > Metazoa > Nematoda > Chromadorea > Rhabditida > Rhabditidae > Oscheius > Oscheius sp. DF5033. The sequence goes on from CAXIWN010000011.1 coordinate 3,397,676, forward strand.
TGACTTTTGGTGGTCTCCACTATTTTACCGGATGATTTCTGGTGGTCTCCACCATTTTACCGGATGATTTTTGGTGGTCTCCACCATTTTACCGGATGATTTCTGGTGGTCTCCACCATTTTACCGGATGATTTTTGGTGGTCTCCACCATTTCACCGGATGACTTTTGGTGGTCTCCACCATTTTACCGGATAATTTTTTGTGGTCTCCACCATTTTACCGGATGGTTTTTGGTGGTCTCCACCATTTTACCTTATGACTTTTGGTGGTCTCCACCATTTTACCTTATGACTTTTGGTGGTCTCCACCATTTTACCTTATGACTTTTGGTGGTCTCCACCATTTTACCGGATGATTTTTGGTGGTCTCCACCATTTTACCGGATGATTTTTCGTGGTCTCCACCATTTTACCTTATGACTTTTGGTGGTCTCCAACATTTTACCTTATGACTTTTGGTGGTCTCCAACATTTTACCTTATGACTTTTGGTGGTCTCCACCATTTTACCGGATGACTTTTGGTGGTCTCCACCATTTTACCGGATGATTTTTCGTGGTCTCCACCATTTTACCGGATGATTTTTGGTGGTCTCCACCATTTTACCGGATGATTTTTGGTGGTCTCCACCATTTTACCTTATGACTTTTGGTGGTCTCCACCATTTTACCGGATGATTTTTGGTGGTCTCCACCATTTTACCGGATGATTTTTGGTGGTCTCCACCATTTTACCGGACGACTTTTTGGTGGTCTCCACCATTTTACCGGATGATTTCTGGTGGTCTCCACCATTTTACCGGATAATTTTTTGTGGTCTCCACCATTTTACCGGATGGTTTTTGGTGGTCTCCACCATTTTACCTTATGACTTTTGGTGGTCTCCACCATTTTACCGGATGATTTTTGGTGGTCTCCACCATTTTACCTTATGACTTTTGGTGGTCTCCACCATTTTACCTTATGACTTTTGGTGGTCTCCACCATTTTACCGGATGATTTTTGGTGGTCTCCACCATTTTACCGGATGATTTTTCGTGGTCTCCACCATTTTACCTTATGACTTTTGGTGGTCTCCAACATTTTACCTTATGACTTTTGGTGGTCTCCAACATTTTACCTTATGACTTTTGGTTGTCTCCAACATTTTACCTTATGACTTTTGGTGGTCTCCACCATTTTACCGGATGACTTTTGGTGGTCTCCACCATTTTACCGGATGACTTTTGGTGGTCTCCACCATTTTACCGGATGATTTTTCGTGGTCTCCACCATTTTACCGGATGATTTTTGGTGGTCTCCACCATTTTACCTTATGACTTTTGGTGGTCTCCACCATTTTACCGGATGACTTTTGGTGGTCTCCACCATTTTACCGGATGATTTTTCGTGGTCTCCACCATTTTACCGGATGATTTTTGGTGGTCTCCACCATTTTACCGGATGATTTTTCGTGGTCTCCACCATTTTACCTTATGACTTTTGGTGGTCTCCACCATTTTACCGGATGATTTTTGGTGGTCTCCACCATTTTACCGGATGATTTTTGGTGGTCTCCACCATTTTACCGGACGACTTTTTGGTGGTCTCCACCATTTTACCGGATGATTTCTGGTGGTCTCCACCATTTTACCGGATAATTTTTTGTGGTCTCCACCATTTTACCGGATGATTTTTGGTGGTCTCCACCATTTTACCTTATGACTTTTGGTGGTCTCCACCATTTTACCTTATGACTTTTGGTGGTCTCCACCATTTTACCGGATGATTTTTGGTGGTCTCCACCATTTTACCGGATGATTTTTCGTGGTCTCCACCATTTTACCTTATGACTTTTGGTGGTCTCCAACATTTTACCTTATGACTTTTGGTGGTCTCCAACATTTTACCTTATGACTTTTGGTGGTCTCCAACATTTTACCTTATGACTTTTGGTGGTCTCCACCATTTTACCGGATGACTTTTGGTGGTCTCCACCATTTTACCGGATGATTTTTCGTGGTCTCCACCATTTTACCGGATGATTTTTGGTGGTCTCCACCATTTTACCTTATGACTTTTGGTGGTCTCCACCATTTTACCGGATGACTTTTGGTGGTCTCCACCATTTTACCGGATGATTTTTCGTGGTCTCCACCATTTTACCGGATGATTTTTGGTGGTCTCCACCATTTTACCTTATGACTTTTGGTGGTCTCCACCATTTTACCGGATGATTTTTGGTGGTCTCCACCATTTTACCGGATGATTTTTGGTGGTCTCCACCATTTTACCGGACGACTTTTTGGTGGTCTCCACCATTTTACCGGATGATTTTTGGTGGTCTCCACCATTTTACCGGATGATTTTTCGTGGTCTCCACCATTTTACCGGATGATTTTTGGTGGTCTCCACCATTTTACCTTATGACTTTTGGTGGTCTCCACCATTTTACCGGATGATTTTTGGTGGTCTCCACCATTTTACCGGATGATTTTTGGTGGTCTCCACCATTTTACCGGATGATTTTTGGTGGTCTCCACCGTTTTACCGGATGATTTCTGGTGGTCTCCACCGTTTTACCGGATGATTTCTGGTGGTCTCCACCATTTTACCGGATGATTTTTGGTGGTCTCCACCATTTTACCGGATGATTTTTGGTGGTCTCCACCATTTTACCGGATGATTTTTGGTGGTCTCCACCATTTTACCGGATGATTTCTGGTGGTCTCCACCATTTTACCTTATGATTTTTGATGGTCTCCACCATTTTACCGGATGATTTTTGGTGGTCTCCACCATTTTACCGGATGATTTCTGGTGGTCTCCACCATTTTACCGGATGATTTTTCGTGGTCTCCACTATTTTACCGGATGATTTTTGGTGGTCTCCACCATTTTACCGGATGATTTTTGGTGGTCTCCACCATTTTACCGGACGACTTTTTGTGGTCTCCACCATTTTACCGGATGATTTTTGGTGGTCTCCACCATTTTACCGGATGATTTTTGGTGGTCTCCACCATTTTACCGGATGATTTTTGGTGGTCTCCACCATTTTACCGGATGATTTTTGGTGGTCTCCACCATTTTACCGGATGATTTCTGGTGGTCTCCACCATTTTACCGGATGATTTTTGGTGGTCTCCACCATTTTACCGGATGATTTCTGGTGGTCTCCACCATTTTACCGGATGATTTTTGGTGGTCTCCACCATTTTACCGGATGATTTCTGGTGGTCTCACCATTTTACCGGATGATTTTTGGTGGTCTCCACCATTTTACCGGATGATTTCTGGTGGTCTCCACCATTTTACCGGATGATTTTTGGTGGTCTCCACCATTTTACCGGATGATTTTTGGTGGTCTCCACCGTTTTACCGGATGATTTTTGGTGGTCTCCACCATTTTACCGGATGATTTCTGGTGGTCTCCACCATTTTACCGGATGATTTTTGGTGGTCTCCACCATTTTACCGGATGATTTTTGGTGGTCTCCACCATTTTACCGGATGATTTCTGGTGGTCTCCACCATTTTACCGGACGACTTTTTGTGGTCTCCACCATTTTACCGGATGATTTTTGGTGGTCTCCACCATTTTACCGTATGATTTTTGTGGTCTCCACCATTTTACCGGATGATTTTTGGTGGTCTCCACCATTTTACCGGATGATTTTTGCTGGTCTCCACCATTTTACCGGATGATTTTTGCTGGTCTCCACCATTTTACCGGATGATTTTTGTGGTCTCCACCATTTTACCGGATGATTTTTGGTGGTCTCCAACATTTTACCTTATGACTTTTGGTGGTCTCCACCATTTTACCGGATGATTTTTCGTGGTCTCCACCATTTTACCGGATGATTTTTGGTGGTCTCCAACATTTTACCTTATGACTTTTGGTGGTCTCCACCATTTTACCGGATGATTTTTGGTGGTCTCCACCATTTTACCGGATGATTTTTGGTGGTCTCCACCATTTTACCGGATGATTTTTCGTGGTCTCCACCATTTTACCGGATGATTTTTGGTGGTCTCCACCATTTTACCGGATGATTTTTGGTGGTCTCCACCATTTTACCGGATGATTTTTGGTGGTCTCCACCATTTTACCTTATGAATTTTGGTGGTCTCCAACATTTTACCGGACGATTTTTGGTGGTCTCCACCATTTTACCGGATGATTTTTGGTGGTCTCCACCATTTTACCGGATGATTTTTCGTGGTCTCCACCATTTTACCGGATGATTTTTGGTGGTCTCCACCATTTTACCGGATGATTTTTGGTGGTCTCCACCATTTTACCGGATGATTTTTGGTGGTCTCCACCATTTTACCGGATGATTTTTGGTGGTCTCCACCATTTTACCGGATGATTTTTGGTGGTCTCCACCATTTTACCGGATGATTTTTGGTGGTCTCCACTATTTTACCGGATGATTTCTGGTGGTCTCCACCATTTTACCGGATGATTTTTCGTGGTCTCCACTATTTTACCGGATGATTTTTGGTGGTCTCCACCATTTTACCGGATGATTTTTGGTGGTCTCCACCATTTTACCGGACGACTTTTTGTGGTCTCCACCATTTTACCGGATGATTTTTGGTGGTCTCCACCATTTTACCGGATGATTTTTGGTGGTCTCCACCATTTTACCGGATGATTTTTGGTGGTCTCCACCATTTTACCGGATGATTTTTGGTGGTCTCCACCATTTTACCGGATGATTTCTGGTGGTCTCCACCATTTTACCGGATGATTTTTGGTGGTCTCCACCATTTTACCGGATGATTTCTGGTGGTCTCCACCATTTTACCGGATGATTTTTGGTGGTCTCCACCATTTTACCGGATGATTTCTGGTGGTCTCACCATTTTACCGGATGATTTTTGGTGGTCTCCACCATTTTACCGGATGATTTCTGGTGGTCTCCACCATTTTACCGGATGATTTTTGGTGGTCTCCACCATTTTACCGGATGATTTTTGGTGGTCTCCACCGTTTTACCGGATGATTTTTGGTGGTCTCCACCATTTTACCGGATGATTTCTGGTGGTCTCCACCATTTTACCGGATGATTTTTGGTGGTCTCCACCATTTTACCGGATGATTTTTGGTGGTCTCCACCATTTTACCGGATGATTTCTGGTGGTCTCCACCATTTTACCGGATGATTTTTGGTGGTCTCCACCATTTTACCGTATGATTTTTGGTGGTCTCCACCATTTTACCTTATGATTTTTGATGGTCTCCACCGTTTTACCGGATGATTTTTGGTGGTCTTCACCATTTTACCGGATGATTTTTGGTGGTCTCCACCATTTTACCGGATGATTTTTGGTGGTCTCCACCATTTTACCGGATGACTTTTGGTGGTCTCCACCATTTTACCGGATGATTTTTGGTGGTCTCCACCATTTTACCGTATGATTTTTGGTGGTCTCCACCATTTTACCTTATGATTTTTGATGGTCTCCACCGTTTTACCGGATGATTTTTGATGGTCTCCACCATTTTACCGGATGATTTTTGGTGGTCTCCACCATTTTACCGGATGATTTTTGGTGGTCTCCACCATTTTACCGGATGACTTTTGGTGGTCTCCACCATTTTACCGGATGATTTTTGATGGTCTCCACCATTTTACCGGATGATTTCTGGTGGTCTCCACTATTTTACCGGATGATTTCTGGTGGTCTCCACCATTTTACCGGATGATTTTTGGTGGTCTCCACCATTTTACCGGATGACTTTTGGTGGTCTCCACCATTTTACCGGATGATTTTTGGTGGTCTCCACCATTTTACCGTATGATTTTTGGTGGTCTCCACCATTTTACCGGATGACTTTTGGTGGTCTCCACCATTTTACCGGATGATTTTTGGTGGTCTCCACCATTTTACCGTATGATTTTTGGTGGTCTCCACTATTTTACCGGATGATTTTTGGTGGTCTCCACCATTTTACCGTATGATTTTTGGTGGTCTCCACCATTTTACCGGATGATTTCTGGTGGTCTCCACTATTTTACCGGATGATTTCTGGTGGTCTCCACCATTTTACCGGATGATTTTTGGTGGTCTCCACCATTTTACCGGATGACTTTTGGTGGTCTCCACTATTTTACCGGATGATTTTTGGTGGTATCCACCATTTTACCGGATGATTTCTGGTGGTCTCCACCATTTTACCGGATGATTTTTGGTGGTCTCCACCATTTTACCTTATGACTTTTTGTGGTCTCCACCATTTTACCGGATGATTTTTGGTGGTCTCCACCATTTTACCGGATGATTTCTGGTGGTCTCCACCATTTTACCGGATGATTTCTGGTGGTCTCCACCATTTTACCGGATGATTTCTGGTGGTCTCCACCATTTTACCGGATGATTTTTGCTGGTCTCCACCATTTTACCGTATGATTTTTGTGGTCTCCACCATTTTACCGGATGATTTTTGGTGGTCTCCAACATTTTACCTTATGACTTTTGGTGGTCTCCACCATTTTACCTTATGATTTTTGATGGTCTCCACCGTTTTACCTTATGACTTTTGGTGGTCTCCACCATTTTACCGGATGATTTTTGGTGGTCTCCACCATTTTGCCGTATGATTTTTGGTGGTCTCCACCATTTTACCTTATGATTTTTGATGGTCTCCACCGTTTTACCGGATGATTTTTGGTGGTCTTCACCATTTTACCGGATGATTTTTGGTGGTCTCCACCATTTTACCTTATGATTTTTGATGGTCTCCACCGTTTTACCGGATGATTTTTGGTGGTCTTCACCATTTTACCGGATGACTTTTGGTGGTCTCCACCATTTTACCGGATGATTTTTGGTGGTCTCCACCATTTTACCTTATGATTTTTGATGGTCTCCACCGTTTTACCGGATGATTTCTGGTGGTCTCCACCATTTTACCGGATGATTTCTGGTGGTCTCCACCATTTTACCGGATGACTTTTGGTGGTCTCCTATATTTTACCGGATGATTTTTGGTGGTCTCCACCATTTTACCGGATGATTTCTGGTGGTCTCCACCATTTTACCGGATGACTTTTGGTGGTGTCCACCATTTTACCGGATGATTTTTGATGGTCTCCACCATTTTACCGGATGATTTTTGGTGGTCTCCACCATTTTACCGGATGATTTTTGGTGGTCTCCACCATTTTACCGGATGATTTTTGATGGTCTCCACCATTTTACCGGATGATTTTTGGTGGTCTCCACCATTTTACCGGATGATTTCTGGTGGTCTCCACCATTTTACCGGATGACTTTTGGTGGTCTCCACTATTTTACCGGATGATTTTTGGTGGTCTCCACCATTTTACCGGATGATTTCTGGTGGTCTCCACCATTTTACCGGATGACTTTTGGTGGTCTCCACCATTTTACCGGATGATTTCTGGTGGTCTCCACCATTTTACCGGATGATTTTTGGTGGTCTCCACCATTTTACCGGATGATTTCTGGTGGTCTCCACCATTTTACCGGATGATTTCTGGTGGTCTCCACCATTTTACCGGATGATTTTTGGTGGTCTCCACCATTTTACCTTATGATTTTTGGTGGTCTCCACCATTTTACCTTATGATTTTTGGTGGTCTCCACCATTTTACCGTAGGATTTTTGGTGGTCTCCACCATTTTACCTTATGATTTTTGGTGGTCTCCACCATTTTACCGGATGATTTTTGTTGGTCTCCACCATTTTACCTTATGATTTTTGGTGGTCTCCACCATTTTACCTTATGATTTTTGGTGGTCTCCACCATTTTACCTTATGATTTTTGGTGGTCTCCACCATTTTACCGTAGGATTTTTGGTGGTCTCCACCATTTTACCTTATGATTTTTGGTGGTCTCCACCATTTTACCTTATGATTTTTGGTGGTCTCCACCATTTTACCGTAGGATTTTTGGTGGTCTCCACCATTTTACCTTATGATTTTTGGTGGTCTCCACCATTTTACCGTAGGATTTTTGGTGGTCTCCACCATTTTACCTTATGATTTTTGGTGGTCTCCACCATTTTACCGGATGATTTTTGGTGGTCTCCACCATTTTACCGGATGATTTTTGGTGGTCTCCACCATTTTACCTTATGATTTTTGGTGGTCTCCACCATTTTACCTTATGATTTTTGGTGGTCTCCACCATTTTACCTTATGATTTTTGGTGGTCTCCACCATTTTACCTTATGATTTTTGGTGGTATCCACCATTTTACCGGATGATTTTTGGTGGTCTCCACCATTTTACCGGATGATTTTTGGTGGTCTCCACCATTTTACCGGATGATTTTTGGTGGTCTCCACCATTTTACCGTAGGATTTTTGGTGGTCTCCACCATTTTACCTTATGATTTTTGGTGGTCTCCACCATTTTACCTTATGATTTTTGGTGGTCTCCACCATTTTACCGGATGATTTTTGGTGGTCTCCACCATTTTACCGTAGGATTTTTGGTGGTCTCCACCATTTTACCTTATGATTTTTGGTGGTCTCCACCATTTTACCTTATGATTTTTGGTGGTCTCCACCATTTTACCGGATGATTTTTGGTGGTCTCCACCATTTTACCGTAGGATTTTTGGTGGTCTCCACCATTTTACCTTATGATTTTTGGTGGTCTCCACCATTTTACCTTATGATTTTTGGTGGTCTCCACCATTTTACCGGATGATTTTTGGTGGTCTCCACCATTTTACCTTATGATTTTTGGTGGTCTCCACCATTTTACCTTATGATTTTTGGTGGTCTCCACCATTTTACCGTATGATTTTTGGTGGTCTCCACCATTTTACCTTATGATTTTTGGTTTTCTCCACCATTTTACCGTATGATTTTTGGTGGTCTCCACCATTCTACCGGATGATTTTTGGTGGTCTCCACCATTTAACCGGATGATTTTTGGTGGTCTCCACCATTTTACCTTATGATTTTTGGTGGTTGTTGGCGCCGCTGGATCCTCCTGGTTGCTCGCCATAATATCCGGAGATAGCCACGCGTGTGAGAGAGCGACTCCTGTCGGTCTAGGTTCAGTACTCACACCAGAGAGAGATACAAGACGTCATCTGGACTCAAAGTCCAGGAAAGGGTCGAGAACAGTAATAGAATTAACAATAGATATGCATTGAGTGTTTATTATCCTAACAAATAGTATAAGCAACGAAGGGGAATGTCCTTGGGTGATCATAGGCAAAGAGAACTGATGCAAACACGTCTAACAGACGGACAGAGATAGAATTGATGCAGGCTCTCTGTGGGGAACCGACCGCACGGGACGGGCGCACAGAGCGGACTGATCTGGGGAACGCGTGAGGACGCGCGAACCCTGATCAGGCGCGCAATTTAAACTAGACCGTGCCTGAACCTCGGTGGCAAGGATGCCATCGTGCCGCCGACACACCCGGGGGGACTTTGGCCGAATCGACTAGCAAGCTAGACGAGACGGTCAAGAAAAGAGCGGATTATAGGAGGCCTCATCTGTATACAGGGGACATCCACCCGGCTACGCCGTAAGTTTCCGTACTCCCTGCTGTTCAACGAACACAGTGGGTCTGTTCTCCCTCCATAATACCGGTATTCTTTCGTCACACTCCCTGATGCCGCTTCACTTCCGAGCCACGATTTCGTTTTACGCTCCTGCTCTCTGCCTAAATAAAAGGAAAAAAGAAAGAATACCTGATACACCCTTTGGACTAGTACAAAACGGGGACTAGGGATATATCAGATAAATTACAAAACAGAGAACAGAAAGAAACCTGGACGGATGTGTGAGCAGCTAGAGAGACGAAATGGAGACACATGACTTGACCATTGACCGCGGACCATTGAACTTGAACCATCTTGCCATAACCATTGAACTTGAGCAGCTAGAGCTTGATCCTTGAGCGTTGATTGACCATTGTACCGAAGACGTGGACTGTTGACCGAGACGATTCGTCTGATAATTAGACGACTGACTGATGTCGGAGATGTATTCTGATGACTCGACGACGACGACTGACGGATGTCGTATGTTTATTCTGATGACGTGTGAAATCTTTCCCCCATAAAGACTGATTGTTGTATTATTTATCTTTATGTATACTCTCTTTTTACATGTAAAAGATAAAATAATACTGATACATAAAAAATATCACATCTGATTTATGAAGACGAATCAGATCTTCGACTATCGTGACATGGAATCGGTATGCCGATTCTGTAGATTTGTCGACTGATTCAGCGTTGAAAAAATGTTCAAGAACATCTTTTTAGCGTAGTCTTCGTCTCTAAATAAGGCTGAAAGACACGGCAATCGCCGGCGAGACATTTACTGATAAATCTCAAAAAATCAACAGACCTGATTCAACCTGAATGGAGCTATCACATAAAAAATAACCAAATATTCCAGCTCCTATGGCGATAGATATCCAGCCTTGAGGTTTAATCATAACTCTAACTGATTTCAATTGAACAATGACCTAAATGGAGATTGTAAACCAAACAACAACCTCTTGTTGCAGCTACTAATGGGAAAATATCCTCCAAAAGTGCAAAATAATAAGCTTCTTTCCATCTCAGTGAAGCGAAACTGATTCGATGCTTGATTTTCCACCAAGCTAAATAAGAAATAACCGCTGAAAATAGATGGATAATGCGGTTATCTGATTCATGCTGAAATAAACATTTCTCAGCACGTCAAGTCTATTTTGACTTAGAATAATACAATAAAAATACGGGAATAAATGCATCCGTAAAAGAGAAAAAAAAATTATTTTACAGACTCATGTACAATTTAAAATAACAATTGTGTTTGCTGATAATAATTTGACGGCTCATTGTCCGTAAGTTACATTTCTTTTGACCTGCCTTTCAGGTTGTCGACGCTGGGGTTTTGATTTACCATTAGACGGATTATCTTGTAATTGTGCTATTGATTTATCAGGATTTTCTGATGTCTTTTTTGTTCCTGAGTTCTCTTGAGGTTCAATTTCCGATTCCATATGTAATTCAAGTGGAATTATGCGTTCGACTGATAATTTTTTGTCCCGAATGGGATTACTTTGCGTCCTATTTGATCGCGGTACATAACAACTGACAGTAACATCCCGAATATTATTTTTAGCACCATGTACGGCTTTAATTAGACCTAATGGCCATAACAGCCTATTTTTTGGACCATCTGGCACGTCGACCAGCACGATGTCTCCCACTTTAGGGGCTGATGTGTAACCGTTCTTCTGTTTTCGACGTTTCTCTGCTCGATTTTTGAGATCAGCTAAATATTGTGTTGTCCATACTTCCCAGAATTTTTCTTGTGTGTTCTGCAGTGTTAGAAATAATTGTTTTAACTGCTGACTTTGTTCGATCACATCCGAGGAGATATCCCACGCATTGAATTCGCGTAAATGTGGCAGTCCGGCATCTTTCACCTCGGAACTCACTTCTTCTGATGTAGGAACGAATATTGGTCGTACTAGATGAATTGGACGTAGAACATCTGTCGCAGAGATCTGACATAATGGTCTGCTATTGATTACTGATGCAACTTCCGAGAGGATTGTTGACATCTCATGGAACGATGGCTTTGTATGTCCTATTGCCGCCGTCAACGCATGTTTCAACGGTCGAACCATTCTTTCGTAAACTCCTCCTTGCCATGGGGCATGTGGAGTGATAAAGTTCCACCTAATCCTTGGGGTATCTGCACTGATGTCTAATTGATGTTGAATCGCTTCGAGTATTCCTGATTCCAACTCCAGTTTCGATGCTTGTCGAAACGAGCTTTCGTTGTCACAATGGACCAAAGTCGGAGCTCCATAAAGGCTCATAAACTTCCTAAAAGCAAGTACAAAATGACTAGTCGCTCGTGAAGGAACCAGTTCAAAATGAACCGCTCTTGATACAAAGCAAGTAAAGAGTAAAACATATGCCTTTGAAACTGATTCCCCATCTTTTGTGATCAATGGACCAACAAAATCGATTCCAATATTTTGAAAAGGTACCTGCTGATTTACTCTTTCGTATGGTAACTCGGGAAAATCCGGCGTCTGATAATGTTTATTCATCATCCTTTTGCAGTACAGACAATCTTTTATGACCTTCTTTATGACCATTCTCATATCTGGCGCATAAATTTCTGAATTCACCAGTGCTCCGAGAGCTGCATGAGTCTGATGGAAATTTCTGACGTGAATATCTGATGCAACCAAGTACGTATACGGATGAGCTCGAGGCAAAATGACTGCCGAGCTTCTAATCCTCGCCGTTCTACAGGCGGCCATCCGATTCGGTCTTCGCCAAATCCCAAACCGATCCTGAATTATGACAAAAGACTTATCTAACTCCTTGTGTATGTCTCCTTCAGATTGAGCAACTATGGCTAATAAATTTGATCCAGCTTCTCTTGCTATCGCAGATAAATACCACTTTGGATCATCAAATTCAATCAGAGAAAATTCTTCCTGAAACCACGTAAACAAATCAAACCTTTTACAATTCTCCTTGTTTTTGATACCGAGATAGAATTTGGCAATGAATTTGGCTGCCATTAGACCTATTCGACGGACTTTTTCCAGTTTCATGGAGTAGTGCCATGGAATAATGGAATTGTTTTCTCTGATGCACTGTGTTTCTTCGAGTTGTACCGCACAAATTAATTCTTCGTTGAATTGTTCGAATTCGACGGGATGTGTCACTTTCTGACTCGAAAAATCCCACAGCGCAAAGTCTTCTAGAGGCCATTTTTCTTTAGATTTTTCCAACCATTGTGGAGGATTCAGATAAATGGATTTCTCATATTCTTCAGCCGATAATCCTCGTGTTCCACAATCTGCTGGATTACTATGCGTTCGCACATAAGACCAATTCGTACTGATTCCAAGGGTCTCGAACGATTCTGATAACTGCTTTATTTTGTTACACCTATTCCTGACGAAGGTTTTCAATTGTTTATCGCTGAAAATCCAATTGAGCGCGATGAGACTATCACTGAAACAGTAAATATTCTGAAGTTTCAATTTGGGCATTTGGTCAACAATGTATTTGGCCAACTGTAAGGCAAATTGACATGCCGTCAACTCTAATCGGGGGATAGTAGCTTTCGCCTTGATTCCTCTTACCTTTGTTCGACCGACTAGATAATGAACTTTTGCCGAGGATTCTGATTCCGTACGAAGATAAATCACCATACACATTGCATCTTTTGACGCGTCGGAAAATACGATAAGATCCCGTTTGCAATTATCTGATAAGTCCGTGATTCGTCTAGGTACTCTAAATTTTGCACCCCTGATGCTTTCGGATATTCGACCGAGCTTTTTCACGACTGATTCCGGTAATGGTTTGTCCCATTTATCCGGGCAAACTTCCCAAATCTCTTGAATCAATAATTTCAACTTTATTGTGAGCGGGGCGAAAATTCCGAAAGGATCGAATGTGGCTGCTGCCAACGCAACGACTGTTCTTTTCGTTACCTTTGTCGGCATCTCAACTGATAATTTTCCATAGAGACAATCATCTACTATGTTCCAATTTACGCCAAGGATTGTCTGATCTTCAGCTGATTTCTGGTCTGATTCTGATACTTGTTGAAAGATTTCTGGCAAATTCGAACTGAAATCCCTCAGATGCATTCCCATTTTCGAGAACAATTTTTGTAATTTCTGAGGTGCTGCCAGAGCTTTCCCTCTACTTTCGTGTGCCATTATCACGTTGTCGACGTATGAATCTTGTCGAATGGCTTCCTCATCATCTGGATTCAATTCTCTCAAGAAATATCTGAACGTTGCTGCAAGCAAAAATGGAGAACAAGTCAACCCAAATGGAACTCTACAAAATTCAAAAATTCTAATCTTTGACGCATCTGATACTCGAGGATTATTCTGATCTACAATCCACAAAAACCTACAATATTGTCTATCCTCTTCGGCAAGAGCTATCTGATGGAAAGCACGGGCTACGTCTGAACATACCAGATATTTTGGACATCTGGCGCGGAGTAATACTCCGAGAAGCTCCGGTACGAGTGAAGGACCCGCGTGTAACACGCTATTGAGCGATGCTGCTCCTTTGACAGAACTACTAGCATCAAATACAATTCGTACCTTTGTATGTTCCGATGAATCCTTAAAAACTGCCTGATGTGGAATGAAACAACCGGATTCTCGAGTCTCGGGGGTATTTGGTACTTCTCTGATTATTCCGAGCTCGAGTTGCTCCTTGAAAATCCCATTGTAATTCTCCCATTGAGGTTTCTTTGGAAATAATTGAGCAACTGTACTTTTCAAACGATTATACGCTGTTCTAAAATTATTATGGATTTGTACAGGCTTTGTCTTGAATGGTAACCGAACGTGTAATCTACCATCGATAAGTTGAGCTGATTTCAAGGTATCGTCGAACACTTTTCTATTCGTTTCTTCATCCTTCGAGATATCAATAGGATCGCTTATACCAGCCTGATCCAGGGATAAATAACGTAAAATATCGTCGTCGGATAACTGATTCCAATGTGACTTTTCCCCTACCGACTGTGCAACGTTACACGTAAGAAGATCAACGTATTCTTTGTCACATACTTCGACGAGACCGTTACCGTCGTCTACTTCCGGACCTTCGTCCCACTGATGCATACACCCGACCCCTTTACAAGTAAATTCGTCTGATGTACACATTCGGGGAGAAATTCTACAACCCGTAATACCTCGACCGATCGTAGTGGATATGAATATCAATCCTGACGGGAGTACCAAATCTAACAACTTAATGTGCCACAATACATTATAACCAATGACTAAATCAGGAATTATAGCCTGGAAATTATAATCAAAAACCTCATACCCTTTATCTCGAAGAAACTCTTTATCTTGTGAAGGAACTGCTGACATTTGCAACTTCGGAGGCTTGAAAATATGGCACGGAATAGTCATCTCAATTGGTTCTGGTCGCAAAATAGGAAAACAAGCTAAAATTTTATGATTACAAGTTACTGACTCATTATTGATTCCTCGAATCTTTATTTCGGATGGCTGTTGTAAATATTCTAACTGATACCTTTTTACCGTCTGAGGATTCAAATAACAACCATCTGCACCCGAATCTAGAAAGACTGTGAGCCGAATTGGCTTTGGATGACCTCTAAACTGAATATCGCCAGGGAAAACGAGATGTTGACCCGGTTTGCCTGATGTGTTTAATAGAAACTGAAGAGTTTGAACTGAAAAAATACTACGAAGTTCTTCTGGCGCAACAGAAAACTGATACAACGAATTTATATGGCGGACAGAAGACTCGTTATTGATAACAACTTTTGGATTTTCGACAGATTTTACTGCCTGTTGGCTTTCTGCCCGCCCGACGGAAAATCCTGATTGCAGATTGCCTCGTGATGTTTTCTATTACATTTGATGCATTTTGTTTTGGACTGACAAGTTCGAGCTGTGTGTCCTTGCTGAAAACAGATGTAACATAATTTCAACGCTGCCAACACTTGTCTGCGAGCTTCTACTGTCGGCAATACGTCGCAATTGGTTGCATTGTGATCCTTTTTACAAAACGCACATTGATTGATCGCTCGAGATTCACCAACTGCTAAGAAATCCGCTTCCCCATCTGATTGATTGTCATAATCTTCAATGTGTTCCTCAATTTCTGATTCCTCGGATCTATGCGAATCCTCTCTTTCTTCCTGATGCGTCACCGTATCCACAGCGTGGAAGTTTTGTTCTTTACGATGACGAGGAGGCTGATTCGAATACTGTTTCCTATAACCACTATTATTCTGATTATACACCTTGGAATAATCTTTTTGATATGTGTTCCGTTTACTGATTACTTTTTTACCTGATGTGGCCTCATAATAGATTTGTTCGGCTGCTATTATCGTTTGCAATTCGTTGAGCAGCGAGGTCACATCGGAAATTCTATTTGTATCGAGGGCCTTGTCCACAAAAGGTCGTGGAAACTTCTGTTCGATTTTATCATAAAATAAAAACCCTTGCAGTGTGTTAGCATCCACTGCAGCCATATGATTGACTACTGACCTACAAGTGTTCAAATTGTCAAGCATCACTTCGAACTGATTCATCTCGGGAGTGGGCAAATTCGCAATCTTCTCCATCATGTTATCCGTCGTGGTCGGCGTTGGACCATAGAGCTGTGCCAAGGCTTTTACTGCGTCAACATAACCCCCCTCCGTTTCCAAAAGGGACTGCACAGTCTTATACGGACGGCCTGATAAATTGTCCAATAGGAGCATGCCCTTTTCGGTGTTATCCAGATCATTTCGGCAGTGTACCATCACCCGAAAAGGATTCCAAAAGGTGAGAAACTCTTCCCTGTTACCGCTAAATGTGGGTATCTTCACTTTATTGACCTTGAGTCGACTCCACTTGTTTGAATCTCCTTCAACATTGCTATCTAAAGCTGATCGACTATTCTGATGCCTTGGTACAGCTACGATCTTATCAATATAACCCTGAGCCAAGTTTACATATCGATTGCGGATTTGATCCGACCTATTTGTGGGCTCGTTCAAACCGATTGTACCAAGATTGCTCTGATTCGACTGACCTAGGAACTGATTACTAATTTGAGGACTCGTGAACCGGTATTGTCCCGATCTCTCCATATCCTGTCCGAACATTGGCTGATTCCTAACGTCAAATCGATCCATATTTGGGTTCCTATTTTGTGCTGTCAACATTGCTTTTATCTCGGCAAAGTTCTTGTCCATATTTTGTAGTCGTTGTTCCATGGACTGCTGCAAACCATCGATCCTTTGAGTTATATTTCGGTCTAAGACTGAAACGCGACCATCCAGTGCTGACATCTCCGCCATTTGAGCTTTAATCGTTTCATCAAGCACTTGTAAAACCCCAGAATGAGCATCAATCTGCTCTTGAATCGGATTCACTTGCGATTCAAACCGAGTACGCATTGGATTTTGTTTCGCGTGAGGAAACGGCGTATCTGATGACTTAATCGGAACTCCATTATTTGGAGGAGACTCAATATTTGTCTCTGAATCAACTCGATCAACTGTAGGTTGAGAGGATTCTGGATGCACTGCATCTGACCCCACTGATTCACCATTCCCCAACTGATTCAACTGATTACTTAATCCCCCATTGGCCTTCTCGAGTTTACTTTCGCGAAAGCGCTTCGAATTCCCCTGGACAAAGGCGTTGATGCCTTCGCATTCGTGGAGAGACTTCCTCAAATCCAGGATGTCACCGGTGAGATTGTCCAACAACTGATCACGAGCATCATCGTTCTCACCGAAGGCCCTGATTCGCTCACACGTAAACGTGTGCAACTCATCAGCACGATGAACTTCACCACTATAGCTGAGGAAAGCCTGATTAATAAACGTCATATCCGTGCCAACTGGATGAGAAGCCGAGGCATTTCTGGCATACTGATCTAAATCTTTCGACAATAAAACAATGGCCTGCCTGAACACTCTGATAAACTCCAAAGCATCGTGTTTCTCAAACTCGTATGCTGCAGGTTTCTCCGTTCTTGGTGTCGCGAAGAGGCGTCGTAATCCTTCAGATGTTAACTTGAAAGGAGACATCCTAACTGATACGTAATTGACCTGCAACAAAGAGTATGACTGCAATCATTGTACGAACACGAGAGTATTACATGAGAAACAAATTGAGATTCGCCAAATTATAATACAAGTAAAAAAAAAAATAAAACTGAATTGTAAAACACTACCATATATACAAACTGTTAAACCTGATTGAATTATATACATTTGTTGATTTGCTGTTGGTTTTATAGCCCGGTGCTACCATGCTGATACTTGTTCTTATTGTTGAAATGCTTGCTAAAGTATATTGCAACTGAAAACGTGTAAATACAAGCTAAAATTAAAATGCAATTGAAAAGATGAATCTGCTGTGCTTTGCAGGTTTGGTGTATTTTCGTGCTCACGCGAATTTTTTCACTTTTTTGAGCAGAGTTTCGCTACTGATGCATCTATGTCTACAACAACTATAATGTTTCCTAAATAGCAGTAAGACACAGAAACATGATAAATCAACAACCTGACAGCCGATCTACTACCAGTATTCATCGTAACGTGAGAATTGAGCAATTGCAGGATGAAAAAAAAAAACGTCGATCTTCTGTACGCAATCTTCTCATCTGATGCTTTTGTTCTCTTTTCTTCTTCGAATTCGCTTCTTGTAGATTTCTTGCTACTTTTTCCCATTATCTGATTTCTATAAGATGCTTTTTCCGGAAGGATGCTCTTCCTCGTGAAACTGATTGCTTGCTTGTGGAGTGAGCTCTCCATACCTTGTTTTTTATGAGTTACGGTCAATTTTACGAGTCAAGGTTTGCTCGGATGGAAGTCTCTGATTCTTGTCGTCGAACGATTGAGTGCCTATCTAACCTGTGACGTATCTGAATCGAACTACAACTCACTGAACTCCCATCATGACCGGAATCCGTCTGTGTCCTTCACAGATACTTTTACCAATTTACCTACTGCCCTTTTGTCCTCAATTCCGCTTCTTCCTACTCAGATCTTCACAAACAGGGATCTCCCCGAATAGGTGAGCGTCGTTCCAACACTATGCTGACGATGGGCGTCTGATTGAGCGTCAAGAGGTCCTTCAAACTCATGTTCTTCGCCTCAATCTGATCATTCTAGACGCTAATCGGGCACGTAACTCCTGCTCTAGAATTACTAGAACACCCGGATAGTACAAGTTCCGAGGCGGCTGATTCCCACTGGTACAGCGTCAGAGTTACTACAACGATCTGATTACTTTTGTCTCAAATTGATGCCTAGGCTGATCCGTTTTCAAAATTTACTGATTCCTAGATCTTTTGCCCGTATTCAACTGATTCAATTTCCTCAAATGGAGGCTTCGTGTGGGACGGGAGCACAAACAGTTTGTCTCTACCGTAAATCTGATTCCAAAATTCCCCACATGCTAATATCGCATGAAATATATTACTGATGGTTCTTCGGTGAATTACACCGGCATGAATTTGCGTTCTTTGTTGGAAATTAGAACAAACGGGTCTAAAAAACCCAACTGATTCACAAACCCGGCCGGCCGCATTAGCCGATGCACCATGTTGGCGCCGCTGGATCCTCCTGGTTGCTCGCCATAATATCCGGAGATAGCCACGCGTGTGAGAGAGCGACTCCTGTCGGTCTAGGTTCAGTACTCACACCAGAGAGAGATACAAGACGTCATCTGGACTCAAAGTCCAGGAAAGGGTCGAGAACAGTAATAGAATTAACAATAGATATGCATTGAGTGTTTATTATCCTAACAAATAGTATAAGCAACGAAGGGGAATGTCCTTGGGTGATCATAGGCAAAGAGAACTGATGCAAACACGTCTAACAGACGGACAGAGATAGAATTGATGCAGGCTCTCTGTGGGGAACCGACCGCACGGGACGGGCGCACAGAGCGGACTGATCTGGGGAACGCGTGAGGACGCGCGAACCCTGATCAGGCGCGCAATTTAAACTAGACCGTGCCTGAACCTCGGTGGCAAGGATGCCATCGTGCCGCCGACAATGGTCTCCACCATTTTACCTTATGATTTTTGGTGGTCTCCACCATTTTACCGGATGATTTTTGGTGGTCTCCACCATTTTACCGGATGATTTTTGGTGGTCTCCACCATTTTACCTTATGATTTTTGGTGGTCTCCACCATTTTACCGGATGATTTTTGGTGGTCTCCACCATTTTACCTTATGATTTTTGGTGGTCTCCACCATTTTACCGGATGACTTTTGGTGGTCTCCACCATTTTACCGGATGATCTTTGGTGGTCTCCACCATTTTACCAGATGATTTTTCGTGGTCTCCACCATTTTACCGGAAGATTTTTGGTGGTCTCCACCATTTTACCTTATGATTTTTGGTGGTCTTCACCATTTTACCGGATGACTTTTGGTGGTCTCCACCATTTTACCGTATGATTTTTGGTGGTCTCCACCGTTTTACCGGATGACTTTTGGTGGTCTCCACCATTTTACCGGATGACTTTTGGTGGTCTTCACCATTTTACCGGATGATTTTTGGTGGTCTTCACCATTTTACCGGATGACTTTTGGTGGTCTCCACCATTTTACCGGATGATTTTTGGTGGTCTTCACCATTTTACCGGATGACTTTTGGTGGTCTCCACCATTTTAGCGGATGACTTTTGGTGGTCTCCACCATTTTACCGGATGATTTTTGGTGGTATCCACCATTTTACCGGATGATTTTTGGTGGTATCCACCATTTTACCGGATGATTTTTGGTGGTCTCCACCATTTTACCGTATGATTTTTGGTGGTCTCCACCATTTTACCTTATGATTTTTGGTGGTCTCCACCATTTTACCGTATGATTTTTGGTGGTCTCCACCATTTTACCTTATGATTTTTGGTGGTCTCCACCATTTTACCTTATGATTTTTGATGGTCTCCACCGTTTTACCGGATGATTTTTGGTGGTCTCCACCATTTTACCGGATGATTTTTGGTGGTCTCCACCATTTTACCGTATGATTTTTGGTGGTCTCCACCATTTTACCTTATGATTTTTGATGGTCTCCACCGTTTTACCGGATGATTTTTGGTGGTCTCCACCATTTTACCTTATGATTTTTGGTGGTCTCCACCATTTTACCTTATGATTTTTGGTGGTCTCCACGATTTTACCGGATGATTTTTGGTGGTCTCCACCATTTTACCGTATGATTTTTGGTGGTCTCCACCATTTTACCGGATGATTTTTGGTGGTCGCCGCCATTTTACCGGATGATTTTTGATGGTCTCCACCATTTTACCGGATGACTTTTGGTGGTCTCCACGATTTTACCGGATGATTTTTGGTGGTCTCCACCATTTTACCGTATGATTTTTGGTGGTCTCCACCATTTTACCGGATGATTTTTGGTGGTCGCCGCCATTTTACCGGATGATTTTTGATGGTCTCCACCATTTTACCGGATGATTTTTGATGGTCTCCGCCATTTTACCGGATGACTTTTCGTGGTCTCCACCATTTTACCTTATGATTTTTGGTGGTCTCCACGATTTTACCGGATGATTTCTGGTGGTCTCCACCATTTTACCTTATGACTTTTGGTGGTCTCCACCATTTTACCGGATGATTTCTGGTGGTCTCCGCCATTTTACCGGATGATTTTTGATGGTCTCCACCATTTTACCGGATGATTTTTGGTGGTCTCCACCATTTTACCGGATGATTTTTGGTGGTCTCCACCATTTTACCGGATGACTTTTGGTGGTCTCCACCATTTTACCGGATGATTTCTGGTGGTCTCCGCCATTTTACCGGATGATTTTTGATGGTCTCCGCCATTTTACCGGATGATTTTTGATGGTCTCCACCATTTTACCTTATGATTTTTGGTGGTCTCCACCATTTTACCTTATGATTTTTGATGGTCTCCACCGTTTTACCGGATGATTTTTGGTGGTCTCCACCATTTTACCGGATGATTTTTGGTGGTCTCCGCCATTTTACCGGATGATTTTTGATGGTCTCCACCATTTTACCGGATGATTTTTGGTGGTCTCCACCATTTTACCGGATGATTTTTGGTGGTCTCCACCATTTTACCGGATGACTTTTGGTGGTCTCCACCATTTTACCGGATGATTTCTGGTGGTCTCCGCCATTTTACCGGATGATTTTTGATGGTCTCCACCATTTTACCGGATGATTTTTGGTGGTCTCCACCATTTTACCGGATGATTTTTGGTGGTCTCCACCATTTTACCGGATGATTTTTGGTGGTCTCCACCATTTTACCTTATGATTTTTGGTGGTCTCCACGATTTTACCGGATGATTTTTGGTGGTCTCCACCATTTTACCGTATGATTTTTGGTGGTCTCCACCATTTTACCGGATGATTTTTGGTGGTCGCCGCCATTTTACCGGATGATTTTTGATGGTCTCCACCATTTTACCGGATGACTTTTGGTGGTCTCCACGATTTTACCGGATGATTTTTGGTGGTCTCCACCATTTTACCGTATGATTTTTGGTGGTCTCCACCATTTTACCGGATGATTTTTGGTGGTCGCCGCCATTTTACCGGATGATTTTTGATGGTCTCCACCATTTTACCGGATGATTTTTGATGGTCTCCGCCATTTTACCGGATGACTTTTCGTGGTCTCCACCATTTTACCTTATGATTTTTGGTGGTCTCCACGATTTTACCGGATGATTTTTGGTGGTCTCCACCATTTTACCGGATGACTTTTGGTGGTCTCCACCATTTTACCGGATGATTTTTGGTGGTCTCCACCATTTTACCGTATGATTTCTGGTGGTCTCCACCATTTTACCGGATGATTTTTGGTGGTCTCCGCCATTTTACCGGATGATTTTTGATGGTCTCCACCATTTTACCGGATGATTTTTGGTGGTCTCCACCATTTTACCGGATGATTTTTGGTGGTCTCCACCATTTTACCGGATGATTTTTGGTGGTCTCCGCCATTTTACCGGATGATTTTTGATGGTCTCCACCATTTTACCGGATGACTTTTCGTGGTCTCCACCATTTTACCTTATGACTTTTGGTGGTCTCCACCATTTTACCTTATGACTTTTGGTGGTCTCCACCATTTTACCGTATGATTTCTGGTGGTCTCCACCATTTTACCGTATGATTTCTGGTGGTCTCCACCATTTTACCGGATGATTTTCGGTGGTCTCCGCCATTTTACCTTATGACTTTTCGTGGTCTCCACCATTTTACCGGATGATTTCTGGTGGTCTCCACCATTTTACCGGATGATTTTTGGTGGTCTCCGCCATTTTACCGGATGATTTTTGATGGTCTCCACCATTTTACCGGATGACTTATGGTGGTCTCCACCATTTTACCGGATGATTTCTGGTGGTCTCCACCATTTTACCGGATGATTTTTGGTGGTCTCCGCCATTTTACCGGATGATTTTTGGTGGTCTCCGCCATTTTACCGGATGATTTTTGATGGTCTCCACCATTTTACCGGATGATTTTTGGTGGTCTCCGCCATTTTACCGGATGATTTTTGATGGTCTCCACCATTTTACCGGATGATTTTTGGTGGTCTCCGCCATTTTACCGGATGATTTTTGATGGTCTCCACCATTTTACCGGATGACTTTTGGTGGTCCCCACCATTTTACCGGATGACTTATGGTGGTCTCCACCATTTTACCGTATGATTTCTGGTGGTCTCCACCATTTTACCGGATGATTTTTGGTGGTCTCCGCCATTTTACCGGATGATTTTTGATGGTCTCCACGATTTTACCGGATGATTTCTGGTGGTCTCCACCATTTTACCTTATGACTTTTGGTGGTCTCCACCATTTTACCGGATGATTTCTGGTGGTCTCCGCCATTTTACCGGATGATTTTTGATGGTCTCCACCATTTTACCGGATGACTTTTGGTGGTCTCCACCATTTTACCGGATGATTTTTGGTGGTCTCCACCATTTTACCGTATGATTTCTGGTGGTCTCCACCATTTTACCGGATGATTTTTGGTGGTCTCCGCCATTTTACCGAATGATTTTTGATGGTCTCCACCATTTTACCGGATGATTTTTGGTGGTCTCCACCATTTTACCGGATGATTTTTGGTGGTCTCCTCCATTTTACCGGATGATTTTTGGTGGTCTCCGCCATTTTACCGGATGATTTTTGATGGTCTCCACCATTTTACCGGATGACTTTTCGTGGTCTCCACCATTTTACCTTATGACTTTTGGTGGTCTCCACCATTTTACCTTATGACTTTTGGTGGTCTCCACCATTTTACCGTATGATTTCTGGTGGTCTCCACCATTTTACCGTATGATTTCTGGTGGTCTCCACCATTTTACCGGATGATTTTTGGTGGTCTCCGCCATTTTACCTTATGACTTTTCGTGGTCTCCACCATTTTACCGGATGATTTCTGGTGGTCTCCACCATTTTACCGGATGATTTTTGGTGGTCTCCGCCATTTTACCGGATGATTTTTGATGGTCTCCACCATTTTACCGGATGACTTATGGTGGTCTCCACCATTTTACCGGATGATTTCTGGTGGTCTCCACCATTTTACCGGATGATTTTTGGTGGTCTCCGCCATTTTACCGGATGATTTTTGGTGGTCTCCGCCATTTTACCGGATGATTTTTGATGGTCTCCACCATTTTACCGGATGATTTTTGGTGGTCTCCGCCATTTTACCGGATGATTTTTGATGGTCTCCACCATTTTACCGGATGATTTTTGGTGGTCTCCGCCATTTTACCGGATGATTTTTGATGGTCTCCACCATTTTACCGGATGACTTTTGGTGGTCCCCACCATTTTACCGGATGACTTATGGTGGTCTCCACCATTTTACCGTATGATTTCTGGTGGTCTCCACCATTTTACCGGATGATTTTTGGTGGTCTCCGCCATTTTACCGGATGATTTTTGATGGTCTCCACCATTTTACCGGATGACTTTTGGTGGTCCCCACCATTTTACCGGATGACTTATGGTGGTCTCCACCATTTTACCGGATGATTTTTGGTGGTCTCCACCATTTTACCGGATGATTTTTGATGGTCTCCACCATTTTACCGGATGACTTTTGGTGGTCTCCACCATTTTACCGGATGATTTTTGGTGGTCTCCACCATTTTACCTTATGACTTTTGGTGGTCTCCACCATTTTACCGGATGATTTTTGGTGGTCTCCGCCATTTTACCGGATGATTTTTGATGGTCTCCACCATTTTACCGGATGATTTCTGATGGTCTCCACCATTTTACCGGATGATTTTTGGTGGTCTCCGCCATTTTACCGGATGATTTTTGGTGGTCTCCACCATTTTACCTTATGACTTTTGGTGGTCTCCACCATTTTACCGGATGATTTCTGGTGGTCTCCACCATTTTACCGGATGATTTCTGGTGGTCTCCACCATTTTACCGGATGATTTTTGGTGGTCTCCACCATTTTACCTTATGACTTTTGGTGGTCTCCACCATTTTACCGGATGATTTTTGGTGGTCTCCGCCATTTTACCGGATGATTTTTGATGGTCTCCACCATTTTACCGGATGATTTCTGGTGGTCTCCACCATTTTACCGGATGATTTTTGGTGGTCTCCGCCATTTTACCGGATGATTTTTGATGGTCTCCACCATTTTACCGGATGATTTCTGGTGGTCTCCACCATTTTACCGGATGATTTTTGGTGGTCTCCGCCATTTTACCGGATGATTTTTGGTGGTCTCCACCATTTTACCTTATGACTTTTGGTGGTCTCCACCATTTTACCTTATGACTTTTGGTGGTCTCCACCATTTTACCGGATGATTTTTGGTGGTCTCCGCCATTTTACCGGATGATTTTTGATGGTCTCCGCCATTTTACCGGATGATTTTTGGTGGTCTCCACCATTTTACCGGATGATTTCTGGTGGTCTCCACCATTTTACCTTATGATTTTTGGTGGTCTCCACCATTTTACCGGATGATTTTTGGTGGTCTCCACCATTTTACCTTATGACTTTTGGTGGTCTCCACCATTTTACCTTATGATTTTTGGTGGTCTCCACCATTTTACCTTATGACTTTTGGTGGTCTCCACCTTTTTACCTTATGACTTTTGGTGGTCTCCACCATTTTACCTTATGATTTTTGGTGGTCTCCACCATTTTACCTTATGACTTTTGGTGGTCTCCACCATTTTACCTTATGATTTTTGGTGGTCTCCACCATTTTACCTTATGATTTTTGGTGGTCTCCACCATTTTACCTTATGATTTTTGGTGGTCTCCACCATTTTACCGGATGATTTTTGGTGGTCTCCACCATTTTACCTTATGATTTTTGGTGGTCTCCACCATTTTACCTTATGATTTTTGGTGGTCTCCACCATTTTACCTTATGACTTTTGGTGGTCTCCACCATTTTACCGGATGATTTTTGGTGGTCTCCGCCATTTTACCGGATGATTTTTGGTGGTCTCCACCATTTTACCTTATGATTTTTGGTGGTCTCCACCATTTTACCGGATGATTTTTGGTGGTCTCCGCCATTTTACCGGATGATTTTTGATGGTCTCCACCATTTTACTGGATGATTTTTAGTGGTCTCCACCATTTTACCGGATGATTTTTGGTGGTCTCCACCATTTTACCGTATGATTTTTGGTGGTCTCCACCATTTTACCGTATGATTTTTGGTGGTCTCCACCATTTTACCTTATGATTTTTGGTGGTCTCCACCATTTTACCGGATGATTTTTGGTGGTCTCCACCATTTTACCGGATGATTTTTGGTGGTCTCCACCATTTTACCGTATGATTTTTGGTGGTCTCCACCATTTTACCGTATGATTTTTGGTGGTCTCCACCATTTTACCTTATGATTTTTGGTGGTCTCCACCATTTTACCGGATGATTTTTGGTGGTCTCCACCATTTTACCGGATGATTTTTGGTGGTCTCCACCATTTTACCGGATGATTTTTGGTGGTCTCCACCATTTTACCGGATGATTTTTGGTGGTCTCCACCATTTTACCGGATGATTTTTGATGGTCTCCACCATTTTACCGGATGATTTTTGATGGTCTCCACCATTTTACCGGATGACTTATGGTGGTCTCCACCATTTTACCGGATGATTTCTGGTGGTCTCCACCATTTTACCTTATGACTTTTGGTGGTCTCCACCATTTTACCGGATGATTTTTCGTGGTCTCCACCATTTTACCGGATGATTTTTTGTGGTCTCCACCATTTTACCGGATGATTTTTGGTGGTCTCCACCATTTTACCGGATGACTTATGGTGGTCTCCACCATTTTACCGGATGATTTCTGGTGGTCTCCACCATTTTACCGGATGACTTTTCGTGGTCTCCACCATTTTACCGGATGACTTATGGTGGTCTCCACCATTTTACCGGATGATTTCTGGTGGTCTCCACCATTTTACCGGATGATTTTTGGTGGTCTCCACCATTTTAGCTTATGATTTTTGGTGGTCTCCACCATTTTACCGTAGGATTTTTGGTGGTCTCCACCATTTTACCTTATGATTTTTGGTGGTCTCCACCATTTTAGCTTATGATTTTTGGTGGTCTCCACCATTTTACCGTAGGATTTTTGGTGGTCTCCACCATTTTACCTTATGATTTTTGGTGGTCTCCACCATTTTACCGGATGATTTTTGGTGGTCTCCACCATTTTACCGGATGATTTTTGGTGGTCTCCACCATTTTACCGGATGATTTTTGGTGGTCTCCACCATTTTACCTTATGATTTTTGGTGGTCTCCACCATTTTACCGTAGGATTTTTGGTGGTCTCCACCATTTTACCGGATGACTTATGGTGGTCTCCACCATTTTACCGGATGATTTTTGGTGGTCTCCACCATTTTACCGGATGATTTTTGGTGGTCTCCACCATTTTACCGGATGACTTTTGGTGGTCTCCACCATTTTACCGGACGATTTTTGGTGGTCTCCACCATTTTACCGGATGATTTTTGGTGGTCTCCACCATTTTACCGGATGATTTTTGGTGGTCTCCACCATTTTACCGGATGATTTTTGGTGGTCTCCACCATTTTACCGGATGACTTATGGTGGTCTCCACCATTTTACCGGATGATTTTTGGTGGTCTCCACCATTTTACCGGATGATTTTTGGTGGTCTCCACCATTTTACCGGATGATTTTTGGTGGTCTCCACCATTTTACCGGATGATTTTTGGTGGTCTCCACCATTTTACCGGATGATTTTTGGTGGTCTCCACCATTTTACCGGATGATTTTTGGTGGTCTCCACCATTTTACCGGATGATTTTTGGTGGTCTCCACCATTTTACAGGATGATTTTTGGTGGTCTCCACCATTTTACAGGATGATTTTTGGTGGTCTCCACCATTTTACCGGATGATTTTTGGTGGTCTCCACCATTTTACCGGATGACTTATGGTGGTCTCCACCATTTTACCGGATGATTTTTGGTGGTCTCCACCATTTTACAGGATGATTTTTGGTGGTCTCCACCATTTTACCTTATGATTTTTGGTGGTCTCCACCATTTTACCGGATGATTTTTGGTGGTCTCCACCATTTTACCTTATGATTTTTGGTGGTCTCCACCATTTTACCGGATGATTTTTGGTGGTCTCCACCATTTTACCGGATGATTTTTGGTGGTCTCCACCATTTTACCGGATGATTTTTGGTGGTCTCCACCATTTTACCATATGATTTTTGGTGGTCTCCACCATTTTACCTTATGATTTTTGGTGGTCTCCACCATTTTACCGGATGATTTTTGGTGGTCTCCACCATTTTACCTTATGATTTTTGGTGGTCTCCACCATTTTACCGGATGATTTTTGGTGGTCTCCACCATTTTACCGGATGATTTTTGGTGGTCTCCACCATTTTACCGGATGATTTTTGGTGGTCTCCACCATTTTACCATATGATTTTTGGTGGTCTCCACCATTTTACCGTAGGATTTTAGGTGGTCTCCACCATTTTACCATATGATCTTTGGTGGTCTCCGCCATTTTACCTTATGATTTTTGGTGGTCTCCACCATTTTACCTTATGATTTTTGGTGGTCTCCACAATTTTACCGGATGATTTTCGGTGGTCTCCACCATTTTACCATATGATTTTTGGTGGTCTCCACCATTTTACCGGATGATTTTTGATGGTCTCCACCATTTTACCTTATGATTTTTGGTGGTCTCCACCATTTTACCTTATGATTTTTGGTGGTCTCCACCATTTTACCGTAGGATTTTTGGTGGTCTCCACCATTTTACCGGATGATTTTTGGTGGTCTCCACCATTTTACCGGATGATTTTTGGTGGTCTCCACCATTTTACCGGATGATTTTTGGTGGTCTCCACCATTTTACCGGATGATTTTTGGTGGTCTCCACCATTTTACCGGATGATTTTTGGTGGTCTCCACCGTTTTACCATATGATTTTTGGTGGTCTCCACCATTTTACCGGATGATTTTTGATGGTCTCCACCATTTTACCTTATGATTTTTGGTGGTCTCCACCATTTTACCTTATGATTTTTGGTGGTCTCCACCATTTTACCGTAGGATTTTTGGTGGTCTCCACCATTTTACCGGATGATTTTTGGTGGTCTCCACCATTTTACCGGATGATTTTTGGTGGTCTCCACCATTTTACCTTATGATTTTTGGTGGTCTCCACCATTTTACCGTAGGATTTTTGGTGGTCTCCACCATTTTACCGGATGACTTATGGTGGTCTCCACCATTTTACCGGATGATTTTTGGTGGTCTCCACCATTTTACCGGATGATTTTTGGTGGTCTCCACCATTTTACCGGATGACTTTTGGTGGTCTCCACCATTTTACCGGATGATTTTTGGTGGTCTCCACCATTTTACCGGATGACTTTTGGTGGTCTCCACCATTTTACCGGACGATTTTTGGTGGTCTCCACCATTTTACCGGATGATTTTTGGTGGTCTCCACCATTTTACCGGATGATTTTTGGTGGTCTCCACCATTTTACCGGATGATTTTTGGTGGTCTCCACCATTTTGCCGGATGACTTATGGTGGTCTCCACCATTTTACCGGATGATTTTTGGTGGTCTCCACCATTTTACCGGATGATTTTTGGTGGTCTCCACCATTTTACCGGATGATTTTTGGTGGTCTCCACCATTTTACCGGATGATTTTTGGTGGTCTCCACCATTTTACCGGATGATTTTTGGTGGTCTCCACCATTTTACCATATGATTTTTGGTGGTCTCCACCATTTTACCATATGATTTTTGGTGGTCTCCACCATTTTACCTTATGATTTTTGGTGGTCTCCACCATTTTACCTTATGATTTTTGGTGGTCTCCACCATTTTACCGGATGATTTTTGGTGGTCTCCACCATTTTACCGGATGATTTTTGGTGGTCTCCACCATTTTACCGGATGATTTTTGGTGGTCTCCACCATTTTACCATATGATTTTTGGTGGTCTCCACCATTTTACCGTAGGATTTTTGGTGGTCTCCACCATTTTACCATATGATCTTTGGTGGTCTCCGCCATTTTACCTTATGATTTTTGGTGGTCTCCACCATTTTACCTTATGATTTTTGGTGGTCTCCACCATTTTACCGTAGGATTTTTGGTGGTCTCCACCATTTTACCATATGATCTTTGGTGGTCTCCGCCATTTTACCGGATGATCTTTGGTGGTCTCCACCATTTTACCGGATGATTTTTGGTGGTCTCCACCATTTTACCATATGATTTTTGGTGGTCTCCACCATTTTACCTTATGATTTTTGGTGGTCTCCACCATTTTACCTTATGATTTTTGGTGGTCTCCACCATTTTACCATATGATTTTTGGTGGTCTCCACCATTTTACCGGATGATTTTTGGTGGTCTCCACCATTTTACCGGATGATTTTTGGTGGTCTCCACCATTTTACCATATGATTTTTGGTGGTCTCCACCATTTTACCGGATGATTTTTGGTGGTCTCCACCATTTTACCTTATGATTTTTGGTGGTCTCCACCATTTTACCATATGATTTTTGGTGGTCTCCACCATTTTACCTTATGATTTTTGGTGGTCTCCACCATTTTACCGGATGATTTTTGGTGGTCTCCACCATTTTACCATATGATTTTTGGTGGTCTCCACCATTTTACCTTATGATTTTTGGTGGTCTCCACCATTTTACCTTATGATTTTTGGTGGTCTCCACCATTTTACCTTATGATTTTTGGTGGTCTCCACCATTTTACCATATGATCTTTGGTGGTCTCCACCATTTTACCTTATGATTTTTGGTGGTCTCCACCATTTTACCGGATGATTTTTGGTGGTCTCCACCATTTTACCATATGATTTTTGGTGGTCTCCACCATTTTACCGGATGATTTTTGGTGGTCTCCACCATTTTACCGGATGATTTTTGGTGGTCTCCACCATTTTACCGGATGACTTATGGTGGTCTCCACCATTTTACCGGATGATTTTTGGTGGTCTCCACCATTTTACCTTATGATTTTTGGTGGTCTCCACCATTTTACCGGATGATTTTTGGAGGTCTCCACCATTTTACCGGATGATTTTTGGTGGTCTCCACCATTTTACCGGATGATTTTTGGTGGTCTCCACCATTTTACCATATGATTTTTGGTGGTCTCCACCATTTTACCATATGATTTTTGGTGGTCTCCACCATTTTACCATATGATTTTTGGTGGTCTCCACCATTTTACCTTATGATTTTTGGTGGTCTCCACCATTTTACCTTATGATTTTTGGTGGTCTCCACCATTTTACCGGATGATTTTTGGTGGTCTCCACCATTTTACCGGATGATTTTTGGTGGTCTCCACCATTTTACCGGATGATTTTTGGTGGTCTCCACCATTTTACCATATGATTTTTGGTGGTCTCCACCATTTTACCGTAGGATTTTTGGTGGTCTCCACCATTTTACCTTATGATTTTTGGTGGTCTCCACCATTTTACCGGATGATTTTTGGTGGTCTCCACCATTTTACCATATGATTTTTGGTGGTCTCCACCATTTTACCGTAGGATTTTTGGTGGTCTCCACCATTTTACCTTATGATTTTTGGTGGTCTCCACCATTTTACCATATGATCTTTGGTGGTCTCCACCATTTTACCGGATGACCACCATTTTACCATATGATCTTTGGTGGTCTCCACCATTTTACCTTATGATTTTTGGTGGTCTCCACCATTTTACCATATGATCTTTGGTGGTCTCCACCATTTTACCGGATGATTTTTGGTGGTCTCCACCATTTTACCGGATGATTTTTGGTGGTCTCCACCATTTTACCGGATGATTTTTGGTGGTCTCCACCATTTTACCGGATGATTTTTGGTGGTCTCCACCATTTTACCATATGATTTTTGGTGGTCTCCACCATTTTACCATATGATTTTTGGTGGTCTCCACCATTTTACCGTAGGATTTTTGGTGGTCTCCACCATTTTACCGGATGATTTTTGGTGGTCTCCACCATTTTACCATATGATTTTTGGTGGTCTCCACCATTTTACCATATGATTTTTGGTGGTCTCCACCATTTTACCTTATGATTTTTGGTGGTCTCCACCATTTTACCGGATGATTTTTGGTGGTCTCCACCATTTTACCATATGATTTTTGGTGGTCTCCACCATTTTACCTTATGATTTTTGGTGGTCTCCACCATTTTACCTTATGATTTTTGGTGGTCTCCACCATTTTACCTTATGATTTTTGGTGGTCTCCACCATTTTACCATATGATCTTTGGTGGTCTCCACCATTTTACCTTATGATTTTTGGTGGTCTCCACCATTTTACCGGATGATTTTTGGTGGTCTCCACCATTTTACCATATGATTTTTGGTGGTCTCCACCATTTTACCGGATGATTTTTGGTGGTCTCCACCATTTTACCGGATGATTTTTGGTGGTCTCCACCATTTTACCGGATGACTTATGGTGGTCTCCACCATTTTACCGGATGATTTTTGGTGGTCTCCACCATTTTACCTTATGATTTTTGGTGGTCTCCACCATTTTACCTTATGATTTTTGGTGGTCTCCACCATTTTACCTTATGATTTTTGGTGGTCTCCACCATTTTACCTTATGATTTTTGGTGGTCTCCACCATTTTACCTTATGATTTTTGGTGGTCTCCACCATTTTACCGGATGATTTTTGGAGGTCTCCACCATTTTACCGGATGATTTTTGGTGGTCTCCACCATTTTACCGGATGATTTTTGGTGGTCTCCACCATTTTACCATATGATTTTTGGTGGTCTCCACCATTTTACCATATGATTTTTGGTGGTCTCCACCATTTTACCATATGATTTTTGGTGGTCTCCACCATTTTACCTTATGATTTTTGGTGGTCTCCACCATTTTACCATATGATTTTTGGTGGTCTCCACCATTTTACCTTATGATTTTTGGTGGTCTCCACCATTTTACCGGATGATTTTTGGTGGTCTCCACCATTTTACCATATGATTTTTGGTGGTCTCCACCATTTTACCTTATGATTTTTGGTGGTCTCCACCATTTTACCTTATGATTTTTGGTGGTCTCCACCATTTTACCTTATGATTTTTGGTGGTCTCCACCATTTTACCATATGATCTTTGGTGGTCTCCACCATTTTACCTTATGATTTTTGGTGGTCTCCACCATTTTACCGGATGATTTTTGGTGGTCTCCACCATTTTACCATATGATTTTTGGTGGTCTCCACCATTTTACCGGATGATTTTTGGTGGTCTCCACCATTTTACCGGATGATTTTTGGTGGTCTCCACCATTTTACCGGATGACTTATGGTGGTCTCCACCATTTTACCGGATGATTTTTGGTGGTCTCCACCATTTTACCTTATGATTTTTGGTGGTCTCCACCATTTTACCTTATGATTTTTGGTGGTCTCCACCATTTTACCTTATGATTTTTGGTGGTCTCCACCATTTTACCTTATGATTTTTGGTGGTCTCCACCATTTTACCTTATGATTTTTGGTGGTCTCCACCATTTTACCGGATGATTTTTGGAGGTCTCCACCATTTTACCTTATGATTTTTGGTGGTCTCCACCATTTTACCTTATGATTTTTGGTGGTCTCCACCATTTTACCTTATGATTTTTGGTGGTCTCCACCATTTTACCGGATGATTTTTGGAGGTCTCCACCATTTTACCGGATGATTTTTGGTGGTCTCCACCATTTTACCGGATGATTTTTGGTGGTCTCCACCATTTTACCATATGATTTTTGGTGGTCTCCACCATTTTACCATATGATTTTTGGTGGTCTCCACCATTTTACCATATGATTTTTGGTGGTCTCCACCATTTTACCTTATGATTTTTGGTGGTCTCCACCATTTTACCTTATGATTTTTGGTGGTCTCCACCATTTTACCGGATGATTTTTGGTGGTCTCCACCATTTTACCGGATGATTTTTGGTGGTCTCCACCATTTTACCGGATGATTTTTGGTGGTCTCCACCATTTTACCATATGATTTTTGGTGGTCTCCACCATTTTACCGTAGGATTTTTGGTGGTCTCCACCATTTTACCTTATGATTTTTGGTGGTCTCCACCATTTTACCATATGATCTTTGGTGGTCTCCACCATTTTACCGGATGATTTTTGGTGGTCTCCACCATTTTACCGGATGATTTTTGGTGGTCTCCACCATTTTACCGGATGATTTTTGGTGGTCTCCACCATTTTACCATATGATTTTTGGTGGTCTCCACCATTTTACCGTAGGATTTTTGGTGGTCTCCACCATTTTACCATATGATCTTTGGTGGTCTCCACCATTTTACCTTATGATTTTTGGTGGTCTCCACCATTTTACCATATGATCTTTGGTGGTCTCCACCATTTTACCGGATGATTTTTGGTGGTCTCCACCATTTTACCGGATGATTTTTGGTGGTCTCCACCATTTTACCGGATGATTTTTGGTGGTCTCCACCATTTTACCGGATGATTTTTGGTGGTCTCCACCATTTTACCATATGATTTTTGGTGGTCTCCACCATTTTACCATATGATTTTTGGTGGTCTCCACCATTTTACCGTAGGATTTTTGGTGGTCTCCACCATTTTACCGGATGATTTTTGGTGGTCTCCACCATTTTACCATATGATTTTTGGTGGTCTCCACCATTTTACCATATGATTTTTGGTGGTCTCCACCATTTTACCTTATGATTTTTGGTGGTCTCCACCATTTTACCATATGATTTTTGGTGGTCTCCACCATTTTACCGGATGATTTTTGGTGGTCTCCACCATTTTACCATATGATTTTTGGTGGTCTCCACCATTTTACCATATGATTTTTGGTGGTCTCCACCATTTTACCGGATGATTTTTGGTGGTCTCCACCATTTTACCGGATGATTTTTGGTGGTCTCCACCATTTTACCGGATGATTTTTGGTGGTCTCCACCATTTTACCTTATGATTTTTGGTGGTCTCCACCATTTTACCTTATGATTTTTGGTGGTCTCCACCATTTTACCATATGATTTTTGGTGGTCTCCACCATTTTACCATATGATTTTTGGTGGTCTCCACCATTTTACCGGATGATTTTTGGTGGTCTCCACCATTTTACCGGATGATTTTTGGTGGTCTCCACCATTTTACCATATGATTTTTGGTGGTCTCCACCATTTTACCATATGATTTTTGGTGGTCTCCACCATTTTACCGGATGATTTTTGGTGGTCTCCACCATTTTACCTTATGATTTTTGGTGGTCTCCACCATTTTACCGGATGATTTTTGGTGGTCTCCACCATTTTACCATATGATTTTTGGTGGTCTCCACCATTTTACCTTATGATTTTTGGTGGTCTCCACCATTTTACCTTATGATTTTTGGTGGTCTCCACCATTTTACCTTATGATTTTTGGTGGTCTCCACCATTTTACCTTATGATTTTTGGTGGTCTCCACCATTTTACCATATGATCTTTGGTGGTCTCCACCATTTTACCTTATGATTTTTGGTGGTCTCCACCATTTTACCTTATGATTTTTGGTGGTCTCCACCATTTTACCGTAGGATTTTTGGTGGTCTCCACCATTTTACCATATGATCTTTGGTGGTCTCCACCATTTTACCTTATGATTTTTGGTGGTCTCCACCATTTTACCGGATGATTTTTGGTGGTCTCCACCATTTTACCATATGATTTTTGGTGGTCTCCACCATTTTACCTTATGATTTTTGGTGGTCTCCACCATTTTACCGGATGATTTTTGGTGGTCTCCACCATTTTACCGGATGATTTTTGGTGGTCTCCACCATTTTACCATATGATTTTTGGTGGTCTCCACCATTTTACCTTATGATTTTTGGTGGTCTCCACCATTTTACCGGATGATTTTTGGTGGTCTCCACCATTTTACCATATGATTTTTGGTGGTCTCCACCATTTTACCTTATGATTTTTGGTGGTCTCCACCATTTTACCGGATGATTTTTGGTGGTCTCCACCATTTTACCGGATGATTTTTGGTGGTCTCCACCATTTTACCTTATGATTTTTGGTGGTCTCCACCATTTTACCGGATGATTTTTGGTGGTCTCCACCATTTTACCGGATGATTTTTGGTGGTCTCCACCATTTTACCTTATGATTTTTGGTGGTCTCCACCATTTTACCGGATGATTTTTGGTGGTCTCCACCATTTTACCGGATGATTTTTGGTGGTCTCCACCATTTTACCGGATGATTTTTGGTGGTCTCCACCATTTTACCGTAGGATTTTTGGTGGTCTCCACCATTTTACCATATGATCTTTGGTGGTCTCCACCATTTTACCTTATGATTTTTGGTGGTCTCCACCATTTTACCATATGATTTTTGGTGGTCTCCACCATTTTACCGTAGGATTTTTGGTGGTCTCCACCATTTTACCGGATGATTTTTGGTGGTCTCCACCATTTTACCATATGATTTTTGGTGGTCTCCACCATTTTACCTTATGATTTTTGGTGGTCTCCACCATTTTACCTTATGATTTTTGGTGGTCTCCACCATTTTACCTTATGATTTTTGGTGGTCTCCACCATTTTACCGTAGGATTTTTGGTGGTCTCCACCATTTTACCATATGATCTTTGGTGGTCTCCACCATTTTACCTTATGATTTTTGGTGGTCTCCACCATTTTACCGGATGATTTTTGGTGGTCTCCACCATTTTACCATATGATTTTTGGTGGTCTCCACCATTTTACCGGATGATTTTTGGTGGTCTCCACCATTTTACCGTAGGATTTTTGGTGGTCTCCACCATTTTACCTTATGATTTTTGGTGGTCTCCACCATTTTACCTTATGATTTTTGGTGGTCTCCACCATTTTACCGTAGGATTTTTGGTGGTCTCCACCATTTTACCGTAGGATTTTTGGTGGTCTCCACCATTTTACCGGATGATTTTTGGTGGTCTCCACCATTTTACCTTATGATTTTTGGTGGTCTCCACCATTTTACCGGATGATTTTTGGTGGTCTCCACCATTTTACCTTATGATTTTTGGTGGTCTCCACCATTTTACCGGATGATTTTTGGTGGTCTCCACCATTTTACCGGATGATTTTTGGTGGTCTCCACCATTTTACCGGATGATTTTTGGTGGTCTCCACCATTTTACCGTAGGATTTTTGGTGGTCTCCACCATTTTACCATATGATCTTTGGTGGTCTCCACCATTTTACCTTATGATTTTTGGTGGTCTCCACCATTTTACCATATGATTTTTGGTGGTCTCCACCATTTTACCGTAGGATTTTTGGTGGTCTCCACCATTTTACCGGATGATTTTTGGTGGTCTCCACCATTTTACCATATGATTTTTGGTGGTCTCCACCATTTTACCTTATGATTTTTGGTGGTCTCCACCATTTTACCTTATGATTTTTGGTGGTCTCCACCATTTTACCTTATGATTTTTGGTGGTCTCCACCATTTTACCGTAGGATTTTTGGTGGTCTCCACCATTTTACCATATGATCTTTGGTGGTCTCCACCATTTTACCTTATGATTTTTGGTGGTCTCCACCATTTTACCGGATGATTTTTGGTGGTCTCCACCATTTTACCATATGATTTTTGGTGGTCTCCACCATTTTACCGGATGATTTTTGGTGGTCTCCACCATTTTACCGTAGGATTTTTGGTGGTCTCCACCATTTTACCTTATGATTTTTGGTGGTCTCCACCATTTTACCTTATGATTTTTGGTGGTCTCCACCATTTTACCGTAGGATTTTTGGTGGTCTCCACCATTTTACCGTAGGATTTTTGGTGGTCTCCACCATTTTACCGGATGATTTTTGGTGGTCTCCACCATTTTACCTTATGATTTTTGGTGGTCTCCACCATTTTACCGGATGATTTTTGGTGGTCTCCACCATTTTACCGGATGATTTTTGGTGGTCTCCACCATTTTACCGGATGATTTTTGGTGGTCTCCACCATTTTACCGGATGATTTTTGGTGGTCTCCACCATTTTACCGTAGGATTTTTGGTGGTATCCACCATTTTACCTTATGATTTTTGGTGGTCTCCACCATTTTACCTTATGATTTTTGGTGGTCTCCACCATTTTACCGTAGGATTTTTGGTGGTCTCCACCATTTTACCGTAGGATTTTTGGTGGTCTCCACCATTTTACCGGATGATTTTTGGTGGTCTCCACCATTTTACCATATGATTTTTGGTGGTCTCCACCATTTTACCGGATGATTTTTGGTGGTCTCCACCATTTTACCTTATGATTTTTGGTGGTCTCCACCATTTTACCATATGATTTTTGGTGGTCTCCACCATTTTACCTTATGATTTTTGGTGGTCTCCACCATTTTACCTTATGATTTTTGGTGGTCTCCACCATTTTACCGTAGGATTTTTGGTGGTCTCCACCATTTTACCGTAGGATTTTTGGTGGTCTCCACCATTTTACCATATGATTTTTGGTGGTCTCCACCATTTTACCTTATGATTTTTGGTGGTCTCCACCATTTTACCTTATGATTTTTGGTGGTCTCCACCATTTTACCGGATGATTTTTGGTGGTCTCCACCATTTTACCATATGATTTTTGGTGGTCTCCACCATTTTACCGGATGATTTTTGGTGGTCTCCACCATTTTACCTTATGATTTTTGGTGGTCTCCACCATTTTACCGGATGATTTTTGGTGGTCTCCACCATTTTACCGGATGATTTTTGGTGGTCTCCACCATTTTACCTTATGATTTTTGGTGGTCTCCACCATTTTACCATATGATTTTTGGTGGTCTCCACCATTTTACCTTATGATTTTTGGTGGTCTCCACCATTTTACCTTATGATTTTTGGTGGTCTCCACCATTTTACCGGATGATTTTTGGTGGTCTCCACCATTTTACCATATGATTTTTGGTGGTCTCCACCATTTTACCGGATGATTTTTGGTGGTCTCCACCATTTTACCGGATGATTTTTGGTGGTCTCCACCATTTTACCTTATGATTTTTGGTGGTCTCCACCATTTTACCGGATGATTTTTGGTGGTCTCCACCATTTTACCGGATGATTTTTGGTGGTCTCCACCATTTTACCTTATGATTTTTGGTGGTCTCCACCATTTTACCATATGATTTTTGGTGGTCTCCACCATTTTACCTTATGATTTTTGGTGGTCTCCACCATTTTACCTTATGATTTTTGGTGGTCTCCACCATTTTACCGGATGATTTTTGGTGGTCTCCACCATTTTACCATATGATTTTTGGTGGTCTCCACCATTTTACCTTATGATTTTTGGTGGTCTCCACCATTTTACCGGATGATTTTTGGTGGTCTCCACCATTTTACCTTATGATTTTTGGTGGTCTCCACCATTTTACCTTATGATTTTTGGTGGTCTCCACCATTTTACCGTAGGATTTTTGGTGGTCTCCACCATTTTACCTTATGATTTTTGGTGGTCTCCACCATTTTACCTTATGATTTTTGGTGGTCTCCACCATTTTACCTTATGATTTTTGGTGGTCTCCACCATTTTACCATATGATCTTTGGTGGTCTCCACCATTTTACCGGATGATTTTTGGTGGTCTCCACCATTTTACCGGATGATTTTTGGTGGTCTCCACCATTTTACCGTAGGATTTTTGGTGGTCTCCACCATTTTACCTTATGATTTTTGGTGGTCTCCACCATTTTACCTTATGATTTTTGGTGGTCTCCACCATTTTACCTTATGATTTTTGGTGGTCTCCACCATTTTACCATATGATCTTTGGTGGTCTCCACCATTTTACCTTATGATTTTTGGTGGTCTCCACCATTTTACCGGATGATTTTTGGTGGTCTCCACCATTTTACCATATGATTTTTGGTGGTCTCCACCATTTTACCTTATGATTTTTGGTGGTCTCCACCATTTTACCTTATGATTTTTGGTGGTCTCCACCATTTTACCGTAGGATTTTTGGTGGTCTCCACCATTTTACCTTATGATTTTTGGTGGTCTCCACCATTTTACCTTATGATTTTTGGTGGTCTCCACCATTTTACCGTAGGATTTTTGGTGGTCTCCACCATTTTACCGGATGATTTTTGGTGGTCTCCACCATTTTACCTTATGATTTTTGGTGGTCTCCACCATTTTACCTTATGATTTTTGGTGGTCTCCACCATTTTACCGTAGGATTTTTGGTGGTCTCCACCATTTTACCTTATGATTTTTGGTGGTCTCCACCATTTTACCTTATGATTTTTGGTGGTCTCCACCATTTTACCGGATGACTTATGGTGGTCTCCACCATTTTACCGGATGATTTTTGGTGGTCTCCACCATTTTACCGTAGGATTTTTGGTGGTCTCCACCATTTTACCTTATGATTTTTGGTGGTCTCCACCATTTTACCTTATGATTTTTGGTGGTCTCCACCATTTTACCGGATGATTTTTGGTGGTCTCCACCATTTTACCATATGATTTTTGGTGGTCTCCACCATTTTACCGTAGGATTTTTGGTGGTCTCCACCATTTTACCTTATGATTTTTGGTGGTCTCCACCATTTTACCGGATGATTTTTGGTGGTCTCCACCATTTTACCGGATGATTTTTGGTGGTCTCCACCATTTTACCGGATGATTTTTGGTGGTCTCCACCATTTTACCATATGATTTTTGGTGGTCTCCACCATTTTACCATATGATTTTTGGTGGTCTCCACCATTTTACCTTATGATTTTTGGTGGTCTCCACCATTTTACCGGATGATTTTTGGTGGTCTCCACCATTTTACCGGATGATTTTTGGTGGTCTCCACCATTTTACCGGATGATTTTTGGTGGTCTCCACCATTTTACCATATGATTTTTGGTGGTCTCCACCATTTTACCATATGATTTTTGGTGGTCTCCACCATTTTACCATATGATTTTTGGTGGTCTCCACCATTTTACCTTATGATTTTTGGTGGTCTCCACCATTTTACCTTATGATTTTTGGTGGTCTCCACCATTTTACCGGATGATTTTTGGTGGTCTCCACCATTTTACCTTATGATTTTTGGTGGTCTCCACCATTTTACCTTATGATTTTTGGTGGTCTCCACCATTTTACCGTATGATTTTTGGTGGTCTCCACCATTTTACCTTATGATTTTTGGTTTTCTCCACCATTTTACCGGATGATTTTTGGTGGTCTCCACCATT
This sequence comes from Oscheius sp. DF5033, assembly GCA_964036215.1. NCBI lineage: Eukaryota > Metazoa > Nematoda > Chromadorea > Rhabditida > Rhabditidae > Oscheius > Oscheius sp. DF5033. Next base: position 3,439,003 of record CAXIWN010000011.1, read on the forward strand.
TTACCTTATGATTTTTGGTGGTCTCCACCATTTTACCTTATGATTTTTGGTGGTCTCCACCATTTTACCGGATGATTTTTGGTGGTCTCCACCATTTAACCGGATGATTTTTGGTGGTCTCCACCATTTTACCTTATGATTTTTGGTGGTCTCCACCATTTTACCTTATGATTTTTGGTGGTCTCCACCATTTTACCGGATGATTTTTGGTGGTCTCCACCATTTTACCGGATGATTTTTGGTGGTCTCCACCATTTTACCGTAGGATTTTTGGTGGTCTCCACCATTTTACCTTATGATTTTTGGTTTTCTCCACCATTTAACCGGATGATTTTTGGTGGTCTCCACCATTTTACCGGATGATTTTTGGTTTTCTCCACCATTTTACCGTATGATTTTTGGTGGTCTCCACCATTTTACCTTATGATTTTTGGTGGTCTCCACCATTTTACCGGATGATTTTTGGTGGTCTCCACCATTTAACCGGATGATTTTTGGTGGTCTCCACCATTTTACCTTATGATTTTTGGTGGTCTCCACCATTTTACCGGATGATTTTTGGTGGTCTCCACCATTTAACCGGATGATTTTTGGTGGTCTCCACCATTTTACCGGATGATTTTTGGTTTTCTCCACCATTTTACCATATGATTTTTGGTGGTCTCCACCATTTTACCTTATGATTTTTGGTGGTCTCCACCATTTAACCGGATGATTTTTGGTGGTCTCCACCATTTTACCGGATGATTTTTGGTTTTCTCCACCATTTTACCGTATGATTTTTGGTGGTCTCCACCATTTTACCGGATGATTTTTGGTGGTCTCCACCATTTTACCTTATGATTTTTGGTGGTCTCCACCATTTTACCGGATGATTTTTGGTGGTCTCCACCATTTTACCGGATGATTTTTGGTGGTCTCCACCATTTTACCGGATGATTTTTGGTGGTCTCCACCATTTTACCATATGATTTTTGGTGGTCTCCACCATTTTACCTTATGATTTTTGGTGGTCTCCACCATTTTACCTTATGATTTTTGGTGGTCTCCACCATTTTACCGTAGGATTTTTGGTGGTCTCCACCATTTTACCTTATGATTTTTGGTGGTCTCCACCATTTTACCGGATGATTTTTGGTGGTCTCCACCATTTTACCTTATGATTTTTGGTGGTCTCCACCATTTTACCTTATGATTTTTGGTGGTCTCCACCATTTTACCGTAGGATTTTTGGTGGTCTCCACCATTTTACCTTATGATTTTTGGTGGTCTCCACCATTTTACCGTATGATTTTTGGTGGTCTCCACCATTTTACCTTATGATTTTTGGTTTTCTCCACCATTTTACCGTATGATTTTTGGTGGTCTCCACCATTTTACCGGATGATTTTTGGTGGTCTCCACCATTTTACCTTATGATTTTTGGTTTTCTCCACCATTTTACCGTATGATTTTTGGTGGTCTCCACCATTTTACCGGATGATTTTTGGTGGTCTCCACCATTTAACCGGATGATTTTTGGTGGTCTCCACCATTTTACCTTATGATTTTTGGTGGTCTCCACCATTTTACCGGATGATTTTTGGTTTTCTCCACCATTTTACCGTATGATTTTTGGTGGTCTCCACCATTTTACCTTATGATTTTTGGTGGTCTCCACCATTTTACCGGATGATTTTTGGTGGTCTCCACCATTTTACCTTATGATTTTTGGTGGTCTCCACCATTTTACCTTATGATTTTTGGTGGTCTCCACCATTTTACCGGATGATTTTTGGTGGTCTCCACCATTTTACCGGATGATTTTTGGTGGTCTCCACCATTTTACCTTATGATTTTTGGTGGTCTCCACCATTTTACCGGATGATTTTTGGTGGTCTCCACCATTTTACCGGATGATTTTTGGTGGTCTCCACCATTTTACCGGATGATTTTTGGTGGTCTCCACCATTTTACCGGATGATTTTTGGTGGTCTCCACCATTTTACCGGATGATTTTTGGTGGTCTCCACCATTTTACCTTATGATTTTTGGTGGTCTCCACCATTTTACCTTATGATTTTTGGTGGTCTCCACCATTTTACCGGATGATTTTTGGTGGTCTCCACCATTTTACCTTATGATTTTTGGTGGTCTCCACCATTTTACCAGATGATTTTTGGTGGTCTCCACCATTTTACCTTATGATTTTTGGTGGTCTTCACCATTTTACCGGATGATCTTTGGTGGTCTCCACCATTTTACCAGATGATTTTTCGTGGTCTCCACCATTTTACCGGATGATTTTTGGTGGTCTCCACCATTTTACCTTATGATTTTTGGTGGTCTCCACCATTTTACCGGATGATTTTTGGTGGTCTCCACCATTTTACCGGATGACTTTTGGTGGTCTCCACCATTTTACCAGATGATTTTTGGTGGTCTCCACCATTTTACCTTATGATTTTTGGTGGTCTTCACCATTTTACCGGATGACTTTTGGTGGTCTCCACCATTTTACCAGATGATTTTTCGTGGTCTCCACCATTTTACCAGATGATTTTTCGTGGTCTCCACCATTTTACCGGATGACTTTTGGTGGTCTCCACCATTTTACCGGATGATTTTTGGTGGTCTCCACCATTTTACCAGATGATTTTTCGTGGTCTCCACCATTTTACCGGATGACTTTTGGTGGTCTCCACCATTTTACCTTATGATCTTTGGTGGTCTCCACCATTTTACCTCATGATTTTTGGTGGTCTCCACCATTTTACCGGATGATTTTTGGTGGTCTTCACCATTTTACCAGATGATTTTTCGTGGTCTCCACCATTTTACCGGATGATCTTTGGTGGTCTCCACCATTTTACCAGATGATTTTTCGTGGTCTCCACCATTTTACCGGATGATTTTTGATGGTCTCCACCATTTTACCGGATGATTTCTGGTGGTCTCCACCATTTTACCTTATGACTTTTGGTGGTCTCCAACATTTTACCTTATGATTTTTGGTGGTCTCCACCATTTTACCGGATGATTTTTCGTGGTCTCCACCATTTTACCGGATGATTTTTGGTGGTCTCCACCATTTTACCGGATGATTTCTGGTGGTCTCCACCATTTTACCGGATGATTTCTGGTGGTCTCCACCATTTTACCGGATGATTTTTGGTGGTCTCCACCATTTTACCTCATGATTTTTGGTGGTCTCCACCATTTTACCAGATGATTTTTCGTGGTCTCCACCATTTTACCGGATGACTTTTGGTGGTCTCCACCATTTTACCTTATGATCTTTGGTGGTCTCCACCATTTTACCTCATGATTTTTGGTGGTCTCCACCATTTTACCGGATGATTTTTGGTGGTCTTCACCATTTTACCAGATGATTTTTCGTGGTCTCCACCATTTTACCGGATGATCTTTGGTGGTCTCCACCATTTTACCAGATGATTTTTCGTGGTCTCCACCATTTTACCGGATGACTTTTGGTGGTCTCCACCATTTTACCGGATGATTTTTGGTGGTCTCCACCATTTTACCAGATGATTTTTCGTGGTCTCCACCATTTTACCGGATGACTTTTGGTGGTCTCCACCATTTTACCTTATGATCTTTGGTGGTCTCCACCATTTTACCTCATGATTTTTGGTGGTCTCCACCATTTTACCGGATGATTTTTGGTGGTCTTCACCATTTTACCAGATGATTTTTCGTGGTCTCCACCATTTTACCGGATGATCTTTGGTGGTCTCCACCATTTTACCAGATGATTTTTGGTGGTCTCCACCATTTTACCGGATGATTTTTGGTGGTCTCCACCATTTAACCGGATGATTTTTGGTGGTCTCCACCATTTTACCTTATGATTTTTGGTGGTCTCCACCATTTTACCGGATGATTTTTGGTTTTCTCCACCATTTTACCGTATGATTTTTGGTGGTCTCCACCATTTTACCTTATGATTTTTGGTGGTCTCCACCATTTTACCGGATGATTTTTGGTGGTCTCCACCATTTTACCTTATGATTTTTGGTGGTCTCCACCATTTTACCTTATGATTTTTGGTGGTCTCCACCATTTTACCGGATGATTTTTGGTGGTCTCCACCATTTTACCGGATGATTTTTGGTGGTCTCCACCATTTTACCTTATGATTTTTGGTGGTCTCCACCATTTTACCGGATGATTTTTGGTGGTCTCCACCATTTTACCGGATGATTTTTGGTGGTCTCCACCATTTTACCGGATGATTTTTGGTGGTCTCCACCATTTTACCGGATGATTTTTGGTGGTCTCCACCATTTTACCGGATGATTTTTGGTGGTCTCCACCATTTTACCTTATGATTTTTGGTGGTCTCCACCATTTTACCTTATGATTTTTGGTGGTCTCCACCATTTTACCGGATGATTTTTGGTGGTCTCCACCATTTTACCTTATGATTTTTGGTGGTCTCCACCATTTTACCAGATGATTTTTGGTGGTCTCCACCATTTTACCTTATGATTTTTGGTGGTCTTCACCATTTTACCGGATGATCTTTGGTGGTCTCCACCATTTTACCAGATGATTTTTCGTGGTCTCCACCATTTTACCGGATGATTTTTGGTGGTCTCCACCATTTTACCTTATGATTTTTGGTGGTCTCCACCATTTTACCGGATGATTTTTGGTGGTCTCCACCATTTTACCGGATGACTTTTGGTGGTCTCCACCATTTTACCAGATGATTTTTGGTGGTCTCCACCATTTTACCTTATGATTTTTGGTGGTCTTCACCATTTTACCGGATGACTTTTGGTGGTCTCCACCATTTTACCAGATGATTTTTCGTGGTCTCCACCATTTTACCAGATGATTTTTCGTGGTCTCCACCATTTTACCGGATGACTTTTGGTGGTCTCCACCATTTTACCGGATGATTTTTGGTGGTCTCCACCATTTTACCAGATGATTTTTCGTGGTCTCCACCATTTTACCGGATGACTTTTGGTGGTCTCCACCATTTTACCTTATGATCTTTGGTGGTCTCCACCATTTTACCTCATGATTTTTGGTGGTCTCCACCATTTTACCGGATGATTTTTGGTGGTCTTCACCATTTTACCAGATGATTTTTCGTGGTCTCCACCATTTTACCGGATGATCTTTGGTGGTCTCCACCATTTTACCAGATGATTTTTCGTGGTCTCCACCATTTTACCGGATGATCTTTGGTGGTCTCCACCATTTTACCGGAAGATTTTTGATGGTCTCCACCATTTTACCGGATGACTTTTCGTGGTCTCCACCATTTTACCGTATGATTTCTGGTGGTTTCCACCATTTTACCGGATGACTTTTCGTGGTCTCCACCATTTTACCGGATGACTTATGGTGGTCTCCACCATTTTACCGGATGATTTCTGGTGGTCTCCACCATTTTACCGGACGACTTTTTGTGGTCTCCACCATTTTACCGGATGATTTTTTGTGGTCTCCACCATTTTACCGGATGATTTTTGGTGGTCTCCACTATTTTACCGGATGATTTTTGGTGGTCTCCACCATTTTACCGGATGACTTATGGTGGTCTCCACCATTTTACCGGATGATTTCTGGTGGTCTCCACCATTTTACCGGATGACTTTTCGTGGTCTCCACCATTTTACCGGATGACTTATGGTGGTGTCCACCATTTTACCGGATGACTTTTGGTGGTCTCCACCATTTTACCGGATGATTCTTGGTGGTCTCCACCATTTTACCGGATGATTTTTGGTGGTCTCCACCGTTTTACCGGATGATTTTTGGTGGTCTCCACCATTTTACCGGATGACTTATGGTGGTCTCCACCATTTTACCGGATGATTTCTGGTGGTCTCCACCATTTTACCGGATGACTTTTCGTGGTCTCCACCATTTTACCGGATGACTTATGGTGGTGTCCACCATTTTACCGGATGACTTTTGGTGGTCTCCACCATTTTACCGGATGATTTTTGGTGGTCTCCACCATTTTACCGGATGATTTTTCGTGGTCTCCACCATTTTACCGGATGATTTTTGGTGGTCTCCACCATTTTACCGGATGATTTCTGGTGGTCTCCACCATTTTACCGGATGATTTCTGGTGGTCTCCACCATTTTACCTTATGACTTTTGGTGGTCTCCAACATTTTACCTTATGATTTTTGGTGGTCTCCACCATTTTACCGGATGATTTTTCGTGGTCTCCATCATTTTACCGGATGATTTTTGGTGGTCTCCACCATTTTACCGGATGATTTTTGGTGGTCTCCACCATTTTACCGGATGATTTTTGGTGGTCTCCACCATTTTACCGGATGATTTTTGGTGGTCTCCACCATTTTACCGGATGATTTCTGGTGGTCTCCACCATTTTACCGGATGATTTCTGGTGGTCTCCACCATTTTACCTTATGACTTTTGGTGGTCTCCAACATTTTACCTTATGATTTTTGGTGGTCTCCACCATTTTACCGGACGATTTTTCGTGGTCTCCACCATTTTACCGGATGATTTTTGGTGGTCTCCACCATTTTACCGGATGATTTTTGGTGGTCTCCACCATTTTACCGGATGATTTTTGGTGGTCTCCACCATTTTACCGGATGATTTTTGGTGGTCTCCACCATTTTACCGGATGATTTTTGGTGGTCTCCACCATTTTACCGGATGATTTTTGGTGGTCTCCACCATTTTACCTTATGACTTTTGGTGGTCTCCACCATTTTACCGGATGATTTTTCGTGGTCTCCACCATTTTACCGGATGATTTTTCGTGGTCTCCACCATTTTACCGGATGATTTTTGGTGGTCTCCACCATTTTACCGGATGATTTTTGGTGGTCTCCACCATTTTACCGGATGATTTCTGGTGGTCTCCACCATTTTACCGGATGATTTTTGGTGGTCTCCACCATTTTACCTTATGACTTTTGGTGGTCTCCACCATTTTACCGGATGATTTTTGGTGGTCTCCACCATTTTACCGGATGATTTTTCGTGGTCTCCACCATTTTACCGGATGATTTTTCGTGGTCTCCACCATTTTACCGGATGATTTTTGGTGGTCTCCACCATTTTACCGGATGATTTTTGGTGGTCTCCACCATTTTACCGGATGATTTTTGGTGGTCTCCACCATTTTACCGGATGATTTTTCGTGGTCTCCACCATTTTACCGGATGATTTTTGGTGGTCTCCACCATTTTACCTTATGACTTTTGGTGGTCTCCACCATTTTACCGGATGATTTTTCGTGGTCTCCACCATTTTACCGGATGATTTTTGGTGGTCTCCACCATTTTACCGGATGATTTTTCGTGATCTCCACCATTTTACCGGATGATTTTTGGTGGTCTCCACCATTTTACCGGATGATTTTTGGTGGTCTCCACCATTTTACCGGATGATTTTTGGTGGTCTCCACCATTTTACCTTATGACTTTTGGTGGTCTCCACCATTTTACCTTATGACTTTTGGTGGTCTCCACCATTTTACCTTATGACTTTTGGTGGTCTCCACCATTTTACCGGATGATTTTTCGTGGTCTCCACCATTTTACCGGATGATTTTTGGTGGTCTCCACCATTTTACCTTATGACTTTTGGTGGTCTCCACCATTTTACCTTATGACTTTTGGTGGTCTCCACCATTTTACCGGATGATTTTTCGTGGTCTCCACCATTTTACCGGATGATTTTTCGTGGTCTCCACCATTTTACCGGATGATTTCTGGTGGTCTCCACCATTTTACCGGATGATTTTTGGTGGTCTCCACCATTTTACCTTATGACTTTTGGTGGTCTCCACCATTTTACCGGATGATTTTTGGTGGTCTCCACCATTTTACCGGATGATTTCTGGTGGTCTCCACCATTTTACCGGATGATTTTTGGTGGTCTCCACCATTTTACCTTATGACTTTTGGTGGTCTCCACCATTTTACCGGATGATTTTTGGTGGTCTCCACCATTTTACCGGATGATTTTTCGTGGTCTCCACCATTTTACCGGATGATTTTTCGTGGTCTCCACCATTTTACCGGATGATTTTTGGTGGTCTCCACCATTTTACCTTATGACTTTTGGTGGTCTCCACCATTTTACCTTATGACTTTCGGTGGTCTCCACCATTTTACCTTATGACTTTTGGTGGTCTCCACCATTTTACCGGATGATTTTTCGTGGTCTCCACCATTTTACCGGATGATTTCTGGTGGTCTCCACCATTTTACCGGATGATTTTTGGTGGTCTCCACCATTTTACCGGATGATTTTTGGTGGTCTCCACCATTTTACCGGATGATTTCTGGTGGTCTCCACCATTTTACCGGATGATTTTTGGTGGTCTCCACCATTTTACCTTATGACTTTTGGTGGTCTCCACCATTTGACCGGATGATTTTTGGTGGTCTCCACCATTTTACCGGATGATTTCTGGTGGTCTCCACCATTTTACCGGATGATTTTTGGTGGTCTCCACCATTTTACCTTATGACTTTTGGTGGTCTCCACCATTTTACCGGATGATTTTTGGTGGTCTCCACCATTTTACCTTATGACTTTTGGTGGTCTCCACCATTTTACCGGATGATTTTTCGTGGTCTCCACCATTTTACCGGATGATTTTTCGTGGTCTCCACCATTTTACCGGATGATTTTTGGTGGTCTCCACCATTTTACCGGATGATTTTTGGTGGTCTCCACCATTTTACCGGATGATTTCTGGTGGTCTCCACCATTTTACCGGATGATTTTTGGTGGTCTCCACCATTTTACCTTATGACTTTTGGTGGTCTCCACCATTTTACCGGATGATTTTTGGTGGTCTCCACCATTTTACCTTATGACTTTTGGTGGTCTCCACCATTTTACCGGATGATTTTTGGTGGTCTCCACCATTTTACCGGATGATTTTTCGTGGTCTCCACCATTTTACCGGATGATTTTTGGTGGTCTCCACCATTTTACCTTATGACTTTTGGTGGTCTCCACCATTTTACCGGATGATTTTTCGTGGTCTCCACCATTTTACCGAATGATTTTTGGTGGTCTCCACCATTTTACCGGATGATTTTTCGTGATCTCCACCATTTTACCGGATGATTTTTGGTGGTCTCCACCATTTTACCTTATGACTTTTGGTGGTCTCCACCATTTTACCGGATGATTTTTCGTGGTCTCCACCATTTTACCGGATGATTTTTGGTGGTCTCCACCATTTTACCGGATGATTTTTGGTGGTCTCCACCATTTTACCGGATGATTTTTCGTGGTCTCCACCATTTTACCGGATGATTTTTCGTGGTCTCCACCATTTTACCGGATGATTTTTGGTGGTCTCCAACATTTTACCTTATGACTTTTGGTGGTCTCCACCATTTTACCGGATGACTTTTGGTGGTCTCCACCATTTTACCGGATGATTTTTCGTGGTCTCCACCATTTTACCGGATGATTTTTGGTGGTCTCCACCATTTTACCGGATGATTTTTGGTGGTCTCCACCATTTTACCGGATGATTTTTGGTGGTCTCCACCATTTTACCGGATGATTTTTGGTGGTCTCCACCATTTTACCGGATGATTTTTCGTGGTCTCCACCATTTTACCGGATGATTTTTGGTGGTCTCCACCATTTTACCTTATGACTTTTGGTGGTCTCCACCATTTTACCGGATGATTTTTCGTGGTCTTCACCATTTTACCGGATGATTTTTGGTGGTCTCCACCATTTTACCGGATGATTTTTCGTGATCTCCACCATTTTACCGGATGATTTTTGGTGGTCTCCACCATTTTACCTTATGACTTTTGGTGGTCTCCACCATTTTACCGGATGATTTTTCGTGGTCTCCACCATTTTACCGGATGATTTTTGGTGGTCTCCACCATTTTACCGGATGATTTTTCGTGGTCTCCACCATTTTACCGGATGACTTTTGGTGGTCTCCACCATTTTACCGGATGATTTTTCGTGGTCTCCACCATTTTACCGGATGATTTTTGGTGGTCTCCACCATTTTACCGGATGATTTTTCGTGATCTCCACCATTTTACCGGATGATTTTTGGTGGTCTCCACCATTTTACCTTATGACTTTTGGTGGTCTCCACCATTTTACCGGATGATTTTTCGTGGTCTCCACCATTTTACCGGATGATTTTTCGTGGTCTCCACCATTTTACCGGATGATTTTTGGTGGTCTCCACCATTTTACCGGACGATTTTTGGTGGTCTCCACCATTTTACCGGATGATTTTTCGTGGTCTCCACCATTTTACCGGATGATTTTTGGTGGTCTCCACCATTTTACCGGATGATTTTTCGTGGTCTCCACCATTTTACCGGATGATTTTTGGTGGTCTCCACCATTTTACCGGATGATTTTTCGTGGTCTCCACCATTTTACCGGATGACTTTTGGTGGTCTCCACCATTTTACCGGATGATTTTTCGTTGTCTCCACCATTTTACCGGATGATTTTTGGTGGTCTCCACCATTTTACCGGATGATTTTTGGTGGTCTCCACCATTTTACCTTATGACTTTTGGTGGTCTCCACCATTTTACCGGATGATTTTTCGTGGTCTCCACCATTTTACCTTATGACTTTTGGTGGTCTCCACCATTTTACCTTATGACTTTTGGTGGTCTCCACCATTTTACCGGATGATTTTTCGTGGTCTCCACCATTTTACCTTATGACTTTTGGTGGTCTCCACCATTTTACCTTATGACTTTTGGTGGTCTCCACCATTTTACCGGATGATTTTTGGTGGTCTCCACCATTTTACCGGATGATTTTTGGTGGTCTCCACCATTTTACCGGATGATTTTTGGTGGTCTCCACCATTTTACCGGACGATTTTTCGTGGTCTCCACCATTTTACCGGATGATTTTTGGTGGTCTCCACCATTTTACCGGATGATTTTTGGTGGTCTCCACCATTTTACCGGATGATTTTTGGTGGTCTCCACCATTTTACCGGATGATTTTTGGTGGTCTCCACCATTTTACCGGATGATTTTTGGTGGTCTCCACCATTTTACCGGATGATTTTTGGTGGTCTCCACCATTTTACCGGATGATTTTTGGTGGTCTCCAACATTTTACCTTATGACTTTTGGTGGTCTCCACCATTTTACCTTATGACTTTTGGTGGTCTCCACCATTTTACCGGATGATTTTTCGTGGTCTCCACCATTTTACCGGATGATTTTTCGTGGTCTCCACCATTTTACCGGATGATTTTTGGTGGTCTCCAACATTTTACCTTATGACTTTTGGTGGTCTCCACCATTTTACCTTATGACTTTTGGTGGTCTCCACCATTTTACCTTATGACTTTTGGTGGTCTCCACCATTTTACCTTATGACTTTTGGTGGTCTCCACCATTTTACCTTATGACTTTTGGTGGTCTCCACCATTTTACCTTATGACTTTTGGTGGTCTCCACCATTTTACCTTATGACTTTTGGTGGTCTCCACCATTTTACCTTATGACTTTTGGTGGTCTCCACCATTTTACCGGATGATCTTTCGTGGTCTCCACCATTTTACCGGATGATCTTTCGTGGTCTCCACCATTTTACCTTATGACTTTTGGTGGTCTCCACCATTTTACCGGATGATTTTTGGTGGTCTCCAACATTTTACCTTATGATTTTTGGTGGTCTCCACCATTTTACCGGATGATTTTTGGTGGTCTCCACCATTTTACCGGATGATTTTTGGTGGTCTCCACCATTTTACCGGATGATTTTTGGTGGTCTCCACCATTTTACCGGATGATTTTTGGTGGTCTCCACCATTTTACCGGATGATTTTTGGTGGTCTCCACCATTTTACCGGATGATTTTTGGTGGTCTCCACCATTTTACCGGATGATTTTTGGTGGTCTCCACCATTTTACCGGATGATTTTTGGTGGTCTCCACCATTTTACCGGATGATTTTTGGTGGTCTCCACCATTTTACCGGATGATTTTTCGTGGTCTCCACCATTTTACCTTATGACTTTTGGTGGTCTCCACCATTTTACCTTATGACTTTTGGTGGTCTCCACCATTTTACCGGATGATTTTTGGTGGTCTCCACCATTTTACCGGATGATTTTTGGTGGTCTCCACCATTTTACCGGATGATTTTTGGTGGTCTCCACCATTTTACCGGATGATTTTTGGTGGTCTCCACCATTTTACCGGATGATTTTTCGTGGTCTCCACCATTTTACCTTATGACTTTTGGTGGTCTCCACCATTTTACCTTATGACTTTTGGTGGTCTCCACCATTTTACCGGATGATTTTTGGTGGTCTCCACCATTTTACCGGATGATTTTTGGTGGTCTCCACCATTTTACCGGATGATTTTTGGTGGTCTCCAACATTTTACCTTATGATTTTTGGTGGTCTCCACCATTTTACCTTATGACTTTTGGTGGTCTCCACCATTTTACCGGATGATTTTTGGTGGTCTCCACCATTTTACCGGATGATTTTTGGTGGTCTCCACCATTTTACCGGATGATTTTTGGTGGTCTCCACCATTTTACCGGATGATTTTTGGTGGTCTCCACCATTTTACCGGATGATTTTTGGTGGTCTCCAACATTTTACCTTATGATTTTTGGTGGTCTCCACCATTTTACCGGATGATTTTTGGTGGTCTCCACCATTTTACCGGATGATTTTTGGTGGTCTCCACCATTTTACCGGATGATTTTTGGTGGTCTCCACCATTTTACCAGATGATTTTTCGTGGTCTCCACCATTTTACCGGATGATTTTTGGTGGTCTCCACCATTTTACCGGATGATTTTTGGTGGTCTCCACCATTTTACCGGATGATTTTTGGTGGTCTCCACCATTTTACCGGATGATTTTTGGTGGTCTCCACCATTTTACCGGATGATTTTTGGTGGTCTCCACCATTTTACCGGATGATTTTTGGTGGTCTCCACCATTTTACCGGATGATTTTTGGTGGTCTCCACCATTTTACCGGATGATTTTTGGTGGTCTCCACCATTTTACCGGATGATTTTTCGTGGTCTCCACCATTTTACCTTATGACTTTTGGTGGTCTCCACCATTTTACCTTATGACTTTTGGTGGTCTCCACCATTTTACCGGATGATTTTTGGTGGTCTCCACCATTTTACCGGATGATTTTTGGTGGTCTCCACCATTTTACCGGATGATTTTTGGTGGTCTCCACCATTTTACCGGATGATTTTTGGTGGTCTCCACCATTTTACCGGATGATTTTTGGTGGTCTCCACCATTTTACCGGATGATTTTTGGTGGTCTCCACCATTTTACCGGATGATTTTTGGTGGTCTCCACCATTTTACCGGATGATTTTTGGTGGTCTCCACCATTTTCCCGGATGATTTTTCGTGGTCTCCACCATTTTACCGGATGATTTTTGGTGGTCTCCACCATTTTACCGGATGATTTTTGGTGGTCTCCACCATTTTACCGGATGATTTTTGGTGGTCTCCACCATTTTACCGGATGATTTTTGGTGGTCTCCACCATTTTACCGGATGATTTTTCGTGGTCTCCACCATTTTACCTTATGACTTTTGGTGGTCTCCACCATTTTACCTTATGACTTTTGGTGGTCTCCACCATTTTACCGGATGATTTTTGGTGGTCTCCACCATTTTACCGGATGATTTTTGGTGGTCTCCACCATTTTACCGGATGATTTTTGGTGGTCTCCACCATTTTACCGGATGATTTTTGGTGGTCTCCACCATTTTACCGGATGATTTTTGGTGGTCTCCACCATTTTACCGGATGATTTTTCGTGGTCTCCACCATTTTACCGTAGGATTTTTGGTGGTCTCCACCATTTTACCTTATGATTTTTGGTGGTCTCCACCATTTTACCGGATGATTTTTGGTGGTCTCCACCATTTTACCGGATGATTTTTGGTGGTCTCCACCATTTTACCGGATGATTTTTGGTGGTCTCCACCATTTTACCGGATGATTTTTGGTGGTCTCCACCATTTTACCGGATGATTTTTGGTGGTCTCCACCATTTTACCGGATGATTTTTGGTGGTCTCCACCATTTTACCGGATGATTTTTGGTGGTCTCCACCATTTTACCGGACGATTTTTCGTGGTCTCCACCATTTTACCGGATGATTTTTGGTGGTCTCCACCATTTTACCGGATGATTTTTGGTGGTCTCCACCATTTTACCGGATGATTTTTGGTGGTCTCCACCATTTTACCGGATGATTTTTGGTGGTCTCCACCATTTTACCGGATGATTTTTCGTGGTCTCCACCATTTTACCGGATGATTTTTCGTGGTCTCCACCATTTTACCGGATGACTTTTGGTGGTCTCCACCATTTTACCTTATGACTTTTGGTGGTCTCCACCATTTTACCGGATGATTTTTGGTGGTCTCCACCATTTTACCGGATGATTTTTGGTGGTCTCCACCATTTTACCGGATGATTTTTGGTGGTCTCCACCATTTTACCGGATGATTTTTGGTGGTCTCCACCATTTTACCGGATGATTTTTCGTGGTCTCCACCATTTTACCGTAGGATTTTTGGTGGTCTCCACCATTTTACCGGATGATTTTTGGTGGTCTCCACCATTTTACCGGATGATTTTTGGTGGTCTCCACCATTTTACCGGATGATTTTTGGTGGTCTCCACCATTTTACCGGATGATTTTTGGTGGTCTCCACCATTTTACCGGATGATTTTTGGTTGTCTCCACCATTTTACCGGATGATTTTTGGTGGTCTCCACCATTTTTCCGGACGATTTTTCGTGGTCTCCACCATTTTACCGGATGATTTTTGGTGGTCTCCACCATTTTACCGGATGATTTTTGGTGGTCTCCACCATTTTACCGGATGATTTTTGGTGGTCTCCACCATTTTACCGGATGATTTTTCGTGGTCTCCACCATTTTACCTTATGACTTTTGGTGGTCTCCACCATTTTACCTTATGACTTTTGGTGGTCTCCACCATTTTACCGGATGATTTTTGGTGGTGTCCACCATTTTACCGGATGATTTTTGGTGGTCTCCACCATTTTACCGGATGATTTTTGGTGGTCTCCACCATTTTACCGGATGATTTTTGGTGGTCTCCACCATTTTACCGGATGATTTTTGGTGGTCTCCACCATTTTACCGGATGATTTTTGGTGGTCTCCACCATTTTACCGGATGATTTTTGGTGGTCTCCACCATTTTACCGGATGATTTTTGGTGGTCTCCACCATTTTACCGGATGATTTTTGGTGGTCTCCACCATTTTACCGGATGATTTTTGGTGGTCTCCACCATTTTACCGGATGATTTTTGGTGGTCTCCACCATTTTACCGGACGATTTTTCGTGGTCTCCACCATTTTACCGGATGATCTTTGGTGGTCTCCACCATTTTACCGGATGATTTTTGGTGGTCTCCACCATTTTACCGGATGATTTTTCGTGGTCTCCACCATTTTACCTTATGACTTTTGGTGGTCTCCACCATTTTACCTTATGACTTTTGGTGGTCTCCACCATTTTACCGGAGGATTTTTGGTGGTCTCCACCATTTTACCGGATGATTTTTGGTGATCTCCACCATTTTACCGGATGATTTTTGGTGGTCTCCACCATTTTACCGGATGATTTTTGGTGGTCTCCACCATTTTACCGGATGATTTTTCGTGGTCTCCACCATTTTACCGGATGATTTTTCGTGGTCTCCACCATTTTACCGGATGATTTTTCGTGGTCTCCACCATTTTACCTTATGACTTTTGGTGGTCTCCACCATTTTACCGGATGATTTTTGGTGGTCTCCACCATTTTACCGGATGATTTTTGGTGGTCTCCACCATTTTACCGGATGATTTTTGGTGGTCTCCACCATTTTACCGGATGATTTTTGGTGGTCTCCACCATTTTACCGGATGATTTTTGGTGGTCTCCACCATTTTACCGGATGATTTTTGGTGGTCTCCACCATTTTACCGGATGATTTTTGGTGGTCTCCACCATTTTACCGGACGATTTTTCGTGGTCTCCACCATTTTACCGGATGATTTTTGGTGGTCTCCACCATTTTACCGGATGATTTTTGGTGGTCTCCACCATTTTACCGGATGATTTTTGGTGGTCTCCACCATTTTACCGGATGATTTTTGGTGGTCTCCACCATTTTACCGGATGATTTTTGGTGGTCTCCACCATTTTACCGGACGATTTTTCGTGGTCTCCACCATTTTACCGGATGATTTTTGGTGGTCTCCACCATTTTACCGGATGATTTTTGGTGGTCTCCACCATTTTACCGGATGATTTTTGGTGGTCTCCACCATTTTACCGGATGATTTTTGGTGGTCTCCACCATTTTACCGGATGATTTTTGGTGGTCTCCACCATTTTACCGGATGATTTTTGGTGGTCTCCACCATTTTACCGGATGATTTTTCGTGGTCTCCACCATTTTACCGGACGATTTTTCGTGGTCTCCACCATTTTACCGGATGATTTTTGGTGGTCTCCACCATTTTACCGGATGATTTTTGGTGGTCTCCACCATTTTACCGGATGATTTTTGGTGGTCTCCACCATTTTACCGGACGATTTTTCGTGGTCTCCACCATTTTACCGGATGATTTTTGGTGGTCTCCACCATTTTACCGGATGATTTTTGGTGGTCTCCACCATTTTACCGGATGATTTTTGGTGGTCTCCACCATTTTACCGGATGATTTTTGGTGGTCTCCACCATTTTACCGGATGATTTCTGGTGGTCTCCACCATTTTACCGGATGATTTTTGGTGGTCTCCACCACTTTACCGGACGACTTTTTGTGGTCTCCACCATTTTACCGGATGATTTTTGGTGGTCTCCACCATTTTACCTTAAGACTTTTCGTGGTCTCCACCATTTTACCGGATGATTTTTGGTGGTCTCCACCATTTTACCGGATGATTTCTGGTGGTCTCCACCATTTTACCGGATGATTTTTGGTGGTCTCCACCATTTTACCGGATGATTTCTGGTTATCTCCACCATTTTACCGGATGATTTTTGGTGGTCTCCACCATTTTACCGGATGATCTTTCGTGGTCTCCACCATTTTACCGGATGATTTTTGGTGGTCTCCACCATTTTACCGGATGATTTTTGGTGGTCTCCACCATTTTACCGGATGATTTTTGGTGGTCTCCACCATTTTACCGGATGATTTCTGGTGGTCTCCACCATTTTACCGGATGATTTTTGGTGGTCTCCACCATTTTACCGGATGATCTTTCGTGGTCTCCACCATTTTACCGGATGATTTCTGGTGGTCTCCACCATTTTACCGGATGATTTCTGGTGGTCTCCACCGTTTTACCGGATGATCTTTCGTGGTCTCCACCATTTTACCGGATGATTTTTGGTGGTCTCCACCATTTTACCGGATGATTTTTGGTGGTCTCCACCATTTTACCGGATGATTTTTGGTGGTCTCCACCATTTTACCGGATGATCTTTCGTGGTCTCCACCATTTTACCGGATGATTTCTGGTGGTCTCCACCATTTTACCGGATGATTTCTGGTGGTCTCCACCATTTTACCGGATGATTTTTGGTGGTCTCCAACATTTTACCTTATGATTTTTGGTGGTCTCCACCATTTTACCTTATGACTTTTGGTGGTCTCCACCATTTTACCGGATGATCTTTCGTGGTCTCCACCATTTTACCGGATGATTTTTCGTGGTCTCCACCATTTTACCGGATGATTTTTCGTGGTCTCCACCATTTTACCGGATGATTTTTGGTGGTCTCCAACATTTTACCTTATGACTTTTGGTGGTCTCCACCATTTTACCTTATGACTTTTGGTGGTCTCCACCATTTTACCTTATGACTTTTGGTGGTCTCCACCATTTTACCGGATGATTTTTGGTGGTCTCCAACATTTTACCTTATGACTTTTGGTGGTCTCCACCATTTTACCTTATGACTTTTGGTGGTCTCCACCATTTTACCGGATGATTTTTCGTGGTCTCCACCATTTTACCGGATGATTTTTCGTGGTCTCCACCATTTTACCGGATGATTTTTCGTGGTCTCCACCATTTTACCGGATGATTTTTCGTGGTCTCCACCATTTTACCGGATGATTTTTGGTGGTCTCCAACATTTTACCTTATGACTTTTGGTGGTCTCCACCATTTTACCTTATGACTTTTGGTGGTCTGCACCATTTTACCTTATGACTTTTGGTGGTCTCCACCATTTTACCTTATGACTTTTGGTGGTCTCCACCATTTTACCTTATGACTTTTGGTGGTCTCCAACATTTTACCTTATGATTTTTGGTGGTCTCCAACATTTTACCTTATGACTTTTGGTGGTCTCCACCATTTTACCGGATGATCTTTCGTGGTCTCCACCATTTTACCGGATGATTTTTCGTGGTCTCCACCATTTTACCGGATGATTTTTGGTGGTCTCCAACATTTTACCTTATGACTTTTGGTGGTCTCCACCATTTTACCGGATGATTTTTGGTGGTCTCCACCATTTTACCGGATGATTTTTGGTGGTCTCCAACATTTTACCGGATGATTTCTGGTGGTCTCCACCATTTTACCGGATGATTTCTGGTGGTCTCCACCATTTTACCGGATGATTTTTGGTGGTCTCCACCATTTTACCGGATGATTTCTGGTGGTCTCCACCATTTTACCGGATGATTTTTGGTGGTCTCCACCATTTTACCGGATGATTTCTGGTGGTCTCCACCATTTTACCGGATGATTTTTGGTGGTCTCCACCATTTTACCGGATGATTTCTGGTGGTCTCCACCATTTTACCGGATGATTTTTGGTGGTCTCCACCATTTTACCGGATGATCTTTCGTGGTCTCCACCATTTTACCGGATGATTTTTGGTGGTCTCCACCATTTTACCGGATGATTTTTGGTGGTCTCCACCATTTTACCGGATGATTTTTGGTGGTCTCCACCATTTTACCGGATGATCTTTCGTGGTCTCCACCATTTTACCTTATGACTTTTGGTGGTCTCCACCATTTTACCGGATGATTTTTCGTGGTCTCCACCATTTTACCTTATGATTTTTGGTGGTCTCCACCATTTTACCTTATGACTTTTGGTGGTCTCCACCATTTTACCGGATGATCTTTCGTGGTCTCCACCATTTTACCGGATGATTTTTGGTGGTCTCCACCATTTTACCTTATGATTTTTGGTGGTCTCCACCATTTTACCGGATGATTTTTGGTGGTCTCCAACATTTTACCTTATGACTTTTGGTGGTCTCCACCATTTTACCGGATGATCTTTCGTGGTCTCCACCATTTTACCGGATGATTTTTGGTGGTCTCCACCATTTTACCTTATGATTTTTGGTGGTCTCCACCATTTTACCGGATGATTTTTGGTGGTCTCCAACATTTTACCTTATGACTTTTGGTGGTCTCCACCATTTTACCTTATGACTTTTGGTGGTCTCCACCATTTTACCGGATGATTTCTGGTGGTCTCCACCGTTTTACCGGATGATTTTTGGTGGTCTCCACCATTTTACCGGATGATTTTTGGTGGTCTCCACCATTTTACCGGATGATCTTTCGTGGTCTCCACCATTTTACCGGATGATTTCTGGTGGTCTCCACCATTTTACCGGATGATTTCTGGTGGTCTCCACCATTTTACCGGATGATTTTTGGTGGTCTCCAACATTTTACCTTATGATTTTTGGTGGTCTCCACCATTTTACCTTATGACTTTTGGTGGTCTCCACCATTTTACCGGATGATCTTTCGTGGTCTCCACCATTTTACCGGATGATTTTTCGTGGTCTCCACCATTTTACCGGATGATTTTTCGTGGTCTCCACCATTTTACCGGATGATTTTTGGTGGTCTCCAACATTTTACCTTATGACTTTTGGTGGTCTCCACCATTTTACCTTATGACTTTTGGTGGTCTCCACCATTTTACCTTATGACTTTTGGTGGTCTCCACCATTTTACCGGATGATTTTTGGTGGTCTCCAACATTTTACCTTATGACTTTTGGTGGTCTCCACCATTTTACCTTATGACTTTTGGTGGTCTCCACCATTTTACCGGATGATTTTTCGTGGTCTCCACCATTTTACCGGATGATTTTTCGTGGTCTCCACCATTTTACCGGATGATTTTTCGTGGTCTCCACCATTTTACCGGATGATTTTTCGTGGTCTCCACCATTTTACCGGATGATTTTTGGTGGTCTCCAACATTTTACCTTATGACTTTTGGTGGTCTCCACCATTTTACCTTATGACTTTTGGTGGTCTCCACCATTTTACCTTATGACTTTTGGTGGTCTCCAACATTTTACCTTATGATTTTTGGTGGTCTCCAACATTTTACCTTATGACTTTTGGTGGTCTCCACCATTTTACCGGATGATCTTTCGTGGTCTCCACCATTTTACCGGATGATTTTTCGTGGTCTCCACCATTTTACCGGATGATTTTTGGTGGTCTCCAACATTTTACCTTATGACTTTTGGTGGTCTCCACCATTTTACCGGATGATTTTTGGTGGTCTCCACCATTTTACCGGATGATTTTTGGTGGTCTCCAACATTTTACCGGATGATTTCTGGTGGTCTCCACCATTTTACCGGATGATTTCTGGTGGTCTCCACCATTTTACCGGATGATTTTTGGTGGTCTCCACCATTTTACCGGATGATTTCTGGTGGTCTCCACCATTTTACCGGATGATTTTTGGTGGTCTCCACCACTTTACCGGACGACTTTTTGTGGTCTCCACCATTTTACCGGATGATTTTTGGTGGTCTCCACCATTTTACCTTAAGACTTTTCGTGGTCTCCACCATTTTACCGGATGATTTTTGGTGGTCTCCACCATTTTACCGGATGATTTCTGGTGGTCTCCACCATTTTACCGGATGATTTTTGGTGGTCTCCACCATTTTACCGGATGATTTCTGGTGGTCTCCACCATTTTACCGGATGATTTTTGGTGGTCTCCACCATTTTACCGGATGATCTTTCGTGGTCTCCACCATTTTACCGGATGATTTTTGGTGGTCTCCACCATTTTACCGGATGATTTTTGGTGGTCTCCACCATTTTACCGGATGATTTTTGGTGGTCTCCACCATTTTACCGGATGATCTTTCGTGGTCTCCACCATTTTACCTTATGACTTTTGGTGGTCTCCACCATTTTACCGGATGATTTTTCGTGGTCTCCACCATTTTACCTTATGATTTTTGGTGGTCTCCACCATTTTACCTTATGACTTTTGGTGGTCTCCACCATTTTACCGGATGATCTTTCGTGGTCTCCAACATTTTACCTTATGACTTTTGGTGGTCTCCACCATTTTACCGGATGATTTTTGGTGGTCTCCACCATTTTACCGGATGATTTTTGGTGGTCTCCACCATTTTACCTTATGATTTTTGGTGGTCTCCACCATTTTACCGGATGATTTTTGGTGGTCTCCAACATTTTACCTTATGACTTTTGGTGGTCTCCACCATTTTACCGGATGATTTTTGGTGGTCTCCAACATTTTACCTTATGACTTTTGGTGGTCTCCACCATTTTACCGGATGATTTTTGGTGGTCTCCAACATTTTACCTTATGACTTTTGGTGGTCTCCACCATTTTACCTTATGACTTTTGGTGGTCTCCACCATTTTACCGGATGATTTTTCGTGGTCTCCACCATTTTACCTTATGACTTTTGGTGGTCTCCACCATTTTACCTTATGACTTTTGGTGGTCTCCACCATTTTACCGGATGATTTTTGGTGGTCTCCAACATTTTACCTTATGACTTTTGGTGGTCTCCACCATTTTACCGGATGATTTTTGGTGGTCTCCAACATTTTACCTTATGACTTTTGGTGGTCTCCACCATTTTACCTTATGACTTTTGGTGGTCTCCACCATTTTACCGGATGATTTTTCGTGGTCTCCACCATTTTACCTTATGACTTTTGGTGGTCTCCACCATTTTACCTTATGACTTTTGGTGGTCTCCACCATTTTACCGGATGATTTTTCGTGGTCTCCACCATTTTACCTTATGACTTTTGGTGGTCTCCACCATTTTACCGGATGATTTTTCGTGGTCTCCACCATTTTACCGGATGATTTTTCGTGGTCTCCACCATTTTACCTTATGACTTTTGGTGGTCTCCACCATTTTACCGGATGATTTTTCGTGGTCTCCACCATTTTACCGGATGATTTTTCGTGGTCTCCACCATTTTACCTTATGACTTTTGGTGGTCTCCACCATTTTACCGGATGATTTTTCGTGGTCTCCACCATTTTACCGGATGATTTTTCGTGGTCTCCACCATTTTACCGGATGATTTTTGGTGGTCTCCACCATTTTACCGGATGATTTTTGGTGGTCTCCACCATTTTACCGGATGATCTTTGGTGGTCTCCACCTTCTTGCACCTTTGGATTCAGCTAGCCCACGTTTTAGTGACGGCTTTTAAAATGACGGCAATATTTGTCAACGTTATAACCGCCAAGAAAAATTGTGGCCGAGGGGTCTAAGCCGCGCGCACCGAAAAAGCGGCGCGTGTTCGATCCCCGCCGGTGACAAATGCGTTCAAATCATTTTTGCTTTTTTGTTTATGGCTCCACTATAATTATTTCGCAATATAAGTGTAATTAATAGTAATTTCGCAAAATGGTAGAATGATGTATTTGGAACGTTTCCAAAAAGAAAAAGGAAGTTGGGCAGAGGCGGAATCGAACCTGGAACCAAAATGTGATAGGAGAGCGCGCAACCACTCGGCCACGCCGGTTCGTTTGATAAAATTGTGTCTTTCTGGGTGGCATGCCAAAAACCCTGAAATACGAAATTCCCATGTAAAATGTCAATCTGGGATCGGCCATAACTTTTTACCCCGAGGGATTCTGCAACTGAAAATTTGTGAAACAACATAGTTTTTTATGCTCTATCGAATGGTATATCAATCACAGCTAGTTCGATACACGGGCAAAAAAGGTTCCCTTGTGAAGTATGAGTATACCCAGCCATGGATTTCCCGATTATTTTATCCACAACAATGCTTCTCTTTATAACTCAGAGACTATTAGATTGGACATTAGGATCATTTTTAAGCAGAAGCATCACAGATAGAGCAAAAAACAAAGCAGTTACGGGGGTTTCTAGTTGACGGTGATGTCAGAACTTTTGTGCTGGGCAGGGATGTCATAAAATGACAGCTTTTCAGGTCATACTTATGTTTTAGGTGTTCTTATGCCATAATAAAACGATACCAGCAGAAATTTTTATGGAAATTAGGGCAAAAACGCGAAAAAAACGCTACTATCCGGTATCCGGATCCGGTATCCGTTATCCGGAACCACTATCCGGTATCCGATCGGATAGTTCCTTCCGGATACGGATTATCCGATATCCGGAACGGATAGTTTTTTCGATTTCCGGATTATCCGTTATCCGTTTCGGATAGTAAAATTTACTATCCGCACACCCCTGGGTAGGAGGCAGAAATTTTTATTGTTGCTTTCAAGTCTTCTCGCTTCTAATGGAATGGAAAGATTTTCAAGGCGACAGCTGGCTCAATGATCATCTTCTGAAATAGCTCTCATGCTGCCTTCTCAAGATTTTTCCAGATCTCGTCGAGAAGGACTGAGCTAGAAGAGCTGAATTCTTACCTTTATAATAGGAGCTACCGGCGGTGAGCTGCCTTGACCAATGCTATCGATGTCAACGTTTGCAAATCGAGAAAGAACATCAACGTAATCGATTTCTAGAAGATCACTGACTATCAATTTCAGTTCTTTACATCCCTAAAATGGACTATTTCAGAAAGGGCGATCATTTACCGTTTTTGAGAGTCGTCTTATCGTTTCAAAGGGAAAGGGTGCATCGCTTCCATAACGACCATATTTTTTTTTCTACAGACACGGTGGATGCATGCCTCCACCAAAGCAACCTCGTCCATCCCTTCTGTATAGCCGAAGGAGAACAACAATTCTCGACATTTAATCTTTTTCTTTTTAATAAATTGAACTAGTGGAGCTTCCGCTGGATTACTCATGTAATCCTCCAGTATGGTCTAGAATAAAAATAAGAAAAGAATATTGCGCCCTCTACAATGGAGATTGTATCAAACAGCCCGCATTCCATTAGAAAAAAACGGCATCCAAAAGAAACATCTGGTCCTGCGAGTTCCTTTTTGTGTCTTATGGAAGAGCGGAAGGTCGAGTCTCTAAACATGGCAGGTATATCGCCAAAAACAAAAAAAAATACTTCTTACAAGCAATCTGCCACGTGGTCACTTAAGTGTTCTTCAAAAGACAACGATAGACTTACCGTACTTCTAGTCATTGTAGAAACTTCTAAGTGATTTTCTATTGAAAAATCGAGGCGATCGAAATTTTTTATGGGAAAAATAAGTTTGTCGACGTTTTGACGAACGAAATCGTCAATTTCGTGGCAGGTTCGACGCATCCGAGAAACTTGACGATAGTCCATCTGGTTTGTTGAACAATTATGAAAATCTGCGTCTTACTTTTTTCAGGATAGATCGCATATTCAACACAGGAATGTCCGTAAGGGGAAGAGAAAACATATTTGAGATGTAAAGGTGAGCTACACGCGTTTCAAATAATCTTATGAAAGCGAAAAGTCGACGCAATATAATGGTTGCTACAAATCACCAGGACGGCAAGGAAAGGGACAAATGGATGTTATAGTCTGTTCACGAAAAAGACGACATTATGGGATGATACACAGGCAGGACAACCCAAGGAAATAATCAAGAAGTTGAACAATGCCTCAATAATTCCTTCCCCGTAACATAAAAAAACACTAATAAAATAACAAACAACATTTATTTTCAATGATCAACAATTTAGACACGTTGTCCGGCTTCTCTTGCCTTGGCGCGCTCCAGCTTCATGCGTCGAGCATCCGATCGGGCTGACATCAGTCCTCCACCCCAGTGCTTGCGAATCTCTTCTCCACGTTCGTTGAAGTTGGTGTTGACAGTCTCAACAATCTTGGACAAATTGGCACGATCCTCACTGAAAACAATCATATAAAATATAGAAATAAAGAGACGAAAGAAATTGTAGAAAAACAACTTACGGATTGACGTCAACGAGGGCAAGAGCAGAAGCCGTTTTTCTGCGGAAGAGGCCTTTCCTTTGACGATGGCATAAGGAACACTGAATTTGCGGCACAAAGCAGGCAAGAAAATAACGATCTCGATGGGATCAACATCGTGGGCAATCAGGACAAGCTGAGCCTAAAATAATAGATTATACAAGCAAAAATTGCAAGAAGTGTACCTTGCGAGTCTCCACGAGACGAGTGATGGTGTTGATTCCATGACGGACAACTGGTGGACGCTTGGTGACTTCTTCCGTCTTTCCAGCAGCACGAGCTTCAGCACGCTCTCTCAGACGCTTCTTCTTGTCCTCCTTAGACTCGGGACGGTATTTGTCCAACAGCTTGAAAGTTTGTGCAGCTAAAATAGATAAATTTGACTGATTAAGAATTTTAGGTGAGGACATGAAACAGCTTGGACAACAAGGCGTACCTCAACCCAGTTCAGAATTATATAGCATCATTGCACTTTACGAGAAAGGCTTATTACTACTTCCGAACTTTTAAAAAAATACCCTCCAGACCTGTTTGTTTATCCATAGCAGTACGGAACTGATTAACTGGAGGCGGAATTTTCAGACGTTTCTGGAGGATAGCTCTCTGGCGCTGAATTCTAATGTACTTTGGCCATTTCACGAATCTCGTGAGGTCTTTCTTGGGTTGAATGTCACTAAAAATATACTATGCAGATTTAAAAAAAATACTAACCCGCCAATATTGAAGCATCTAGGTCTCTTCTTCACCAGCAGTATGGGCAACAGGTCAACGTAATAATGTCTCTTTATCTAAAATAAAAAGAATGACCAATAAATTATAACAAACCTCGGAATGAACGGAGCAAAGCTGCAGCAGTTTCTATTGCCTTTAATTCGACATTTACAGGTTGTCTTATGAAGATAAATCCAAGGCAGCAACCAAAGAAAACATAAAAGAAGAAGGCCCAAATAAGAAACATAGGCACGGCAATAAAACGTAGAAATTCTGAAAGAAAAAGACTCAACAATAAAAACGCACCTATCCAGAAGAAGAATGTCTTACAATTTGTTCTATCAATAGAATAACATGACTTTACTCCATCCAAAAATGATCTGTACGACCAAAAAACCAATAGGATATCCACAAGAAAACAAAAAACCAAAAACAGATAATTTGGTTTAAGGAAATCCTGAGCCAATTCCTAAACAATTGATATACATTGATACACCGTGCAAACCTGAATAGCTTTAGGAAAGGTTGCACTGAACAGATCAGTAATTCGGCTGTTTTTATCTGGCATATGACCAGATTGTACGATCTTGCGAATTTGTGGCTCAAAGCCCGTGTCCAACATACGATCAGCTTCATCAAGTACTAGGTATTTGCAGCCAGCTAAACCAACATATCCCTATAAGAAATTAACATAAAGACATATGCAAAATTGTATAACCTGCTCAATGATATCAATCAGACGACCGGGAGTAGCAATAAGAATATTACATCCGGCTCTGAGCTTGTTGATTTGATCGCGATAATTTTCACGCCCTCCGTACAAAATAGCAGTAATGAGGTTGGTACGGTAGCTGAACTTGCTGGCTTCCTTGTGTATTTGGATGGCTAATTCACGCGTAGGTGAAAGCACTAGAGCAGCAGGATAGAAGCAACGGCGTCCTTGTGCATTCATAGTAGGCTAAAAATGACCAAATAATAGTATGCTGAACGAGTATCTACCGCTTTCACAGCTTCCGGACCATCAGTCAAAATGTGATGAATAATGGGCAACAAGAAAGCTGCAGTCTTTCCAGAACCAGTCTGAGCACACATGTAGGAATCGAGTGCTTCTGGACAGGCGTCGGCTTAGTATAACCGCTCTTGCGCACATTCTCTTGAATAAATTCGTGGAAATTGGCGGCATTTAACTGTAAATAGATGGATCGACTGTAAACTTTTTAAATGCCATCCCTTACTACTAAAACGCTATGGTGTCCGTGTGTCTGTGCGTCTGTGCGTTGACAGGTCAAGAAAATTATGGCCGAATGGTATGATGTCGGCCTATCATCCAAGAGGTCGCGGGTTCGGTCCCCGCCGGTGGCAAATAGGCTCAAAACATTTTTGCTTTTTTGTTTATGGCTCCACTATAATTATTTCGCAATATAAGTGTGACTGAGTATCAAATGTCACATTTGGCTGCGTATTTCTTATTTTTCATCCTTACGCAGCGAAATTAGTATCATTCGACTGCTCTCAGCCTGGGGAGTCAGAATCTGCAACTTATTTTTTTCTTTAAACGGCGCTGAGTATCAAATGTGCCATTTGGCTGCGTAGTTGTCTATTTCCGCGTTTTCTTAATAAAATAGGTACCATTCGACTCCTTTCAGTGTGAGGAAGATGATTACGGTAACGGCTTTCCATTTAAAAGAAACTGAGTATCAAATGCTCATTTGGCTGCGTATTTCTTATTTTCCGTCCGTATAAAGCGAAATTATTATCATTCGATTGCTCTCGGTGTGGAGAAGGCGAATTTCAAACAAACTACCAATGAGAGTGGGGCTGAGTATCAAACACGCTTATTTGACTGCGTAGATCGGCCAATTGCACAGTTCACCCGGAATACGGGTATTTTTCGATTTCATCAGAGTGGATAATTTATTTGCTTTTATGTTTACCGCCACTGCAAAAAATTCTGCAGTATTTTCGCAACAGAGAGAAGGGAACGGTGGGCAGGGGAAACGAGGTCCGGCACGAGCCGAAGGCGAGTGACGGGCCGAGCGGACTACAGTCCGGCGGAGCCGGACAAATACCCGGAGCCTTGGACTTCCTAGCCCGCGTAGCGGGCGCCCAGCCGTAGACCCCCCGTAGGGGGGTCGAAACGGCTGGTACTGTGTCTATAGGAGTAGGAGGATCTGATCCACTGACTTGCACAGGAATATCATCGTATTTATCAAAATTGATGCCACTGTTCACGGCATCAAAGAGATCCCTAAATCGAAAGAGTTAATAGTTCCGGCTTAAGTTAATACTTTTCTTGAGTATCACAGGCAGCTGCCTGCTTATTCCAATCACTTTGAGGCTTATAGCTATCGTTCTTGGGAGGAACCCAAAATCCGCTTGTAGGTCTCGGAGCAAACCCGTTCATATTGTTGTTTGAAAACCTGAAAAAACTGTGATTAGTAAAAAATGGAAGAATAAAGCAAGAAGTTAAAGAAAAGGTTGCGAACAGAATGACGCTCATTTGGCTAAAAAAGTGACATGTTGCTTCTTAATGTGCAGACTTGTTGAAAATGTTGCAACCTGTTACCCGAAATGACGACAATATTTTCGGTCAAAGGATATTCCGACGACACATCTTGTTCAATTTTTTTTTACTTACCCGTTAGACGCTGGTTCCGGGAACTGGCCAAATACCTGGCTCGGAAGACTATTGCCGAAACCGCCACTACCGTTAGTTTTGAACCCGCTGGAACCGAAGCCTTGAGATGTTCCATTTGTTCGAGGATAATTTGAAGCTCCACCAAACCCGCCAGTAGGCCCTTGACTCCACTGTCCACCACTAAAAAAGCGAAGTAAAAGTACGGTTCATAAAATAAATACCTGTAACTGTTGTAGTATGTGGTGCCGTCGCCGTTCATAGTAAACCCGTATGAAAAAGTGGAGAAAAAAAAGGTAATAAAATCGGTTGCAAGATAGAACCGACTAGAGGTTACCACAAGTTTGAGCCTCCTGAAAAGAAACAAATAAGAAAAATGAAACGGATATTGGAGATAATGAAGAACGAGCAAATGGAGACAATGTTGAATGTTGTAAATTGGACGTATATTCTAATAACGGAAAATTTAAACCATCAATTTGAATAAAATAGAAGCAGTCGAATATTTGCGTTTTACTTCCTTTCGCTTGTTGATTTCTAATGTAAGACATCATATTTCTGTCTTCTAATTCTCTGGCTAATCAAAATAAAATGCATTTCTTGGATAAAATCAGGCGAGCATATAGTCTGTCACAAAAAAAGACGACATTTTTAAAGGTCTAACCAAGGAAACTAAATTAATTTTTTCTCTATCTTGTGACTTCCAGGCTTTATAACTTCTATTGCAACTTGTATATCACATTTTTCTGAGCATTTTGATATATGCATGAGTGTCCAACTCGCCAGAAAAGTATTATTGATCAAAGTGTGAGTATTTCTGCCCGGATCGAGCATTAAGAATTTTGTAGTGTTGAAAGGTCTTTTATATATCAAAAAAATCAGAAAAATCTGATATGATTTATGCAATAAAAATCAGAAAGATTGGAAGTCACATAATAAAGAAAAAAATTAATTGAGTTTGGTTTTTGAACCAGTTAGACCTTTAAAAATGTCGTCTTTTTTTGTGACAGACTATATCATCGTATTCGTGAGAAAGGAGAATAATTTCAGAAAAAAGAAAAGAGGCAGAAATGGACACACGCTTCAAATTTTTTTTTCAACTTTCATTTCTGAGTTTTTTTTTTTATTTTATAGTTATTCTCTCGATTGAATACAACCAATTTCCGTATAATCAAACATTTATTGGTTGTTATAAGAACATGCGTAATCCAGGAGAAATTCCATGTATATAAGGAGAGGATGAAGAGTGAAAGGATAACGATGACTAGAAGACGTTGTACTCACAAAAGATGACAGCCCCTATTCTAACTTTTTATCTTCTTCTATTTCTCCCTTTTAATTCCCATTTTTAAAACGAATAAAAGATAAAAGATTTATTAAGTTTCACTCGGGACCTCGAAGAGCTGGGCTTGTTCCACGAAAGTACTCCATCTGGATCAAGGCAGCATAGGTTGGACGGGCCGACGGCATCGGCTGAAGGCATCTGTCGACTACTCGTCGAAGACTGGCACTGGCTTGAGTTCCTTTTGGATAATAAATTATGTGGCCTTCTTTTTGTTTTCTGGCTTTAGTCGGATCGTCAGAGAACGGAAAACGGCCAACGGCAGCTACAAAGATGATGACACCAAGACTCCACACGTCTCCGCAGCGACCGTTGTAAGCTTTTTTCCCAATTTCCAGTGCTTTGTAAGGCCTTGTTCCACAATCGGAATCACATTCATCGCCGACACTGAAAAATAAGAAATATCTTGTAAAGAAACAATGAAAAAAAAAGAATTATATTTGAAGAAAAACTTACTGAAAATAACGGGCAAGCCCAAAATCTGCAAGCTTTGCATTACCATATGCATCCAGGAGAATGTTGTCTTCTTTCACATCGCGGTGACATATTCTCTTCTTGTCGAGGTAATGGAGCCCCTCGATCACCTGTCGAAACAACAATTTACTATCTTTTTCGGGCACAGCCGCAATTCCTTGTTCTTTCTAAACATTGTAAATTAATAAAAATCAATGAGAATGTTTACCAAGTCTTTTATCTTCCGGGATAAAGTAGTAGCTGCTAGTTCCATGACGTAGACCACAAAGGGGAAGGAATCGCGAGCATTTTTGGAGTAGTCCCGGCAATCATAGTAGGTAACGATATTGGGATGCTCAATTGAGGAGCATATCTTCAGTTCGCGGGAAACTTTCTTGTCATCATCTCTGAAAAATACCCTTATTTATGGTACCGTAGGTTTGATTAAAAAATATTACACTCCCTGGTGATCATAAAATTTAATTTTAAAAAATAAACTAAC
The DNA here is from genome assembly GCA_964036215.1 of Oscheius sp. DF5033. NCBI lineage: Eukaryota > Metazoa > Nematoda > Chromadorea > Rhabditida > Rhabditidae > Oscheius > Oscheius sp. DF5033. The sequence goes on from CAXIWN010000011.1 coordinate 3,469,837, forward strand.
TCTTTTGGCACCAATTTAATGGCCACATCAATGTTGAAACTGCCCGTCTCAATGTGTCCTTGATAAACGATTCCAAAGCCACCTTTCCCTAACTTTGGCCCGATCTTTGTCCCATTTGAGCGTAGGTAACGCAGGATCCCATCGAAATCTTCAGAAATCATTACAGCCTTCTGAAAAAAAAATCTAGAGATGATGATCTAAAAAAGTTAAGAAACAGATTTTGAGTTTTTTGTCATGTTCATCGAAAAAAAAGGAAAACAGGCACCAAAAATTTTGCATAAATGATGGGCTTGTGAAAAAAAGAAGGCGTAGATCGAAAATCTGTTTCCTAGCTCTTTTAGATCGAGAAATAGCGTTACGTAACGCGTGCAAATATTGAAGACATCTACTGTTTTATGGTTATTTTTCTTCATTATACTTATTTTTTCTTTAGTTTTTATTGCTAAATAATCTAAAGATGAAGAACAAGCTTTTCATCAAAAAAACTTGAAATGTTTCGTATTACAATTAGTTGAAAAAATGCAAAAGAACACAAAATGGCTTGCAATTTCAATTTGATGATTTCTATTTGTTCCTTTTACTTTTCAGTTTTCTAATTGTTGTATTATTGAACTCTAGTATGCTAGAAATATAGAAAATCAGTTGAAAGTAAAAGAAACGATGAAAAATTAGCGTTTTTACTCCAATTAGCATATGACACTTCCCTTTCAAATTTGCTCATAATGTCATTTCTAGTCATTGGTGCTTTGTTCTCGTTTATTGTTTTATTCCTTTTATTATGTTTTCCGTTATTTTTACCCGATAATACAATGCTTCTAGATACTTTTACAGTAAAAAAACAAGAAGGAAAATGAGCAACAAGAACTCGGGGAATGGATTTTAGCGACCGACGAAGTAAGGTGTTTCCTTAAATAACAAATGTTTTTAGGCATTGTTTATATGACTTTGTTAATGCTTTATAGTTGCAGTCAGACTAAATACAAGAAGAAAGTCTGTAAAAAATTTTTCCGACCGGAAAACTTCTAATTTTTTTCCTGAGTTCACTTGCTATCAACTTTTGCTACACTTGCTTATTTCTTTTTGTTTTCAGCTTTTCTATTCGTCACATCAACTAGAAATCTTTATTCCTACGTAAGTTAGATCATCTTTACTGGAAAAAATCATTTAGATAGCAGGAATAAGGATGAACTTATTTTTATCATTTATCGCGGTTTATCTCATCAATTTGGTGATTGTTTCAATTATCATTGTCAGAGCTTTCTCTATGGACATTCCCTTGTTTCTGCATGAAATTAACTATAAAAACATAAAATTTGAGTCGGAAACTGATAAAAAATGATATTTTATGCAAAAGAAAAATAGCAAAAATATTTTGGCTCTAAATCAACTAGTTCAAGTTGAGAACGATCACAAAGAGCTCTTAGCGAAGCTCATTTTCCCTCTATTCCCAATAGAAAAATTACACGAATAATCTAAACCTTGAAATTTATTGTTTGAAAAAGCTTAGACCATAATCAACAATGCAAAGAAATAATAATAAAATACTAGAGGTTGTTGAGGCTTCCCTGGGAGTTTGCACGGCTCTCGTTTTCTTCGATAACTGTTTCCAATGGTCGACGAGTTAGAGTTCCAATTTCTCTGCCAATTTCCAAATCAATTCTAAATTTAAAAAATTGATATTAAAATTTTAAACAAAAATACCGATCATTTAAAGTGTAATCACCAAGAGCAGAAGCTGGCGAAGGCTCCAATCATTAACTTCTAAAATTAAAAATAATCAGGAATAATTACAAAATACCTTTGAAAATGGAGCTCAAGGTAGGACGAGTGGCAGTCCCTCTGGTCGTTGCTCGGAGGCTGCTATTTCTTCCAGTAGAAAAACTTCTGCTTCTGATGCCACCAGCAGTTTGGGCAACAGGGCGACGTAATAATGTATCTTTATCTAAAATAAAAAGAATGACCAATAAATTACAACAAACCTCTAAATGAGCGGAAAGAAGCTGCAGCAGTTTCTCTTGCCTTTAATTCGGCATTTACACGTTGTCTTATGAAGATAAATCCAAGGCAACAACCAAAGAAACCATAAAAGAAGAAGGCCCAAATAAGAAACACAGCCAGGACAACAAAACGTAGAAATTCTGAAAGAAAAAGACGCAAAAGAACAATGAAAACAAACCTATCCAGAAGAAGAATGTCTTACTATTTGTTCTATCAATAGAATAACATGGCTTTATTCCATAAAAAAAATGATATATATGACCAAATAGCAATAGGATATCCACAAGAAAGCTACAAATAGAAAAGAAATAAAAAGAAAACTTACTACAATGAGAAGTATTGGAATGAGGAACATAGCCGGTTGACACGTTTCAAGAAGTTCTTGGACTTTGGGCGCCATTTCTTTTCTGATAAATGAAGGCCAATTCCAGCCAAGAGAACACTAAAAATTATACAAAATTAAAAATAAACTGAATTACTAACCAGCTCAAACATAAATAAGCCCAAATATTTTGGGCACTTCTAATCAACTGGAAATTTATCTCCTATGGAGCATTTTGTGGTATAATATCCATAGGAGCGAGAGGATCTCTCATATCAACATTTCCAGATATTTCATTGATTGGCTGTAAAGAAATATATGAGAAAATAAAATATCAAACCTTTTCATAACTGGCAGAAATTCCATCAAGGCCAGGTATTCCCATTGACATAAATGGAGACGTCGACGTAATTGATAACAAGCAGAGTGGCATGTATATTAGATAGATCATTGCAAAGATGACGAAACGCTAAAATTAGAAGTATAGAGAAATAAAAGAAAAACTTACTTTTAAATGAATCTGTCCGAAAAATAAGAGAAAAGCCTTCGATTTCATACGGCCTTTATTTCCACTTCTCATAACTCTGGTTGACGTCGAAATTAAGCTTATATCATCTGATGTAGTGTTCATTTCCGTAAGCAATACAAAAGATGACAAATATGCTCAAATTAGCAAAGAGACGAATAAAACCGAACACTGTCATCTTACGCTGCTAAACGTCGGGCGCCTTATTTTTTCGGTTTTGTTCTATCAGAGCCTCCTCCACATTTTGCTGCTTTTCATGGATTGGGATGATTTTCCCTTCTGATCTTTTTTCGAGACAAATTTGGAGCTGCGGTTAGTTAATTAAAATGATACTTCTCCGCCCGTATTTCTCGTTTTCCAGAGTTCTTTTTTATTTGCTAGATGAGAAGATGTTTGATTGCTCATTTTTCAATTTCCTTTTGGTATTCTCATTCTATTTTTTGGTCTAATAATTTCATATTGAAGGAACGACGAGGTTTGATTTTACTTATCTTTTTATTTTTAGGTAACAACATTTTTCGATCAATGAAAGAATTATTGCTGGTTATCCGAATACTGCAAATGGATGTTATCAATTTTTCTTTATTTTTTTTTTGGTCGACCTGCGGTTAGAGATAGCTTTAATACTTCTCTGTATTATTTTTTCAGGCATTTTCTTGACGGATTTATATTTCTTAGAGTTAGCCGTCTTCTTCCATTTATTTTTAAGAAATTAAAATTTCAAAGACAGATAAGCATTTAACATAATTTATTTTCTAATAAACATTATTTAAATTTAGGATAACTATGCTTAGTATCAATAATAACTATAGTTTGATCAAAAAATGCCTTCGATGACGCTCCGGTAATGCCAAATTCTGTTTTTTCTGCAGCTACTTCGATGAAACATTGATATTTTTTATGAGGTGCAAGATCAATAGATGGTTCACCGTCAGCCAACGTGCACGGTCTGAATAATTCCACACTTTGAAGATCTTCCCAGATAAGTCCAATTTGTTTTTTAGTTGTTTTAGGCTTGAGTTTTAATTTAATTGCAGATAGAAGTTCGACGCTTATCCAATATTTCTTGTTTTCTACTTCTTTGACTTCTATATTTACATATGCACGAGGTGCAACCAGTTTTACTGTTAGGTTAATAGTGGTCCCATTAACTTTATCTTCAGTCATCGAAATGGCGAACGAGGTCTGCTGGAAATATTCAATTAAATTATAATTTAAAATTCAGATACCTCCTCGATATGAGGTTCCTCTTTAGTGAGGATAAATTCCACTGCGGTTTGACCATCTCTTGTTTTAATTGACTTGGCTTTGTGTCGCCCGGCTTGTTTCAATCTCAGACACCCGTATGGAGTCGACAAAACACGTGAAACTCCACGTGGCCAGAATTCGAATAGTTGGGTCGTTTTAGGACGGCAAAATTTGGGGTTAATCAGAATTGGTTGTTTTTCCAGTAGAATTTTTCCCGATAAATCCGCATTCAAAGCCTCCGAGTCATAAAGTTCATCATCAAATGTTCCATTGATTTTGACCTGAAATATGTACTGTTTTTTGAATTTTTTATTTGCGGTTATCGCCTGACTGATAACCCAAATTAGAAAAAAATTCTTGTTTAACGTACTTGCTGGTAACGGAATCCACCTAACTGGTCGAAGAATCTGTTCATTTGTTTCTTGATGTTCTCAATATCCCGAAGTTGTCCTGTCTAAAATGACATAATTACGGAGGATCAAAGCTAAGTTATTTTCCCTGTCATCGACGGCTAATTTCCCTAGGCTTTTGAAATGGCATGAGAAGGTCCAAAATTCTGGGTATTTTCCTGGACATTTTCAGAAATTTTTGCATAAAAGAAAAGCTCCCAGTTTGGAGGTGGAACAGAATCGCTTTAAAAGATCCAATGCTCATTTGTAAACAGTTAGCCCAAAGAATAAAACAAATTTTAAGCAGCTTACTTTGATTTGAGCCAAGGCCGAGTCTCTTTCTCTTTTCCTCTTTTCTCCCGTCTTTTTCGCCGTTACAGTTTTCTTCTCATTGACATCTTTCTTTTTCTCGACTTCGGCCTTCTTCTTTTTCTCCTCTTCGGTTTTTTTTCCTTCTTTTCTTTTTCTTTCTTCTTACACTCCTCACAGCGAATCTCCAACAGTTCTTCTAGCTCTTTGATACGACTGTCCTTTTCTTTCAAAAGTTTATCCTTTTCTTTCAAAGTCTCTCGCAGCCGAAGGCACTCACTTTCCCAATTGACTTCCTCCTGAAAATTGGAATTAAACGAGGAAAAATAATTTTATTTTAGAGGGCTCCTTTCCAACTCCAGTCTCATTTTTCCCGGATAAACCGAACCGTCGACTTTCTAGCCGCCATCGTCTTTCTGCCCGCCGTTGACCAATGTCGTCCTCTTCTCTCCGTCCATGGCCCCGTCGACGTCTGTTCAAGAACAAAGAAAAATTTACTCACTTTTCCAGCAAAACCGCGAGCCGCCAACGTCTCCTCATCTCGCTTGTTTCCGCCTGAAAAAAATAAGAGTCGAAATAGAATTATCTAACCTTCATCAACTTCGGATTTTGGTAGAATTACAGAAGTCAGTACCGATTCGGGATCCTTTTCTGAGGGGCGACCTGAAAACACCATGGCTGGCTGACAGGAAGACAGAAAGGAGCGTGCCCCGTCGACGTCGACCGGGTTGCCAACCCGGTGTCCTCCGGTCGTGGAGACGAAACCCATGAAATTCCCAGGGTCCAAGTGAACAAAAAAACCTCAAAAGTAAAGAAAGGAAACGTACTGTTAATTGCCACATTTTCCAAAAAATCCAAATTTGTGCTTTTCGCCTTTTTATTGGCTTGACCAGTTGTCGATTTTTCCACTAGATGTCTTTCTTCGTCGTTGTTTTCGGCAGTCACACGATTTTCAACACCGCTAAGGTCCATACTAGCACGAATCAATTCAAAAAACCTGAAAGTGGATATGAATAAAATGTCGGAGAAATGGTAAAAAGAGAGCAGAAGAAGAGAGAAATCAGATGGAATGACGGGCCACGTCTCTGGGCAATGTCAAAAGTTGTCGAAACTCGACATTGACACGATTCTTGACCTTCTCAACTCAAGAACTGTTTCCGCATAATTTGAGTATTTGCTACTGTTTTCCTCTATTTCTGGCCATTTTCCCCGGAATTTCTGCCAGTTTGCGCGATGTTTTCGGCCCAAGAAAGCTGTCGACCGTAGCCAAAAGAGGCCTCCGACCGTTAGGCGACAGCCAATTTTTTCGATAGCTGCAAAATTGGAGAGATGCCAGGAATGGGAACTGTGATGTTTTTCTTCAGCCTTACCATACTTTTTCAGATGAATTTCGGTTTTATTAGTTCTTAGTGACATGCCATCAACGTCGACCAACTCTCCAGTTTTGAGCCAAGAACAAAAGCAAATGGACAAATCGAGTTCATTATTGCTGCTTATCCGAATACTGGAAATGGGCGTTATCAATTTTTTTTTATTTTTTTTACGGCAGATCTGCGGTTAGAGATAGCTTTAAAACTTCTCAGTATTAACTTTTCAGATATTTTCTTGGCGGATTACTCATGTAATCCTCCAGTATGGTCTAGAATAAAAATAAGAAAAGAATATTGCGCCCTCTACAATGGAGATTGTATCAAACAGCCCGCATTCCATTAGAAAAAAACGGCATCCAAAAGAAACATCTGGTCCTGCGAGTTCCTTTTTGTGTCTTATGGAAGAGCGGAAGGTCGAGTCTCTAAACATGGCAGGTATATCGCCAAAAACAAAAAAAAATACTTCTTACAAGCAATCTGCCACGTGGTCACTTAAGTGTTCTTCAAAAGACAACGATAGACTTACCGTACTTCTAGTCATTGTAGAAACTTCTAAGTGATTTTCTATTGAAAAATCGAGGCGATCGAAATTTTTTATGGGAAAAATAAGTTTGTCGACGTTTTGACGAACGAAATCGTCAATTTCGTGGCAGGATCGACGCATCCGAGAAACTTGACGATAGTCCATCTGGTTTGTTGAACAATTATGAAAATCTGCGTCTTACTTTTTTCAGGATAGATCGTATATTCAACACAGGAATGTCCGTAAGGGGAAGAGAAAACATATTTGAGATGTAAAGGTGAGCTACTGCGCGTGAAGACACGCGTTTCAAATAATCTTATGAAACCGAAAAGTCGACGCAATATAATGGTTGCTACAAATCACCAGGACGTCAGGCAAGGAAAGGGACAAGTGGATGTTCACGAAAAAGACGACATTATGGGATAATACACAGGCAGGACAACCCAAGGAAATAATCAAGAAGTTGAACAATGCCTCAATAATTCCTTCCCCGTAACATAAAAAAACACCAATAAAATAACAAACAACATTTATTTTCAGTGATCAACAATTTAGACACGTTGTCCGGCTTCTCTTGCCTTGGCGCGCTCCAACTTCATGCGTCGAGCATCTGATCGGGCTGACATCAGTCCTCCACCCCAGTGCTTGCGAATCTCTTCTCCACGTTCGTTGAAGTTGGTGTTGACAGTCTCGACAATCTTGGACAAATTGGCACGATCCTCACTGAAAACAATCATATAAAATATAGAAATAAAGAGACGAAGGAAATTGTAGAAAAACAACTTACGGATTGACGTCAACGAGGGCAAGAGCAGAAGCCGTCTTTCTGCGGACGACGCGTCCGAGAGAGGCCTTTCCTTTGACGATGGCATAAGGAACATTGAATTTGCGGCACAAAGCAGGCAAGAAAATAACGATCTCGATGGGATCAACATCGTGGGCAATCAGGACAAGCTGAGCCTAAAATAATAGATTATACAGGCAAAAATTGCAAGATGTACCTTGCGAGTCTCCACGAGACGAGTGACGGTGTTGATTCCATGACGGACAACTGGTGGACGCTTGGTGACTTCTTCCGTCTTTCCAGCAGCACGAGCTTCAGCACGCTCTCTCAGACGCTTCTTCTTGTCCTCCTTAGACTCGGGACGGTATTTGTCCAACAGCTTGAAAGTTTGTGCAGCTAAAATAGATAAATTTCACTGATTAAGAATTTTAGGTGAGGACATGAAACAGCTTGGACAACAAGGCGTACCTCAACCCAGTTCAGAATTATATAGCATCATTGCACTTTACGAGAAAGGCTTATTACTACTTCCGAACTTTTAAAAAAATATCCTCCAGACCTGTTTGTTTATCCATAGCAGTATGGAACTGATTAACTGGAGGAGGAATTTTCAGACGTTTCTGGAGGATAGCTCTCTGGCGCTGAATTCTAATGTACTTTGGCCATTTCACGAATCTCGTGAGGTCTTTCTTGGGTTGAATGTCACTAAAAATATACTATGTAGATTTAAAAAAAATACTAACCCGCCAATGTTGAAGCATCTAGGTCTCTTCTTCACCAACAGTTTGGGCAACAGGTCGACGTAATAATGTATCTTTATCTAAAATTAAAAGAATGACCAATAAATTATAACAAACCTCGGAATGAGCGGAACGAAGCTGCAGCAGTTTCTCTTGCCTTTAATTCGGCATTTACAGGTTGTCTTATGAAAATAAATCCAAGGCAGCAACCAAAGAAAACATAAAAGAAGAAGGCCCAAATAAGAAACATAGGCACGGCAATAAAACGTAGAAATTCTGAAAGAAAAAGACTCAACAATAAAAACGCACCTATCCAGAAGAGGAATGTCTTACAATTTGTTCTATCAATAGAATAACATGACTTTACTCCATCCAAAAATGATCTGTACGACCAAAAAACCAATAGGATATCCACAAGAAAACAGAAAACCAAAACAGATAATTTGGTTTAAGGAAATCCTGAGCCAATTCCTAAACAATTGATATACATTGATACACCGTGCAAACCTGAATAGCTTTAGGAAAGGTGGCACTGAACATAGCAGTAATTCGGCTGTTTTTATCTGGCATATGACCAGATTGTACGATCTTGCGAATTTGTGGCTCAAAGCCCGTGTCCAACATACGATCAGCTTCATCAAGTACTAGGTATTTGCAGCCAGCTAAACCAACATATCCCTATAAGAAATTAACATAAAGACATATGCAAAATTGTATAACCTGCTCAATGATATCAATCAGACGACCGGGAGTAGCAATAAGAATATTACATCCGGCTCTGAGCTTGTTGATTTGATCGCGATAATTTTCACGCCCTCCGTACAAAATAGCAGTAATGAGGTTGGTACGGTAGCTGAACTTGCTGGCTTCCTTGTGTATTTGGATGGCTAATTCACGCGTAGGTGAAAGCACTAGAGCAGCAGGATAGAAGCAACGGCGTCCTTGTGCATTCATAATAGGCTAAAAATGACCATATAATAGTATGCTGAACGAGTATCTACCGCTTTCACAGCTTCCGGACCATCAGTCAAAATGTGATGAATAATGGGCAACAAGAAAGCTGCAGTTTTTCCAGAACCAGTCTGAGCACACGATATAAGATCTCGATTTGCCAATAATGTAGGAATCGAGTGCTTCTGGACAGGCGTCGGCTTAGCATAACCGCTCTTGCGCACATTCTCTTGAATAAATTCGTGGAAATTGGCAGCATTGAACTGTAAATAGATGGATCGACTGTAAACTTTTTAAATGCCATACTGTGTCTATAGGAGTAGGAGGATCTGATCCACTGACTTGCACAGGAATATCATCGTATTTATCAAAATTGATGCCACTGTTCACGGCATCAAAGAGATCCCTAAATCGAAAGAGTTAATAGCTCCAGCTTAAGTTAATACTTTTCTTGAGTATCACAGGCAGCTGCCTGCTTATTCCAATCACTTTGAGGCTTATAGCTATAGTTCTTGGGAGGAACCCCAAATCCGCTTGTAGGTCTTGGAGCGAACCCGTTCATATTGTTGTTTGAAAACCTGAAAAAACTGTGATTAGTAAAAAATGGGAGAAAGAATAAAGCAAGAAGCTAAAGAAAAGGTTGCGAACAGAATATCCTCCAGACCTGTTTGTTTATCCATAGCAGTACGGAACTGATTAACTGGAGGAGGAATTTTCAGACGTTTCTGGAGGATAGCTCTCTGGCGCTGAGTTCTAATGTACTTTGGCCATTTCACGAATCTCGTGAGGTCTTTCTTGGGTTGAATGTCACTAAAAATATACTATGTAGATTTAAAAAAAATACTAACCCGCCAATGTTGAAGCATCTAGGTCTCTTCTTCACCAACAGTTTGGGCAACAGGGCGACGTAATAATGTATTTTTATCTAAAATAAAAAGAATGACCAATAAATTACAACAAACCTCTAAATGAGCGGAACGAAGCTGCAGCAGTTTCTCTTGCCTTTAATTCGGCATTTACAGGTTGTCTTATGAAGATAAATCCGAGGCAGTAACCAAAGAAAACATAAAAGAGGAAGGCCCAAATAAGAAACACAGGCAGGACAACAAAACGTAGAAATTCTGAAAGAAAAAGACTCAAAAGAACAATGAAAACGAACCCATCCAAAATAAGAATGTCTTACAATTTGTTCTATCAATAGAATAACATGGCTTTGTTCCATCCAAAAATGATCTATATGACCAAATACCGATAGGATATCCACAAGAAAGCTACAAATTAAATAGACAAGAAATAAAAAGAAAACTTACTGCAATGAGAAGCATTGGAATGAGGAACATAGCCGGATTGACTCGTTTTATGAAGTTCTTGGACTTTGGGCGCCATTTCTTTTCTGATAAATTAAGGCCAATTCCAACCAAGAGAATACTAAAAATTATGCAAAATTAAAAATAAACTGAATTACTTACCAGCTCAAACATAAATAAGCCCAAATATTTTGGACGCTTCTAATCAACTGGAAATTTATCTCCTGTGGAGCATTTTGTGGTGTCATATCCATCGAGGCGAGAGGATCTTTCATATCAATATTTCCAGATATTTCATTGATTGGCTGTAAAGAAATATATGAGAAAATAAAATATCAAACCTTTTCATAACTGGCAGCTATTCCATCAAGACCAGGAATTACCATCGGAATAAATCGAGACGTCGATGTAATTGATAAAAAGGAGAGCGACATGTATATTAAATAGAACATTGCAAATATGAAGAAACTCTAAAATTAGAAATATAAATAGATAAAAGAAAAACTTACTTTTGCATGGATCTGTCCGAAAAATAATAAAAAAGCCTCCGATTTCCTACGGGCTTTATTTCCACTTCTCATAACTCTGGTTGACGTCGAAATTACGCTTATATCATCTGATGTAGTGTTCATTTCCGTAAGCAATATAAAAGATGACAAATGTGCTCGCAAAATAGCAGAGAGATGAATAAAACCGAACACTGCCATCTTACGCTGCTAAACGTCGGGCGCCTTATTTTTTCGGTTTTGTTCTATCAGAGCCTTCTCCACTTTTTGCTGCTTTTATGGATTGGGATGATTTTCCCTTCTGATCTTTTTTGGAGACAAATTTGGAATTGCGGTTAGTTAATTAAAATGATACTTCTCCGCCTGTATTTCTCGTTTTTCAGGGTTCTTTTTTATTTGCTAGATGAGAAGATGTTTGATTGCTCATTTTTCAATTTCCTTTTGGTATTCTCATTCTATTTTTTGATCTAATAGTTTCATATTGAAGGAACGACGAGGTTTGATTTTACTTATCTTTTTATTTTTAGGTAACAACATTATTCGATCAATGAAAGAATTATTGCTGGTGAGCCGAATACTGCAAATGGATGTTATCAACTTTTTTTATTTTTTACGGCGGATCTGCGGTTAGAGATAGCTTTAATACTTCTCTGTATTATTTTTTCAGACATTTTCTTGGCGGATTTATGTTTCTTAGGATTAGCCGTCTTCTTCTATTTATTTTAAAGAAATTAAAATTTCAAAGACAGATAAGCATTTAACATAATTTATTCTCTAATAAACATTATTTAAATTTAGGATAACTATGTTTAGTATCAATAACAACTATAGTTTGATCAAAAAATGCCTTCGATGACGCTCCGGTAATGCCAAATTCTGTTTTTTCTGCAGCTACTTCGATGAAACATTGATATTTTTTATGAGGTGCAAGATCAATAGATGATTCACCGTCAGCCAACGTGCACGGTCTGAATAATTCCACACTTTGAAGATCATCCCAGATAAGTCCAATTTGTTTTTTAGTTGTTTTAGGCTTGAGTTTTAATTTAATTGCAGATAGAAGTTCGACGCCTATCCAATATTTCTTGTTTTCTACTTCTTTGACTTCTATATTTACATATGCACGAGGTGCAACCAGCTTTACTGTTAGGTTAAGAGTTGTCCCATTAACTTTATCTTCAGTCATCGAAATGGCGAACGACGTCTGCTGGAAATACTCAATTAAATTATAATTTAAAATTCAGATACCTCCTCGATATGAGGTTCCTCTTTAGTGAGGGTAAATTCCACGGGGGTTTGACCATCTCTTGTTTTAATTGACTTGGCTTTGTGTCGCCCGGCTTGTTTCAATCTCAGACACCCGTATGGAGTCGACAAAACACGTGAAACTCCACGTGGCCAGAATTCGAATAGTTGGGTCGTTTTAGGACGGCAAAATTTGGGGTTAATCAGAATTGGTTGTTTTTCCAGTAGAATTTTTCCCGATAAATCCGCATTCAAAGCCTCCGAGTCATAAAGCTCATCATCAAATGTTCCATTGATTTTGACCTGAAATATGTACTGTTTTTTGAATTTTTTATTTGCGGTTATCGTCTGACTGATAACCCAAATTAGAAAGAAATTCTTTTTTTAACGTACTTGCTGGTAACGGAATCCACCTAACTGGTCGAAGAATCTGTTCATTTGTTTCTTGATGTTCTCAATATCCCGAAGTTGTCTTGTCTAAAATGACATAATTACGGAGGATCAAAGCTAAGTTATTTTCCCTGTCATCGACGGCTAATTTCCCTAGGCTTTTGAAATGGCATGAGAAGGTCCAAAATTCTGGGTATTTTCCTGGACATTTTCAGAAATTTTTGCATAAAAGAAAAGCTCCCAGTTTGGAGGTGGAACAGAATCGCTTTAAAAGATCCAATGCTCATTTGTAAACAGTTAGCCCAAAGAATAAAACAAATTTTAAGCAGCTTACTTTGATTTGAGCCAAGGCCGAGTCTCTTTCTCTTTTCCTCTTTTCTCCCGTCTTTTTCGCCGTTACAGTTTTCTTCTCATTGACATCTTTCTTTTTCTCGACTTCGGCCTTCTTCTTTTTCTCCTCTTCGGTTTTTTTTCCTTCTTTTCTTTTTCTTTCTTCTTACACTCCTCACAGCGAATCTCCAACAGTTCTTCTAGCTCTTTGATACGACTGTCCTTTTCTTTCAAAAGTTTATCCTTTTCTTTCAAAGTCTCTCGCAGCCGAAGGCACTCACTTTCCCAATTGACTTCCTCCTGAAAATTGGAATTAAACGAGGAAAAATAATTTTATTTTAGAGGGTTCCTTTCCAACTCCAGTCTCATTTTTCCCGGATAAACCGAACCGTCGACTTTCTAGCCGCCATCGTCTTTCTGCCCGCCGTTGACCAATGTCGTCCTCTTCTCTCCGTCCATGGCCCCGTCGACGTCTGTTCAAGAACAAAGAAAAATTTACTCACTTTTCCAGCAAAACCGCGAGCCGCCAACATCTCCTCACCACGCTTTTGTCCGCCTGAAAAAAATAAGAGTCGAAATAGAATTATCTAACCTTCATCAACTTCGGGTTTTGGCACAATTACAGAAGTCGGTACCGATTCAGAATCCTTTGCTGATAGATGACATCCGTCTTGGTCGTTGACTTCGGCAGTCTCAGTACCGGTGAACCCCATACTAGCAATAAAAAAACCTGAAACTGGATATGAATAAAATATCGGAGAAATGGTAAAAAGAGAGCAGAAAAGGAGAGAAATCAGATGGAATGACGGGCCACGTCTCTGGGCAATGTCTACCAAATAAAACATAAAAGAAGAAGGCCCAAATAAGAAACACAGGCAAAATAACAAAACGTAGAAATTCTGAAATAAAAAGACTCAAAAGAACAATGAAAACGAACCTATCCAGAAGAAGAATGTCTTACAATTTGTTCTATCAATGGAATTACATTTGTTCCATCCAAAAATGATCTATATGATCAAATACCAATAGGATATCCACAAGAAAGCTACAAATAGAAAAGAAATAAAAATAAAACTTAATACAATAAGATACATTAGGATGAGGAGCATTGCCATATTGACACGTTTCAAGAAGTTCTTGGACTTTGGGCGCCATTTTTTTCCGATAAATGAAGGCAAATGCCAGCCAAGTGAACACTAAAAATTATACAAAACTTAAGTGTTCTTCAAAAGGCAACGATAGACTTACCGCACTTGTAGTCATTGTAGAAACTTCTAAGTGATTTTTTATTGAAAAATCGAGGCGATCGAAATTTTTTATGGGAAAAATAAGTTTGTCGACGTTTTGACGAACGAAATCGTCAATTTCGTGGCAGGATCGACGCATCCGAGAAACTTGACGATAGTCCATCTGGTTTGTTGAACAATTATGAAAATCTGCGTCTTACTTTTTTCAGGATAGATCGTATATTCAACACAGGAATGTCCGTAAGGGGAAGAGAAAACATATTTGAGATGTAAAGGTGAGCTACTGCGCGTGAAGACACGCGTTTCAAATAATCTTATGAAACCGAAAAGTCGACGCAATATAATGGTTGCTACAAATCACCAGGACGTCAGGCAAGGAAAGGGACAAGTGGATGTTCACGAAAAAGACGACATTATGGGATAATACACAGGCAGGACAACCCAAGGAAATAATCAAGAAGTTGAACAATGCCTCAATAATTCCTTCCCCGTAACATAAAAAAACACCAATAAAATAACAAACAACATTTATTTTCAGTGATCAACAATTTAGACACGTTGTCCGGCTTCTCTTGCCTTGGCGCGCTCCAACTTCATGCGTCGAGCATCTGATCGGGCTGACATCAGTCCTCCACCCCAGTGCTTGCGAATCTCTTCTCCACGTTCGTTGAAGTTGGTGTTGACAGTCTCGACAATCTTGGACAAATTGGCACGATCCTCACTGAAAACAATCATATAAAATATAGAAATAAAGAGACGAAGGAAATTGTAGAAAAACAACTTACGGATTGACGTCAACGAGGGCAAGAGCAGAAGCCGTCTTTCTGCGGACGACGCGTCCGAGAGAGGCCTTTCCTTTGACGATGGCATAAGGAACATTGAATTTGCGGCACAAAGCAGGCAAGAAAATAACGATCTCGATGGGATCAACATCGTGGGCAATCAGGACAAGCTGAGCCTAAAATAATAGATTATACAGGCAAAAATTGCAAGATGTACCTTGCGAGTCTCCACGAGACGAGTGACGGTGTTGATTCCATGACGGACAACTGGTGGACGCTTGGTGACTTCTTCCGTCTTTCCAGCAGCACGAGCTTCAGCACGCTCTCTCAGACGCTTCTTCTTGTCCTCCTTAGACTCGGGACGGTATTTGTCCAACAGCTTGAAAGTTTGTGCAGCTAAAATAGATAAATTTCACTGATTAAGAATTTTAGGTTAGGACATGAAACAGCTTGGACAACAAGGCGCACCTCAACCCAGTTCAGAATTATATAGCATCATTGCACTTTACGAGAAAGGCTTATTACTACTTCCGAACTTTTAAAAAAATATCCTCCAGACCTGTTTGTTTATCCATAGCAGTACGGAACTGATTAACTGGAGGAGGAATTTTCAGACGTTTCTGGAGGATAGCTCTCTGGCGCTGAATTCTAATGTACTTTGGCCATTTCACGAATCTCGTGAGGTCTTTCTTGGGTTGAATGTCACTAAAAATATACTATGTAGATTTAAAAAAAATACTAACCCGCCAATGTTGAAGCATCTAGGTCTCTTCTCGAAAAGTGGATTTTTCACCTCTTTCGGGGCAGCTGCGGCACCGCGAAGCTGTGCGGGGAGGGCGGCAACCTTCTTCTTGACAACCTTCTTAGACGGCTAAAAATAAATAAAATTATTTGCAATAGAAGAAAATAGAGAAATTCAACAGAAAAAAACTAACCATCGTTGTTTCAGGCGGACCCTACTTCCGAAATGAAAAAGGGAGCTGATAGGAATTCGTCTGAATTCACTTCTTGGCTGAGTATTATACGCAGCGGTCCCACCACGCGATACGCAAACGAGCGCTGGCGCCAGAATCGATATTTCTCTTCATTTTGCCACCCATCTGTCTTGTTTGGCGTTTATTTTGCCAGTTTCTCTTTTCAGTTTTTTTCTGAACCACGTTATCTTTGCTTTAGACAATTGCATTTCAATGTATTTTATATCTCTCACATTACTCTTTATTATGTTGCATTACTGTACGACAATTTTATTCCAGAAATCACATTCTACTCAAAATGGCCACCCCTGCAATGGAATGTAAGCGAAAATTGGAAATACTCAATTATAATTGTCTTTTAGCAGCTGATCCCGTATTTGACAGCCCTATGGAACAGCTCAGTGAAGCGGAGAAGGAACTTATCCGAGAAGAGCTAAGAAAAGTTCGTTGATAGTTTTTTTTTCGATGTAATATTTTATTCCTTTAGACTGAGGATGAAATTTCAACATTGAAGCAAGTTTTGACTGCTCGTCAGAAGCATGCTACTGAACTGAAGAGGAAGCTTGGCTTGAGCCCCATTACTGAGCTCACCAACGACATCAACAAAGGCCTTAAACAAGTTGCCGATTCAGATGCGTAAGTTTTACATTTTAAAAATTTGTTTCCATAAATTCAAAAGTGTTATATACTTTTATTTTTAGTTTCCACAAAACACAAGAAGTCGCTGGTGCTGCTGCCGAAACTATGAGAGAGAAGTGGAACGATATGAGGAATTCTTCGATATTTAAATCTGTCGAATCTAAATTGGGAACAGCATACCAAAGTGTAAATCCTTGGCCTATTATTTATCACATTTTTTAGGCTAAAATGGCTGCTTCTACGTCCATTGATCACCTTGCTGGAGCTGCTCGCGGACCAAGCCAAGCTACTTCCCCAGCAGAAGAAGATAAGCCAATTGTTTGAGCGATCTTTCTTGCACATTTGAAGTTTCCCATCCCATGCTATCCATTGGTGTGCTATCTTCTGTGATTAACAGTTAGTTTCCCTTTTTCTATCCTCTACGTGTATATATTCATTTTTTTAACCGGCTTGTATTTAGTTTTATCCATTCCGGGGGCATATTTTAACTTCACGACATAATGCTCTGTATTATGTTTTACACAATAAATTTTTTATCTTTCCGCTTTTTTTAGTGTGATTCACTAATGTAAATAGTGACGTCTTGTTGGGAGATCTCAGAGTATTTCCTAATCACATTGAGGAGATAGGATGATGTCAACAAACTGCCATATTTTGGAAACGCAATGGACAAATATTTATTGCTGTGCAGATGCAGCGTTGAGACTGCCTTTTTTCGATTCATCCAAGCTTCCACCGCTGCCATCATCTTCTAAAATGGGAGTTAAGGTGTACTAATCACCTACGACCTTCAATAAAAAGGGCTGCATCGATAACTTGAGAAACTTCCTTGAAAACAGAATCGGCGTCACCATCGCCGTCAACCTAGAGATTCAATCTCGACCTCGGGGGGGGCTTCAAACATACCACTTTCAATTTATTCTTTTCATCCAGATGCTTCAACATCGGTAGGGTATTTTGCTTAAACGAGGCTAATCGAACTTTGAAGACTTCGGGCGAATCATCTAATTTTTTGCTTTTATTTTTTCCGTAATTTTCTCACCTTTCCTGGCATGTCCGGATTCTTCGTATCGTTTCTTCACCATTTCTTCGCAGAATTGTTCAGTACAGTCGATCAAAATAGCCACGTCGAGTCGACCAACCTGTTTTTGTGCTTATTTTAGTTTTCGTTTTCATTTCATGTTTACCACGGTTTCAAAATCTTCTAATTGTGACATAGTCCTAGGGAAACCTTCGATAACATACCCCCAAGCCCCTTGTCCAACAGTATGGACTTCTGAGTACAATAATTGTCGACATAGCTTCTGTAATGATTTCCGAAATTTTTTTTGGTATGTCCTACGGTTGGAACGGGCTCTCCTTCCTCAATTTTAGTGTTGACCCGTTTCCAAAGCTCGTCGGCTGATTGCTCCATAACACTTTTACGAAGCAATTCACCCATTGATATTAAAACAAAACCATCATATTTTTGGATAATTCTTTTAGCAACATCATTTTTTAAAGCACCAGGAGCTCCTATAAATTTGATTTTATTCAATAGGCGGGGAGAACTGACCAACAAGAAGGATAACAGGAGCATTATTCGGTAAACCACGAGGAACTTCAGCTAAATTGGAATTGAATTGTGCTGAAAAGTCTTTAATTCTTTGTATTTTTCTGTTTTTACAGCTAGAAGTTCTCAGGCCATCTTCTCGCTTGGGAGTGCCATTTCTTTTAGGCGTCGCCGTTCCATTTCTCATTTCTCCATTAGCTGTTGATTTTCTTGATTGATTTGTTGGAGGACGGGAATTATGTACAGTAGCCGTTGTTACAATTGTATTTGGTGGTTCTAAATACCAAATTTCATATATTTTTCCGTCATATTATTACGAAGATCAATTTCACCATAATTTTCGACCAATACTTGATGATCATCGATTTTTTGTACTCCTGTATTTTTTAGCTTGAAAAATAGACTTTTTAGAACAAAAATGAGGTCAAATAAACTGATCATATAACCAAATATTGGAAAAATCCAACAAAAACGGGGAAGCATACCTGCAGTCGGGGGAATAACACGAACTTCTGCTGATGGTGGCCTGGGTAATGCTCCTAAACTTGGAGCAGCTGCTATTTCTTCCTAAATTTTACGAATTTTTCTATTTTTAGTTTAAAAAATGGGAATTAGTGCTCTCGGGACAATAATCGATACCTCTACTATTTCTTCCTTTGAAATTGTTTCTGAATTAGCAGCAGATGCAATTTGTGCCGCTTGATGGATTATTTGAGAGGCTTCAGGAGATTCTTTTAGATTTTCACTTGGTGGAGAAGAAACTGGCGGTGTTTTCACAGGAGTTGGTGGTTTTTCAACAATTTCACTCGAGACAGGAGCCATTTTTACAGGAGATGGTGGTTTGGAAGGAATTTTAGGCGGTGATGGTGGTTTGGAAATTACAGCAGAAGGAACTTCTTTCACAGTAGAAGCTGGTTTTACAACAGGGGGAGCAACTGTTTCAACTGCTGGCTGTGGTATTACTTCACAGGGTGCATCACGGGTTACAGTAACCTGAGCTGGAGTTGCCGGCTTCTGTAAGTGCACACAATCACAATCAGAATAAAACACGCGTCACAATTGTTGATTAGAAAAAATCACAAAAAACTGTTAGTGATGGATTATTGTATCTTTTTTTAGAATTGAACTCACTTCAGCTGCCCTTGGTGCATGTTGACTGGGCGGATTACTGTTGATTACAGGAATTCCTGTCTCCATTGCCTTGGTCACCAAAGATTTCATCCGTTCGTAAATTGTTTGATCATCTCGTTCTCCAGCAATCTGAAAATTTCTTCTTTTCGGCTAAAAAAAGCCTTTTTCAACCGTTATAAAAAGGTAAGTTTTTAAAAAATAACAAGAAAATAACAAGCAAACCTTTTTTTTCAGAAATTTTGTTATTTCCATAAACAATGAAAAGAAATTATACTTTCAGCCATTTTTTCAATGAAAATTTCAGTAAAATTGATTTCAAATTCAAATAACTTTGTTTTTGTTATTTTTACTAAAAAAAATAGTTTTTTCGAGCCTAAGAGAATTTTTTAATTTTCCCAATGAAAATAGAATAATTCCTACCAGATGTAGTAATTTCTGATCATCAAAATATTTAGCAGATGGCAATGTCTTCTGTTTGAATTCTTTTATTTTCTGATCAATAATTTCCATTCCCAATCCTCGTTTTTCCATATGATCACGGAGTGTTTTCTCATCGTAATCAATAATCAGGGCCATATTTACACTTTTTACCTAAATTCGTGAGTTTATTTGCTGTTATGACATCGGAGGAAGAAAAAACGTCGAGGAGAACATACTTGTCGTTCAAAATCTTCGACCTGCCTCGCTTCCCGTGGAAAACCTTCAAGGAAAAAGGCCGTTGCTGTTTTATGTCTGCCCATTTCCGCTTTTACGAGAGCAAGGGCCAGCTGGTTGGGAATGAGCTCGCCTGAAATAGACGAAATTCCTGGAAATAACACCACCAAATGGTCAATGATCCCGTAAAATCTCGGCAAATTCCCAAGATTTTACGGGTATTTCCCCTTGTAAACGGCGTCCTACCTCTCATATAATGTTCATTGGCATCCCGCCATTCCGGATATTTGTCTTTATATCGAGCCAGAGCTTGTCTAATAACATCGGGCATACAAATATGAACGAGACCTTTGTCCGCCAAGGCCGAGGCGACTTTTGCTGCGTGGCGAGTTTTTCCTCCACCAGGGCCGCCTATTCTTTTTTAAAATATTTAAAAAAAATACCAACCCATGAATAAAATTATTGGAACTTGTGGTATTTCTGCCACTTGGGCTGCTTTTATAACCGAGGGAGTCCGAACCAGGCCCATTCTCTGGTCACTGCTTCCAGCTGTTCGTTCTCTTGATTCGGCTTTTGATGTCTCTCTTGATTCTTTCTTCTGCTCACTTTCTGGTCTAAAATATATTTTTTTTAAATTATTGCTTGGATGTTTATCCACTAAAAAAGGGGAAGCTAAAAGTTTTCGATCAACTCACGTTCGTGGATCCTTTGAAATTGGCCGTGTGACCCTCTTGGATGCGATATTTTTTCGATCTGAAAATGAAAGGTGATCAATGATTGTAAATTCTAATAAGGAAAACGTCTCCGTCTCTCGATTATAAAGAAACGAGCAGGTAGAAGGAGGCCCAAGCACACCTATTGATGGGGGAGGCAGCAATTTACTGGCCATTTCAGATGTGGGGGATGGCCTTATTTTACGGATAATTTAGCTCTTTTCCAGTTTTATTTCCAGGCTTCAATTAAGGGGGGAAATTCCAATTTGACACTATTTTGAGGAGGAAATTCTGGTAGACGACGAGTAATCTTGTCGATCTTGGAAAAAAATTCAAATTTTAAAGGAAAAAGGTCTCATGATTGCCATCTTTTCATGGAAAATAGCCTAAATCTCCTCCTCCTTCGCTTCTTACCGTATCCACGATAAAAAGTCCGATTCCCTACAAAAATCTTGGCCATGCAATCGCCTGTTTTACAATACAATTTACCCCGAAAAATATGTTTATCCTGGAAAAAAACAACTTCACAGCTTTTAATCGTTTCCTCTCAGAGAAGAGCTGGATACCAAGAAACATTATAAAAGAAGAAAATACCTGTAAAAGAAGGAGGACGTCGAGCCATTTGTGTTGAGCGCATTTTGGCTATATTACGGGTCTCTGTTGTCTCTAAAGTGGCTGGTCCCCCCTCTTCCTTTTCCGGCAGGTGACGATGATCAACGACTATTTTCTACTAACTTTTACTGCTTTTATTATTTTTTACTTAGATAAATCCATTAGAAACACCCTAAGAGTTTTCATCGGCTCCCAATGGGTTTCTCTTTGACGCTGGGAAAAATTGGATATTTTTTGGATGGAAAGACCAAAAATACTTTCATTATGGGACCTCCACATTTTAAATTTGCTCATTTGAGCACCTGGATCTGGGGCGTCTCGACTTTTTGGTCACAACTTAGCTCGACCTTGGCCATTTCTTTTAAACCAAAGACCATGGGAAAGAGGAGAAGCTGGCCTTTTTATCACTCTAAATTTCAGCTCAGTAACCCCAACAAAACAATTTCTACAGTCATAAACAGCAAATTCTCAGCTATGTAGCTATATTTTTGATATTCAAAATTTTTATTACCGATCACTTTGACGAAATTAAATTTACAAAAAAAGTTAGAATCTCCTTATTCCTCTGGTGTTTAAATTTTTGAAAATGGTTCAAATTTAGCCGAGTGCTCGTCTCCCCATGGCTACCAAAATAGTCGACAATTTCCCACTTATTTTTCTTACAGTAATCTATTTAAAATATTATCCTACCTGAAGTGCTGATTCCTTTCTCAATAAACATATCCCAAGTCAATTCGTCATTTGGATGTGCCTTTACATGTTGAAGTGACTGTTCCAAGAAGGAGATCGGATCCTGTGGTCGATTATAAATCAACCCAGTCATTAGGCCCTAGAAATTACTGGAATTATAATAAAAATAGAGAGAACAGACCTCAAAAAGTTGGGGAATTCTGTGCTCTTGAAGATAGAGCTTGGCCTCGGCACCCATGTCTAAAATATTTGTATTGGATAAGGATTACACAACGAAGATTCAAGTTAGGGATCTCTAATCCGACGCGTGACAGCTACGGATATTGGGGAGAAGCTGGCTGGATTAGAAGAATTTTTTCGGAGAGGAAAAGCGTCAGAGGAGAGCTCGCCGATCTATGGATTATCTGCCAAAAATAGAAGAAGAAGACGGTAATTTCTCTAGGGAACAGGGTAAAAAGAGCGGAAAAGCAAAAATTGAACCTGTTCACGAGCTGAAAAAAATGCACACCTGACTAAAAGAAGACAGAATCCTCGACTTTTTGCCCTTTTTTTTATCAAGGAGTACAGTAAACCAACTAGAAATGGGTGTTTTCTCCTATTTTTCTAGCCAAATTTGTCTATACAATCGTGGTTCCAGTCACAAATCTCCATCTCTCGACGGAAAACAATAAAGTCAAGGGGACAGAATCGCAGATTACCATTAAAATTATAAAAAAATCAGAAGGCAATCCAGTAAAGAAAACGATCAAGAAGCACGGGGAGTGAGAATGATTCCAAGCAAATACGCTGAACGAGGGAGCAAATTCGGTCGGTGTTTCAAGTCACTTCCTGGCGGGAAATGAAGCATGCCTGGGGGCGATGTCGAGAGGGAGAGAGAGTGGTGTGGTCCTCGTTGGGGTTGCCATGGACACCCGTGATAATCTCATAGGGGAAAAGCAGCTGTGATAAACTCTCAGTCAGAAAATATTCGGCGGACATTGAGGGAGAGGTCAATTTTGGCGATCAATTCTTAAGATCGCCACAGGAGCTCATCTTCAGGAGATCAGCTCAGGAGCAGGAGCCCATTTTAATTTTTTAATCTGCCTACAGTAATCCTGAAAAATTTAAAAAGTGATTATAAAGTTGGTGGAGGGCCTGTTGAAATTACAGGGAATAAATCTATCGATGAAGTTACTTGATGACGAGCCTGGCGATCTGAAATTGGAGGTTCTTCAAGATCAAATTGGTCTACGCTTCCCGTTTACTGATGTCTCGCTTCTTCTCCAATTAATTCAAAAATTACAGTGCACGCCCCAATAAGGAGGACTGCTTCTTTCCATAAAAATCAACGGGATTTGACCGACATGAAGAATTTCACAAAATGGCCATCTCCCCAAGACAATAAATTGTTGTCTTCTCGCCTCCCCGTTTGTTTCTTTTACCTCCCCTTTTCATTTTTCGCGTGCTTTGTGTTTTATTGACTCGTGCTCACACGTGTGTCCCTCTGTGTTCCATCTTCTCCGATCTCACCGCCCCCTGTCTGACGTCTCACTTGCAGCAGTTGTTGCCACTCTTATGCCATTTCACATTGCTATTGGCTCTCTTGGTCACCTGACCTCATTTCCCTTTTCTTTTTTTCTTGAATAAACATTGCCTGACATCTTACAGGACATGGGCGATCCTCCAAAAAAGGCAAGTCTTTTCGATATCAGCCAGCTTCGACCATTTCTCTTTGTCGCCGGATATGGATGTTTGTCAGATTCAAAGGTGAGGTCATTTTCTGATTTGGTCATCTCTTCTGAAATAAGCCAGGAATCTCCCAGTCAAAATCTCCTAAAAATTGTCATCTGACCTGATCAGAGATCTTTCCTGGCAGAGATAAATGTCTCCTTATTGATTTATGCTCTTCTTTTCGGCTGATCGTCTCGTCGACTCATCCACTCGAAACTGTTTATTTCCGAAAGTCGATCAGTCCGGGAAGTGAAGGATAAAGGTCAAATGAGCCGACATTCAAGAGGCCGTTAGAAACTGGGCCTTCTTTTTTGTCTTCTCCTAGAAATTTTGGAGCAGTCAACCAACGTTCTTACCGTCAAAAATATGAAGAGGTTGGGAAAAATCGACAGACAGTCGAAGGGCCTTCCTCCTGATCGAGTACAAAATCTCGAGTCCAGCTCAAGGCTATCCCCAAATTATTTACCCCCTCACCAGATTAATTTTCCTCTTTTCAGTTAAAACAATACGGAATAACGCATTGTGTCAATGCGACGAATATTCTGAAGTCTAAACGTATTGCCAATATTGAATACTTGGATGTCGCCGTTGATGACAGTGTCATGGCCCATATTTCTGATCATTTTGACGCCGTTTGTGACTTCATTGACCAAGCGAAGAACCAGGTATTATTATCTTTTTTTTTGAATAATTTTGTTTCAGAATGGCCGAGTGTTGATCTTTTGTGCTGCCGGAGTCAGTCGAAGTGCTGTCCTCTCTATAATGTATCTCGTGTTGAGGGAGAATCTTACATTGAGAGAAGCTTATTACGCCCTGAATCAGGTTAGTCAGCCGATTTTAAAACGGTAATTTGAGGAGCAACGTTCGGAGGAACCTCGAGAGTCATTCGAATTTCAGGTCCGTCCCATAATTTCTCCCAATATTGGTTTCTGGAGGCAAATGATTGAAACCGAAGAGAAGCGAAGTGGCAAGGCGACGGTCGAACTTCTCCGTGGTCGGACACCTCGCCCCGTGCCCGATGTCTATCTCCATCGGACTCTCGCCTAGTTCTGTACATATCCAAATAAACATATCTTTATCTCTTTGTACCTGTATTTTTTGAGCTAATTTAAGAAAAAGAGAAAAAATAACAAAAATGATGAGAATATTGACGGATGACTGGATGGCTTCTTCTCATTGGCATAGCAATATTTTCTCTCTTTGCAGATACATTCAGTGATGTCTACCCTATCGTGTAATCTCAAAAAAAATTTGGAAAAAGAAGAGGGGAACACTTACTTTGTACAGGCATTTTCACGCTGGGCATCCAGGGTCTTCGTGTCGATGGCGCCGAAGTTTTCGGCACAGCCGCGGAGGACAAAGGATGCTGCTGAAATTGGAAAAAGTCCTAATTAACAGGGTCATTCGATATTGTGAATCACATTTTATGGAAAAATTGATCAGTTTCCTTATCTCTCGCCTCGATCAACTTAATTCCCTGACATTTGCACTTCAGTTTGCACGACGTCGACATTTATTATGACTGGCTCCGATTGCCCTACAGCTGATGTCGAAGAAAAATAAAAATTTGCGGGATATCTTCCAAATCACAATTTCCCAGCCCAATATATCTCCTGTCCAAAATTCTTACCTTCATCATGGTCGACGATAGACATCGTCTGGCAATATCGATGTTTACACTTCTGCTTATGAAGAAGAGTGAAATTCTTGGCATTAATGCATTCTTTCGTTGAAACTTCTATAAATTCTTCTTCTCCTGGCAATTACATTTCCTCACCGAGGGGATAAGATGTCCTTCTAAGTTTTAAGAAATCTTTGATTGTTCTTTTCATCGGCTCAGAGAGATGGCCAATGGGCGATGTGCAATGGTAACACCAGTGGTCATTTTCTGGAAATATCTCGATTTCTTCAAATTGGGCGTATTACCATCTACAGTATCTTCATATGCCGGACTTTTATATGTTCTCTCCATTTTAAGAGACTCTACTTTTGGAAAACTACGCGCTGATGAACTGCCGCCATCCTGTCGATGTGCCTGTTGCCTGAAGACGACGGGGATACAATTTCGAAGAATAATTAGACTACCGTCGGATAATTTGCTGTTTACGAATTTCATCCTCAAAGGCCTTGAGATCCATCTCTTTGATCTGAAATGACCTCGTGGGCATCTTGGATACATTAGGAGGCAGTGGCTACAGTCACAATGACCGAGGCTCTTTGTGATCGCGGACGGAAATACGGCCATTGGCACAATGGGCGACAAACAATCCCAAAGAGGGGAGAGACTCCGTTACTATTTTTGAGCCCAATAACCAGTCCACCACCCTCTCATTTTCACGTCAAAATCCTCAGCGACTGGATATGGTAATCAGATTGTTTGCCACGGGGCGGGGGAGAGAGCGTGAACGGTGAAAAAAAGTCGAACGGAAGCTAATTTTTAGAAAAGGACGAAGAGGAAGGGCAATCCTATTACAGAAAATTTGACAGCGGGAAATTCTTCAGTAAAGGAGGAAATATCTGGTCAAAGGTCTGGGCAACTCTTTTTTGGAAGCGCTGATTCTAATGCTAATTTTCAACAATTCCCGTCTATTTTTTTCCACAAGGTTTTTCTCTGGCCATAAAATAGATGACCGTGGTTAATTCCCCTCACCGAAATGACTATTCCCACAAAACCGGTTGCATGATAACATCATCGCAACGGAGGTACAAAAGTAAACGGAATCAAACTTGTTTTAAAGAATAACTAGAAATTTTAATAAAAACTGTATGCTTATCAAGAATTAGGACAAAATGACTCGAAAATTGAGGGAAAAGACGAGAGAAGCTTAACCTACCATGGCTATCCTCTGCTCTTCATCAGCCTCGGTCCACCTGGCGTCGACAGCCAAATTTAACAATAAGAAAAAAATATTAAGGAGCATGAAGAAGAAGGACTGTGAGTCAGACTTCAACCAACAGGGAGAGATCGATAATACCTCCCTCTCTTTCGGGGGCCCGCCTCTATCAGACAGCCATCGCTGGTCGGTGGCGGCCTTCGCGCCAGTCGACCGAATACAGTAATTATCGCACGAGAAGGTTATCTCATAAGATGGTAACATGCATTTTTGAGGGTTCGTTATGATCGACGACTGGGTGTCAGATCTCTTTTTGTTGGGGGTCAAGGTGCAACTGGCTGGTCGAGCGAAGACATGGAGTCCATGGCGGATCTCCTTTCTACTCAAAGGACAAAATTCTAGAATAAAGTGAGCGTCGAAGAAACATCTTTATTTCCTTCTTTAAATGATCTTAAATTCTAAAAAATCGTCTTCCTTTAATCCACATGGAACTACTTTCTCTTCGACGTTTGTACATAAATTATGCACATTCCAATATTCCGATACATTTGATCCCGTTATGCTTTTACAACATTGCATAAATTGTCGATGAGAATTGCACAAAGCCTGACAATTCCAAGCCACGTAGCCGGCCGTCTTATCGGTTTCGTCTATCCAATAGCCGACTTTGATGGCCGTATTCATCAGCTGCCAGTCGACTTCATCCATTTTGATTGAGGTTTTCTTTTCTTCTTCTTCTTCTTCTTTTAATTCTTCAGCGGTTGGTTCGGACAGTGGAGGCTGGGTGGTTGGAGTTTTGGATGCTGCTAATTGGAGAAGCAGAAAAGTGATGACAACCATGAGCAGCTTCATCTGGAAGAGAAAACCAGGAAAATACGGGAAAAGGAGATTCTCACTTAGAAAATAGAGACAACCGACGGCTAGAGGGCAAAAGATTAGACGGATGGCTTTGTTTTCGACCAAAAATGGCAAAGTCATCGCTTTCTACATTAAAAATAGTAAAAACATGTCCTCTTTTCGACCAGTCAACTGTCAAGAATCTGTTGTTTCTATCCACCATCATTTGTGTTACTGTCCTACTCGTCGAAGGCTGTCCCGAAATGAGCAAAGTGGATATCAAAATCGACGTGGACTCCATCATCTATCGAGTGTTGAGGGTCGGTGAACCGGGCCAAGGATTGCAACAAGTGATGAAAGAATCGGAGATTATGAAATTGTGCTTCAATGCCAGGGATTCATTCAAGGTCCAGTCGACGCTGATCGAAGTCGAGCCACCAATCAAACTCTGCGGCGATACGCATGGCCAATACGGAGATGTGCTGCGTCTCTTCGACCGTGGCGGCTTTCCTCCGTTGGTCAACTATCTTTTCCTTGGCGATTATGTCGATCGTGGTCATCAAAGTCTCGAAACAATCATCCTCCTCATGGCCTATAAAATCCGCTATCCGGCTAATTTCTTCTTACTACGTGGAAATCACGAATGTCAGTCCATCAATTATGCTTACGGCTTCTTGGAGGAAATCCAGCGCCGCTACGCTTCAAAAAGCGGCAACACACTCTACAATTTGTTCCAGGTATCGTATTTATTTATTTAAAATTGAATAACATTAGGATACATTCTCGTGGATGCCCTACGTTGGATTGGTAGCTGGTAAAATTCTCTGTATGCATGGTGGACTATCGCCGAGGTTGAAATCCTTCGAGCAGTTACGAAACATCCCGCGAGAAATCGAAAATCCGGCCAATCCATCGCTACTCTTGGATCTGCTCTGGGCTGATCCGGACATTGGTGCCAATGGCTGGGAGGAGAGTACTCGCGGAGTCTCCTATGTCTTTGGACCGGATGTTGTTCATGACGCCTGTAAACAACTCGGCATCGATCTCGTCGCCCGGGCCCATCAAGTCGTCCAAGATGGCTATGAATTCTTCGCCAATCGAAAGCTCGTGACCATCTTCTCCGCCCCTCATTATTGTGGCTCATTTGACAATGCCGCTGCCATAATGCACGTCGATGAGAATCTCGTCTGCTCATTTCATGTCTTAAGACCCAATTACAAAATCACTTTACTTTCTGCCCAGGATTCTGAGTGATACAAATAATTAAAGAAATTGCTGTCAAACATTTTGTTGTCTTTTTTTGTGTTGTTTGTTAAAATCTGCTCGTGCCGACGATTCAAAATGACGAAATGATTCATTTTTCGAAAAAAAAGACTCAAAATTAAATACGAATAACAATAATAATAATCTCTGTTGGTATTCTCTTCGTAACTTCAAAGATACATGGGATCGTCGAAGGCGCTCAGAGTGATTTTGACCCGTGCTGGACCCGATGCATTTCCCGCTAATGGTACATCCACTTGCATATCTCTATAAATCCTCACAGTCTCTTTTCTCTAGAGGCTCTTTTACCTGCTATCGTTGTCAATCAATGCGACAATAGCCGCCGTTCCCAGTAGCTTGTCTCTCATCATTTTTTTATCTTCCCAAACTTCTAGAATAAATTGTTGACGAGCGCCGCTTCGATGGAAGACAAACTGCTCATCCAGTTCTACATTGCCACTGGATCTTTTTGTCCTCGTACGGACAGTGGATTTCCCACCAGAGAGGCAGATATAAATCTCGGAATCTGGAGGGAATTGACTAGAGAAAAGGGAAGGGATACCTCGACAAGTGCTGGGCATTTCCATTGAGTGAAGGACTATCCTCGTCACGTTGTTGGCTTTTCGACAGCCACAGAAACCGAAGGAAGGGGCATGTCTGGTCAATTTCTTTGCATGGACATTGTGATCCGAGTAAATGCGCAACATGAAATTGGTCAGTTCACGAGGGGCGAAGGTCGTCGGCAGGAGGATGTACCTGAAAGGTGGAGATAAATGACAGCTCTGCCTCTTTTCTAGGGGTTCTTTCTGATTTTGTCTAAAAATTGGGGAAAGAGCCAGGCTCGACCATTTCCGCCGGGAAAATAAAAAAAACATCGACTAACCTTCCCGGTCCAAGCCCCCTTAAGTGGAGGAACACTGATCGAGCATTAGCATAATCCGATGTCCCAACAGGATTCATAGGCTAAAACCGGCCTCTTTCTATTTAAAAATAGTCAATTTCTTACCTGATGCACTCGATGGACTCGATTATTTTCGACCTTCATCACATGCATCCCTATTGTCACATAAGGATCCCGTCGTTTTTCTCCCTCTCCGGGTTCTTTTTGTGTCAAAGCGAACATCACCTCGCTGTCATTTTGTGACACTTCGAATAAATACTGTGGATTGTTACAAAACGTAGCGGTAAAATTCAGACATCCACCAGCCATGTCATTTGGAGCTCCGGATTTAGCGCCATTGGTTGTCCACTCGTCGTAGAATATCTGCTCGTGATATCTTTTTGACAGGGTAAAGAGACTGGTATTCAGCAGCTGGCATACAGAGAGATCAGTGAAATATTGTACAAAAGAATCCCATGGCATCCAAAAGTCGCCGTCTTCGTCGACGGTGATTCCGAGACTTTGTTTCAGTTGGGCGGAGACTTGCTCCCATTCTCGGGAATTGTCGCTCCATGGTCCGTTCCATTCCTTTTCTCCCCAGGGATTTTGTAGCCGGATTAGTTGCTGCTTTGGCTGGTTTCCGAGGAAACTGCTTCTGGAAATAGAAAATAGCATAAAAATTGCTGGAATAAGAGGAGACGTCGACGTCGAGAAGACAGTCGCAGGTGCCATCCCCTCTTCCATTAAAATACTCACATAAGACTACTTTTAGCATCCAAATCAATGACTTTTACAGCCGTCACAGCATAGGCATGGCCCTTGACCAGTCCACAATCCAATGTCTGTTCAATTTCTTCCTTCGTCTTCGCCTGAATCATTCATCTCGTACGAAAAAGAAAGTCCACTTACCGCAATGGCTGCCACGATCAGTGCCTCATTGTCAAAAGCTTCTTTAACCGTTTTAAACAATGTCTGTCGTCCTCCGATGCCAATAGAATTTAGGAATTTCTCGACATTGATGGTCTCGGCCACTCCGCCGGAGACATCTTGCAATGCGTCGGATAAATGGCCACCGACCAGATTTTCATAGCAGCCATAGAGTCTGGAAGAGGTAATTCAAAGAAAAATAAAGAACAAACTTGGCGAAAGCCTTTTCCAACAGGGCGGACCAAAATTCATTTGGGGTCTTTGACCGGGCGAAGATCAGTTTGCCGTGTCGGGTAGGCAGCAAATCGTCGATGACCACCTCGACCCATTGGCCAAATCTCCAAAATCGGAAGCGAAATATCCCGGCATATGGCCGTTTCGATGACCATTCTTGATCATTTGAATTTGGAATTACCTAAAGATTTTGCTTATATTTTTAGAAACTGGGACAAACTCTGTCGATTAGATGCTGATTGTGGGTGAGGGCGGAACAGGCGCTAACAAACCAGCAATTGCCAAGGATTCCTTGAGTCACATCATTGGCAGAAGCTCCTTCCACAAAAAGATGAGGATCCGAGTGAATTTCCTAGAAATTCCAAAGTTTTAGGGGAAGGTCGACATGTTCGCGGGGAAATTTCGAACGCAGCCTTGATTTTTTGGAGTGGTAAAATAAGCCAATTACATCAGAAAGTCATCTTATGGGCAGTTCCTCATTTGCACAAGGGTCCTTGATCTTTTTACCTTCCAGAGGTAGAGAGTACAAAAAAGAGAGCCGAAAAACCGCTCTCCCCTCAAATTTCTTCCTCCTACACGAATCAGACTAGAATGACTAAAATCCTCTTATAGAAGGCGCCTCTTTATCACATTGGGAAAAGCTCAAAACTGCTGATTTTTGACACTATTGGGCCTACAAAGTACAGAGTAAAAAACTCACAGCTGGTCGTTTCCAAACAATATCAGAAGATCGAGCCTGATCCAAGAAGAGGGAAGCATTTGTTGGTGGAAAATATGTGTCGACAAAGAGCTGCCCTCGGGAGATACAGGACTTCCGGATCTTGTCGAAGTTCTGGGCCCGAAAACGGCGCCTCTCCTTCATTCGAATCAGCTTTTTTCTATGTTTCTTTTGCCTTAAAAAATCAGATTGATTGGAAAGAGAGGAAGAGACTGGGGGAAGAAGAGACCGAGAGGGTAAATACGACAAATTAGGACGTCACAATCGGGTTCCTCTCTTCTTTTTAACCGAGATGGTAAAAAAAGATAATTGTCAGAGGGAAGTAACCAAAAGGAGGCAAGGATGATCGAGGGAGGATTCCAAGTGGATGGCCCAATGTCAAGTAGTCTGTGACGCACGTCTCCTCAAAAATTGGCAAAATTGTTTATTTCGAAATTTTGACTGTTCCTCAAATTTTGTATGGGCAAAATTTAGTGAAAAGAAGTGAATAGGGTCTTCTGGCTTCGTTAGGGTGTTCCTACAGGGAATAAGTGAAAATAAGGCAATGGCCAAGGAGAGGGAAAGAATGGAACAGTGAAAAAGAATTAGAGAAATTTATGAGAAAAAAGGTCGTAACGAGAAGAAAAAACGTTCGAGATCCAGGAAAACAAAAAAGTATAGAAATCCTAAGGATCCAGCACTTGAAGGAGCTGCAGAAATCTCTTGGGTAAAAATTGCGTAATGAAAAAGAATTCCAGTTACTCCTGAATTTTTGCTTCATTTTTAATGTTGATTGTCAAATTTTTATTGATTGTATTACAATTTCCGCTTTTACTACCAATGGTAATTTTTAGCCTGGCGAAAGCGATAAAATCAGACGTCGCGCCTTTCTTTGACCTCTCCGCCGTCTTTTGCCCAATAGAATATGAGAAAAATGCCTAATAAAATTAAATTTTGTGGTAAATTTTGGGATTTATAAATTTTCAAAAGAAGAAAATAAATCGACGAATTGTCTGCCCCAAATAGTCAGCAAAAGAGGATTGTTCGGAACTTGCTTGCCATTGACCTTGTACCCGCAGCTTTTGATGGATGACCGGTTAGAATCAATTGCTTTTCTCTTCTATCTCAATAAAAATATCAAAATATCAATTCTTGACTATTTTTATCCTGCTGGTAATTAGATAACCATCAAAATATCCAAAAAAAGGAGCGGAGACAATGTTTAGCAAATATGAGGATTCGTTTACTGGAGGTGGGGACAAATAGAGGGAAAAATGAGTCAGAGGAGAGATGATGAATAAGGAATCCATGGGGATGACGAGATGATCGAAATAGAAGAAGTTGGTAAACAGGCGGGAGACCGGGAGGAGACGCGGACGGACGACAGATGATTTTAACTCGAGGTGACAAGAGATCGAAAGCGTAGGTAAAATGGATTTTTCTGCGAAATTGGAAGTGGGAAATAAATAAAAAGAAATGATAGCAAATGGTAACCAGGAGAGGCACAAAAAGCGGCTGAATTTCTCCAAGAGTTCCCTTCTAGCCGCTTGGCAAGTCGAGTCGACGTTGTCGACAAAGGGCAGATGGCCATTTTGTGCACAATTCAGGTTAAAGG
Organism: Oscheius sp. DF5033; assembly: GCA_964036215.1. Lineage (NCBI taxonomy): Eukaryota > Metazoa > Nematoda > Chromadorea > Rhabditida > Rhabditidae > Oscheius > Oscheius sp. DF5033. The sequence continues at coordinate 3,502,766 of CAXIWN010000011.1, forward strand.
GGTATTACTCCACAGAAAACCTAGGATTCTGTATAAAATAAGCAAAAAAAGCTAATCCAAGGTTAACTGCCTCTTTGAAAGCTGGTCGACGCTGGAGAGATCTCGACGTTCTCGGTGCCATGGCTATTCCCAGGCTAAAGAGACCCTTTTAGGATAAAAATGACTGAGAAAAAAAGATATATGATAGTTTCTGTAGAAAAATATGCGGAAAAATGAACACAAAATATTGTTTATTGAAAGGGAAACAATATCATTGTCTCTTTGGTCAAATGTCACCGAATCCTCGAGGAAATGCCCCGGAGACTGGGAGAAGAAAATGGTTAAGAATACCTCTGAATGATTACGAAACGCTGACTCTTTTTTGATGACAAAGGATTTTTGAAGAGGCGAGGGCAAATTAGCTGTGATTAGACAAAAATCGAGAAAAGGTGGCAAAATTTGAGGCTAAAGACTTCCCCTGGTCGATAAAACGTCGATAAAAACAAGAATAGAGTACAAAATTGTGGAATTCGTATTTTATCAACAAATGGCTCATGTGTACAAATGGGCATAACATCAATGTGGTGGTGGGGGAGAGAGCACACACGCCTACGGGAGAAGGTGAGAAGAGGCCAATATGACCTTTTTGACAGAAGAAAAAAGAGAATAGGAACACGTTTTGACGCTGGGAGAGGTGGAATCAATTGGGGAGAAACAATTCAAAACTGAAAAAAAAACAATCTTGAAGTACAGATGGTCGACAGATCGATGGAATCTTTGACCGATTATATATAGAGCCACGGGGCCATAAAACTCCACCTTCCCACAGCCATTTTTGTGCAAAGTATAAGGGCAAATAAAAACTGGCACGTGTTCAGGATTCCCCACATTGCTGATAAGTTGGAAAAGCTAAAAACTGGCGGGTGGAAGGCGAAAAACAAGGATTTCCCGTCTCTTTTTATAGTTCCAGATGGTTGCCTGAGAACAAAGACAAAGGTCATCTGGCCCCAAAGACTAGAAGCGACTGATTTAGATAGGAAAAGTCTTTGCCGGAAATGGCAAGAACCTCCTCGGTCGATAAAAAGTGATTTGATTAATGATCGGACTGTTTTGTCTGGTCGTCTGTTTTCCCCGGGGTCAAAGAAAAATAAAGTCAAGGAGAAGGATTATAAACAGCGAGAGCGTTCTCTCTCATCCCCGCGATCGGTGGAAGGTCAAATCAATGAACTGACCAAGCCGCCCCCAGACCCACATAAACTATGACTCAGCTGGTGAACGTCTTGTTGACATATTGGCACATTTGATCAGGAAACCGGGACAACATAAGGGGAATTGACAAGAGGAAGAAGAAATGTACCGAAGAGAAGTCGTTATCAGCAATCAGTTGAAGCCGCAATCGCGTACGCAACGCGACTGACCTCAATCGGAAGACGGTGAAGTGGGAGAGAAGACAGAGGATCGGGGGAAATCTATTGAATAGGGCCAGTAGACAAGTAAGAGAAGCAATAAGACAATCGTCGACTAACCTACCGTCTTTCTGGCCTGCCCACTCATTGTCGTCTTCCTCCTCACATTCAGCAGGACCTTCAGATCATTGCCTCATAATGTCGTGGACATCTCTTCATTGGTGATCTCCCAGACGACCGGCAACTAAAAACAGCGAAGAGCTCGACTCCAGAAAGACTGCATCTCCTCCGATGGATTGTATTTGGTGTTTGTACATGGATGGACATTCAAGAGACTCGTCGACGATGCCCCGAAAACTTTCATCCGCCCCGTAAGTCGGTGTACAGAAGATGCCAACGAGGAGGGAGAGCAAGAAGTAGACCACACAGGCAGATAACAACAGCGTCGGATAGAAAAAATACGAAAATAGCCCACAGAAAATAAACAAAGAATAAAAAACATTTTATCATTGGAAAAGTTCACTATGGCAGTTGTCTTTGTCTTAGTCCTGGTAGACGTCATCCGGTTCGACGGCCGTCTCAACCTTCCAAATCTTTCCCGACTTCCATTCGCTGTAATCATTGTAGTAGTGCCGCGATTGGAAGTAGTAGATGTTGAAATGTTGCTCCATCCGGTCGAAGAGCTTCTCCTTTCCAATCATGACATCGGCGTTTCTGCCCTTGAACCTTTTGCAAATTCTCAGCTTGATGCGTCGACCATTTTCCTCGACCGTCGTGTACCAAAGATGGAGATCTTTCTCGCTGCAATATTCCTGCCAATCCTTATAACGATTGAAGAGGTATTCCAACCTAAAATAAATGCTCATTTTAAAGGTTCGAAACATATACATACACTGGGAATCCAGCATGACGATTGTTATGACGGGCGCCATTCAGCTTCAGGTACACATGGAATTCCAAATTTTTTTCTCCATAAAGAAAGGCGTTGAGTGCATTCTTGACAACGTCAGCATTGCAATAGCAGTAGTAGCCGATTCTATTTAGAGGAGTTTCGTCCACCAAGTTGTTTTCTCCGTCAACCCATGCCATGTCCATCTAAAGAATATTATGCATGTTTTTTTGGTTTCTAATCTTTTTCCTCTACCTCTTTTGTGAAGGGACAATTCCTGAAGATGTCTAGCGTGCCGATACCCTGATCATTCCAGTGACGGATGGTAGTAGCATTCAGAGCCTATAGGAATGAAATTAATCTGAAAGAGTCACTGAGAAAACCTTGTAAAATTCGTTAGCCGCCAAATAGTCCAAATTATCTTCACGAGGCACTAGACGAGCATCCTGATGAACAATGACACGGCGCGCGTAGCATCGAAGAGGAAGGAGGACAGGCAGAGCTTTGGTGTAGTTAGTCTCTTGGAATTTGTCGAACTAAAATAAATTCAATATCAAATGATCAAAACGAACATCCATTTGGACGATGAGAGTCTCACAGAAGAAAGGCTTCTTGAGACAAGGCGGAACATAGGCGAACAAGGCGGTGAACTCTTTGACATTTTCGAATTTTGACGTGTCGTAGACATCTCTCGGCATAATATCGTACTCCTTGTGCTTGATGATCTTTCTTGTCCTCAGCTTCACGACCACGGGATTGGAGATGTAGCAGGTACAGAAGGCGTACATCCGCCAGCGGAGGAAGCGACACGTCGACGAGAGATTGAGGAACTCGGCGACAGGCAGCTGAAGATTGAAATTGACAGGAAGAAAATAGAAAAAAACTAACCATTGAACAGATTCGGACAAGGACATCCTTCGGCAGGAAACAGAAATTGAAATCACGAGGATTTTGGAGAAATCTGAGAGGGTCGACGTCGACCAATTCCTCAGGAACTTGTTTCGGATCGTATTTGATTTCCGATTCGTCTTTCGGCTCTTTCCCTTCAGCGAAGGCCTTGAGAATTTTGATGCCGTACACTGGGACGTCGCCTCCTTTCCATTCTATCTTCTGTCCCTCGTTGACCATTGCCGGATCCATTTCAAAATCTTCTGATAGTGGGTCTTCAAAATATCCATCTCGCATCGCTACGATCGACTCGTCATCGCTGTCCATTTCGATAGTTCCTCGACGAGGCAAATTGCTCGTCTGCCAATTGTCGTCATAGCGTGAATATCTCTGTCTCCTGTACTCCAATGAGTCCAGTCGAAATTTAAAACTGTTAAGCTTCTCTCCCAATTCGGTCTTGACGACAAGAATGGTGATGATGAAGAGGGCGAAATGGCTCCAGTCCAGAACGAAGGCAGCCAAGATGAACAGGAAGAGAGTTGGACCAATGAGCGTGCGAATAGAGCGGGGCAGCCGGCGAACGGCTCGAGACAGCCAAGAATCCTGAATTGAACTAGAGTCAGTCATTATGAACCGCGTACCTCTTGGCTGCTGCCTTCGATACTACTATAATCGTGGAAACGTCTATTGTAGTAGCTGTCGCTCTCGCTATACCTGGTCACGCTGCTTCTACTTGCACTTCTGCTAACACTTCTGCTCGTCGATTCGTTGTCGCTGTCGTTTAGCATCAAAATGATGGTGCTGCTACTGTCACTCGTCGAAACTGCGTCTTCATCGGCCATGATGATGTTGATGAATGAAGTCGAAATGAAATTGAAATGAAACAGCAAAACTTTTGTTAGAAACGTGACAAAAACAAGAAAAATCAACTAAAATAAGCCGCCATCCATGAAGAGAACATCAGCTGTCGCCCTCGTCAACAGAAAAGTCTGTCGACTACGCAGGACTACCTCTCATATTGTGGATACGATCCTCTTTTCTCAGACGTTTACGACTTGAGAAGACCCCCATTAAAATATACTAACAGTAAGAAATATTCGAAAAAATGTATTACACAATAATCTACTGTGGCCGTTGTCTTTCTCTTATTCCTCGTCGACGTCATCCGATTCGATGGTCGTATCCATCTTCCAGATCTTATCCGAGTTCCATTCGCTGTCGTCATCCTCCACCCAGTAGTGTCGCGTAGACTGGTAGAAGAAGATGTTGAAATGTTCCTCCATCCTGTCGAAGAGCTCTTCTTTTCCAATCATTACACCCGCTTCCTCTCCGCTGCGATCTTTGTGGATCCTCAGCTTGATGCGTCGACCATTTTCCTCGACCGTCGTGTACCAGAGATGGAACCCCTTTCCCTGAGAGATACTCCTGCCAGTCTTCATAGCGATTGAAGAGATATTCTGAAATAAACTTGGGTATTTTAATTTGAAAGTATACATACAAAGGGAAGCGATGAAACCAGCTTCTGTCGATATGAGTGTAGGCATGGAATTCCAAATTTTCTTGTCCATATAGAAACTCATTGATGGCATCTTTGATGACATCGTCCACTGGATAAAAGTAGTAGCCGATTCTGTTGAAGGGAATGACGTCGTATAACTCATTTCCTCCGTCAATCCATACCATGTCCATCTGCAGATGATTATATCCCGCAAATACTGAATTACCTCTCTGGTGAAGGGACAATTCATGAAGATCTTTGAGGTGGCGACTCCGCCTTTAATATGCAGGAAAGAAGTAGCATTCAAAATCTGAATAAATAGAGTCAAATAGAAGGGAAAGCGTGATAAAACCTTGAAAAATTCGTTAGCTGCCAGATAGTCCAAATTCTCTTCACGAGACGAGCATCCTGATGGACGATGACACTAGAGTTGCCAAAATTCGGGCCTAGGCCCGTTAGGTCCGGGCGGGCCATGCGAAATCCAGAATTGCCGATGTCATGGTCGAAGTCGTCGTCGTCTTTCTGTGACAGAAGGACATTAAGACCAAGAAGAAGATTTCTCCCATCGATAGTCACATAGCCAAGAAGAATACCAAAACTATTCATATAAAAAAGGGTAAAACACTGTTCATTATAATAAAACAAAAAAAAAAGATCTATTGTGGCCGTTGCCTTTGTCTTATTCCTCGCCTACGTCATCCGGTTCGATGGCCGTATCCATCTTGCAGACTTCGTCCGAGTTCCATTCGTTGTTGCCGTCCTTGTAATTTCGCGACTGGTAGAAGTAAATGTTGTAATGTTGCTCCATCCGGTCGAAAAGCTCCTCCTTTCCAATCATGAGTCCCGATCCAGATTCCTTTCCTTTGTGGATCCTCAGCTTGATGCGTCGACCATTTTCTTTGACCGTCGTGTACCAGAGATGAAGACCTTTCTCCGAGAAATATTCTTGCCAATCTTCATAACGATTGAAGAGATAGTCGACGCTAAAAAGAAGCTAAAAAGTTCAAAAGTGTACATACAGCTGGTATCCAACACTGTAGCCGATGTTACCAGTGTACCGATAGATGACTTCCGAAAAGCCCATGTACACATGGAAATCCAAATTTTTTTCTCCATATAGAAATTCTTTGATGACATTCTTGATGGCTTCGTCGCTCGCATGATCATAATAGGCAATTCTGTTGAGATTTGGAGTCACGGAGGGCCTGCCGAGGGGGGATTCTCCGTTGATCCATACCATGTCCATCTGAAAATTATTCCAAAGTCAATGCGTTTTAGAAATATGATGATCGGTCACTTAGAATCATGCGATCTCCAATCGATATTTGTCTGCGCGATCATTTTTTAACTTTTTAGAATTTCTCGCGATGTTTATGGGCATAAAATATTGCGAATAAATGGTAGTCGACCATCTGCCCTAGCAACCAAGTTACCTCTTTTGTGAAAGGGCAATTCGCGTAGATCTTTGCGGTGGAGGCTCCCGTCATTTCCCAATAGCGGAAAGATGTGGCATTCAGAGACTAAAACAATGGAGATAATACAGATGGAGAGACAGATAAAACCTCATAAAAGTCGTTAAGCACCACGTAATCGAAATTCAACGAGCGAGACAGAGGACGGGCATCATGGTGGACGATGGCACGGCGGGCGAAGCATCGAAGAGGAAGGAGAATGGACAGAGCTCTAGTGCAATCAGCCTCTTCGAACTTATCAAACTGAAAATATTAAAATAGTTGCAGAGAAGATGAAGCTGACCTTCATTTTAATGACGAGAGTCTCACAGAAGAACGGCTTCTTGAAGCAAGGCGGAGCATAGGCGAACAAGCCGGTGAACTCTTTGACATTTTCGAATTTTGACGTGTCGTAGACATCTCTCGGCATAATATCGTACTCCTTGTGCTTGATGATCTTTCTTGTCCTCAGCTTCACGACCACGGGATTGGAAATGTAGCAGGTACAGAAGGCGTACATCCGCCAGCGGAGGAAGCGACACGTCGACGAGAGATTGAGGAACTCGGCGACAGGCAGCTGAAGATTGAAATTGACAGGAAGAAAATAGAAAAAAACTAACCATTGAACAGATTCGGACAAGGACATCCTTCGGCAGGAAACAGAAATTGAAATCACGAGGATTTTGGAGAAATCTGAGAGGGTCGACGTCGACCAATTCCTCAGGAACTTGTTTCGGATCGTATTTGATTTCCGATTCGTCTTTCGGCTCTTTCCCTTCAGCGAAGGCCTTGAGAATTTTGATGCCGTACACTGGGACGTCGCCTCCTTTCCATTCGATTTTCTGTCCGTTGTTGGCCATTGCCGGATCCATTTCAAAATCTTCTGCGGGCGGGTCTTCATAAATACTTGCAAATCGACTTGGTTTTTCCGATTCCTCGTCGCTGTCTAATTCGATAGCTCCTTGAGGAGGCGAATTGTTCTGCTTCTTTTTGCCCTGTTGATACATATCCACCATACGATCCAATAAATCCCATACTTGACCATATTCGTCTGATTCCTTTGGTTCAGGATTCTGCGTCGTCTGTCTCATGACATCTTTAGACTCTTCCTTCATACGGATAAATTCGGCTTTGACGATTAGAATGGCGATGATGAAGAGGGCGAGATGGCTCCAGTCCAGGACGATAGCTGCCAGGATGAACAGCAAGGAGATCTGGCGCAAGGACATTCCAAAAGAGCCGAACAGCCGACGAAAGGTACAAGTCAGCCAAGAATTCTGAATTGAATTAGCGTCAATTTTTATAAATCTCGTACCTTTTCTTGAACGATCTCTTCGATCTTTTCATTCTCAGAGTGTTCGCTGTCGCTGTTGTCCAACAAACTGCGTATGATAGCCGATTCGTTGTCGCTGTCGTCTGGCACCGAAAGGACGCTTCTGCTGTCACTCGAAGAAGTTTCTTCGGCCATGATGATATTGATGAATGAAGTTGAAAAGAAGCTGAAATGAAACAACAAAATTCTTGTCTGAAACGTGTAAAATGGTCGAAAGCGGATAAATTGCCTCGGTCGACCTGTTGTCCGACATTGCGCTTGTTTAAAAGCTGTCGAGATTCAAATTTTATTGACATCTTTGAATCCAGCACAGAAAATGACTTCATCGTCTTTCCTACGAGAATTAAATGAATGGTAGACGAAAACCAAGGTTCGACGGTTGGAGGCCGTGCCAACGAAGACTTGCCCTGTTGGATGGCCTCTGAAGTTTATCGTAATGGCTCTTTTTCAACAAGGGGCTGAATTGTTTGTCCATGATCGCATTCTCCACTCGTTGCCGAAGGAAAAGCTCTCTGGAAAACGGCATCAACGTGGCGGATGGTGTTGTCGTCGGCGAGTAAAACAGACGCTTGTCAGGTAAGTCTGCTATCCGCCGCCCGACCCCCAGCTTCTGCTTCCACAGATGTGACGATAACCATGAAATATTACCCATTAGTAAACATGCCGCTTTTTGTGGTAAGAGTATGCTGTACCAAAAAAAGGAAAAGAACGCGCTAAAACCAGGAAGCATTCAACTTTGGGAATGCCTTCCATTGTAGTTCGATCATTGGCACATCGAGTCATCGAACTCTCGTCACTATGCATTCCCATCCGATTCACAGTCTTATCATTTGGGTGCCATTGACCTTATGACCTTCGCCTTTCGTCGCCCATTATTCTCGATCATTTTCCCTCGACCTATTTCCTTTCCATTTCTCCTCCCGGTCTCCCAGAGAGTCTACAAGTCAATAAGAGAGCAATTTAGCAGGTGTAACCAGGTGTGGTGCGCGAATATCGATCTAGAAGCACAAATAACGAGCCTTCCCCCCCTTGCATATGACTGAATTGCGAAACGGCTGGCAGTGAGTCGGTGAGTCAACAGGACCGACCCCCCTCGTCCGGATAGTCGCAGAGTGAGAGAGGAGAGTGTGTGCGTCCGTCTCCCTGCCCACGAAACATATTTGCCTCGACTCGCGGATACATTTGACAACAATGAAGGATCGATTTGGTGACTTGAAGGTGAGATTTACATATTTCTGTCTCTCTTCGTCTTTTCTTATCAAATCTGTTTATTTGCTTCCAAAATTGGTGACTTTTTGAACTGTGGTTCATTTTTCAAAAGGAAAGGCGGCTTGTAACTGTCAAATGTTCACTTTTCCATGGGAAATGGCTGTTGGCCTAAAAGACGACGGCGCCCTGACAACTACCTGACAGGCTAATTATCTCAATAATTCGACCATCTGACGCTATTCCAGCCCTTTTCCCCCATTTCTTATGTAAATATCTAACCATTTTTTCAGAAAAGTATCGACCATTTTGATGAAGTCGAACTGGGTGCAACTCGACCGCCATCGACATCAAATCGACTAACTGACAGTATTCAAGTGAGTCTTTTTCTTTCTTCTCTTGTTTTTCCCTTTCCCCAATGTTTTCCCCATGCTACCTTCTCTAAATATCACAAAGTCTTGCTCATACAGTAGAGGAACCAAAATAACGGTCCGAATTGCCAAAATATCAAGATGCGCCCTACAAAAAATATTTACTCATGTTCTACATCATTTCTATGTCCTGATCATCCACTAAAACCTGTGTAGATACAGCTGTATTTTGTTATTTTCCGTCTATAAAAGGATCGGGGAATGACACATCCCGCTGGCGATATGCTCCATCTCGTGGAAAAGCTCGTCTCAGTAAGTGACAATCCTCCAAATAATTTCAAAATTCCCATATTAAAATGTCCAGAATGTATCCCTTTCTGTCCACTGGCTATAATTGCGGCGAACAGGAAACTTCACCATCACCAAGTTCACCATCGTCCTGAAACTTCCTCCAAAATCGTTTTTTTCTAATTTTTTTTCTACCGTAGGCATGTTTAGGCTTAGTTGTGTGTATTTCAATCGTTTAAATCAAATTGACAAGTCAACCCGGTGAGCTACAGGGCGACGAAATTCAGGCTCATTTGGTGAAGTTTCCCACACTTGCGCCCCCAAAACCTTTCTAAAAAATTTTTCTCTCATTTCTTTTCTGTCAAAAAGTGGGCTTAGGCTTAGTAGAGTTTATTTTACTATTCCCGAAAGTTTTACGGCTTCAAAGCTGACCTACACGCCGCGGCACGCAAAAATAGTCTTTGGTGAAGTTCCCTATTGGCCGATGAATAATTCTCTCCTTGGGGTTCGTTTTTTTTCCAAAAAAGTACAAAAAGAACAAAAAAATTCATTTTCTTGAAACCTGTCCTAATTTGTCTTCTTGGCCCCTTTGACTCCTCCCCAGTCGGCCCATCTTCTTCCCAATTTTTGGAACTATCATTATGGGTGTCTCATTCTCACGAGCCTTTAAACATGTTACGGTAAGTTTCTTCCTAGAAAAGTTGATGGCGATGAGGCCCAAGCCCGTCACGGACAATGACGGTCGTTTCCTTCCCATTTCAGTTTGTCGACAGATTTTCTGACTATTTCTCAGCTTTATTTTACTGTATTTTTACTTGTGACTTTCTAAAGACGCCACAGTATTTATTCGGAGAATCTTCGAATTCCTGGGCATTTTTGACTACTAAAGTGGCCTTTCCCCTGTGTTTCCATGCGACAAGTCGAGTTGCGCGGGACAACAAAAAATCCCAGAAATTGCGACATTAATTTTAATCCATTTTCCTTTCAGGAGGTGCGAAATGAAGTGACTTCTTTGGAAAATGAAGTGAAACAATTAAAACGTCAACAAAATCAGCTATTGGCGTCGACGGATGTCAACATCAACGACAAGGTGGATTCCACCATGTTCTGAATATTTTATCTTTTCAGAGAAATCTCGAGAATCAAATAGCAGCCATTAGAAAACGGGTAGGATTGATACGAAAAGCTGTCAAGGAAGTGGAAGATGAATTTATCGAATTTGCAAGAAGTAAGTCGAATTTCTGGGCACTAAACAAAAAGAGTTTAGCGTCCGCCTCGACTACACAAGTAAAAATCCAACAAAATCAGATAGACGACGTGCGGAGGAGGCTGTTAAAAGTTATGGAAGAATTCAATGATTCACAGGCTGATTACAGGAACAGAATTTCAGGTAATCGTTGGGTTCTTTCCTTATCCAAAAGTGATGCGATTGACCTTTTGGTGACTCTTCCCGGTTGACTCAGCCTCTCCTCTTGGCAATCCGTTGCGCCGACAAAGTTTACCCGCTGCGAACTGCCACTGTGCGCCTTTGAACATTTCCTCCTCGAAGTTATTTTCCCCGATTGGCCAGTCAATTTCTTTCAATAAAAAACAGGCCAAAAAAAACAAATAAACTGCCCGGTATTTGATTAGCTGGAGATGGCGCCGTTATAGAGTGGAGCAGGGATTAGTCCACTTTTTGTTTTTGGGGACAGTTGCCATAAAACGGGAAAAACGAGTTGAGAGGATTTCTGTGAAAAGCCGATTGTACCCTTTTTAGCAGGCAGAGGGGATTTTTGAAAGGCTAATATTATTCTGTGACGTCGACAGAGGCGAGCTTGCGAAAAACGGGGTCGAAGAGGACTTTCCCTCGACGTGAGGGGTCGACTCTTCATCTTCTCCTAGTTTCCATAGAGAAAACAACGGCGTTTATTTTATCAAAAAGAGTTACCAAAAATTGTAAAACATCCAGGGAAACAGGGGATTGACGGGAGAGAAGCGGAAAAAAGTCGACGGCGAAGACGCTTCTCGACCTCCTCCGTCAACCATCCGACCAGGAGTTTCTAGACGACCTTCTCCCCTAACTAAAAACTTCATTTAACGAAAAAAACGGCATTCTTTTCAGTACGAGTACGCCGTCAACTTGCCGCCGTCGGTGAAAATGTTAGCCAAGAAGATATCGAGAAGATGCTCACCGAAAGAGGACAGGACCAGGTGCATTTCCCCCTGATCTACCAAATTATCCTGATTTCCAGATATTTTTCCGTCAAGTGAATCCCCTCTCGGTGACTGGTAAAGCAACCATGGACGATGTCAAGCAACGACACGATGAGATTATGAAATTAGAGGAGAGTATCGTCGAATTGCACGATTGTTACATCGACATGCAGAATCTCGTCTCAATGCAGGTATTACTCTCTCATTTTGGCCAAAATTATTGCGATTTTTAGGGAGAAACAGTGAATAACATAGAAAGGAATACAGAACATACAGTGGTCCATATCCAACAAGGAGCAACATTGACAAAACAAGCAGTCGAGTATAAAAAAGCCGCAATGAGGAAGAAAGTCTGCGTCATTGGCGGTCTCCTAATAGTTCTGCTTATTCTCATTGCTGTCGCCATAATTTTGGCCATTGTTCTCTCTGGCAAAAAATAAGAAATCTTGCCACTTGTATAGATAATTACGGATGATACATATCAACCTCCTCTCTCTGTCTGGTAGTCTTCACTTACCCGTTGTATATCTCGAAAAAAATAAAGGATTTCCCAATTTTGATCAGATTTAGTTGACATCGATGTGGAGGAGAAAATTTTGTAGGAAAAGGATCAAGACCCCCGCTAGATTCATCTCCATCGTCGCCAGATTTCATTGGTGAGCAGTAGAAGATGTCCATTCCAACGAAAAACTACTGGTCGATACATGTCACAGTCATCAGGAAAGGACTTCCAGTAGACGGTGGCTTGGCACAAAGGAGATTCCGCTGATGTCCCTCCAGAGGCAGCCATGATGGTCGATGGACGTCCCCACTTGTCCTATCTGTCGTCAGTCGACAACCTCCGCCGATATCCGTACTTCGAATCAGATTTGCAGAAGGATTTCGTACTGTCGACAGGGATGTCTTTCTTATCCTCCAAGAAACATCGTCGACGAGAAACGACTGGAAAAATCTCGTATTTACCAGGAATTTTGGCATTTATTTCGCTTCTGGAAGATTTTTTCATTGTTCTCGTGTCTTTCGCTCCGGATGGGTCAAGCATATTCGGCTTTTTCGATTCTACAGGGAGTAGCCAGCCCGCGTCACAAGAACTTCGCCGAAACAAAGGGCATCTTCAAGGGTCCGATTGTGACAAAAATCACGGAGAAGCCAGAAGCGGATGGCAAGAAGAAGGCGGCAAAAGCAGACGATAAATCCAGCTCGGATTTATTTGGACTTGGACTCAGCGACATCTACGGCCCCCGGAGGGTCGACCATTCGACAGAATCCAAGTCTTGGCTAGGTCCGAGTCCCAAAAAGTCAAGCGACACCAAGACGGCCATCTCACCTGGACCGGAAAAGTTTACGGTTCCTCATGACAAGGATGACATGGTGGCTGAGGATTGCAGCAAATATGACACGATCGCAATGATGCCCGCCACTGAGAGTCAAATCTTCCAATTGAAAGAAGACAAGGCGACATCGGGCAAGGACACCCGCTTGGTGACTCCAAAGAAATCGGTGAATAAGAAAAATGTATAACAGCTGAATAAATAATAAAATTGATGAAGCTGCTCTTATTTGTTTTTTGTTTGAATAATCTTTTTATTAAAATCTCGTACTCATACAACATGTTTAACGTGAAAAAAAAATTAGGGGGAGGATTGAACTTACAATAAAACAGACAAAAAATCAGATGGGAGAGGCATTTTGCTAGGTGAATTAGTATTAGTGCTGCACAAGGATTCTACAGGTGAGAAGACACAAGAGACTACGCGGTTTGTTTCGCGCCCGTTGGCGAAAATGAGAAAAATTGATGGAATTATTGGGAAAGAATAGTACATATATGCGCGCATTGCATAGAGAGAAATAATATCATCACAATGGAAAGGGGGAGAAGGAGGGGTTGCTTGCGCGCTTAGAAATCTCCAAAAAAATGCGTGTATAAATGCTCGCCGATCAACCTTTTACCCTACAACGGAGAGAGAGAATATCCTAGATTTTTGTATTAATTCCCAAAAGAACTTGGGAAATAACTCTCGGGTCGGTGCTACAATTAAATTAAAATTTTAAGTACGAAAAATACATGAAAGCATGCTTTTTGAGGGGAGAAAAAAAATTATAGCACCGCCACGAATAACAATAAAAAGTGAGCAGATTGACAGGCTGCCGACCCGAATTAGGAAGGTAGCCGCATAACAAGCTGTCTGGGGTTGGGCTGGGAGACACTAACTAAGAAGACCTACAAACGAAGGGAATGACCCTACTACGTGCTCTTGGCTGGCTCAGGAGCCTTATCCTGGAGGAAGAGTTCGAAATGCACAAGACCAAGGCGAGAAGAGATGTCATGCTCGATGTTGAGAGCGTAGGCACGGCATTCCACAAGGACGAGCTTGTTGCGAGGCAAAGATGTGAATTTTACCATAGCCTGGAATTAAAATACAAATAAATAAGAAAAATTCCAATTACGATAGGTTGCTGGTAATCATCGACGTAGGTGTAGGGATAATAGCGTCCGTCAATTCCAGACTTGGGAAGGTATGTGATCTGGCCGATATTTTCCTTGTCAGCATCATTCTAAAAACACAGATGACTCAAAATAAAATTAAAAAACTCACAGCGCCATCACAGTGAAGAGCAATAGATCCATTCTGGTATCGGTCCTTCACCTCCTCCGGTACAGATCCAGGAGCATAATCAACAGGCTCCCATCCAATCAGACGATTCAATGAAAGAATAACACATGGCTAAATATTTCTTATAAACAATTATTTTATGACAGCGTACCGCTCCGCTCTTGTATCCATACTGAGCTCTGGGTCCGCATCCGTTCTTCTCAAAGATATCCAAGGAAAAGCGGCAAGGCTATAAAATATTATAATAAAATTAATACGAACAAAAAAAATACCTTGTCTCCCTTGGCAATGGCCTGGTTATTCTCCTCTGGACCACAATCGCGAGTACCGTCAGAATCGTTGTAACGACTTAAATAGCTCTCGATCTGCTCAACGTATGGCTTCATTGTAGTCTCGTCCCTCAGATTGTACCTAATGAGAGTCGAATCCGGGTTTTCTTTTAGCCAAGGCTGATATCCAACACCTGAAAAATTACAAAGATTAATGTGTTCTCTTCTTTATCTGGACGTTTCTTTACGTCAACGAACTGTTCGGTCTTTATGACTTCAAAATACAAATCCTTATCATTGCACTCTTAAAACTGCAAATTCTTGAGATAATACCCGTTTCCCGTCTTTGTTAAAAAAAGGTTGTAAACGTAGATATAACTACCGCCTATCTATCCCAATAAAAACACAGAAGAGAACGAGAGTTTGCTACGTAGAGTGACGCTAATAGATAAGAAATATAAGCCACTTATTCAGTCACTGAAAATATGTCTATCAATAGAAATCCAAAACACTACAATTATAAAAATCCCCTCTCGAATTCACTGTTGCCTCTCGAAATAAACTAAAGAATATTTTCGAGAAGTTTCCCACGAAATACTGTTTCACATGGTGTGCTTTTTGGCTTATCGTACTCTCCCTCTTTCCGAGAGACGGCTAACAGCTTCCTAAACGATTTTCTGCCAATCCAAAAAGGAGACTCCAGGCAGACGCTCCCGAAATCGATGTGAATATGGGACCCAGCCCGTGAGAGTGCATGTATGTTTGTGACATCAGCAAAATGCTCAGGAAATTGCCATTAACTGATTACATCAGCCCGTTTGGATTTTGTCTGAAGGATTGGCGACAAATTTCCCTCTTCAGGAGCACCTGCCGCCGGTAGAGGATGAGACGCCGACGAAATTTATTTGATATCCGCTCAAGTGCAAACACAGCTCGGCTCCCAATGTGAAGTTAGCATCAACATGAACAAATATACTCTAAGCGCACCTAGTACCCATCGGCCAGTGGCACCTGTCAACTTGGAGGCAAAGGGCGGCCAATTCGATCAAAAAGAAAAATTCATCTATAAAAGAAATTTTTTGCCTTTCCCGCGACTCGCAAAATAGCAATTATTTCCGTCACTGAAAGAAGAGTGATACCCAGGTCACAGGCAGATCGCTGACCGGTCGACGATCAGCGCACAGGTTTTGCCATTGAAACAACCAATAAAGGTCATTCGACATACCTAAAAACTGGGTCCAGGTTTCACAGTACACACATCGGCATAACAGCCAATTTCGCGATCACACCGATCATAGACAGTGATTGATGGCAAAAGATAGCGGCGCATTATTAATAATTCCCAGAAAACGGCTTGACAGCTTTGCTCTATTCCTTATGCACGCGAAAGAGGCTTCCTAAAGAGCCGTCGTAAAAGGGGTGCCCCATTTAAAGCTGACATAATGACCTGCATTTATGTGGATGTTCTTGGCAAACTAAAAATAGAATAAATATCCCTTATCTGCTCGAAATTTCCCGAAAAATTTGAACCATAAGTCATTTTTTATAATAAATTTACCCCCTGTCAAGCTAATTCTTTGAAAGAGCTTACGTTTACTCAAACCGCAGACAGAGACAGAAGCTCACATTTCCTCTAACCACTTCACTGTTTGCCCTGATTTCGGCGCGACAAATAGAGTCGTCCGCTGCCAGCACCACCGCGGGCTTTTGGGTAATTTCCCTATGTGTGCCTGCGTCACATTCTCCGAATGGGTCCCCTGGATTCCCCAAGGGAGCCTCGCATTGAATTGTGCATTGCAAAGCTTCGACCCGTTCAGCTCAATTTGAAAGTGCGTCAACAGATCTGACGCAGGAAACGTCATAGAATGCTCAAATAGATCACTGCCTAAGACCTTTTTTTATTTGCGCCGCTCTCATTTTTTGCCAATCAACTCAAATTGAGCTATTAGCTCAACCCGGGCCGAGAAAGAGTCGGCGCAGCCGGTAAGCTGATTAGAACGTGCACAAGCAATTGTTCTTTGCCCGAGAGACGTCGCAAAAACGAAACATTTAAAAATTCTAAAAACCAAAACAAAGTTCATAAAAACTAACCGGGGTTAATTCCAATAATTGTTCCTTTTCCATAAAAGCGCGGCACTTTAGGATCTAACGTATTGAGGAAAATGGCGAGGCAAGCAATCCAGAAAGCGGCCAATAAGGCATAGAAAATTATGTAGAATACAATAATTTGACCTAAAAATAATATTGTCAAACATTTATAGAAAATTACACTTACACCATGATTTCGCGGTTCTACCAAGGACTGTGCCACGATCCTTATTGTAAAGGAATTTTTTGAAGGTATCATCATAGTCGGGCTTCTTCTCTTTACCATTCATTAGCTGAAAATGAATATTTATAAATTAAATAAGGAAAAATAATAAAAAGGCGCTGGATAAACTTATAAAGCATCATCCAGGTTGCCTAAACACGCCCAGATGCTACTTTGAATTAATCATGAACATCCGACATGAAATGTGCATATGCATAGAAAATGGATGATAGCTTCTTTTTCTATCCATACAGACTGCAAAGAAACACTTGGAGGAGAGAAATCGTGGCAAAACGAAATAGATGCGAGCAATGGAAATACACTACTGACGAATTCTCGCCTTGCTGAATCTGATTAGAATTCAATGGGGAATTGTTTCTTTTGAGGCGATGGGCAACGTTCTAAAAAAGAAAACGAACGAATCATCTGAAAACGGATGCGATTTGAATAGAAAGAAACATTCCAGAACACATCAGATGCCTAAAATGACAAAAAAAATCATAAACACATCATCCTCATACAATTTAGCTTTTTTCGCTGTTTATAACTTTTTCTCCATTTTCAATTAATTTACAAGTTCCCCAAATCATTTTTGGTCGCCAGAACATAATACACCGCTGGCTGTTTACGCTTCAACAGCGAGTAGAGGACACTACAAGATAATATCAGCCGTTTCAAGGCCCACTAAATTATCGAGCAAAAACGCCGCTGAATCTTCAAGCCGCATCAAAGAAAGGAGGAAATCAATTGTAAAAAAACGAACCGTGGTATTTTCTTCGATGGCATTATTTCCCTTGGACATGGTGCTAAGCTGCTGAGGGAGTCGCGTTGATGAGCAGCAGACGTGTAGCGACCAGCCGATTACCCAAACAGAAACCGCTCGACGGCTGTCTGTCGAGAAGCTGCAATAAATAAAATCTATATGAGAAAAATGAAGAGTAAAGAGCACTTTGAGAGAATTGGAAGATTATTAGCTAATAATTATATCAATTTTTAGATAATTTTCTTTTTGCCAATATTGAAAATGGTGTTAAAATTATGTAAAGCAGTAAAAAATGAGCAGAAAGAGAACTTGGAGTGCAGAAAAATTATGGAAAAAGGGAAAATGAAATTTCTCGTGTGATCAAAAATTTCCTTTCTGCGTATAGATTCGGCAAAATTATGAAAAAGCCAAATTTTATTGAATCTTCCCCATTTTTCAGCTGCTGCAACATCAAGAATAAAGTGAAGAAGGAGTAATCGAAAAGAGGAAGCGACTGGAAGGACGAACACAGGCAAGAGATAAGAAATTATGGGCAGAAGACTACCTAATCAATAGGAGCCAATGATCCACCACACTGATTGGCATCAGGTTCGCATAAAATTTATACTGGCAGATAAAAAAAAGAATAAGAAGATTAGCTAAAGAAAATCAATTATAAAATGGTCGTCTGGCACCGTCTACCGTATTGAAAATAGCTTCAAAGTGGATCGGCAAACAGAACAAGGACGTCATTGCAACTGACTCCCGGAGATTTTTAAGAGAAGAAGAAAAAAAAGCCGAGAACATTCCGACCGGTAGACAATTAGCAACATTGGAGCTCTTTCTCTTATCAGTTGCGTTTTTATGATGGAGCTGGAGTCAACGTCAGGGGAGAATATAATTTTTCGACAAAAAGATAGAGAGAGAGACTCGAATTGTAACAATTGAAATGAGTAACTCGCGCGGAGGAGGAAATTGTCTAGACAAGCTGACAAAAATAAAAAAAGAAGGAGAACAGCTAGAGAGGACGTTTATGGTAATTTGGCAAGGCATGGGGCAGAGATTAACGAGATTCGGAGCTTGTCAAAGAAGGCTGCTTGGCTGAGACGAAGGACAAAAATTGAGGGGACAGATGGACACGGACAGAAAATTAATGGAAATGGAAAAAGAAAAGTCGACTTGCTGCGCAGACTAAAAACGACAATTTCTCAATTTTTAGATCTTTTAACAGTGAGATTTTCGGCATTTTCAGGCAATTTAGTTTCTGAAAGTTGTAATAATACAGAAATAATTTTAGATTGGATTTTTGAAAGCCGAAAATAGGAAGACGAAAAATAATGGCTGGCAGCAAGCTGCAACCTCGATTTTTTTCAGGTTTTTAGATAAAATAATCGACGTTTTTCATTGTACAATACTAGCAAAGAATAAATAATATAGCAGTAGCTGTAAATAATTTTATAGAGATCAAAAATAGCAAGAAAAACGGACAACAGGTGAATTTTCACGCCCTCTTGCTTCTTTTTCATTTTTTTCAAATAAAGAAGTCACACCGGTTCTCATTTCAAGAATTGCAGAGTTTTCCTCGCCATTTGCGGACTAATTTTTGAATAAAAGAATCAATAATGAGGTCAAAAATCGTGGAGAAAAAAAAGAGGATGTAAAATCTTCGTCTGGCAAGATGTGAATCTTTAAAGCAAACATTTAACGGGGAAGAAGAGAAGGTCTCCGAGTGCGCAACTTCTCAAATCGATGTGGCAGCCTCAATGGAATTACTTCTCCCGGCACCCCCTCGGCCATTTTGCTGCCATTTTTCGGGGGTTCCCCAACTGGGGAGAAGGCCAATAGAAACTACTCAAATTATGCGAGGATATAGCCAAAAAAAATCAATTTTTTTCCGAATTTTTGAGAATAACCCTGAGGCTGGAGATTTTAAACTTTGAAACTAAAAATGGAAAGCAGCTACTGGCTAGCTACGTCACAGGGCCACTGAAATCAATAAAAGCTCAACAAGCGGGGAGCTTGTGAATGCCACGGGGGGACGAGCAACTGCCTTGGCTCTCCTATTTCACTCCTCCTCTCAAGGAAAGTGGAGGAGAGGCCGACTTTAAAGAAGAAAGGGTCAAGCTTGGGTAGGGTAGACAGGAGAAGAGAAGAGAGAGCGCGCGATTTGCGCAGACTCTATGGGGTAGCCCCCGCCCCTTGGCAGGAACAAAAAAAACGAACCCACTTTGTTTATAAATGTCTCCCTCTCTCTATTTATTTGACTCATAATGAATCAGAAGAGAGAAAGAGAGAGAACTCTGCTGCTGGGGGGAGGTGATAACAACCAGCTCGGGGGTTTATTGGCAGAAGAAAAGAAGCCAGAAGCGGGGGGAGATCATTTAGGAGCTCAAAATATTAGAAAATAACAAAAAATTGAGGAAAAAACTTGGAAAATAGAGAAGTGGGTCTTGCACCCTCGGCAAATCGGACAACGGCCGAGATTTTACGGGTGGCAAAGGGATTGTTGACATTGCCAAAAAGACTCAACCACACTAAAGCCCCCGATCGGTATCCTGCGAGACGAACAGCTGCTCCCGAGCACGTCAGAGAGACTCCCTGACGCAGTGAGTTCGCGGGGGTCCACTCTCTCTCGTCTTCTCCCGTTCCCCCCAAAAATAAACCATCTTTTATTGTCCAACACAATTATTGTCTGCTTATCATTTAGCCTCTTCTGACGGTGGCAGTGGGATCCGATAAAGAGAAAGGGCTCTGATCTTCTGATCTGGAGGTTTTATGGCCCGGCTGCGGAAGGTCAAAGTGAGTTCTGATTCATACAGGCGAGTCATCTGGGAAACAGAGAGAGGGAGAGTCTTCCCCCGAATCGATTTCCGTATAGATTTATTACCACCCGAAATGACGTGGTGTCTTTTCTCTTTTTGAACGTGAAAAGACCAAAAGTAACCGAGCGTAATAAGCGAGTTCACTTATCAAACTGCCATCTAGAGCTCATCAAAAGGGTTCAGATAACAGAAGAGGACTTTTAGAGACCGCAGGCATTGACGTCACAGGGGACAAAAAGGAACGGAAGTACGCGTAAAAATGGGGTAATGCCGAGATCTTACGGGTGCGGGAGGACAAGTCCCCAATGGCTCCCGGGCGCTTTCGTTTTTTTTTTCCGGAAGAGAGTGCCAGCCAGCGGGGAACACACATGGGTCCCCAATTTTGGCCCGATTCAATAACTCTACACAATTCTTGTGTGGAAATTGAGAGAACGGCCATCGGGTTAGTCACTGTCTAATTTGATACGACTACACCTATTCCAGCACCGGAAGATGGTCTAAAACAAGTAATCAAGTGGAAAATGGCGGGGAGAGGCAGCCAGCAGCTAATATGATAGGAAAGAGCTGTTATCGTCTCGACTTCAGCTTGAAAAAGTACTACAGGTTGCAGCCGCTAGACGGAGTCAAAGGATTTTGGCCTTAGAAGATAGCCACAAAGACAATGATCTGACGTAAATTCTTATCTCAAAGAAGAAAATTCGACAGTTGCAAATAAAAAAAGATATGGCACCACGGATGGACCCAATAAAGACAAAAATTTACAGGGGAAGGCCTGGGTAACCTACCCGGGAAACGTACGAACAGTTGGGAGGACAAATTCATTTGGAAAACATGTCGCCTTCAGGCGTCGCCCTCCCCACCATTCTCGCCGGCGATTGCTGGGATAAATTCAATAAGTTCCATCAAAAACAAGATGAGTGGTGTAGTTTCCGCCTGTCGCCATTATCAATTGGCCGCCGTCCCGCCGTCGCGTCTCGTCGATCATTACTCGATCATTTTTCTCTCGATTTATGTCCTATTGAAAGCGACATATTTTGAGAAATTGCCACACGACGTGGAGAGGAGGGAACGAGACAGGAAAGTGACCAAAGGTGACAAGGACAAGGGGAGGCTTCGACCTCGACGGGTCGGGTAATTGACAGCCGGTTTTGGCACCCTCTCTTTTTATAAATCCCGTGATGAAAATAGACAAAATGAGTTGAGAGAAGGCTGCCAGCCGGGAGTTTTGACACAGCTGGTCGCCCGACTCGAGATGAGTTATTTGAGGCGCCAAGAGGATGGTAGTACATCATGACAACAAGCATGGAAAAAAGGAAGAAGAGAGCAGAGAAGGAACCAAAAAGATCTGATATCTCCTCAATTTTATGTCCAAAAGGGGCCACTTCTTCCCGGTACCGAGATTTTACGGGTGCTGAAGATTGTTGACGAGTGTGGTCGCTTGACAAGAACTCGACGCGGAAGTCGCCCACAACTTAATCCCTCAAAAATATAACTGGGACCCGGGACTCCCTAGGGCAATTCGACTTTATTCGTCGTGATGTATTTTGACGTCACACGCGCTTGAAGAATCCAGGGGCAAATTCGCAGAAAATTTGAGAAAGGCCAAGGAGCAAGGAGATCTTAAAAAGACCTGAAAATGGGGGAATTATAGGCAAAAATTGTAAGGCGACAAATCACAAGGGGGAGGAGATCATTTCGCGTCTGAACAAAAAGAGAACATCCGCGCAAGCTCAGAGGAGGAGGAGAGAGACACGGGAGGAGAGGGAGATGGAAAACGATCAAATTACGCACAGTAGAAGGAGATGGAAGACGGGAGAGATTGGAGAAAGTCGGGTATTTTCCCCTCGCCGTCGGCAGCTGCCGACATGTGCTTACTATTATAAACAGCGGGGTCCGAAGACGGGGACGCCGAAGCAGAGAAAGACAACCGGAAGGCAACACTCCAATTGATTTAGAGAGAAGGGAAGAGGACAATACTGACCTTTATAGGAGAAGATAAGGGACCAGGACAAAAGGCGGACCAGTGACCGATCAGTCGACTACGGACAACAAAAGGATTCCCCTAAAAATACCAGGCTATCAGGGGTCGACGAGCAGAAAAAGGGCTGTAGATGATGTTTGATCAGGAGGTCTTATCAGTGAGGAGGAGAAGGATGTTACTCACATAGGCGGCTAGTGGGAAAACAACAAGCTATGGGGATAAAACAATATCTATAGAGGGGTACAGAGAGGACAAACAACATCGAGGCTGCACCAGAAAATTGGATTAGACTCTTCCTTTTGCAAAAATGGGCAGTTGGAAACGGTGACTTTCCCGGATTACTTGACTGTATTCCGGAGGTAACCGAAGTCTCCTCCCCGACTGCAATACTCTGGCGATTTCAGTGGATCCAGAAATATGATAGTCCTCGCTGGTACTCAATTAGCCTATTGTCCGAAAATGTAGAGAATAAGCCAAGATTTGAATTTGTGGACAGTGGTAGGAAAATGAAATGTGTCGACCCTTCCGGGTGACAGAACAATCCGCCTGTCCTTTTCTTCCCCGCTTGTTTTTGTCTCATCTTTCTCAAAAGTTCAAGAGAATTGCACTTTGAAAAGCGGATAAAAATTAAAAAGGTTGATGCTGGGAAGTCGAGAGAGCTGGAGATCAGAACTGTCGACCAAGGGAGATGTTTTGGAAAGGGAAGACATTCTGTTTTTCTGTTTTAGGATCTGTAGAGGCCGATGTTTTTTGTATGACACCGAGGTGTTTATCCGCTTCCCTCAAAAATAAACAAAAAATGGAAGTAAACAGAGAATTCGGCTCTTTTCCAAGGAAATTTTGTCACTGGCAGTCACAATAAAAGGTGGCAAAGAATCTCCGACTTTTGTTTCTGTCGCCTGTTTGCCAAGGAACACTGCTGCCAAAGAAAATTTTGAATAGAGGAATTCAAAATGATCGGAGAAACGAACGACGTCTCTCTCTCATAACTGACCGAGAGCATATACTCGCGAGAGGGACAAAAAGAAGAGCCGAGAGGGAAGGATAGCTGCGAAAGTGCTTGAGTCTCAAGTGGCAGATGCTATGTTCTGGGTGCGCAAACACGACCTTGGCAGAGACACTAACCCGGGAAATGAGACAGAGATGACAATGAGGATGGAGAATGGAACAAATGGGCGAAGATCCTCGATTTGTTCCTCGATCACAGAGAACATGCGACCGATGACCGTCGACGGGGACATCCCCAGGGGTGCCTACGTCTAGGCGAGATTGCGTCGACTGGGCAAAGCGCCAAGATCGTCGGTCTGCCGTTGCCTTTCTCCAGTAGTGGCTTCAGTCAGCTCTGGTTTTCACCTTTTCCCATTAAACAGTTCCCGGAATACAGGAGGAGAAGGGATGCCCAGGATTTGGAGCAAAGATCGACATCTCCAGATTACTAGAGAAGATGGACAAATGAAGAGAAGACCTTCAGTTGATCTCGGCGAGAGAATCCCCCATAATCTTTTCGACAGTTCAAAAGTAGCGCTACACTTTTGTACAGCTCCCCCCAGCCAAAAGTGATCAAAACAACAATGCCCCGCGAAAGAGAGCGACAGACAGCTCACTTGTCTATACAGATCCGCCAATAATATCTGCCCGCCCCTTTGAGATTTCAAAATATCCCTTTGACAGAAGATCATCAAAGTACCAAAAGAATAGTCGACATCGATTAAAGGGGAGAGTATCCTTAGAAGAGCCGTGTGTCGCCGGGGATATGCCAAGACCACTTGTGCCCGTTCAAAGATTTATAGAATTGGAGCAGCTTCCGGCAAGGTCCACGGGGGAGAGAGAGCTAATACAATTTTTCTCGTTCAATTCCCTCTATTGGACAAGAGAGAGAGAGGGAGCAATTAATGGAAGAAGAAGAGGAACCGGCAGCAGTGGGGAATGTTTGTCAACTGTGGCTCGATGACCCGTTACTTGGCAACCGGCACTTTTATGAGGGAAAATGGAGGCGAAAGCTTTCGTGGTTGGCAATCTCTGCCCGCTTGCAGTCACTTCTGTCGTTGACAAGATTTCAAATTTCGCAGCTGGGGTCATGTTATTTTTGTCGTCTATTTCCCAATCTGACGCGGGGGAAACCCTTTGTGACTCATTTCGAGGGACATCCCCGATGTCCAGGACAGGTCACTCGGCCCGTCTAGACAGCTTTGCCCTTTTTTTCCTCGGAGGGAAAGATCAAAAAGCGATAGTTTTACCTACGAGAGACGACGACGGCTGCCGCCAACCTTAAATCATACGGCAAACAGGCAGAGAGAAGCCGGGCAAACAGCTCAACTTCTTCTAATCTATTCTTCACTCTGCTCCTGCTCATCATGTACAGTATTTGACAGGGGAACGAGTGGGTGGGAAAAAGAGTTCTTTGACTGGGTGTGGAGGAGAAAAGTTTGATTAGGGCGGACAAGATCAAGATTTTTAAGTGGCCAAAGCTAAGTTTTTCCACTTGAAAAAGCACAATCTTTACGTGGTTACGTTGAGAGGTTATTTATATACACGGGGGAGGAAATCGACCTCAGAAAAAAATGTGTGTTTGAGTTATTAGAGAGAGATACACGTCAACTCAACGCAAATGTTCTTTGCAAGTTTGAGGACGAAGCTCAAAGACTTTAGGGAGGGAATCTTTGTACTGTCGCCCGTGGTCCTGCGGCTCAAGTTCGGTACCTCCGTTTCAGACGACTGGGGACTGTAATCCGCCAACATTCTGCCTCTTCTTGGCACATCTTCCAGAGAGGAAGCCAATTAACGGTAGCTCCAAGAAGGAATTGACAGCCCTCCCAATAAATTTTGAACGATTTCTAATCAGCTTTTCATGGGATTTTACTAAAATTCCTGGGGGTTTACCGATAAGAAGCAGAATTGTCTTGATCTCCCCAAATTCTTATAAGGCCCTTCAAATTTCCCAGGAAGTGAAGGGAACAAGCAGCTCTATTCAAAAAGAGCCGGGTGTTGTTTATCCCGGGGGCAAAACCAATCAGACTTTGCATTTTCCCTAAACTAAACGAAGATGTTTACTAGTTAAAAAACGGGGACTAATAACTATACGGG
Organism: Oscheius sp. DF5033; assembly: GCA_964036215.1. NCBI lineage: Eukaryota > Metazoa > Nematoda > Chromadorea > Rhabditida > Rhabditidae > Oscheius > Oscheius sp. DF5033. Next base: position 3,528,095 of record CAXIWN010000011.1, read on the forward strand.
GCTGTGTAGTCAAATTCTTGTATTCAAGGAAGACGAGGTGGCGCGGCAGCCGCGGGTGTCTCCTGTCATTGCGTGTTTCTTTTTTGGCAGTCGAAAATATTATAAATATGTTGATGGCGGCAGGATATTTTTAAAAGGGTCAGCATATTATTCACAGACAGTCGTAAAGTGGATTTTTTACACGGAAGGGACACAGCTGAATATGTCTAAATTAACCGGGGGACAGGTGCCGACTGCAACTGGAGAGGCTAATTGCTCGCGGCTGACAGCTGGAGTGAATTAATCAAAGCAAATTGACAAAATGGACCCATGTAAATAACAGAAGATGAACATATCAAATGGCGAACAAAACAGGAAACAGGGAAATTACGATTTATGAAGTGTTACAAGAAGAGATGGATGGGCGGAATTGAATGTGACAGGTAAGGGGGTTTCCCCCGTCAAATTCAGTGGAAGAGTGAGAGAAATTTCGAGAACAATGGATACACCGGAAGAGAGATGCTATGAATCAATTGAAATGGCGATATCCCATAACAGGTCAGCGGTGTTCTCTCCCTGGAATGACCCGTGCTTCGTACAACAGACTTTCTCACAAAACTAGAGGAAAATGCGGAGGTCACGGTCCATTTAATGACCACGGAAAATGACTGGGAAAATGGCGATAAAACAGAGGAAAATCACCCCCGATTTCCCCTTTAATAATCTCATTAAGATCGACTCGGTTGTAAGGTCATCGCCCAGTCGACAACGAGATAAGATGACGATTTTCACACCTAGAACAAAAATAACCCGTCGCTTCTCCACAAATAAGGCGAGCTGAGCCAATGCGGCAATTTGGATGGACCCCTTCCATTAAGTGTTCCCCTCAAAATTTATGCAAAAAGGGGCCCGAAGGACCAGCGGCCGGGCTGTGAGCACTGACGGGTAAGCAAAAGGCTAGCTTATTGATTGGCTGTGTGTCTCTCTCGGGCTGCCAGCCGCTGGCCGCCCGATGGTCGTGGTAGATGGCTGCGGAGGAGACACATAAGTACACGTTAAAGGGTCATCATCAGTGTGGGTCTGGTTGCGACTGAGACTGACAGCTAAAAATAGACAAAGATGGGTCGGAAAAGGCAAGGCACACGGTATGATCGGGCGTCTAGGCCTCGAATTATTACACTCATCGGGTAATGGCTGAGGGGAGGAAGCTGTTTTCTGCGCTGAGGGCACTGGTCAGCCAAACCTCCCGGAGTATCCAAATTCTTTTTGAGAAAGGCCCAGGAGAATGAGCAACATTCAAGAGTCAAAACAAGTATTTTTTTCTCAGAAAACAGTCGAAGAGAGGCCGAGGAGGCAGATCGCCGTCGCCGGTCGACCCCAGCTTCTGCTCATCTGTGACACTGACGATTGTGATTAGATTTCCTATCAAATATACTACTTTCACACCAAGTCTTCAGGCTTCACAAACATCCATCTGATTCTGTAAGTTTAATCCACGTCTTCTGTTCACAGCGGACTTGGAGGTGATGTCGAGAAGGTCGACGTCGAGGAGATAGACTACGACTGAAGGTCTTGCGCCTTTCATTTAGAAGTTCTTTCATTGAATTGGTTTTTTATTTTTTGCAAGATACTTTCAGTTCAGATTCTCATTTTTCAAATATGCAATTCCATTCAACTCCAATCATTCTCCCCATTCATCTCCCCTAGGTCATCAAAGCTGACGCCCTATCAATCACTATTCACTCCACCTGCTCTGACTCACTTTGCTCAGTTTCCAATAAAGAGCATCTCTTCTGGTTGTCTTCTCTCCCCCGCCTCTTGAGAAACATCAAAGAAAAGGACAAAGAGATTAGGCGGTCGTCGTTAATTCAGCTGCGTCATCAGTTGAAAATTATTCACAAGCTTCAAACTAAAGCAACTATTGTCTGTCACTTCAACACAATAGAGAGAATGGGGAGAATAAAACGTTTATTTATATATACACCAAAAAACAGTATCACAGTTGTAAAAACCCTTAGAAAAAGACGACAAATATGCACGAGATTGAAAGAAGATTGGGGGAAGATCGAGATCATCATGACATTCCTCCCCATTTGAAGTAGGAACCCCAAGAGCCTGTTGGCGGTGAAGTTGAGCCATCTGAAAATAGGAAAATCGTTGAAAAATCCCAAAAAATTTATTATAAATTGGGGCAAAACCCAAGAAAAGTCATGCTAAACCCCAAAATCGAAAAAACGTTACCTATACTGCCAGGCCATCCAATCATGTCTAAACGTCTCGTTTTCCAGTAAAAATTTAAAAAAAAATATATAAAAACCGTACCATGTTGCGCAGCTCTCTGTAGAATGTGTATTTCCTCGTCCGATAGTCGTAGCATCGTATTCAATATCGGGATCAGTTGACATTTCTCAGCGGCAACTTTCTCCGGTGTCAAGAATTTAATAATGACATTTTTAAGATATTCCGTATTTTCCAAGTGGCTCTTTCTCTCCTCATTTCTTTCAAGTCGTCGAATTTCTTCCTTCAAGCATCGACTCTGTTCAATCAGTCGGCCATTGGCTGCCTCGCTCTCATTCAACAGCGACGTCGTGTGTTCTGCATGTTTCCTCAGACGGAAGACTTCGTCCATCAACTCGGAGATATTCTCCATAGTCGGCAGGGGTTTCAACATCGCCTCGTTGGATTCTTCTCCAAAGAGGACATCCTCCAATGAGCGGTCTTCTTGTGTCTGTTGATGGCTTGTGACACTGTCCGGGGAGTGTCGTCTAGGCTCGTCAAATTCACAGACTTGTGGCTGGACGGCGGCTACTGGAGCCACTCGGACTGTCTTCTGCTCTCGTCTACTTTCGTCCAACTGTCGACTCAGCTCCTCGCGTTTCTCCTTCTCTTCCAGCAATTGCTTGTTCAGTTCATCCATCGTCTCTTCGAATCTGTTTCTCTCAAATTGGAGCAGAGTTTCTGACTATAATTTTGAATATTATTTCAATTCAAAAAGTCGACAAACCTTGAGGATGTCCTGTCGGAGAAGAGCCTTCTCATTGTCCGCCTCGCCCAGTCGCTGACTCGTCTCCGTCAGTTGTGAAACCAAATTCTCAAATTTAATTCGATAAGACCGTAATTCATCCAATCTAAAACCATAAATAACCCGTCAAATATCCGCCTACGAATTGCTCAAAGCCGTGTGAAGTTCATCCGCCTCTCGTCGCTTTGTCTCCAAGTCGGCCAGAGCCGTCGTCGTGCGCTCTTTGAATCGTTCTAGCTCGTCGTGTTTTGTCGCCAGTTCTTTTTTCAGTATCTCATTTGCCGTTTTCAATTCGGCTACCCGTGCTTCTAACTCGTCCGTCTTTGTCTTGTCGGCCGCCTCTTCTTCCGCTGCCGTCGACTTCTTCTGTTCTAGTACAAATCGAGCCCGAGACTAAAGAAATCTCCTTTTACACCGAGAATAATCCAGAAATTACCTTGAAATTCTCATATTCCTGTTCAAGTTCTTTCATTCTTGTCTGCCCGTGGTTTTTGTCCTCGCGAAGACGGAGATTCTCATCTCGCAGAGCTTCGCTGACCTCTTCCAATGCGGCTACTCTCGCCTGACTGGCGGCCAGCTCTCGTCCCAGTCCCAGTCGCTCACTTCCTTGATTTTCCATCAAGCCATTCAGTTGATCTTTCAACGAGGAGATCTCCTGTTTCTGTTGGGAATTGGCAATCTGGGATTCTGAATGAAATATTGGAGGAAAATAGCCAGTCGATTACCACAGAGATCATTTGACAATTTTTGAATTTCTTGTTGGAATTTGCGACGATCTTCGTCTAGATCCATTTGAGCACTTCGAGACTCTTCCAGTTCGGAGCGAAGTGTTGTCATTTCCGTTTCAAGGGTCTTGGTCGACGCCTTGGAGGCTGCCAGGTCTTTTTCCAATACTCGGACCTGGAAAAACGTGTCAATTTCCTTCTAGACCCGAAGTTATGAAGAAAAGGGAAAGAGCCTTGTAAGATTACCGCACCTTTTTGGCATAATCTTCAATTTCCAGTGAGAACATATCAGCCGTAGATTTCTGATCACGAAGTGCCGCCAATTCGGCCACCTTATCCTCTAATTGAGATGACAATCCATGCATTTCCTCCTTCATAGTCGATATTTCCAATCTAAGTGAAGTGACCTACAAACCAGTTGTGAAAAAAGACATCTATGAATATATCGACTTCATCCGTCAAAGAGGGAATCTGCTTCAATTCGCCTTCCAATTCTGTTACCCGAGCTCGAAGCAGTAATTCTGTTGCTGTTGGCTGGTCTGATTGTTCTTGAGTTGTCTAGAAAATTTGGACTAGAAACGAAGAATGGGGAGATTACCTCAATGAGAAAAGACTGCTTTGTCTCGAGTTCTTCTACTCGTCGACAGAGGCGAGCATTCTCTGCTTCTAATTTTTTCGTCTGTTCTGTTACTGTTTCTCCATCTTTTTCTGCTTCTTCCTGAAAAATAGCAGATGCAATTCAGATTCAAAATTCATATTCGGATAATAATCTCAAGAAAGTACAGAAATCAATGATACTGACCAATTTCTGTCGAAGCCTGTTGATCTCCTCCTTATTCTCCTTTCCATGAACCAGTTGCTTCTTGACAAATTTGATGAGATCTTCTTTACTCAACGCATCCAACTGCAATCCCATTGAAATGCTGACTGAATGGACAAGAGCAAACCTTTGACGTGGCAGTCGCCATGGTGGCAACGACACGGCCGAAAACGAGAGAATCACACTGAAAATGGGACCATCTACGGGAAGAATTTAGAGTAGAAAAGAAGAAAAATAACGAAAACCCCAAGAAAGTGAGGGAAACTACGGAGAAGCGACTTGGAGTAACCAATTTGGATGACGAAAATTTGACAGAAAAATGTCAACTGGTCAAAATCAGGCAGAAATTCCGAAAGCGATCAACTTTACACGTTGAAAAGTTCCGATTTTGCCACATATTCAAAGCATCTTGGCGGTAAACTGGCTCCAATCGCAAAGGGCAGCCTTTAATTTGGGTTGATATCAGCTGGTCGAGGGGACGGAATGCGGAAATCTTGACCTCATTTGGTAAATTGACGATTCATTCAATTGCTGGGAAATAAAATTGGAAATTTGGCTGGATTTGAGCGGGGAAAAAGAGGCACCAGGGAAGGCAGGAGGACATGTGGATGGTAGAAAGATCTTATCGGAACCTGGCCCTTTCTAGAAGTTTATTTGGGGACAAGACAATAAATGACTGGCTTAAACACTCTATTCTGTGGGGAAATGTCAGAAGGACTGATCCTGGTGGTAGAGAATATTGACTCCCGGTGATGGAGAGCCATTACAACAGGGTAATCTAGAGCAGAAGATCCTCTCCTAGCAGCTGTTTGAGAATATCTAATAATAAAATCTAATAATAAAAGAACGTAATGTTCCTGTTTGTTTGTTTGTCTGTCCATATAAGACGCGCGGGGTCAGGGTTCGATCCCCGCCGCGGCCTAACTTTTTGCTTTTTTGCCAAATGGGTTGTCTATACTTAATTAGTCTTTTTCTTTTTTTTCTTAAAGTTTTCGCTGTGGGACCCGTTCGTGGTGGGACCCCAACCAAGCGACCAAGGTTCGGATCCCCAGTAATGTCATAATGACAGATTACGCCCAATTAATCTTTTTCTTTTTTTTCTTGAACTTTTCGCTGCGGGACCCGACCCAAACGACCAGAGTTCGAACCCGCCGGAACCAAAATTTTTGCTTTTTTGCCAAATGGTTGGGCTATGTCTAATTAGTCTTTTTCTTTTCTCTAGAAGACCGTTTTCGTTGCAAGACCCTAAGTTCGGCTCCCTTAGGGATCAAAAAATCCTGTTTTTTTCTTTTGACTTCTCTCACTTCTCAAAGTGTTTCTAAGACTATTTTGCGTAGTTTTACCTTGCACTGAGTAAATCTCACTGAATTAATCGGCGATATCGGGCCTCTTACGAGAATATGCTTATCTTTCGACTTCTTTAGATGAGGCCAGTAGAGAGATTCCCTTCTCACTACAAGCGAATCCATAGCTTCGAGGGAATCACTACGAGGGCCATTGGGAAGGGGGAACGAGGTCCGGAGCGACCCGAAGGGGAGCGACGGGCCGAGTGGACACGCCAGCGCGCGGAGGGACCACTACGAGGGCCATTGGGAAGGGGGAACGAGGTCCGGAGCGACCCGAAGGGGAGCGACGGGGCGAGTGGACACGCCAGCGCGCGGAGGGACCACTACGAGGGCCATTGGGAAGGGGGAACGAGGTCCGGAGCGACCCGAAGGGGAGCGACGGGCCGAGTGGACTAAAGCCCTCCGGCGAAGCCGGAGTAGCTACGGGGGCCTTGGAGTGGCTGCGTACCAATGAAATAGATACCATGCAGTTTCTGTCATTGGAAGTAATTTGAATTTGTTTACTAAAATGGAGCTGGACTTCGACCACGTGGGGATGGTCATCGAGGCCTTGGACGATCCCCGTTCGGGAGCGAGGTCCGGCTCGAGCCGCAGGCGAGGGCCGGGGCGAGCGAACTAAAGCCCACCGGCGAAGCCGGTGTTTTCATACGGCCTTGGACCCATGTCCAGGAGCCGCGCGCCGTAGGCGCGCGTAGCGACTGGTTTCTCTAAAAGTGGACATTCTGAGGCAAAAGTTGTATGACCCTCCCGCCCTGTCGACAAGTTCTATTTGCCCTGAGGTCGATGGCTTCCATCTTTTCCGACATGACCATAATCAATAAATAATTCATATTCACACATATTTACATCAAAAAAATCTTTGGCAGATTTGAGCAGAAAGCATACCTGACTATAAATAAATATTATGACAAAATATAATGACATTCAATTAGAAGGCTGAGGTGAAATGGGATGGTCACTGACTCGCTTGACATTTTCTTCTAGTCGACGTCGAGAGCGAATCTCCCTGTCTAAAGCTTTGGTCAAGGCATTGACTTCCGATTGGAGATTGGATAACTGATCCTTGAGAGAATAGACTGTGTCCACAAGGCTCCTGAAGGGAAATTACTGCAAACTCGAAGGGAACTTACTTTTCTTGGATGACGACTTCATCTCCGACCATTTCTTCTATTAGGAGTTTCTCATTTTCGGCGACAATGAGCTGTGGCTGTTGATAAGTGGGCAATGCGGTTTTGCCCGACGTCAGACCGCAGTAGCCTTCGACTATTTTCAGGAGGACAGCGTCATCGGGGTCGACAATGGGGACAGAGGCTGAAGGAGAGGTAAAAAGGAATAGAGGATGGCTTACTTTCTTTTCTCATTTTGACAGTTCGTTTGCTGGTGGCATTTTCGGAGCTATTGCACCGTTGAAGAGGAGCTGGGCGGACGGAGAAGGACTTCTGGCGATGGAGACCGCTAGCTGGAATGTTTTTGATCAATGACGACTTGATGTGGTCGATGTCGACCCCGCCGTCGATCATGATGTCAAGTAGACCGTAGAGGACTGGGGGACATCAGTCCACATTAGCGTTATCTATCCATGTCACTACACCAGAAAAGCGACGAAACTTACTGAATTCAGGAGATCCAATGGAATCGTCATCTGGTTCAGGAACAAATAGCCCCAGCTCATGGTTCATTTTCAACTCTGTGCCACTTCTGAACTCTTTTTTTTTCCCGCAATTTTCTCCTAATAAACTCACGTCTTCTTCTCCCTTGGTCTGACAACTGCCGTCCTTTCATCATAACCAAAAGGAGATACTCCAGTCTGAATCCTCTTTATTTCTGGTATTTGCTCTTTTTACCGGACTAATAGGTTCATATCTGTATTGATGAGGCGTCCTCTGTTGAGGAGTCGGTGGTCTGGCCGTCAAGATTTGATTATTTTCAACTTTGGCTCCATCCATTTGTAGAAATGCTTTGAGCCATTCTTCTGGCTCGATTGTGGCCAGAAATAGATCTGTTTCTAAAATATTATCGTCTTTTTTATCCGAAGATGGCCAAGTTACCTCCATTGACAATCTCAAATCCACCGTCTTGCCTTTTCACAAATAAATTAGACACAGGAATTTTTGAGATTAGGCTGTAAGCATTGCTAGCAGCTATTTCCATTAGGAGAATCATTTTTGTGAAGACTGCAACACATCTGAAGATTTTTTGTTCTGGGGAATAAAATTCAGCCACCTTTCTTTTTCTACGTCGGATTGAGTAATTGTAACAATTCCAACATAGAGAATTTTCCCCCGTTCTTCAAACGGAGCCCATTGTTCAATTGGAGCAGCGTGGAACAATTCCATATGGGCTTCTTTTTGTTTTCGAGTCGATTCACAGGAAAGCTGGAAGAAAGGGGCATAAAATTAATAAAACTGCTAATTTTTTGAGCTAGAAAAATATTTTTTATTCGATTATTGGTAAGAAATGTTATTTTTCATGGGAAAAAATCTGACAATTGTGAGCTCACCTTGAGATCTTTATAAACGACACAAGCTCTTTGAATATTTCCTCTATCGCTGTGATCTTCCTGAAAATCTTATTTTCCTTTTTTTGTACAAATTTCCCACTTCGATGCATCTTTCCAATTCTTGTAAAAATGGAGGATATCTGTCCAAATGTCGGAATGGCTCGCTCAATCTCAAAATGAAGTCTGCCATGTCTTTTCCCAAATTTGTCATTTTTTGTGTCAAATAAGCACTGAATTTTTTTTATGAAAAAGTGGAAAAATTACTCTTTCTCATTGACAACTTCAATGGCTCGCGGATGATTCCAACAATAATCCAAGAGCAAAGTTTTCAATTCTGCAACTGAATCCAGTAAAATTCCTCCGACTCTTTGCTCTTTTGCATCAGTGCTGAAAAATATTTTCGTGTAAAATGATTGAATTTACTCACGAAAGAGTTGCTTCCAGATTTTTGAAGACTTTTGTCTGATAATCCACAATTTGGGGAAAATTATAACTCAACGTGTGATAATCTTCATCAAATAGACTGAAAATATTTTTTTCTAATTATTTAGTCTATTTTACCCTTCCTGAACTGGCTGAAGATAAGAAATCAAAGTATCCGTCAAATTTTGGATATACATCTTTTCTGCTGCAATAAAATCTCGAACTACAGTTGCTCGAAAAGCTTTTCTATCGGTAGAAACATTTGGAGGAGCTGAATTTTCCCTTTACAGCCTTGAAATGCATTTTTTCTACCAACGATCCTCTCCTGATGGCCATTTGTCACAGGGACAATATTATTCGGATCCAAAACATCGACGTAATCAGAAGGAAACCAGCCTGTCATCCCATTTAAGGTCCCTTCCCACCAGCCACCGTCTATTTGTTGGGTTATCGTTATTATTTCATTTTTTCGAAAAGAGAGCTAAAAGAATTTCTAAAAATAAATCGAAAAAAAAATCACCTCGTCATTATTTTTCCCATTGAAAGCAAATTTGGCTCTTACAAGTAGTGGAATCTCTTCTGACATATTTACCTGCAATTTTGTGTTCAGATTCTTGCTGAATTCATGATGTTAGAAGTCAACAAGAGGAAGAAGCTAATTATCAATCTTGTTAGTCTAATTCTCAGCATTTCCCTTTTTTCGACGCTATTTTTAGCATTTGTATTAGCATAGTTTTGTGTATGTGTTATATCGTAAAACATACAATTCAATCTCGTCTGATATCCAAATTATTTGGAACGGGGTCATAAAACGGCAGAAACATTGGTTCGTCAAAGAAAACCAGTCTGTTTCATAAATGTGGACGCTTGCCAAAACGCCGTTCGCGCCAAGACCCATCTTTTTGATACTGTAGTTTTGCGTTGCAAACCTTCGCCTCGACTTTTTCATTCATTCGTTCACTCGAACCCCTATATCTAGGGACACAGCTATAAAAGACTTTTAGAAACTTTTGTTTCTCAATCTGCTTCATTTGATATGACTGATGCCAACGAACAGTAAGTTTTTCTTGGCGATCTTGGGGGAGAACACGCCTTTTCATTTTTAGGCCAAAAAAGCAATCAGATGTTTTTCTCAATGAAAACAAATAATTTTTGCTCGGATTTGATGGTTTTCCAATTGAATATATGAAAACCATGCATTTATTTGCATCAGAAGGGCCAATTTCGCACATTCGGAGTATTTTTATTTCGATTTCTATTGATTTCATAATAACGTCGCTTTTTTAGGAACCAGAACGTAAGCGGCTCTCACACTGCTGTCGACGATGACGGCCTTATCGAAGTAAGCATTTGAAGAAAATTATATGGATCGTTCACATGAAGAGATTATCGGATTGCATCATATATGCATTGTTTTTACAAATTTTGCTGTGGTTCACTTCTTTTGTTCGCCGAATACGTCAATTATTTTTCGATTTCGCAATGCACAGAAACAAAAGTCTTCGTGTGAATAGATTCCTTTGATTAAAATTGCACATCAGCATAATTTCTTTGTTTATAGGGTAACTATGATCAAGTGGTGCCGACATTCGACAACATGCAGCTGAAAGAAGATCTTCTTCGAGGTATCTATGCCTTTGGTTTTGAGAAACCGTCTGCTATTCAACAGCGTGCTATTATGCCTTGCTGTACTGGTCAGTTTTTGATTTTTCCATTTCTTTTCTGTCTTTTACCAGAAACACTGTCTATCTTTATATTTTAGGTCGCGACGTCATCGCCCAAGCCCAGTCTGGTACTGGAAAGACCGCGACTTTCTCTATTTCGATCCTACAGAGGATTGATCACACTCAGCCTTGTACTCAGGCACTTGTAATGGCTCCTACACGTGAATTGGCTCAGCAGGTATGTTTTATAAAATTATTTAGACATCCTTTTTGCCTCTGAAATTAGGATAAACGCTGTTTATAAAGCGTAACTTTTCTACAATAGAACTTGCTATTGAAACTGATATTATTGACATACATTGTTTACTACATTCAGTAATTGAGTGTTTATAGATCCAAAAGGTCATGTGCGCTTTGGGCGACTATCTAAACATTACCGTGCATGCTTGCATTGGTGGAACTAGCATCAGGGATGACCAACGTGCTTTCGATCAAGGAGTCCACGTTGTTGTAGGAACTCCTGGACGTGTCAACGATATGATCAACAGGCAGATTTTCAGTAAGCTTGTAGTCATCCAACCATTATCGTTATTATTTTTAGTCACCAAAGATATCAAGATGTTCGTCCTCGACGAAGCTGACGAAATGCTTTCTCGTGGTTTCAAGGATCAGATCTATGAAGTTTTCAAGACTCTTCCTCAAGAAGTCCAGGTCGTATTGCTCTCTGCTACTATGCCCGCAGATGTCTTGGAAGTTACTGATCGCTTTATGCGTGATCCTATCAGAATCTTGGTCAAGAAGGAGGAACTTACCTTGGAAGGTATCAGACAATTCTACGTCAACGTAGATCGGGAGGTAATTTTTTTATTTTTTTTTGTAGTTAATATGATCGCTTACAGGAATACAAATTTGATACCTTGTGCGATCTTTACGACGCCGTCAATGTTACCCAAGCCGTTATTTTCTGCAACACAAGACGACGTGTAGAACAGCTCACGGAGCAGATGACCAAGAAGAAGTTTACCGTATCGGCTCTCCACGGAGATATGGACCAGAATGAGCGAAACGTTATCATGCGTGAGTTCCGCTCTGGATCTTCACGCGTTCTAATCACTACTGATCTCTTGGCTCGTGGAATTGATGTGCAACAGGTTAGTATTATTTATTCATTATTTTCATTCATTTCTGTCTATTTTTTAATGAATATTTTAATTTCAGGTTTCACTTGTGATCAACTATGATCTCCCTTCCAATCGTGAAAACTACATTCATCGTATTGGTCGATCTGGTCGTTTCGGTAGGAAAGGAGTTGCGATCAACTTTGTTACTTCTAATGATGCTCGCTCCTTGCAAGAATTGGAACAATTCTACAACACTGTTATTGAAGAGATGCCTATGTCTATTGTAGAGCTTCTCTAAGTTTTAAAAAAGAATCCCCATCCCGATTATTTTTCTTTTGAATGGTGTTGTATTCCCCCTATTGTTACGAATTCTTGTTGTTCTATTCTAACTAATAAAGATAGTTATGATGAAGTATCTTCCTTCTCTTTCTAAGCTTCTGGTCTTCTTGTATCGTTTCCAACTTCTTCTTTGACAGCTGAAAATGAAATATTGACGGGATGGGTTGTAGACTGGGTTATGCGAACAGTAGGAAAATCATGCTTCGGAGCTACTGTCCTCATAGGAAGTGATGATGTCGGAATTTCACATCTCAACGCCAATGGGCTACCATCGGTGTCCAGTTCGGTCAAAATGATCGGAAAATTTCAACGACTACTCAGCTTGGAGCATCCCCACATCTGCAAATATTTGGATCTTCATCGCTGTACTTCTGGTAATCATACCTTCCTGCTGTTTTCAATATTTTCAGTGGCTAATTCCGTTATTTTACTTTCGGAACATTATGAAAATTCCCTCTCCAATCTTTTGAATAAAAACACGTAAGTTTACCCTTTTTGTTGATCTTTTGTTGTTGTCCTTTTCATGAAAATTGCTTTCAGGGAATTGCCTTTCTTAGAATTGGCGCAACAGATTGTTGCAGCTGTAGAATATCTTCATACTGAGGGAATATGCATAGGATTTTTCCGATCCTCAACGGTGAGATTGTACGAGGAAAAGAGAAAGTGGAGAGTAAGATTAGCTCAATATGGGTCGCGGTAAGTGGCTCAATTTTACGAATAAATCCCTTCAGATACATTACTTCAGACAGTAAACTTCTTCTTGAACCTCTTTTTCACGATTTTTATATCGCTCCGGAGATTTTACTTCGTGAAAAATGGAAAACCAGCTATTCTTCGGATATTTGGGCGCTGGGAATAATTTTACTGGAGCTTCATCTGGTATGTTTCTAGAAAATATTAGAAAAAAAAAGACAAAGAATGAAATAAAAATTCCAGGGAAAAACATTGGAAAAAATTTGGTCTTTTGTTCAGTATACTTCAATTTTGAAGCGATTATTAGAAGCCAGTGGTGAGATTCTTTTTGTAAAAAATAAAGGAATATTTTTAGGTGGTAAATCCATATTCGACAGCCTCTTTTCTGCAATAAAATCGGTTTGCCCCGACATAAATGAGTTTCCACAAGAAATAAGTGAAATTATTCGAAGATGTTTGTCAGTACTTCCTTCAGAGGCAAAGAAACTTGTAAAAAAAGGAAAAGAGTAGTTTTTAGAGGCCTCATGCAAAAGAAATAGAAGAAATCCTCGGAAAACCAGTTGATTTAGAAGAGAAAAAATTCAAAACAATTGAAGAAATCAAAGGTAAAGTAGAAAATCAACATTTTGAAGATTTCAATTGTCAGAAGAAATTGACAACGAAGAAGGCGATTGGAAATTAGCCACTGTCGACCTAGACGTGGCCTACTCTCTCTGGAAGCTTTGTGGAATTACGACAGAAGCAATTTTGACAAAAAATAATCACATCAAGCAGCAATTCCCAATAATGACTGTACCAATGTTGGAAAAATTTCATGTTTTCTTATTTTTCAACTATTTAGACTGGTCGTTGAAGATCTCCGATATTTTGGGAATGACGATTCTCGACGATGCTGCTCACCGACGGATATTTTTGCACTTCCATCAAAAAATCTCCTAGAAAAATTGACGTCGCTGGATAATTCGATCTATTCACATTCTGTTGAAATCAACGGGGTTCCAAATGCAGAGAAAGGATTGGCATTATTGGTCAAGGAGAAGAATGTGACATATCAGGTAAAAAATAATTCATAAGTTTTTCTTTGAAATGGAAATGATCAGAAATCAGGAGAAAAAGAATTGCAACTGCTGCTCGCTCAAAATGATTGATTGGTCATTTTTGTTGCCATTGATTGCAAAGAATTGAAGACATTCAAAACAATGAAAATTTTTGCAAATTCAATAAAAAAACAATACTGCAATCCATTATTTGGAAGAGCAAGTGCTTGTTTTCGACTTTTTTGTTGAACCTCAAAAAAATTGTTGTTGTAGCCGGTTGCAAATGTTTGCTTTGCAATAATTGAAAAACAAAAAGAAAACGAGATAAGAATCAATAAACCAGGAAATTTAGAGGGAAAGAATATACAGGAAAAAAAAACAAGAAATAATTTTCTAAAGCAGCGAATAGATTCATTGAATCTCACTGATGTATTTCGGCTGTTTCATTTCTAGCCGACAGCTATCATGATACCACAGACGAGCGATCCAATCAGACTGACGAGGCAAATTGCCGTGAAGATGAGATAGAGAATCTTGAATATTGGTTTGCCACGCTTTTTGAAATGTGCTGTTTTGTCCTTCTTCTTCTTTTTTGATTTATTTTCTTTCTTCTTTTTTCCTCCTTTCGTTCCTCCACTACTTTTACTATTATTACTCTGACTGACTTGACTTGTTTTTGTCATTGTGCTCGCAACTTTGCTTTCGCTTGCCTCGTCAGTCTTTTTCGTTGTCTTCGGTTTTTCCATTGGTGCCGTTAATTCTTTTTTCTCTTCGTCGTCATCTTTGCCATCTGCCGGTGGTGGGGCTGGCGCTGCCTGTGGCGGTGGAGCATCGGGTACATTGGCCAAATTTTGCAGCTGCTCGTATTCTTGTAACTGCTGCGGCGGCTGTTCTGGAGATGGATTTCCGGTGGAACTGGCCATTCCGGGGAAATGAAGTCACTACAATGGAAGCTGGTTGAAAATACCAAAGCTAACTAGACAAGAAATGACTAAATTATACACGAAAATTACGAAATCAAAGATTTCAGTTATCCCGGGCTCTTCTCATCCGCCATCTCCTGAATTGCCCCAATAAATCACTCCTAAAGAAAGCCGTCAGTTACGACATTCCACCAATTGTCAGAGGAGAAGTCTGGGCCCAGTTGCTTGGCGTCCGAGCCGGCGACTGTCTCGATTTCTTTGAGCTGGACACCTTGGCTCCTCATTCCAGCGACCGTCAACTCGACGTCGACATTCCCCGTTGTCACCAGGTAACCTCCCTTCTGCTAAAAATTAATCCCTCTGCAGTATGACGAGCTGATGACTTCCCCATCCGCCCACTGGAAATTACGTCGTCTCCTGAAGGCTTGGCTCCTCAGCCATCCGGAATACGTCTACTGGCAAGGGTGCGATAGTCTCAGTACGCCCTTTCTTCTCCTTCGTTTCAATGAATTACGTAAGTTTTGGAAGCACTAATAGAAAAAAAATTTGTAGCCAAGGCCCTGATAGGACTCTCCAGTTTCGTCAAGAAATATCTCTTCAATTTCTTCCTGAAGGATAATTCTGTCATCATCCAAGGTAAGTTGGCCATCGACGATTATAGTGACATTTGTAGAACATTTGGCTGTTTTCTACCATCTGCTGGCCTATACAGATGCAGAACTTTACGCCGTTTTAGTGAATATTGACTTCTATCCGGAGCTTTTTGCCATTCCATGGTAAGTGGCGGAAGTGGCGACACGTCGACGGCAAGAATCTCGGTCGACGATCTTGTCGTCGACGACTGGCTTCCCACGATGTCCATCCCGATATTCTGGAAAAATACTGGCCGGATGTTAGTAGTCCACCTGGGCATCTCCTTCGACGTCGAGCCAGTCGTTTTCAGGTTCCTGACCTGTTTCGCCCATGTCCTCCCAATTCACAAGCTTCTTTATGTCTGGGATGTTCTCCTTCTCCATGACTCTTCCTTCCCGTTGTTCGTTGGTCTGGCGCTTTTGAAACAGTTACGACCACGGATAATGAACTCAAATTTCAACGACGTCATCCTTTTATTTTCCGACCTTCCGGATATGTCAATGGATCGCGTAGTGACGGATTCTGTAGCCCTTTATGAGAAGGTTCCTCCCAGCTTGGCCAAGCGACTACATTCTTCCGATTTTGATACAAGTTGGAGGGTTGCAGTTTTCGGAAAAAATAACCAATTTCAGAGTCGGATGAAGGAGAACCTCGTGATTTGAAGCACAGCTTACGACCGATGACCCATCATGAGCTGAAGCAATGGCATTGCCCTCGACTGTCATCGGAGGAGTTCGAATGGCGGGTTACTCGACAGGAAATCGCTATTTTGGATATTAGAAGTCCTAGCGAGTAAGCACTATCTCCTCCAAAATATAATCTTTTGAGGTTCTCCCGAGGACATGTCCACCATTCAGTCAACTGTTCCTCCGTTGCCGCTTCTCTCATCAGTGTTTCCGTCGTCTGGAAGGCGGCTCAAACAAATGGACATCCGATTTGTGTTGTGGGTGGTAAGGACTGTGAAGCGACTCGACAGGTAACCAGAGAAATAAAAGGAGTGAATCGTGACAATTTAGTTTGTGAGTCTTCTCGTCTTGGAGAATCACGTCGACAATGTCTGCGTCCTCGACGGCGGGTACGAGGCCATCCGGGATCGGACTCATATTATCGGAATTCCGGAGTAGACGACATCCTGTTTATTTTGAGCATACACTTCTTTTATCAGAAATTAGTCTATATTTTTTTTCCTGCCATGAGTGAAGGTGGCCACCCGACTTTTCCCCACCCTCATCTCCTCTCCTTGTCTGTGATTCCTCTATCTTCACTTGTCACCGTGCATAATCTTCTGTCTGTACAAAATGAATATTATTTATGAGTTGAGGAGCTTCTTATCAGCTGCAAGCAAACAATGAGGAGAAGAGGAAAGGAGGCAATCGATGACTGAAAACAGAGTATTACCATTTCTGTAGTCGACAGCCTGCCGACGGCAACAATGATGTCATGGAATGAGACGTCCTATTTCGAAGAAGAGGAAGATAATTCAGGTAAGTTTATTTCTGGGTATAGTAGCCATTTTGAAATAGGAGGAGTACAGTAGCCGCTATAGTTAGCGGAACTCGGGACGGGTGCCAGACGGGAGAAGTGCTCATAGCGCCGCGATCTCCATTCTTCAGAATATCTGGCAAGCTTTTATAAAAATTCCGAGAGAACTAGGAAAAAAAGAAGGGCAGTTAGCCTCATGAACGCGACAACCAACCAAATTGACCGTAGCGGATAGGCAAACGAAAAAGTCGACAGCCTCTGTGCCCTTTGAAACATCTTTTTCTTCTTCTTTTGTCACCTTGTTTTTATTTGAATTTGGAATAAGGAGAGGCGATTCAATATTGTCCACTTCGTCGGGAATTCACACCGCTTATTGTTTCGTGCCAGTTACAATGGCACTGTCCATTCAAACGGCACGGCAAGAATTACAAACACTTTCGCCAATTTTTCTCGACCTTCTCTGGTCTTTTGCTCTGCAGGAAGTAGACAATAATAAAATCTACAGTATTTTAGCACTTTTTTTTATATTGAGAGCCTTTCTCGATGGTCGGGCTATTTTCCGGCATTGAGCCATTCCAAGATTCTATGAGTTCTCCTACTCTAGAATAATTTCCTCCAGTTTTCTGACCAAGAAGGAAATAGTCGAGTGATGTCCAACAGAAGCTTTTTTCCTGTTACACATCTCTCGCCCTAATCAAAATAGACGTCGAGAATGGCAGCCCAAGAAGTTCTTGGAATAGCGATAGCGATCTTTTCTCAAATTGATATCAGATGGAACGCTTTTCCAGTTGAGAAATAGAGCTGACAGAAGAGTGATGGGAAAGGCCATTCCCGAGCGGGAGACTGACTCATGTCTGTCGATGGGCTCTATCCTCTCTTTTATTTCCCTCAAATTAGGATGTTTTCTGTTTTTTCTGTCTTCAAAAATTAGTTCAAAGTAGTCGTCTCAATTTGAACTGGTTTCCCATTTGCCGCCGTCCTTCTTCCTACCGTAATCATTGGTCCTTTTCCCAGCCATAATCTCTCCCTAACTAAAACAATATTCTCACGATCCACCCGATGTCCACATTCTATGCGAGACGGTCGTCTGTGTGTCGGTTCGTCAGTTTACACCGTGTGGGTGACTGTCCATACATCATCTGTTCACGGTCATCTCTCCGCCGTCAATTTGTAACTCCTTCTCCGTCGCTCTCCCCCCTGCCCGTATCATCAACCCGACCACCGCAATGCCCGCTGCTATATACTCCTCCCCGATCCGGCCCTTCCTTATCATATTGTGTGCGACTGTGTGGCTGTCTCTTTTCTCTCTTTATTGCAACATCTCGTTTAAAAGACCACCCCCTAAGTTTTTTTGCTGACTGATAAAAGTCACGGGAAAGGGGCTGTCGTGTTCCGCTCTTCTGATACTAGCCAGAGGGCGGGAAAATGGTAGATAAGGAAAAGGGGAGGAGCTGATTTGCTCGTATAAATAACATAGACAAAACACATATTCCCTGCCGTTTAAAGGAAGCAGAGTCTTGAAGAGAATGGCAGGAAGAATCATAGAAGAAGGTGCCGTTGGTCGACAGTGTCGAGTCGACCCTGTCGTTCTTGACGTTTTTGACTCCTAATGGATATTCTTGGCTCTTGAGTAGATCCCAATTACTGTAGATTACTGTACAATATTTTATAAGTACGATTCTTGGCTTCTTCGGTTCTCACAGCGAAAATACTGGTTTCGATATTCTCTTTTCCCCCTTCTAGTCGTCATTTTCCATAGGTCAAGAAAAAATTCGCCCAATTTTCCCGGGGTCGTTCTCTCTCCTCTTTACCTGTCAAATTGTTTTATAGACATCTTCCGTCTTCATAAAACTTTTTCAGTCACGCCACAAAAGAGCGAGAAAAAGAGAAGAGTACTGTAGGCATCGTCCTAAAACATTTGTAGTAGATCATTACCGTAGAAGGAAGGCTGGAATTAGTTGAGAAATCAGCTGGGCGGATAGAGAAAGACACGTGGGGGAAGTACTTCTCCGATCATTTTATAGCATCGTAAGTTTAGGTAGAATTACCCATTTGGGGATAGGGAAAGGGACGGGCATGTTGCCACATTTCGGGCTTTGAATTGCGCTTACAGGCTTTTAGAATGTTTGCTCTTCTTTTCATGGGAAGGCGGATTCTTGATCTTGAGGGAAAAGTCTCTAATAGTGGGGAAAACGGGTCAAATAGGTCAAAAATCGAGGCGATACAGGCTGTAGACCGTTTTTTGGGGGTGTCTACAGTAATTTTGAATGTTTTCAATGAGTTGATCCTGTCGTGCCAAAAGCCAATTAGAAAGGTGCGAATTTATCCGGTAGATCTCCGCGGCGGCCGCGGGCGCATGCCTTGCGTAAGGTGGAATAGCCAGAAATATTCTTATACTTCCTAGAAAAAAACCAGAAGATTTTGGACCTAGGGCCTCTCAGAAACCCAAAAAATTCCCTATAAATAAATCCAAATACGATAACTTTTCCCCGTAGTGTCGTTGTAGCGAAGTTCACCCGCGCGAATCTGTGCTAATTTTTTCTGTACTTCCACCCTGTCGACGCTGTCTCTTCCTATTGCTAAAAAAATTCGATGGCTTTATTTTGTGTCCCACAGTCGATGGATCAATTTTTGTATGGGATCTCTTTCTCACGAGAGATTGTAAATATGCCAGTGGATTGTCGGCAACTGAGGCGAATAATGGCAGGTAGGGAAGCTGAATTTATAAGAATTTCGGGCCATTTTTGACTACATTTAATAGAAAATTCTCGATTTTTACCATCTGAGCAAGCACAAAAAGCTCTTTTTTTCCCAGTCACAGGCGCCTCGCTATTTCTTCGCTGGCTGTCGCCTCCAACCCGCTACGGTACATTTTTAGATCCACCCACTTTCTCCCCGTCACCTATCCGAGAATTCTTCTCTCTCTCCGACTTGAGTGTAACCTATTGCTCCGTTTCTATTTATTAATTATTCCCCTTTTATTCTCTCCAATGAGACATGTCCCCCTTCTTATCAATGTTCCTGATTCTCACTAATTCCTATCAAAGCCAACCAAAGTTGATAAGATATCAAGATGAGTGTGTAAAAAGGGGAAGACCACGACGAGAACATTATCGTCTCGTGGTGTTGTCCATAAGAAATTGGAAAAAGGAGAGAGAAATGGCAACATGGGAAGTCAGGAGTTCAACTGAAGACAGAGGAGGGCACCTTCTTTCATCCTATTTTCCCGTCTTTTCTTGAATTTTAACTATTATTCCATTACAGTACCACATTTTAGTCGTTCTAGTCCCCAAAAATTACACAAAATCCAGCTCAACTTGGCCCGGTCGGAGCATTTGCTCTTCACTGTACTATTTCTCTTCTCTACGCATTTTTCTCTCGATTTTTATATTTTTTGGGGAAAATTACAGGATTTTGCTTGTATTTCCGACCTCGATTGCTTGTCAAAATCCTTTTATTTTTATTAAATTGGCCGTCTGACTGACGGATTACTGTAAGTGGCACCAGGTTGAAGAACATTTTTCACATTTTTAATCCAAAAAATAGGTGAAAATTAGGAAAAAATGAGGTATAAAGGTGGCTATCATATTGCGGTATCTTCGCTTGGGGTATCACGAGCGGACATCTTGCGCGCCCGCAATCCTCGCCGCTCTTCCCGCCCGCTCCAAGGTCACCCGTGGCCAAGTTGGGGTTTTGTGGGGGCATGGCGAAAAAATTTGGCACTAATTGATTAGTTGAAGAAGAGAGAGAGCGAATGAAGATAGATTGACTGGAACACAGGCAGCAGTCACTGACACCTGGCGGTATCAATGGCGCGGCGGGGGACGGTACAAAGAATAGAAATTGGGGAAGAGGGGAAATGACCGGGATTATTTAAATGGAATAATACGCACCTTTGGTCTTTTCCTTTCAGGATGATGACTAGGAAACAAAGCGGCCGCCTTTGAAAGCGCAGGTTACTCAGTTTTTGGTCGAAAGAGTACAGCAAGGAGGAGGGCCTCTTCCTTTTTTTGAAGCCAGCTTGTCGACCATTTTTTGCTATTCTTTTGAAGAAGAATGATGACCTCTGATCCTGCATTTATATCCACTCCCTCTGTAAGCCACAAAAATCGCCGGTATATCATAGCGAGACTTTTCTCAATTCTTGGATGTTCCAAAAGCCAAAGAAGACTCTGCCGTCTGGGTTTTTTCTTCGACTTCTGAGCCTCTTTTGAGCAGAAATACTCTTTTTGTCGTATATTTTACGGTTGTGGCAACGACACCTCAAGGGGTCTCCCTTGTCGCTTCTCTTTTTCCCAGTCTGCTCTCCATGTGGCCACAGACAAAGAGTCTAGCGCTTCTGGTTTCTCTTTATAATTTCTGAAATTGAGGGAAAGAATATCTCAATTCTTTCCATTTTTCCTGGCTTTGAGCCATCCAAAATTGGACAATGGCCAGCTGTCTTTTTTTGTTCTAAATTTTGAATTCTATAAAAAATGATGGGTGGCACCAGGTCAAGTCCACCCGTCTTCCAAAAACTAGCCGGCTTCTATGTCTCCAACGAACAAAATCTCTTTTCCGCCCTTTTGATTCCAATCAATCCAATATGTGCGTACCAGTCGTTCAAAATTTGTTTTCCCGCTTGAGTAGAGTGTCTGGCACAGAGTTTCCAGCTGTCAGAACAATGAGATGTGGCTCAGATGCGCGGTAAATTTTTTGGCGCTAAGCGGAATTCATTTCGGGATGGATCCCTGGACCATGTGCGACTCCTATTACCATGGTAAGTGTTAGAATTACTGTATCCATATTGGGACGTGTAGACAGTCTCCTGTTTGTTGAAAATCACCAGCTCCAAGTCCCCTGACTCATCTTTGATGACTCGCCACCCGGGGTCATAACCTCTCCTCGCCATTTTCATCTCCCCTCTCCTCTGAAAATATTCAAAGTCGAAACGGTCTTGGATAAATATTTCAATATCATAAAAATGGCCATTTTTCTTCTCTTTTTACGGCATCCCTTGGTTGGCGTGCCACCTTCGGTCCTATTTGTCGAGTGTCGCATGTGTCATCCGCCCGTTACGATGTTGTCTGAACCATAAAGCCTCCTCTACATGGCACATTTCTGTCCTAAAAGGCGTCGACTCTCCCCTCCTGGGAAGAGGGGGTCCAATCCCACTTGATAAGGTCTCTCTTTCTCATTTTTATCAACTGCTATCTCTCCTTCCTTTCTTTTCCTTCCTTGGAAACTTAGACAAATATTTGACTCGACGGATCATTACCCCCTCGAAAGATGGAGACAAGTTTGCAGAAAGCGAAACTCAAACCTTTTTTGTATCTCAAGGTCCGAACAAAAAAGGGAGGAGTATTTTTTAAAGAAGAAGCCACAGTAATCCTCAATTTCTTCTTTATTTGTCGAGGTTGTGTGCCATAGGGCCATATTTCACAACTGGCTGAAAAGGGCTCGTCGTTTCTAAAGATTTGACGGTTTTCCTCAGCTCTCTTCTGAAAACCTTTTCTCCTTCTAAAATGCCATTTTTGAACGATAGATAACTGTCTCTTCTTTTGTTATCCACAAAAAAAATCAGAAATTCCTGCTAGTTCTCCCGACATATCCCTTTCGGTGTAAAGTTCTTCCACAGATCTCGATGCTTGGCTGTTGTTTTGCATCTGTAAAACCTCGGAAACCTGGAGAATAGTTCGCTTTTGGTAGAAAATAGCTGTAACTAGAAATTTGGAAAGGGTAAAGTGTCGAAAAGCATCGAGCCGGGAGACTTGAAATATGACTAGTCGAAGTCATTCTCAACAGTCACTCGCCATTTTTCCAATTTCTCCAATTATTTTCAAAGTTTTCAATTGTAAATTCAAATAAATCCTCCGTAAACTATGCCAAAATGTGATTTCCTGGGTGATATTTGATCATAGTAGTAATTTTGAGCAAGATGCAGAGGGGATGACTAGCGATTACCGGCTGGCAACAAGGTGTAATTAGACTGGCAGTGCATTTCTCCCAGTACAAAGCATACTACTTTTCTATATTCCTGTGCCTTTAAAACCAATTTTATCCTTCTAAAAATATTTCCAAGAAAGTAGAGAATTTCCAGATTATTCGCATAGCGGCTCCCTTCCACATATAAATTCCTTCATGATGAAATCAGAGCCAGCGGATGATAAACCTCATTTTTATAGTATGGCCAATACCCTAAAAAATTAAAAAAATGTTTAGAACCAACGCCGATGACATTAGGATCAAGTTTTGAGCCATTGTCAAAGCCAGAGACCGAGGATTATCATCCAATGCAAGCGGATAGTTTGGTGGATTTCTACAATCACAGGTAATTACAGTATTCCTAAATAAAAATAAGATCATTTTAGCTATAATTTAAATACAATCCTAACCGACCCGACATCCAGTTATACAACATTGGCCCATATGCAATATGTGAATCAGCTACAGCCAGCTATGACTTATTATGACATGCCACAAGTAGTTTCCCCAGTTTTTACAGTACAAAATCGCGTTTAGATGGCCCTTTACCAGCCAGACTACGATGCTGCTTCGAATTTGGTCTATACCGCTGCTTCGCCTGCTTACACCCCACCACCCCAGGATCCTTCGATAGCTACACCCAAGCCTCAAAAGAAACGGATACAAGCTGTTCCCTGCCATTCAAACTCCATTTGTGCCAATTGTAAAACTAAAGAAACCACATTGTGGAGGAGAAATCATGTCGGGGAGATTGAATGCAAGTGAGTCGTCAGCCATAAATCAGGCGATGGTCCGACAAAGTTTATGACGAGGATATATGGCTGGGTCTAATTACAATAAATGGGCAGTAGGCGGTAAATGGAAGTAGATGGGGGCTGGAAAATCATGGAAAATATTTTTTTTGAATGGAAATTCGCTGTGAAAAGTCGTCAGCGGTGCGTCGAGTGCGCCAATTACCGTTTGGCTGCATCGACTCTGCTTTTTGGACTCATAACTGGGCTCAATCTGGATCATTTTCGAAGATTTAAAGCACATTTAAAAGAGAACAAACTGGACATTTTTATGCAAAACATGCCAGGCAATAACTAGCGTTTAAAGATTTTTTATTCTCAAAAATAGGAATGTTCTACTATAATTTCCCGAAAATCCTCAAAAACTTGTCAATCATCTAGGGCAAATTTGTTATGATTCATGTCATAAAAATCTCCAGGATTTTTTCTTTATTCTGCTCTTTGAAACATGCAAAATGATCCAGGTGAGGCCGAGTTATGAACAAAAGAGTCGACGCAAACGGATCAGAAGCGCACAAATTTCTAGCTGAAAATATCCAGATCACAAAAAAATCTTCATTTCAGTGCCTGCAATCTCTACTACCGTAAAAACCAGCGAAAACGCCCGTTGTCGTTGAGAAAAGATGGAATTCTCAAGCGAAATAGGAAGCCTCGTTGTGAATCGCCAAATGGAACTCGTACGACGGCGACATAACTTCTCTTATCATCCAAATTCTTTGTCATTTTTAGCTAATAAGTCTTTACCCCTCCGACCAACATTTTTATCTCTAGATCAGAAACAACTCGGCATTTCTCAAGACATATCCCATGATGGATTGAATATTCTCCCAACAATTTTCTCTCAATTATTAGATGTTACCAAAAATGAAGATGTTTTTCATATTGAATATAAATTTATTTTTTTTCCAGTTGATATTTTTGCCGACGCCGGCGATGAAGAGAGAATCTATACAAATTTATTATCACAGCAGACACCCGTTAAAATAACTTATTACTATGAAAAAAAGGCAGTTTCACAGGGAAAAAATGACAAAAAAATAGATAGAACAAGAAATATTTGTAAAAGAAAATTATGACTCGTAGGTAGGATGGCGAGAGACAACTTGATCTAGACGGGATTCGAACAGCTCGCTGGAGATTTGCGAAGAAGTATCCAACAGAGGATTTTTAATAATCGTCTCGACAAATGTCTGAAAAAAAAATGAAGAGAAGAAAAATTACGAGAAAGCGATGTCATTACTACGGCTTGAAAAATATTGACAAAAATCGTGGGTAAATTTAAATTAAAGTATTTTCTTGAGATGCTGCTCCTATAAAATAAAAAAAGATTAATTACCTGGTATATGGATCTTAAAAGTTCGTTTATTCCGACAGCATTAGGATCTGTATTTAAAACTATCCGTACTCCTGTTTCTAATTCCATAAAATTCATTTTATACGCCGATGTCTTGTAAAATTTAACTGCTTGATTACTGAAAGATTTCTGTTTATAAAACGTAAATGAAAAAAATAGTATTTGAAGTTCAAAATTGGAAAAACAGTTGAGTTTAGAATAATAGTAAAAAAGAATATTTTATAGCACTCACCCTTCTTTTATTGACATCCGCTCAGCAAAAGATCGTAGTGAAATCAACATTCCAAACATTAATTTAAATTCCTGAAAAAAAACAAATTAGAAAAACAAAGAAAAGAAACAAACCTCTGATTGTGGAATTCCTGACTGCTTATCCCGTTTCCAATGTTTATAAAATATGCACGAACCTTCTTTGTTAAAAATATAAAGATTATAAATCATCGGCTGAAAATTCCTCAATAAAAATAGAATAAAACGAAAGAAAGGAGGCAAATATCAAGATGACATTGAAACCAATAAAAATTCTCAAACAGTGCAATGGAGAAGAGTTTGTGTGATCACGTCCCGTTGAAAATGTCTGCAAGCACAAAAATTATTGTTGCAGTACTTTTCAACTTCAGCGGTCAGGATTTTGAGGGTTGTTTCTATAAGTTTTACGAATAAACGTGTACTATTCTGTGAACATATTTGTTGAATAAAAATATACGACAGAAAAGAAAAGGATAGGTGGGGGCAATTTTTTAAATCAAGCTGGATGTTCATTGCAAGCAAAGAAGCATTGAATAGTTATTGGAAAATGTTATGCATGCAGACATAATTTGCAATTTTGGCAGTTTGGAATGAAGTCAACCTAGTAAATGGAAAAAAAAATCAAAAAATACAATTCAAGCTGACGCGCATCGTGATTCCCGTCGCGAATACAATACCTCATCTTGTCAAAAAAAAGTGAAAGCGTGCGAAAAATTTTAGGCGAGTCCATTTACGTTGACTGCTAGCTCTAAGCAAGTCTGTCAAGAAATGGTAAGTGTTCTATGGATTTGCATAATTACAACGGTTATTTTTGAAGTCGTCGTTTCAAATGCGTGGAGGAGCCCGTGGTGGCCTTGGAGGAAGCTCATCGAATCGAGAAAAAGAGGGAAGTGGTAGCGGATCGCGCGATTTTAAGGGAACTATTCTTGGTGACCTACACACTCGCCCCGAGAATTTCGATAAGAGAGGTTAGCTTGATTATTCTTATTTTTATGCTTATCGTGCAATATAGGATCATCTGGAACTCCTGTGGATTGCTTGGCAAATTTTGTGCCATTGGAAACTGATGCCACCTTCTCCATCTTCCAATATCACGTTCGGCTTTTCTACCAACATTATAAATTGTTTTGCTTTAGGTTTGTTTTGAGCCTGAAGTTGATTCCAAGGCGATTCGCCAGCAGATTCTTTCGCAAGAATCTGTAGTTTCCGAGATTGGTAACAAGTTCATCTTCGATGGAATGATTTTGTATCTCACCACAGAGTGGGCTCGTGAGGTTTGTAGACAGCGCGTCGATTTTTGTAAACATCATTTTTAGCAAGTTCTTGAAGCTCGTCACCCAATCAGCGGCACAGCCGTCGCCGTAAAGTTCAAGAACTCTGTACGTTTCCAACATAACGATCCACAGACGATCAACTGTTACAACATTGTACTTCGTCGGTGCCTTGATCAAATCGGATACAAACAAATGGGACGGAATTACTTCGATCCTTCGCGTTCCGCCAGAGTAGAGAATTATGGTCTTGAAGTTTGGCCAGGTTACGAAACTGCCATTCGTTGCTATGAAGCTGGACTTATGCTGTGCGTTGAAAACCGATTCAAAGTACTTCGAACGGATTCAGTCCTCAAGATCGTAAGTTATTTTCACTATCTGTAATACCGAAATGCTTAGATGAATGACGAGTTCGCTCGCTGCGGCAAAAACGCCTCAAGAATGCAAGGAAAATTCGAAGAACTCTATTATGGCAACACTATTGTGACCCACTACAATAACAAACTTTACAGGCTTACCCGTGTTGATTGGAATATGTAATTAGCTTTTATTATATGGACATATACATTTATTTAGGACACCCGCTTCTGAGTTTACCAAAGCCGATGGAAGCACGATCACGTTGGCCGCTTATTACCAGCAGCAATACAATTTGACCATCAGTGACCCATCTCAGCCGATTATTGTAAGCTTCATTTTTGAACGAAAACTTGCTGTTTAGGTATCAGAAGGTAAGCCTAAGCAGCCCGGTGAGGCCCCCCAGATCACATACCTTATTCCGGAATTGTGTCAACCGACCGGGCTCACTGACGACATGCGCAAAGGTATTTGTCTTTACATTTTTTTAACTATCGGCTTTTTACAGATTTCCGCCTTATGCGTGCACTCAGCCATCACACCCGTCTTGACCCCAACAAGCGTTACCAATCTACTGGAGGTTTCATTATGTCTATTCAACAGAATCCAGCTTGTATGGCACTGCTTGAGGCGTGGCAGCTCAAGCTAGGAAATGATCTTGTCAATATCAAGGCTCGCCAGTTGGAACCTGAAAAGCTCATGGGGTGAGCATTAAATATTTTATTTTGTATATAACGTAACTCAGAAAATCATCTGAATTTGTGGGGCAAAATGCTGAATGGGCTCGTGAATGTAAGAGAAATGGAAATTTCCAGTCAAAGGATATGGCAAATTGGATTTTGGTTGCTCCTAATAATCCCAATTCGATCACTGCCGCTCAGAAGTTTATCGGTAAAATCAACGAGCTTGGCCGATCCATGCAAATGAAAATCGGAGGTGAAACTTTTTCTTTTCTATTTATACACAGCGTTTCAGAGCCGTTATGTCATGCGGCAAGCGGAACTAGTGTCAACGAATACATCACGGCAGTACAAGAAGCTCTGAAACAAGTACAGGGACATGAAGTTCACATGGTCGTCGTGCTGTTGGCTGATGATAACAAAACCCGTTATGATACACTGAAAAAGCTCTTATGCACTGAAGACGCTGGAGGTCGACGTAAGTTGATTGTCTGCTTTTCCCCTTTCATTTTGGACCTGACTTTATTCTATGATTTCAGCTGTTCCTTCTCAATGCGTTTTGCAAACGACGTTGACCGGAAAAACTGGAGGAGAAAACAAAAACTTTGATTCAATTGTACTCAAGATTCTGCTACAGGTGTGGATTTTCTTATCTCTCTGTACATGTAATTCATTCAGATCAATTGCAAAATGGGTGGCGCTTTGTGGAAGGTAAATATTCCTATAAAGAATGCTATGATTATTGGTTATGATCTTTACCATGATTCCACGGTAAGATAGCAATATTGTCAGGAATTAACTTATTCGGTTTTAGATGAAGGGAAAGACCATCGGAGCTTGTGTCTCGACTTATGACCAAAATTTCACCCAGTTTTATTCTCAGGTTGGATTTGCTTTTCACAAGTTAACGAAGCAACATTCTTGTAGACTAGACCGCATGACAATCCGACGGAGCTGGGTACAAATCTGATCCACTTTGTGAGAAAGGCCCTGCGAAAATATTATCTGGCCAACAACAACACACTTCCCGAAAGAGTTTTTCTGTATCGCGATGGAGCAGGAGGTATGTTTTAGTTAAACTGTTGTATTATTTCTAATAGAATTCTTCTCTACGTAAGCGCAGGCTGTTATTATGCTCTATCTCAATCGTGCAAAAACTGTTGCGACCACTTTAATGAGTATTTCTTGTAGTAGAGTATTCGTGGGATCTGTAATAAGTGCATAAAGAAAGAAAAATAAGAAAGAACCATAAACTATGGAGACAATAACTTGTAAGGCCGTCTGGATAAAGCATAATAACATAACAGCGCACTCACGTAGAGGGGGGTTTTGTTGGAGTTTACAGTATTGATATCTAATATTTAGATGGACAAATTCCTTACATTCGAAACCATGAAATCACTTTGGTCCGGGAAGCTTGTGACGATGTCGTGAAGAAGGCCGGAGCCGCTCACGAAATCAAATTGTCTTTCACTATCGTCACCAAAAAGGTCAACATGAGAATATTCCGCCGCCAAGCTGGGCAGCTGGTCAATCCTAATCCAGGAACGGTTGTTGATGGTAGGTTAAATAACAAACGTTTTATCTACTGGTTTAGATATTGTAACTCGCCCTGAGCGCTTTGATTTCTATCTAGTCCCTCAGTTTGTGAACCAGGGAACCGTTACTCCTGTTTGCTACAATGTCATCTTTGATAATACCGGATTGAAGCCTGATCAGCACCAGAAGTTGGCCTTCAAATTGTGCCATTTATACTATAACTGGCAAGGTTAGTCGTTCTTTTCACTTCTGCATTTACTTTTATCCTTTTCCAGGTACTGTTCGTGTACCCGCTCCATGCCAGTATTCGCACAAATTAGCATTTATTGTGGCCCAAAGTATCCACAGAGAAGTTAGCGAAGAGCTCCGCGACAAGCTTTATTACCTCTAAACAATTCCGCTATTTTTTATCCCATTTTCGTTATACGAATCCTGTTAAATAGTTTATTTTTAACAAAGTTGGTTAATATAATTTCGTGTAGTTTCATTGTTCGTGGGGTTCCTTATAGAAATCTTCATCATCATTCTTCTTGATAGTTTTTTGATAAACGAAACTACACTAGTCAACTTGATGTGAATCGAAAGGACGACGAAAGATGGTGTTAGAATGACATTTTCATGGAAAACGGATAAAAAATGGGTTACTCAACAAGCTAGCTGCAGTCATAAAATCTCCCTCATCACTCCGCTCCATTGCCAATTGTCAATTCGTTGTAGGACCATACCACAGCTGGCACCTGGCCAAGCCTGTCAGTTTAATCGATCCAGATCACGCATCGTTTACCCTTTTACTCTCTTCAATCTTCTGTTTATTCCGCTGCTCAGGCTACTTTTGATCTTCCCGAAAATTATTGCAATTTAAATGGGCGGAAGAGCGCAGCAACTTGATTCCGTGAAGAGGTTGACCTCATCCAAAATGGTGCCGATCAGCACGTGGTCCCGTAAAATCTTGGTTATTAAAAGCACTTGACTTTCTCCTCCTTTTCTCTCAGATTCTTTTTTATTTGATATTCCCTTCATAAAGTCCAAAACGGGAGAAATCTAGCCGGGTTCATCCCCGGCTAATCTGGTACCATGCCGTGTTGGGGAGGATTTCTGCTCTGCCAGCTGTCCTCAGTTCATCCGTCTGAACTCTGCTGCGTTTCTTTCCTTTTAAAAAAATGAAGAAATCAATGTTTTTCCTGCTGATGACGCGTCGCATGACACTTCTTCTGATTGTGAGCTCACACGCGGGGGAGGTCGGATGACTCGACCAGGAGACCGAAACACAAACTTGTGTACTTCTTCAAGACAGCTAATATGGCAGTTTTATTGCTTTGTGGAAGTAATTTTAGATCTTTAAATTTTGCCCAATTTTCCATTCCTCACCAAAAATTATCTGCCACTGTAGCCGCATTATCTCGGCAGAAAGCAATCTATTGGATCAACGTTGCCGCACAAACGATAGAACAGGACATTTCTCCCCTCGAAAATGCGCTCGACCAGTAAATTTCTACCCAAAATCATCTACAGTACCATGCAGTCATTCTCCCATTTATCTACATAAAAACTTCTTCAAGTTCAAGTAAACAAGACGACGGGAGGTAAACATAAAACTCGTGAAAACCTGATAGATATTGCATGTTTTCAAGTTTTGTTCTTTTTGTATTTTACGTACCAAAAATCGATTGGATCATGTGTGGTCCAGATCCGAAATTATTCCCCCTGTCAGGTTGGAAATCCTTGTTATGGATAGCCAGTCGATATAAATAAAACAGCCTTTCACCGAGGCTTTACGGGTGAATTTTTGGCCTGACCACTTCCACTCGCCTCGGTAATTTTTCGTCCTATTCGACCCTGCGACTTTCTTGCCCCTTTTCTGCCAACCATCCATTGACACTTGTACTCTCGTCAATGTTTCCGGCTTTTTTCGACTTTCCTAGTTTTATTGCTTTTTCTCACAGGCAGCCCCCTCCTTTTCTCCATTGCATCATTTTTTTTTCGTGTAAAAATAGCCTCGTCGACTCGCCGCCTCCTCTTCCAAAAACCCTGGAAGTCAAATGTTGATTCAGTAGCCCAATTTTTAACACCTCCGGGTATATAATAGGGAAGTGTCCCACGCCTTTTGTCACGTCACCTCGTCCTCTCTCAAAATAACTCAAACCCCGGGTTATTTCCCCAGTCATAATTATGCGCGTCTTACCTGGAATAATAGGTCTCCGGGGGTAAATTCTCATGATGCCTTGGGTTATGTCAGCCACTTTTTGGTGGATGTTCTTTGATCTTTCTGCCATTCTCTGACAGGTGCCGGCTCAAAAAACGGGCGTCCTTCCGTCTCTCGACCTGTTATCATCCGTGGGTCGAGAAGAGACATCTCTCGACTGATATTACTACCGAATTTTGTCTCTTTTTTTGCAAAAATGCCACGAATTGACAAGGAAAACTGCACTCGATGCTCCGCCCAAATGAAAAATGGCTTGCGTTTCCATTTTTTGATGCAATTCCTTTGTCTTTTGAAATTTTCGGCAGTAAACTTTTAATTTCTCGTTTAATAAGGATTGCATGTAATTATTACGTGAAAAATACAGAACATTGCAAAAAAAGGGAGAAAAGGACATTTTGAAAGAAAATTTCCCTTGGAAACCAGAGCGCAGCGTCTCTTTTTTTCGACGGCCGCCGCTCTTCCGATCTTTCTTGGGATTAATTCTTTGCTTCATAGAATTTTTGAATCCCTGCTGTAAAAAATTCCTGACCTTTTAAAATCATCCAAAAATCTGGTTGCACTTCTCCTCTCGTGGCTATTTTTCATCCAGCAGCTGACCTCGTGCTTATACCAGTCACCTGTCTCCGACTCCCTCTACCGGTCACCCTCCTCTCCCAAGATTTGGTATATTGTCCTCTCCCTGCCTCTGCTGGCCGTGTCCCCCCGCAGCATCTGCCCCTTTTGCCTGCACATTGATCTCTCGTGTCTCCCCGATGGCCTTGCTGTCTCCTGCCATCTAGTCGAGTCACTCTCCGCATTGCCCGAGGTCTCTCGCCCTGTCGACTCCGTCGTCTGACTCTCGCCTCTTCGCCGCCCCAGCTACCGGCCACAGCGTGGTACGCGCGCGATTCCCCATGCGACGCGTTTTCCACTATGAAAATGATTATTAAAACTGCTCTTATTTACTGTTTCTTATTTGTAGTTCCTTCTTCTTTCAGCCATTTGATTTTTGCCCGGTTTTATTGCCCAATTTTCTCGTATCGACAGCGAAATGCCGTGCGTCCTTCGCCCGTCGCTTGGTAAATAATCGATTGATTTGCACGAAAAGCCTGTCCCCCGTTCCAACTAGTATTGCTTTTCTCTTGCTATGTTTTGCCCGCTTTTTTTCTTCTTTTCTTTCTGTATTCTTCGATTTTTTCGATAATATTTATTGGGCGCATAAATTCTTACTTGAAGTGCTCTCAACTTGCACTTTCGACCAAATTTCAATTGCCGATTGGGAAAATTACAGTAATCACTTTTTTTTATTTTAAAACAAATAATCAGAGCTAAAAATTGTGTTGTTTATATAAAATAAATAACAGTATTTATTTTGGAAATAAAACCAGAATTTTTTAAAAATTTTTTTGGTAATTCCTTCAAATATTTTCCCCTTTCAATTTCCTCTTCGTCAAACCTTCTTCCTTTATTTTTTTCTTTACTTTTTCTTTAATTAAATCAAATATTTCTAGGTCACCAGCGCGAGTGGCATGCTCGCGGCCTAGTCACGCTCAATACTGTGATAATTCGGACCTCGTGGTATCCCCCATTTCGATCTCACTGCCTTTATCTCATCGGTAAGTCGCCTGTCCTTTCCGCCGTCAACAAATATAATCACCGTCCGTGTCCTTCAATTATTGACTTGTCAAGATACTCTTGACCCTCCTTCTCTCCTAATAATATCCAGGGTGTGGCCCCCGTCTTCTATTGAAAAGTACAAAGTTTGTAGGCGGAATAATGTACTGGAAAATATCAAGCAGCAGACGAAAATTATCCGCCACCCCCACTTTTCGTCTATCCGTCATTGCGAGATAATCAGATAGGCTCCGATTTGTGCAAGCAGGGAAAGCGCGTCACTTCCCCTAAAAAGTGCCGCGGAAATCCTTTGCTTTTTTTCTGTCACTTCGACCAATTGTCATGGTTGTCGTCCGCCGATCAAAAGACCTAAAAATCTTTACACCCTGGGTTTTTTTCTGGGTCTCTTCCTCTTTTGCATAGACTAATGAGCCCCCAGCCATAATTCTGATGAAATAGGGCATAATCTTATGAAAGAGGAGAAAGCTCTGGATTATTGGGGTTTCCCAAGACGACTGGGAACATCACCGGGGTGAGTCAGAAGCCAGCTTGAGGACGCATTGTGTACGATTTTTTAGGTTGGGAGATATTTGTAGGGGGGAAATAGACCAAATTCCAAGGCCTTTTCTTGCTTTAAAGGAGATCTATAAACAGAGATAAACATCATGCAGCCCTCATAAAATGCACCTCTTTCCAATTCCCACGCATGATCCCTTCTCCCTTCAGTTGTCACGTCACCAACCTACGACTTTTACCTCAGTTCCCATTAAATTTATCACAAAAAAGCCAAGAATTAGAGGAATAAGTATAACATTTTTCTCATTTTCAGTGCCTTTTTGCTGATTCGTAATCTCTGAAGCCTTTCGCTCGTCTTTTTCTCTTTTCCCGTACATATTGGTCATAAATGGCTGCTTCTATTGACGGACAGCAACAACAAGTTATGAGTATGTTAGGTAGGGTCCCTTAAATTAGTCCTTTAATAATATTCTCCTTTAAGATTCCTTGTCTTTCCAAGATCCCGCCGGTATGTTGGGTGCTCATGCAGGTTTCATGCCACAATACAACAATCAATTCATGAATCTTGCCCCTCAACCGCCAGGACAAATGGCTCTTCAGGTACTGTATCTTTTTCTTTTTCTTCTCAAGATCCAATTTTTAGGAGATGTTCTCCAATGCTCAAACCGGTGCCTCAGGTGGATCTCAAAATTATGCGGATGCTCCTCGTCAAAGTGGGAGTCTGGCTCCTGGCGCTCCTTTAGGCGCCGGTGGTCAAGGGGAGAGTGGTCCCACTCAACAACAACATATACCTCAACCTGGAGGAGGTCTACCACTGTAAGGGCGCATTGTAATCATTTAAATGAGAGCCTTTTTAGACTTCAAGGAGGAGGAGTCCAATTCCAGTGCCCACAACGGCCAAATCATGGAGTCGAAGGACGGGCAATCCTCTTACGGGCCAATCACTTTGCTGTCCGGATACCTGGCGGTACAATCCAACATTATACCGTCGAAGTTCAACCGGATAAGTGTCCAAGGCGGGTTAACAGGTAATTCTTGTTCTCTGATCTCTATTGATGATCATCTTCTAGGGAAATCATCGCCTGTATGATTAATATCTACAGCAAATGTTTCGCTAACATCCGACCAGTTTATGACGGAAAGAGGAACATGTACACGAGGGAGCTGCTCCCAATCGGAAGAGAAAAGGCCGAATTCGACGTGACTTTACCGGGCGACAGCGCCGTCGAGCGTCAATTCTCCGTCACCGTCAAATGGTCCGGTCAAGTGTCTCTTTCCACATTGGAAGATGCCATGGAAGGCAAAGTCCGTCAAGTTCCCTTCGAAGCTGTCCAAGCCATGGATGTCATTCTTCGTCATTTGCCCTCGTTGAAGTACACTCCCGTCGGGCGGAGTTTCTTCTCTCCTCCACAGATGACTCCTCATCCTCCTCAACATGGCCAATATCATACGGAGAGTAAACTCGGTGGTGGACGGGAAGTCTGGTTTGGATTCCATCAATCTGTCCGCCCTTCTCAATGGAAAATGATGCTGAATATCGATGTCTCAGCAACAGCTTTCTATCGTTCCATGCCTGTTATTGAATTCATCGCCGAGGTGCTGGAACTGCCGGTACAGGCGCTGGCTGAGAGGCGAGCGCTCTCCGACGCGCAGAGGGTCAAGTTCACTAAAGAAGTCCGTGGCTTGAAGATTGAAATTACTCACTGCGGTCAGATGAGAAGAAAATACAGGTAAAACTTTCCCACGGGATTCAAATTCTTTGAAATTTTTAGAGTCTGCAATGTAACCCGTCGACCAGCTCAAACTCAGACCTTCCCACTTCAATTGGAGACAGGACAGACGATCGAGTGCACCGTAGCCAAGTATTTCTACGACAAGTATCGTATCCAGTTGAAATATCCACATCTTCCTTGCCTACAGGTTGTTTTTGCCCCCGGACAAATACAATATTTGTTGTTTTCTAGGTTGGACAAGAGCAAAAACATACGTATCTGCCGCCGGAGGTCTGCAACATCGTCCCTGGACAAAGATGCATAAAGAAGCTCACTGATACCCAGACGTCGACCATGATCAAGGTAGTTTTTTCCCTTCGAGACCCTCAACAATCTTAAAATTTTAGGCAACAGCTCGTTCGGCTCCAGAAAGAGAACGGGAAATATCTAGCCTTGTCCGCAAGGCAGAATTCTCGGCTGATCCTTTCGCCCACGAGTTTGGAATCGCCATCAACCCGGCTATGACAGAAGTCAAGGGACGTGTTCTCTCTGCTCCGAAGCTGCTTTACGGTGGACGGACCAAGGCCACAGCTCTTCCCAATCAAGGTGTCTGGGACATGAGAGGAAAGCAATTCCATACTGGAATTGATGTCAAAGTCTGGGCCATTGCTTGCTTCGCCCAGCAACAACACGTCAAGGAGAATGACTTGCGTAACTTCACTGCCCAACTCCAGCGGATTTCCAACGACGCTGGAATGCCAATCGTCGGTCAGCCGTGTTTCTGCAAATATGCCGTGGGAGTTGACCAAGTTGAGCCGATGTTCAAGTATCTCAAGCAGACATTCTCTGGAATCCAGCTGGTTGTCGTCGTGTTGCCTGGAAAGACACCTGTCTACGCTGAAGTCAAGCGAGTTGGAGACACCGTCCTGGGAATTGCTACCCAGTGTGTACAAGCCAAGAATGTCATCAAGACAACACCTCAGACGTTGAGCAATCTCTGTCTCAAGATGAATGTCAAGTTGGGAGGAGTTAATTCCATTCTGCTACCGGCTGTCCGTCCACGAATCTTCAGCGAGCCAGTCATCTTCTTCGGCTGTGACATCACTCACCCGCCGGCAGGCGATTCACGGAAGCCATCGATTGCAGCCGTCGTCGGGTCAATGGACGCCCATCCCAGTCGTTATGCCGCAACTGTACGGGTACAGCAACATCGACAGGAGATCATCTCCGATTTGACCTACATGGTCCGTGAACTGCTGGTCCAGTTCTATCGCAATACGAGGTTCAAGCCTACAAGAATTGTCGTCTACCGTGATGGTGTCAGTGAAGGGCAATTCTTCAATGTGAGTTTATTTCCCAAAGCCAATGCAAACCCATTTTAGGTGCTTCAATACGAATTGAGAGCAATGCGTGAAGCTTGCATGATGTTGGAGCGTGGCTACCAGCCAGGAATTACCTTCATCGCTGTCCAGAAGCGTCATCATACTCGCCTCTTCGCCGTCGAGAAGAAAGACCAAGTCGGAAAGGCTTTCAACATCCCTCCCGGCACAACCGTCGACGTCGGTATCACTCATCCGACAGAATTCGACTTCTATCTCTGTTCCCATGCCGGTATCCAGGGAACTTCTCGTCCCAGTCACTATCATGTCCTCTGGGATGACAATGGTCTCACTGCTGATGAGCTGCAGCAGCTTACTTACCAGGTAATTGAATCAATTCCTCTAAAATACGGTGACTTCCAGATGTGCCATACTTATGTCCGTTGTACACGATCTGTTTCTATCCCAGCTCCTGCTTATTATGCCCATTTGGTTGCCTTCCGTGCCAGATATCATCTGGTCGATAGGGAGCACGATTCGGGAGAAGGCAGCCAGCCATCAGGAACCAGCGAAGACACTACGCTCAGTAACATGGCCAGAGCTGTCCAGGTGACTCCTCTCCTGATTTATATTACAAATTCCATTTTTAGGTTCATCCGGATGCCAACAACGTGATGTACTTCGCCTAATCTCCCCCTCTTCTAGCCAATATTCATCATACATTATACGTAGTAGCCCCCCAATTTCCATGCTCATTTCGGCATGTGATCGGTCGGCGCCCGTTGGTGTGAGGTGTTTCGGTCGGGACGGTCGACCGTCTTCCCTTATTTTTCCGGCGGCCCAGGCCACACAAATGTTGTCTGCAGGCTGATCCACCCCCGCTACAGTTCCGGCCGTTTGCGTGCCGTTTTTCTCCTAGTCCCCCTAGTCTTCCCCCGCCTCTTTCTCTCTCCCCGTCTCCTATTGGATGTTCTCGATGCGCGTGTGTTACCAGTCTTTCAGAATTTTCTTTAAAAAAATCCTCAAAAATGTAGTAAAATACCATCATTAGGCGACGATCCAACACACGCACATCCTCAACCCTTCCTGGAGATATTTCCTGGTTCCTTCATGTTTCTTTCATCCAGCTGCCCTGCCCCTAGGTCATTCTCGCCTTCCCGCTTTCTCCCCCTTCCTTCTCCACCTCCCCTTATTGCCAAACAATATCTTTCAGAAAAAGTTCGATACTAGTGGGCGTATCTCTCTCTTTCAACTTGTCACTCTCTCTCTCCTATTGTCTCCCCTCAAAAATAATACGTATCTCTCTCGCTTTTTTTAGTCAAGGCAGTTCTTATCTGTAGAGATTTGTGCGTCTAATTTCTTGCTGCATTCACTTCAAATACAAAACCAAAACGACTCTACAATTCTTTCTATATTTCTCAATTAGTTTTCTCATTGTGTGTGAAAGAAATTGTTATTTCAACTTTTGGGAAATAAACATAATGGCCGGTTTCTATGCGTGAAATTGAGATTTTTATTCTGTACAGAGGGGCAACGTCAATACTTTAATAGTAAACCAGTCTCCTGGAAAAGAAACGAATAACAAAATATGAGATTGATCAAGGATGAACGGATACGACTAAGCAAGATACATATAATTTTCTTGTCGCTGCTACTGAAAACAATAAATATCAAGAGACTTAGTTTTTAGAATATACAAATAGTCTGGCGTCTCAATAAGTTTGAAAACAAAATCACACACAAGATTATAAGAGAAAAATAGGGAACTTAAACAAAAACAAAACATATTTTATATTATTCCAATATTATATTATTCTTGCAATGTTATCACAACATATTTCAGATCTGCAGGGATTGTGAACAGCAGCCATTGGTCGGTCTTCAATATTTTGCTCGGCACATGTAAATTTTCAAGAAATGGAGAAAGAGTCATCTCGGAATAAATATCCATAGCCTGTAAACCAGTCGTGCGTCTTAGTGGGATCCCATTGCCGTTGAGTTTGACGGCGATTTCCATTGATTCGTGTGGTGACACAGCATAATAATTGCAATCCCTTCCGTCGACTCTCATCTTTGCTTCTCCAACGTAAACCAATGCTTCCACTGGTAGTACTGGGAAATCAATTGTTTCATTCCCAACCGAAATTGTGAAAGCCGTCTGCAAAGGTCATATGTACAGTCTTTTTATATTATACCTTGATTCGTCCTGCTGTCAAGTTGCTAACAGAATAATGGCATTTACGATTTTTCTTGAGAACAAAATCATGGGCATAGTATTCATCAATTTCGATGCCACCGGCGTTGCATTTTATGTTCGCAGTTGCCTTTCCTTTATTTGATATGGTCAGGTCTTGAAATCCAGTTGCGCTAAGACCGCTTCCTCCCAATAATATCGGGTGCTCTTGTTTGAAAAAGACTCCCATTGTCCTCGGTTTTCTCACAGCCTCTCGTTGCTTTCTTCTGAGAATGGGATAATTTAGCTGAAATATCTGGTATAATTACAGGCTTCAATTCAAGTGGCCTGAGCTTTCTCGGGCCAACGATGACTGCATTTGATATTGTTGCTATGCATGGACGCGCGGTTCTATAGTCTGTCACAAAAAAGACGACATTTTTTTTGGTCTAACCCAGGAAACTAAATTAATTTTTTTCTCTATCTTGTGACTTTCAGGCTTTATAACTTCTATTGCCACTTGTATTTCACATTTTTCTGAGCATTTTGATATATAAATGAGTGTCCAACTCGCCAGAAAAGTATTATTTATCAAAGTGTGAGTATTTCTGTCCGGATCGAGCAGTAAGAATTTTGCAGAGTTGGAAGGTCTTTTATATATCAAAAAAATCATAAAAATCTGATATGATTTATGCAATAAAAATCAGGTAGATTGAAAGTCACATAATAAAGAAAAAAACTTCGACAGAAAACCATCCCAACCGATTTATATAGTAAAAAGGAAAATTTGGATAAAAAATATTTTGCAAAATAGAAAGGTTCTGCACATATTTTGCGAGCAATGAATTGTCTAGACTCTCAGCCAATAACAACAATTATATTGAAGGGAAAATACTAACTTTTTTGTGAAATTGGCTAAGACGCTCGGCACATTCTCCTTGGCTCCATTCGGTTTTTACAGCAATTACAGGCTTGGGCCGATTGCAATAACATTTGAGCAATTTATCCTTTAATCGATGGTTTTCTCTTATGATAGCTGATTTTGTAGGCGATGGCGATCTGTCATGGCTGTTTTTCTGAAAATGATTTATGAGTCATAATGTTTCTTTATTTTATAGGGTCCCTCTATGTATAAGAGTTATTAGCAACACAAAAATTTAAAAAAAATAAAGCAAAAACTGAAAAAAACCACGAAAAACGAAAATACATTTTTGAGTACGTAATGACATTTTCGATCACCGAGTGGGTGCACGTATTTTCTCACCTTTTCTGTCCCTTTAATTTTCTGAAAATTTTTGGCGCAGGAACATTTCAACTTTCGCCAAAAATTTCCGAAAATTTTCACCAAAGGGTCCCTCCTTTGCTATTTTTCAGCAGACTCGTTTCAACCCCAAAAATAGCAGCAAATAGTAGCAAAATTAGTAAAATAGTAGAAATAGTTGCCGGACCCCCAAAATAGTAGAAAATAGTAGATTTAAATGGGGGTTAAAACGACTCCCCAGGACCTAAAACATATCGTAGCATGGATATCTCCCCGAGTGCAGCTCGCAAAAAAAAATAGGAGATCTACTAAAAATCCGCTCCATATTTATGACTATGGCAGGCTCTCCTAAAAAAATATAGCAAACACCCTCAGCGGATTTTGGATAGATTTTGGAGTTTTCTAATCCCGCTGGAAGCCTTGGTGAGCGACGGAGACAAGCCAGAAAGCAATTTTGCCGTTTTAATAGGTTTCAATTTGTTGAATTGGGTGTAGAAGCAAAAGATTATCTTGCCGTTTTTTAGGAGTTGAACATGAGATCCAAAAAAATGCACAAAAAATAGTAATCGAGAACGTTACTACCCGGCCATTTTCGCTCGTTTTCGCTGCGATTTTTAATTGTTCGCCATCCAATTGACCAATTCTTAGATTTTTTTTACATTTAAAGAGGAAGGCAAGAATAGATCCACGAACTAATAGAGGGATTTTGACGAGAATACCGGTTCAATTGGAAATTTGCGGCCCCCTTACAAACTTCTCGGAAATTTAATGATCTCTTGGTTTCGCCACAAAAACGTCCAAAATGAGAACAGAAATTCATGGGGCCGGTAATTTTTCTCGAGGATCCTGTAATCTCCACTGGGTTTTCGGAGCAGGTTTCCAATGAACCGGTAATCAACATCAGAGTCGCAATTTTTCTTCTCTGGAAGCGGCGGCACAAAGGTAATTCACTTGGAAAATTTTTGTAAACGTCTTACTGTGTACTGGGAGATCCAATATACCGTAAATTCTCTATTATAACCCCCCTCCTATTATAAGCCCCCCTCTATTATAAGCCCCCCCCTAGAGGGCCCGAAAAAAAAATATAAGCCCCCCCTCTAATATAAGCCCCCCCTAAACTGGGTTTTTTCTTGTACCAGCTATTTCTAGGGTCATTTTTCGAGCATTTTTAGGCTTTCCAAAGCTTCCACCGTCAAGTGGTAATGTTTTTTCGGGGAATAATCGACCACGGTCTACTAAATTGATGGTCCCTAATATACTACCTTAGGTCGGATGGTATGAGCGTTTGGGCTTCGCTTGAATTGGCTTGGTTTCATCAAGCCCAGCGTTTGAACATGAACTTGCGGTTTGGTGCGCGTCGCTCTCTTGATTTTTTTACATTTTAGCCGGCCAATGGCATTTGAGCTGATCAATCCACAGTTTGGCCGATCAACAAGCTTTCCGTCGTTCCTAGACGGGTTTGTTTGCGCGAACTGTTGTACAACCTAAAGAATGTGAATCTCCGGAACGATTGACCGACTAAACTGTGGACTGACCGTCTGAAATGTGATTGACCGGCTACTGTAAAAGCTAGCTCTTTTTTTCCCACTACGTTCGGGCTCGGACCAGAGATATTGGGGATTCTCAAGTTGGTTCAGAATTGGACCGGCCTGAATTCAACAGTTTCTCGAACCGCACTGAGCTGTTCGCTCCGTTCTGATTTACACTCTCGATTCTGTTTCGAAGGTTTGAGCAGAGATCGAGACGAGCAAATTAAGAAAGGGGTTGATTTCCTCAATGCAGAAGATCGAATACCGCAAGTAAATTCTATAAAATTGCTAGAAAAGGAAAGAAATTGATCTACAGACAGCACAAATCCTTCCATGTGGGCTGTTAACAAAACCATTTCAGCGATTAACAATTTTCTATTCCGAATTTGCTAAGATTTTCTATGAAAATGGGCGAAAAATGACAAAAAAATTAGGAAAATTTTGCGAAATTTTCAAAAAATTTCGCAAAAAAATGCATTTTTTGAGCTAATTTCTGACAAATTCGTCGCGAAACATATAAGCCCCCCCTCCAATAAAAGCCCCCCCTCTATTATAAGCCCCCCCCTTAGAGGGGTCACGAAAAAATATAAGCCCCGGGGGCTATAATAGAGAATTTACGGTATTTGTTTTTTGGTTAAAAAACAATAAAACCTACTTTTGTACCCCCTTGCAATCAACCTTCCCTCGACATATCGTTGACCGTATTTGGAGGTCCTCGGAAGATGACAAACACCAGGACGACAATGATCTGAAAAAAAGATGAGTTCGTTTGAAATTCAATTGTAAAGATGTTTTCTATTATTTGGAAAGGGATTGTGGGGCTATTGATCAAATTTTGAAAGCAACCGTCAAGCAAAAATATTTTTTTTCAGGACCAGTTTAAAAAAAGCTCATCAAAGCTATGTGTCAGAGAATTTCCCACCAGGGAGGGTAGGAGAGTGCGTCGTTGTCCGGCTTTCTTAGGTAGGAGAGAGCAGGATTTTTTAAAAACATTTTGAGATATTGATGAAAATTATGCAGATGGACAGAGCGCTCGCATCTCGTCGGCTCTCGTTTACTTTCCAAATTCTTGCAAAAAAATAAAATGGAGCACAGTGTCATTCCAGGACACTTTCCAGAAATCGCAGACTATCCATTTGGTAGATTTCCCATACCTTCTCATTTTTGAGGCGGAAGATGTTGTTCCTACCCACCATAAATGGGAATAGAATATGTTCTTTGCCAACTCCTCTACCGAACAAATAGTCTCCCATTTCCGAAAAATGCTCTGGAGAGGAGCAGTGATCCATTTCACCTATCGTATTTTGAGTTTTGTGGATTAAATGACCAAAATCGCCTTTTTTCGAGCATAAATCTTTCTCATTCACTTTTGTCTTAAGTTTTAATAAAAAATATAGCTAAAAAGTATTTTTGGTACATAAAAAGTTCAAAAGATATGCTGCTCCGTCGGGTTGCACTCGACTCGACTCGACGCAAGTCAACCACAGAACTTTTAAAATCCTAATAACTTTCTGACTTTGCAAGATA
The DNA here is from genome assembly GCA_964036215.1 of Oscheius sp. DF5033. Taxonomy (NCBI): domain Eukaryota; kingdom Metazoa; phylum Nematoda; class Chromadorea; order Rhabditida; family Rhabditidae; genus Oscheius; species Oscheius sp. DF5033. The sequence continues at coordinate 3,570,840 of CAXIWN010000011.1, forward strand.
ATAAAATTTTGTTTCCTGCATCTTATAGAGCAAATTGAGAGCTAATTTTTAATATATGAACATTCCCAAAATTCATGAACATCACTGAGCCTCCCTACGCGGGACGCGATCTTTGTGAATTTTTTGAATAAAAGTTACCGGATGCGTAACGCAATGCGGCAACATCATCGCAGGAGATGCCGACAAGACGACGTGCAGTCAAATGAGAAGAAGACAAGCGAGATCTATGGCGTGTCCAAAAATGACCAGACAAGACAGTAGGATAGAAACAAAGCAGCAACAGGCGGGAAAAGAAGGGACGGGGACGAATGTACACGTACATTTTGCCCGTCGAGCATACTTGTCAAAACATATTCATCGTCACTTTTCGTACGTTCGCTGACAGTGAAAAATGCGAATTTTTTCACGGTGTTTTGAGAAGTTTTCTCAATGTTTTCAATTTTTTTCTAAATTTTCGATCAATTTTCGGCTAATTTTCACTAAAAGTCGAGTTGATGCCGAATTTCGACGCTGCACCCGACCATCGACTGGCCACTCGACCATAGGCTCGATATAGCGCTTCCCTTATATTTTTTACGCCAAAAAGACTGCTTTCAGCGTGGAAGTGACGTCCATTTGATGAAAACAAGCTCCAAACCGATCAAATTGCGATGTTTCCAATGAAACAGCAAGGGTTGCGACGTCGACTTCGTTTGAATTTTGATCAACTCGACGATGCATTCATACAGTATTGAGCAGAGTCTCGGCCTCTGTCAAAAATTTATTAAACGGCGGACCCAGTTGTTCAACTAATTTAGAGAACTTCGAAGTTTTTATCCGCCCCTAGCTCGACCCTTACGCAGATCCTATCATAAACGTTTGAAATTATTCATTTTCTTCAAAATATAATTTGAGAATTGACAATTCCACGAACATATGAAAATTAATTTCTTCTATGGTATTGGATGTAATTAGATAATCATACAATGTCGAAAAATCCAATGGGACACACTTTGCGAAATCATTTTGGATAAAATCGATCAGAAAAAGGGCAAGTTGACTTTGGGATCGGACTGTTTTCACAGAAAATGACACAGGTTTATCTGTAACTTTTGTTTCGATTAATAACATCCGCCAAGATTCCGCATCCCCCAACTTTGTGAACCACATATTGTAGGTGATTTCCTGAAATAGAAAAGTGTTGTTTTTAACAGTTAGACAGTTAAACGAGCCGCTGTTAGACAGCCAGTAGAGTAAATTAGACAATCAAAGTAGCCACAATCAAACAGCCAAAAAAGCCACAGTTATACAGAAGTTTGATTTTAGCAAAGAAATGGGATGTCATATTTTTTTGCTTCACAACTTTGTTTGGGCGAAAAATTCTATCATTACCATCAAAATTCTCTTCTCTTTGCTCAACTTACTTCTTCGAAATTGAGAAATTGCCCAAAATATAAAAATTCCTTTGGAAGATGAGCAGCAGCATCTTGACGCGGATCCCAATTCTCATCGCTGTGATAAAAAGAAAACAAAAGTTCCTCAGGAGCATCAGTGGCTCCTTCCTGGATAATATCCTATTGAAATAATAGGTTTTGTTAGAAATACTTCGTATATATTTTTGATAGCATTCCAAATAGTTGACGGTGATATCTTTTCATCAGTAATACGTAAATAGCGCCTTCCCCGTGACGTTTCCACAATATTTGTCGAGTTCCAAAAGCACCAATCATTCTGAGTATTGTAGGAAATGGAGGACACCGCCTAAGATAAAATGGATCATTTAAAAGTTATCATTAGACAGCCAAAAAAGACACAGTTAGACAGTCAAAAGAAACACAGATGACGCATCGTTTTCGTTTTTGGAGGGAAAATCGCACTCCGCACACTTTTTAGTCGCATATCTCGGACAGCTAAAAGAAACACAATTCGACAGTCAAAAGAGACACAGTTAAACAGCCTTAGCGTAGTAATCTTACTTTCAGCTTGTCCATCTCCCTTAATTCTTCTAAAGGGAAATCTCTCATCAAGAACAACTCCAGACTCTCCACTTTCCATAAATCCAAAATTGCCTTGATGTGTGCTGTCGATACACAAAATAGATAGATATTTTTGAAATGAAAATCTTTGGCAAATTCGAGAAAATAATCAAATCCTTCAGCAAAAGACTTTTTACCTTTTGAGCACAACAGCTGTGCCTTCTGAAATATCGTGAATTTGTCTTTTTTTAAAGGTACCCTGCCACGCTCCCCAATCGTCAATACATGATTACCAGGGTGCGGATGCACCAAAGCTCTATTGCTCATGCAATCGCATTTTACTACTCATTTTCCCCGATAAATTTTTTTGTTGTTATTTTTCTCTTATAGCCCATCTACTTGACTCTCCCTTCAATTAAATATTACCACAGATGCATGTGAAAAGCCAAATCCAGACAGGGACTCTTTCATATGCAGAATATTCTCCTTTGTCATATAAAAAACAAAATCCGTGTCTTCGGCCTTTTCACCGTAATTTATCGTCAAGTATGTTTGTTCACCGGCTTCTATAATTTTCTGAAAAAAAGTACAATATGGTTAAAAAATTAAAAACTAGGATAACTCGCCGAGTTATGGCTGAATGGATAATTTAAATTCCCAAAATGGAGATGAGGATCCTTCCTGTAGCAATAAATTCCCAGCCCTTTTCTATTCTTTTCACAAAATTCGTCCAAAAAGCGGCAACTTTGACGAAGACGGACGTAGGGAATCGGATAACACTGGAAATTAGAGTATTTCTCCATTTAACACGAAGAAATTCACCTTTCTAACAATTTGCAGCATCAATCTAAGCGGAATTGATGGGAATTGACGATATTCCATGGTGGAATCCTTTCTAAAAATTAAAAATGAACCAAAAATTAAGGGAAATGGATAAGAACTCTGGGAGATGACATATCGAGATAATTGAGCGGCAGTAGCCACATAAAAGATGACAAAAATCGATAAGGATGACCCGAAATCTCCAAACAAAGCGGTAGAAATCCGGCTGATAAACGAGCGTCCGCATCCGTAAATTCTCGGCAGCGCGCCATTGACCTGAGATTGACCACTAATCCAGCATTTTTTTCAATACCAGTGCTTGCGCGTCTTAATTTTAAAAATTTAGGGGATCGATCCTCTGACCCCGCGAGTGTTAGCACGGTAGGACAAACAGACAGACGTGGAAATCGACTAATCTAATGCCGGATTTGCAATCTTCAGAGAAACAGCTCTGGAAACGTGTTTTCCGGGTAAATATTCGCTGAAAAGTTTGAAAAAGGGAAGATAAATTTTTATTATAAAATATATTCCTCAAGTACACAAGGGGGAATATATTTTATAATAAAAATTTGTAAATTATTCATTCCAGAATATTCTATGATGAATTCAATATAGAGAAGATGATAACAAATTTCTTGTATTATTACAGGATCGGCCAGCTATTGGGAAAAGATCATCTTCCAATTTGGAGAGGGTGATGAAAGATTTACGCAAACCATATGAGCCAACTGCTGTAGAAAAAGATTTCATTTGGGGTAGTTAAAGACCTGGAAGATTAAAGCATCTTATAATCTAGAATCCAATAAAATAACAAGAAAATTTTTCCAGTGACAGATTTATTGGCTGTGTTTGGATCATGTCGTCCTCTTCTATTCATCTCCTCCCTCGTCTTCCTTCTTGGCTGTCAGCTTCAATGCTCCGCCGCCTTCTTCTTCCTCTTCTTTGCCGGAGACTTGTTCCTTGACCTTTTGCATCGTGCTCTTTTTAGGCTTCTCTGTCTCAGCTCCCAGTGTTATCTTCGTTCCTTTCTTTTCTTTCTTCTTACCGCAGGCGGGAAGAACAACCAGCAACATGGAAACCATGCAAAAAAGGAGATAAATCTGAAACAGTTGAAATTAATAGGCGAGAAAAGGACCGACCATCTCCATTGGGGCAAATGATTGAATGTTAGAAAAAAATGATCACACAGATTAGACAAGGAGGGGAAAAAACAAGAAATAACAGGCGAAAGAGCTATAATTTCACGGGATGACGACATATTGGGCCGGGCCATTTCTCATAGCGTCAGACTGGGCAATATTCTTGATTCAAAATTTTACTTCTTTCCGTCCTCCTGAGTCGCAATATTGACGAAGTTCAGTTCAATCCGTCGATGTGGACCTGCTGCATCGGTTTCGAAATAGGAGCCATTTGATGTTGGCAACCTCGCGTAGAAGCCAGTTTTAGTAGAATTTGATGTTGGACGAAAGCAGATTACATACAGAAATTTCCACTTTCATGTACCATTTCTGAGCCATTTTTTTCTTCCTCTTGGAGATAAACAGATCAAAACACAGGGTGGCAATAATAAAGTAAACAAACCATTTGCATTCGACAGTGTGCCCATTTTCTTTCGACTCCTTGAATATTCAGTTTCTCGATTTCCTTCTCGATTTCCTTTCCTCAGACATGAAAAAACCTGCCCATTCTGATACTTTACGGCATTATGCCGAACTGCCAGCTGAGTTTGAATTCACAGTGATGACAAATGAAGGATTAGCCTGTGCCTGTAATGAGAGGGTCATGTACCATAGTGGGCTACTTCGCCGGAGCATTGCAGATGACCAGGAGGAGAAGGTACCATTCAGAATCACGGTCATCGAATTTCATAGAGGGTCGTCTATCTCCACAGCGTCGACGCCTTTTCATATCGACTGATCTTCACTTGGTGCCATGATCATCTTTGGGAGTATTTCGACGAAACTTCGATGTTGACTTTCGGCTGGCACGAAGGCTGGTTTATCGCTTTGAATGATATCAAGCTAGCCAATCTTCTCGAGGTAGGCGACTCTTTTTCTATTAAATATCATCTAGGCTGCAAGATATTTGGAGATTCATGGATTGATCCATGTCATCGAAGATTTGCAAAGAGAGAGGAGGGCAAAAGTGTTGCCTTGTCGAGTCTTCAATCTATTCAATGGCTGATTTTCTTCTGATTGTAGTCTTCTCCTCTTTCCTTGGCGTGTCATATGGAAATTTGGCCATTTTCAAGGCATTTTTGTACATAAACCGTTGTATTTTTCTGTTATTTATACAAATCCAAGTATTTCGATTAGACAAGACGTTCCACAGGCGACAAGAAGACTGTGCCAAGTTTCCCGCCCCAAAATGTCGACGTTGCCCCTCTGTACAGAATAGAAATCTCAATTTCACGAATAGAAACCGGCCATTATGTTTATTTCCCAAAAGTTGAAATAACAATTTCCTTCACACACGCAATGAGAGAACTAATTGAGAAATATAGAAAGAATTGTAGAGTCGTTTTGGTTTCGATGACTCCATCGATGTCGAGCAGGAAAGCGGCGACAAATAAGATGAAGAGGGAAAGGGCAACAGAAAGAGGCAAGTTCAGGGTACATCAGAGGAAGAAGTAACCACTACTGGAAGTGATAGAAACAAGCACAGGGATGACTAACAAGGCGGGCAGCAGGAGCTTCACAGGTGGACGAGAGGCATCGACAAGCAGAGAAAATCGGAATACAGGGCTACTCTTTTACTGCAAGGAAACCTCACCATTTCCCTCTTTTTTTTCAGGCCTGTCGATGTTGCTGTACCCGTACAGTTGCGGCATAACGACTGGGATGGGCGTCCATTGACCCGACGACGGCTGCAATCGATGGCTTCCGTGAATCGCCTGCCGGCGGGTGAGTGATGTCACAGCCGAAGAAGATGACTGGCTCGCTGAAGATTCGTGGACGGACAGCCGGTAGCAGAATGGAATTAACTCCTCCCAACTTGACATTCATCTTGAGACATAGATTGCTCAACGTCTGAGGTGTTGTCTTGATGACATTCTTGGCTTGTACACACTGGGTAGCAATTCCCAGGACGGTGTCTCCAACTCGCTTGACTTCAGCGTAGACAGGTGTCTTTCCAGGCAACACGACGACAACCAGCTGGATTCCAGAGAATGTCTGCTTGAGATACTTGAACATCGGCTCAACTTGGTCAACTCCCACGGCATATTTGCAGAAACACGGCTGACCGACGATTGGCATTCCAGCGTCGTTGGAAATCCGCTGGAGTTGGGCAGTGAAGTTACGCAAGTCATTCTCCTTGACGTGTTGTTGCTGGGCGAAGCAAGCAATGGCCCAGACTTTGACATCAATTCCAGTATGGAATTGCTTTCCTCTCATGTCCCAGACACCTTGATTGGGAAGAGCTGTGGCCTTGGTCCGTCCACCGTAAAGCAGCTTCGGAGCAGAGAGAACACGTCCCTTGACTTCTGTCATGGCCGGGTTGATGGCAATTCCAAACTCGTGGGCGAAAGGATCAGCCGAGAATTCTGCCTTGCGGACAAGGCTAGATATTTCCCGTTCTCTTTCTGGAGCAGAACGAGCTGTTGCCTAAAATTTTCAAATTGTTGAGGGTCTCGAAGGGAAAAAACTACCTTGATCATGGTCGACGTCTGGGTATCAGTGAGCTTCTTTATGCATCTTTGTCCAGGGACGATGTTGCAGACCTCCGGCGGCAGATACGTATGTTTTTGCTCTTGTCCAACCTAGAAAACAACAAATATTGTATTTGTCTGGGGGCAAAGGCAACCTGTAGGCAAGGGAGATGCGGATATTTCAACTGGATACGATACTTGTCGTAGAAATACTTGGCTACGGTGCACTCGATGGTCTGTCCTGTCTCCAATTGAAGTGGGAAGGTCTGAGTTTGAGCTGGTCGACGGGTAACATTGCAGACTCTAAAAATTTCAAAGAATTTGAATCCCGTGGGAAAGTTTTACCTGTATTTTCTTCTCATCTGACCGCAGTGAGTAATTTCAATCTTCAAGCCACGGACTTCTTTAGTGAACTTGACCCTCTGCGCGTCGGAGAGCGCTCGCCTCTCAGCCAGCGCCTGTACCGGCAGTTCCAGCACCTCGGCGATGAATTCAATAACAGGCATGGAACGATAGAAAGCTGTTGCTGAGACATCGATATTCAGCATCATTTTCCATTGAGAAGGGCGGACAGATTGATGGAATCCAAACCAGACTTCCCGTCCACCACCGAGTTTACTTTCCGTATGATATTGGCCATGTTGAGGAGGATGAGGAGTCATCTGTGGAGGAGAGAAGAAACTCCGCCCGACGGGAGTGTACTTCAACGAGGGCAAATGACGAAGAATGACATCCATGGCTTGGACAGCTTCGAATTGCGAATTTCATTTGCGAAACTTGTTTTTCGGGAGGAAGGCGGTAAATGTTACTGGTACTCCTCACTTCGAAAGTTTATCCGTAATCGCCATATGTCAAAATGTCGTCTCTCCTCATCCTCCGAATTCCCTCTGTATAGTTTCTGTCCAATCAAAATTGAGGTCTTGGAACACGCGCATCGCACGAAAATTTCCCCGTTTTTTTTTGGCTAAACAATCTCGGGAGCTTCGAATATGGGATATGACCGCGTAAGGGGAGTGGAAGTGGACGGGAACACCGCGTTTCAGGGGTGATCCTATACTTCTTGACCGCCTCTTTTTGTAAATTTTCGTAAAAATGGTGTCAACAGGGACTATGATGGGGAAAATGGGTGATTTTTGGGATATAGGGGTAATTGACGGCGGGCTATCGAATGGTATATGTAACGTCCCGGCAACTCAAGATTGCGACCGTGTTTCCGCTAAAAATAAGATGAACCTATACTTCTTGACCGAAGTGTACTACTAAGTTTCACCAAAAAAGGCCGATAAGGCATGAAAGATTTCCAAATGAAGATGAAAAATTGCTTCAGGCAGCAGAGGTGAAAGTTTCGGAAGTTTTGAGGATGGTATTGAAACAGATTATTATGAGATATTGGGAAATAGTTGAGATACGATTGATTTCTGACCAGACCCTTTTAGCCTCTCGACCAGCTTTCAAAAAATTATTCTCGGTTGATCTGAGACTATATTTAAATTTTTCCGGATATGTCATCCAAAAATCACAACATTTCGTTGTCTTTCCATGGTTTCCTCAAAAAAATTTGACTACTTTTAATGTAAAATATTTTATTATTGACAAACAAGGTGAGAAAATACAAGAAATTGACAAAGAAAAGCCAATTATGAGAAAATTGAATGAAACTGGGCCATTTTTGAATATTCCGGCTAATTTGAAATCGCGCTGAAGATTCAGGGGCTGGGCGACCAAACTCTTCGAAAAATTCAATTGGCTACCACTTTTTGACCGCGTATTTTAGCGTGAAATTCATGGTAACCCACCTGAAAAAAAAGGCCAGCTGCTTTCACAATGATCTCCAATGGCTATTCTTTCCCTATGTTTCTTTTTTTTAAATTTCCATTGTGGTTTTCTATAGATATATTTTCAGGCTATATCGTTTCAATGGAGCTCAATGAATATACGGGACCCGTTGACTCTATTTCTCAAACCGAAATGGTAAGGAAATGACGATTTCGGGAGAAAGCCAGAAAATTCGCTAGCTTTTTGTCTCAGCTTGTTTTGACTGTTATGGCATTTTCCTCAAACCAATGTACTTTTACTATTTTTAGGACGAAATAGAATCGAAAGCTCTGGAGGGATTATCACGTTCAGACCCCAATGCTGTCAAAGAAGCCGTGAAGGTAATGATGCAAATGTTTCCCGAAGTTTATGGGGCTGTGAGTTCCAAATTAGAACTTCATCTCATTTTTTGTTTCAGGAAAGTGAATTTACAATTGATTACGTCGAAGTCGCTAAATTGATGGTCGGACTTGGCATTGCCGAGGCTAGTAGAATGGTGGGTTTAGAATGTCAACTTAATTCGTACAAAACATATCTCTTTCAGGAAATCGATCAGTTCAGTGAATCAAAGAAAGAAGCGGTCACTAAGCGGATAACTAAGAAGATTTGTAATCGTCTTGTGAAAAAAGAAGAAATCAGGAAGCAACGGGCTGTAGAAAAAAAAAAGCAAGAAGCGATTGAAGCAGAAAAACGGAAGCTGACGCTAGAAGCAGGTGAGCAAATGGTTAGTTATGAGGGAATTTTTTGCTATCGTAATTTTCAGCGATCTAAAAATATTTGTAAGCCTCTCGAGGTACTTACCTTCCTGGCAGAAAGGTAAGAAAATTTTACAATTTTAATTATTCTGAAATTATTTAGATTTAATGGTAATGATCTTATGGGAATCGCTTTTGATGGATGCATAGAAAATAAATTGAAGCTCTCATTAGAAGATCCTGAAGAAATCAAAGGAATAGAGAATTTCATCGCAGCAATTCAAAATTGTTTACCATCTCGTATCATTATGCTCTCTGGCTATGTGAGCACACTTTTGACGCGCGTAAGCTTTTGATTTTTTGACAGTTAACTTGTATTTAGATAAAGAAGATCATTGAAGATAGTGACTAAATCATTTTGTGATACCTTTGTTGGATTTTATCTTTGTTTCTATTCTAGAAAATAAAGGTCATGCACTATATTTACACGTCTACCATTGATCCGTCCGATTTCTAATCCGGGAAATTCTAATTCGTCCAAATTCTAATCCGACAAGTTCCGAACCATGCCAGTTCTAAACTGTCGAAGTTCAAAATCGGCCGGTTCTAAACCATCCGAGTTCTGAAAAGTGGCGGTTCTGAACCGTCAAAAGTTCTAATCCGGGGAACCACCGAAATTTGATGTATTGGATCTGTAACTTGTATTTGATGTTTTTTTTAAATTTTATTGCTATTTATAATCTCTCTTACTCTTCGACTTTCATCGACAGTAGTTTTGCAGGCTGACCAACAGTGGTCAATTGTGACCTCTATCACTGGACCACCTAAAAATAATCAAGCATGCGCAGTAACAATAGGTAAGTCTTTGTTTTTTCATGCTCTACAATCTTCCGCCTGATCTCAACTTGTTACTTTCAGATGGACTGGAGGACCTCCATTGAATTCCTCTCCAACAGTTGGCAGCAAATTGCAGCGGAAGGATGACAAACAGTTGACATACGTCGCAGCCGGCACAGCTCCTCGAAATAGGTTTAAAGTTTTTTTTTTGACATTCTCATTGCTATTTTAGAAATGACTCCTCGTCTCCGAAGAATCACTCGCCATTAAATAGTGCTCCTCTATCATCACGTTGCACAGGCTTCAAACCGGCAAATGATCCAAAATTTGAGAGCTATCCCAATCCGTTTGTCTTACTGTAATCTCTTTGTAATCAGCCGTCTTTAGCTTTGAAATTCCTAGAAAGACTCTCAGATACAGTGAAGCTCTGCTAAGTAATCCTGCGCTGGTGAATATGAGGATAGGTTGCCTACTTTAGCAACAACTTCTTGTATCACTGATTTTAGAGTTAGAAGAACAAAATGTTTCACCTCCCATGCCAAAGGAAGGACGAATGGATGGCTCTGTAATGAGTGAAGTAATATTATTTTCAACCGCTGCTATAACTTCAAAGTTCCAGTTATCTTCACAAGTCTGGCAATTCCACAATAAAATTGTGAGAAGACTCTTGCAAGCAAATTGTCGCTCCGGGATTTGCTCTACTATGCAATTAGCCCCGTATTCCCTAGTAAGAGCATTTTGTTGACATTTATAGAATCTTTATTTAGTGTGTGGACTCTACGTTGTTGGCTCTTCACTCAATGGCTTTGGAAACGACAGCTCCGATATGGATCTGTGTCTGATGATCACCAACAAAGAGCTGGATCAAAGAACCGATGCTGTTGTTGTTTTAAACATGGTACTGAATGCACTGCAACAAATGGAATGGGTCACTCATCAGAAGCTCATATTAGCAAAGGTTATTTTTGCTGTTTATTGACGAACGGTTACATTTGTAGGTGCCCATACTTCAATTGGAATTTGCTGCACCGTATAAAGAAATTACGGTAGATTTGAAGTTAGAGCTCGTTTTCAACATTTATACAATCTTATTTTAGTGTGAACAATTCCGTAGCAGTAAGGAACACGCACCTTTCATACTATTCTTCATGTAAGTCAAGGAAGCGGATATTATCGTCATAATTTGCAGATGATTGGCGTGTTCAGCCACTTGTTTCGATTGTAAAAGAATGGGCTAAGAAGAACGGAATTAACGATGCTAAGCGAAGCTCGTTCACCAGCTATTCGCTGGTATTGATGGTTGTTCATTACTTGCAATGTAAGTTACATTTACATCTGCAATAGTTTGTTTATGCGGAACGTGCCCACCTATTCTTCCATCGTTGCAACAGCATTTTCCGTTAAAGTTCAATGCTCGAATTGATGTTCGATCGCTCAATGTTACTTCTCCACTTGTGGAAGGAGATGAATATCATCTGAAGCCAAAAACAACGCTTGGAGAGCTGCTTATCGGATTTTTCAAATATTTTTCTATGGAGTTCGAGTAAGTCCTTTGAAATTGCTGGAATATTTGTTTTTAGCTATTACGCCCAAGCAATCTCCATCAGAGAAGGAAGAGCCATCACCAGAGAGCAAGTAACAAAATGCCGCCCTAATTATTTTAATGCGGCTACATGGAGATCACAATGGAGATGTGTATGCATTGAAGTCGTTCTTTTCTTTTTCTTTCTATAGTTGAATTCAGGAGCCGTTTACTTCCATCAATACCGCACACTCCATTTATGATGAGATGGTCTTTAGTGCCATAAAAAAAGCTTTCAATGAAGCCTACGAAGAGCTCGAAAAGACGAAGAGCATTGATTGCCTTCTTAAAGGGACCCTCCCACGCGCTCCAATCGTGTAACAAGTCACAGCTCGCCGGCGCCGATGAAACGTGGGCACCCCCCTAATAGTTTGCGCTGATGAAGCTGAAAAAACCACAAATTTTCGCATTTTTCTGATACTTGCAATCAATTCAGCATGATCTTCTGTATTTCCGATAATTTTTTCAGCTAGCAAGAATGTGTCATTGTAAAGATATACGACTTTTGGTCATCTTTAAGGAGATTTCATGTGCCCACATCGGCGAGCTGTGACACGATTGGAGCGCGTGGGAGGGTCCCTTTCACTGTAAACCTATTCCAGTTTCGCCTCCTGTTCATGGGTAAGATTTTTTTAAAGTATTTTTAACGTTGGTCTCCACAGCCTATATTTACCATGGAGGAAGTAAAGAAGCTACGTTGGAATCGCGGATAATTGTTATTGGACATGGACAATCGCCAAAGATGATAGGAGGCAGCTGTGAACCGCTAGGAATGTCGACCGTAGCTGAAATTAGCGATATCTCAAATGTGAGCGATGATGAAGATACAAAAGTCTGCGATGAAAAGTATCTTTTGTCTTTTCCGCTTTATAATAATTATTTTAGTCCACCTCTTATTGAATTATCACCCATTCGGAATGAATCCAGTGCAGATGGTCTCGACACCTAAGAAGAACTCAAGAAGAAGACTGCTCACGTCTCAGTTGATTTTTATTTATAGTTCCTTTTGATACAAGGATTTTTTTAGAGGTTTGTCTGCTGGTTGTTTTTTATTCAATGTCATTTGATGTTCCTTTTTACAACCAGCTTTCAAACACTATTCCTACGTTTTTTGACATGTATTTTTTTCAGTACAAACAAATAAGTTGTATACTTTTCCGTATTGATTTTGTTTAATAAATTACAATAATTTTATTTTGGCATTTCTGTTAGAATTATGAACCGCTCTCGGGAAATTTTGTCTCTTATTTTCAGATAAAAAAGACGGAAAGAGCTATGATTTCTCTGGATAAGAATAAGCCACAATGAGGCTCGTTGTTAAAGCAAAGAAAAAAAATATGAAAAAATAAAGATTGAAAGAGAAGAAATATTTTACTCATGACAGGAATTGAACCTGTGACTTTTTGTTTAGTATACAAATTACTTAGCCATTAGGCTATGGGCGCACAGTTTTTTCTCGGATTTAGGTGCAATGTGTGCCTTAGAATCGGCCAAATTAATTTATTCGGGTTTTGTGAAATGATGCGATTAGTTTCAAATCTATGCACACTTTTCGGTGTTCTTTCTGAATATAGTCTGTCACAAAAAATGACGACATTTCAAAGGTCTAATTTCGGCTGTGATAGGGCAGATTTACCGTCAATTCGGGCAAACACATCCCGCCGCCCTAAGCAAAATCTGGACTTTACGTAGGCATTTCGAAACTGACGCAAAATTTTTCTGATATAAAATGTCATAGTTTGCGCAATCAATTGGAGAAGATTGGCTGAACCGATTTTTCTGAAATTTTGCCAGCTAATAGAGCGCATCAAACTTAGTGAAGCTGAGTTTTGGCAGTTAGATCGGAGAAGAATAAGTGCCAATATCATAGAAATCAAATTTTAGGTAGCTCCCATTTCGTCATTTTACGCTTATGAGTTCTGAAAAAACTCAGCTTCACGCAGACTCGAGTGGTCTATCAGCTGGCAAAATTTCAGAAAAAACGGTTCAGCCAATCTTCTTAAATTGATTGCGCAAAGTGAGAGACTGAAATCGCTATATAAAATTTGAAATTTTTCTTTCGCGGGTAACACTTTTATTCCATTTAAAATATTTTATTCGAAGTGTTGACGTCTGATGTGTCTAATAGTAGTTGCAAACGATTGGCCATGCCAAGAGCAACATTTTGATACCAAAAACTACAGTAATTCACCCCAGAAATTATTTTTTTGGCTCTAAAAGCATAGAGACTCAACAAAAACCCCTTCTTTTTCAATACTGCTCAGTTCTTCGCTATTTGGCCATTTTCTCCCTCGTACTATAGTAATTCGGGGCTGGTAAAACACGAGAAAGCATTGAAAACGCGTGAAAACCTCTCTTTAAATAAGTTGGGTTCCCGTAGCGATTGCGTGCACAGTCCTTCAAACTGTCCGGCGCGGCGGGTTGTGCAAATTTCCTATGTTTCAAATCAAAATGAACGGTAAATTTGCCCAACAACAGCAAAAATTAAACCTTTGAAATGTCGTCATTTTTTGAGACAGACTATACCCGTATAATTAACGGGGATAACTTCTGTCATTATCTTCATTCAACTGGAAATTCATAGAGCTCAAAAATTTCCTTTTTCTTCTTCCCAATTTACAATTTACAATTTATTAAACGGTATCGTAGATCTCAAGGGGTATTCCAGGGTCTCGCCGCTCTCATGTCCTTTATCCATTCAACTGCTCCCTCTCTTGCCCATCGCATCCCTAGAACCGGCTCCCACCCGAGGTTGGAAGAGGCGGCGAGAAGATCGTCTTCCCAGCGCTGCTCCGGTCGGCCAGGGTATCTTCGGCGGTCGCGTGGGTACCACTCAGTCGTTGTCTTCAACCATCTTCCGTCTTCCATCGAGGCCAATCGACTACTCCATCTCAACTTTCTTAGCCAGGCGATATCTAGGATATCCGGCATTCCTGTTCGTCGTCTGACTTCATCATTGGGCAGTCGATCCAGCAGTGACAGGCCAAGCGTCGCTCTCTCCATACGTCGTTGCACGGTCGACAGCTTCCTTCTCTCTTCAGCCTTGAGACTCCAAAGCTCGCATCCGTACAGTAGACTTGGGACGACGCAGGTGAGAAAGACGCGGCGTTTCATCTTCATCGGGACGGCTCGTCGTGCCATAAACATCCGATGTCGATTGAAGGCGGCCCATCCTGCTCCTATTCTTCTCGACAGCTCCCGGTTATCTCTGGTGCACGTCACGGAACATCCAAGGTATACAAAGTGGCGGACAAAGGCTACAGGCTCCCCGCTTAGCAGCAGATTACCCTCGTAGGCGTTGGTCATGGCAACAGTTTTGCGTTTGTTGATCTCCAGACCGACTCTACGGCTAGCCAATTCCAGTTCCGTGACCATCCACTGGACTGTTTGAAGACTTCTTCCAATGAGGACTACATCGTCGGCGTATCGCAGATGGTTGAGCGTCCAGCCGTTGATGGTGACTCCGATGTAGGGTTGCGCGCTGGCCGGGCCGGGCCCTGAAATCTCGGCCCGAGCCCGGCCGGCCCGCAAGGTCCGACCTATCCAGGGACCTCAAACCAAAGTCGACCAGAGGGTTTTCGGGATCGATTTTTTTGCCTGTTTTATCGTTCTTAACGCATTTTATGCCTATTTCATGAAAAATAGCCAATTTTGCCAAAATTTTCCAAATTTTCGACCCGATCGGGCCTTGCGGGCCGGGCCGGGCCCTGAACTCTAAGGCCCGCGGGCCGGCCCGGCCCGCGCGCAACCCTACTCCGATGTCATCCCATTCCAATTGGCGGAATATGTCCTCCAGAACAGCGTTGAAGAGCAGTGGGGAGAGCACGCAGCCTTGATGGACTCCGCGCTGGATGTCGACTTCCACTGTCTCCTTTTGCACCTTGATTTTGCTTCCAGCCTCGGTGTAGATCTGTCTCAGCATCTCGACGTAGAGTGGCTCAACACCATGACGGTGGAGCGAATTCCAGACGGCATTCCACTCTATGGTGTCGTAGGCTTTCCGATAATCCACAAAGACTAGGTAGAGGTGGTTGCGGTGGTCGTAGGCCTTGTCGATCAGCTGGCGGATGGTGTGCAGATGTTCCACGGTCGAGTAGTTCCGACGAAAGCCGGCTTGCTCGACAGGCTGGTTGTTCTCGAGATTTCCCTGTATTCTGGCCAAGATCACACGCGTGAAGAGCTTGTATGGGGCTGGCAACACGGAGATCGGACGGTAGTTGGCCAAGTCTGCGAGGTCTCCTTTCTTCGGGATCAAAGTGGTGACCGAATCCGCAAAGGCAGGAGGGAAGACACGCAGTTGTAGCATCCGAGAGAAGAGATGGGCAAGGTAGGGCACTAATTCTTCTTCTGCAGCTCGGAGCATCAGGGCCGTGATCGAGTCGATCCCAGGAGCTGTACGCTTCTTCATGTGGCGAAGCTGTTTCCATACTTCCTCGTTGAGCACTGGAGGGACATCAGAAGGAAGTGGAGCAGCATCCGGTCGTACGATGGTTGACTTCTCGTACAGCTTGTTGAAGAACTCTTTTACCATTTCCTTTAGCTGGGGTAGCGTTTGGGTCCGGGAGCCATCGTCCTTCAACAGTTGCCACATCACAGGAGTTGATACATCCTCTTCTCAATATCGGAAGCTAGGGCCACCCGTAGAGCCTTATTCAACTGGACCAATTGTAGACGAGATGTTGGGTCATCTTTGGCCAGGAGAAGTCGGCGTTGACTGTAGAGATCTCTGGTAGTCGGAGAGATTCTTGCGGGTGTCTGGACGTCCTCGGTGGCAATTTCCTTTGCAAGATTGAGAGTCTCGCATATGCCATGGTATTGGGTCGAGGGATCGTCGTCGTCCATTGCTTCTTTTAACTCCTGGACTGTGTGCTTGTAGAGTGGCCAGTTCAACTTTGTCGTGCGCACAGGTGGACGGCGTCGAGGGACACAGGCGTTGATGTCCACAGTCATCCGGCACAGACGATGATCGGAACGGAAGTCGAACTGGTTGATACAGCACACGGAGCGTACGATATCTGTCCGCTGGACTAGGAAAAGGTCATACTCCTTTCGGGTTGCCCCATTCGGAGATCTCCAAGTCCATTTGCGGCCCATCCTTTGCTTTCGGAAGGAATTGGCAACCTTCCAATTATGCAAGGAGCAGAAGTTGACGAGCTGGTCCCCTCTATGGTTTCGGGTACCGTAGCCATAGATTCCAACAGCTGGCTCGTAAGGATGGGCGCGATGTCCAACGGCAGCATTGAAGTCACCCATGAGTATCGTGCACCTTCGCCGGCTTCCGAGCAAGTTACGCTGACCGCTATTGGCCAGCCCCGAGCTCGTACCGCCGGTTCGGGCCCCAGCTGGCGTCCCCTTTCTTCTTCTCCACCACAAGGATCCACCGGCTAGGTTGCACGCTCTTTGGATGCTTTGGAGGAAGGTCTGGTACTCGTTGTCGTCGGCTTCCGATGTCGGGACCAATTTGATTTCCCAGTTGTGGCATTTGAGCTCGAGCACACAGCATCTGTCGTTGATCGGGGTGAACCGATGGATGACAGTGACGAGATGTGGCGCTACGATGAATCCAACTCCACGTCGACCATAATTTCCGTCGCTGTAGAGGAGCAGGCATCCGGTCTTCGTGAGGAGCTCTTGGCCACTTCCTTTCCTCCATGTCTCACACAATCCTACCAGGTCGAAGTTGACCTTCATCAGTGCTTCCTCAAGCTCGAGTAGGCGCGTCTTCGTTGAGATGGATCGGCAGTTGAGGTTACAGACTTGGAGTAGACCTCGGGACATGAGACTGTCGTGACGGACATGAGACTGTCGTGACTCTGGGACACAGTACTGGATCCGGATTCCCGCTAGATGGCAAAGTAGCAGTAGTAGCTGGGGGTATAAATAGCCGACCGCCCAGTGTGTGAAAAACTAGGGGGAATGAAAAACTAGAAGGAATGATTCCCAGGCTTTGCTAATTTTTCTGCTCAGTGATTTCCCTCAATTTCCGCTAATTTAAAAATGAAAACAATTTCCTTCTCCCTCATATTTTTCTGAGAATTTTTACAATTATTTTGTAGCCGACGTGTGAGAAGCGGAATATTATTCGGTGAGTGCCAGCCCGTACCAAGGATTAATTATTTTTTCGTAGTTGGATTAGTCAGCGGAGAGATTATCAGAATTTTGAGAAATTTATGGGAGAAATAGATTGAAAACGGGCAGTCACAGTTAGACAGCCGGCGAGCCAGAAACTCCTCTATGTTTGTGTCTACATTTATGGGAATCTGACTCTCGCCCGGAAGGCAGAAGGAAAAACGTCGACACGATTGACCCGAGTCGAGGGAGATGTCTTCATCGGCGAGCTGACAATTGAACGACTCGACTTTTTATTGGAAACGGATATTTGGGGCAAATTTGGTTGGAATTTTAGTCTCTTTTTCAATAAAATAATTTAGAGAGTTCGCTGTGTAATTTTGACTATTCTCGATTCACAGCGACAAAGAAAGGAGTCAAGAAAAGTTGCGAGACTACGACCGAAAGGGCAGGGACTACTGGCAGGAGGCCGAGGGAAAGGTCGACAGAAAGAACAACAGAAACGAGTAAAATGACGATGGACGCGACAACAGACGAGAGGAAGAATAAGGAATAATGAAGAAAAGTACTGAAAGGACGGAGAAGATGTCGAAGACGATGGAAAGTGGTGGATGGGAACAAACGATGGAAACAACCAGAGAAGTTCTGTCACAAGCGGACTACTGGGACAGACGACGATAGAAAAACAGGAACCAAAACAGACTACAGGCTCCTTCTCCTACGTGTAAGATTTTCTGCTAATTCTAATGAATCTCTTTTAGTCCCCTTCTGGCTGGCCTTCTCCTTTTTCTCCTCCTCATAATCATTTCGATGGCTATTTTCTGTTACAAAAGGAAGAAGAAGATCAAAAATGATGGAGCATTATCAAAAAAGGAATCTAAAAGCAGCAGGGACTCGTCTGTCAGCAGCAGAAATTAAGTCAAGAACTGAAAAGAAGAAGAATCCTTATCAATGAATAAGTATCTGGTCTTTTTTTGACTTACAATCATCTCCTTGAATCTGGATGAGCCCGGAAATGAAGAGCAAAAGTCGCATGGTTGCTAACAGTCGATGACAACTAGCAAAAATGGCAGCTATGTTATGGTAGAGGATTCATTCTCCGACTGCCATCGCCACATTTTGCTAGTCGGAAGGGTCAGAAGTTAGATCACACAGAAACACAAAATAGGCAGATTTTCCTAGTCAAACGATGACGATGACGGCAGTCGGAGAATGACTCCTACCACTTCAAGGTGGATTTTAGTCTGGCGATTTAAACGAATGGAACAAACGTCGATTTTGCACAATGTATTGGATGTCATACTCGTTGTCCTTCTCCTCCTCGCTGTCCGCCCAGCGGTAACATCTTCGATATTCCCTAACTCGTTCTGCTCCCTCTGGCGTTTCGCTCACTTTTTCCATAATTACCGCAGTCAGTGATGTATAATAAACAGGTAGGATAAAATTGAAATGTCGACAGTTTTGGTAGATCGATGAAATAGATAGCTGAGAAAGTCGACGACTTTTTCCCAATGCATTGCTATTCAAGATGTCAGAGAATACGGGATAATTTGGTAACAAGGAAGGAACATGGCTGTTGGATTTCCTTGGGTAGGATGACGTCGACTACACGTCGACCTCGACAGGTCGTGATGTCATCTCCCTGATGATCTCTTCTCCTCTTCGTCGCTCGTTTACCCAGTTGTTTGTGATCTATTAGAACATCGAACATCGCTTATTTGAAAGTCATCCTGCCCATCAAGGAAGTTGAGCCAGAGAATAATCCCGCCGCGTGAGGCTGTTCGTCTTGACTGCGTAATTAGTCAAACCTTATGCAACTACGACGTCTTTTCTAGTCATTTCAACAAACTAGAACACATTCTATATTTCTCTGAGCAGTGGAGGTGAAATGTGCTACACCTGGTCGTAAATTCAAAAGGCAAGTTTTTATCAAATAGCGGTAGTTTCTTCCCTTCCTTCAAGCTTTCCATTTTTCGAATCATTTAGAACACCTCCCTCCTCCTTTTCCTCAATAAATAAGAGATCTTCGTCTCAAAAACAAGCCGCTTCCTCTCTTTATTTCTCCTAGCTGACAACCTCAATCTGTCCCCCACACATCTTCTAATGAGATCTCTTGGTCTGGAACATATAACCTCAACATACCCTGAAAAGAGATCAGAAAATGTCAAATTCCTCGGGATATGTGATACCTCCCGTCAAATTTGTGTCAATCACAGGTGTGAGTAGGCAGGTCAGATGACATGGCGTGGTTGTAGCTGGACGAAAAAAAGGAGCAAAGAAGGAATGACAATCGAGAAGACGTTCCGTACATTAATTGGACATTTTAATTTTCATTTAAATTTTTGATTTAGTCCGTGCATCTGCTAGGGCGACTTGATGACCCGAGTTATTGCCATGATTTCTAGAAAAATGACAATTAAAAGTCGTGCTAATGTCTAGTCGACATCCGGGTTCCAAATTTCGAAAAATCACTGGCAGTTTTTCCATCTTCCAGCGCTGGCGTGAAGTATTTTTGGCGCGAAATACGATGGCTTCAAAATGCTCGTTGTTTTCAATTCGACGTTTGTAATCCCGCCTATCCTGATCGAGGTGTCCGCGCATTCCTGCTCCATTTATCCTGTCTTCTGCCATCTCCCAATGTGCCCGAAATCTAAAAAAAAAAAATAAAGAAGAATAAAGAATAAAGTTCTCGGTTAATTTCCTTTAAGTTCTGCTTTTCCCCCTGTAATCGTCTTTGCAACTTCTTCCTCCCTCTTTACTCTCTCGTAAATTTTTCGTTATTTGTCCATTTATAGCCGCCATTTAACGGAGGGTAAATGTGGGGGCAATCACGAGCACACACCTTTGCCCTAATAGCTCCGTGTATTTCCTCTTCTTTTCCTCGTCATCTCATAAGTAATGCAAGCGAGAGAGAGAGAAGAGAATCTCCTGCCGTAATTACAAGTCACTGTCGTCGAGGCCACGGGCGAGTGAGTTTTGCCCCGCCTCCGGGAGATTTCTTCAAGCTCTCGACTCTCCTTCTCCCCTTTTCTTGAGATTTCAATTTACCATCAAATATTTAAGGACTATTTCCAGATAAAAATAGCCCATGAAGGTGCTGTGGGCTATCGCCTGTCCCATATGGTTAGTTCAGTCAATTGACTACGATTGGACGCCGCCAGAAGAAGAAGAAGTCGACATACCCAAACGGAGGTCAGATTCCTCTTTTCCTCGCTGTTTTCCTAGCTAATATCGTGTCCCAAATCCAGTGACTTGTCATGTCCACTTAGCAGGAGAAATATCCGAGTGCTTCCCTTCAGCACCCAGGTCAATTCACTCCCGGAAGCACGCGTATTAAAAAGAAGGAGAGGGAGGTCCTCAGGAAGTTTAAAGTGGTGGCCAATGTCCTTTCAATTGGGGGAATAACTCTCAAAAAAACAAAAGAATTTTAAGATATCATAATTGCACACGGGACACGGATATCATCGACAAGTTGCTCAATGGAACGGGTTATAATAAATTCAGGATACCGGGTGAGATTTCTGTTAAATTTTATAAATTCTTTAATTTTAGAAGATGATGGAATGACAGTTTTTGTCGAGATTTGGATCCAAGCCATTACATCAATCGACGAGTTGACAAATGATTTTGAAATGGACATCTACATCACCGAAAAATGGCTGGATCCTGCTCTAAATTTTGTTAATTTATCTCCTTGTAAAGGTAAGGCTGATCTCTGGCCATCTATTTGCAAAAAATCCCTCTGGCCCAAAAAGGGGGAGTAATTGCTGGCAAATATCGGAAATGCGCGATGTCTTTAGGAAGAAGGGGCGCCGAGCACCTGTCATCGGCTTGTGGGGGAAAAGAGACGAGTCAAATAAAAGAGAATACAAGATATCTAGTTTGTATTTTGTAGTCGAGGATATTTTTATCGAGATCAATGTCAATATTAACAATCTTTCCACGTCATTTCGGGGTTCCAAGGGCGAATGCCTGTAAATCATAGTTCAATTTTCGAATTCCTAGCTATAAAAGAAGAATAATTCTTGATATCAAAAGCTTGAAACTGACTAAAATCGGAACTAGCGCGAAGATGCGAAGAGTCAAAAGCTCCCAAATTCGCCAAGAGCTAATAAAAAAGTCCAAAAAGTTGCAAAAGGGCTCAAAAATTGGTTGACTCCTAGCATTCGCCAGACATTAGGCCATTTTGTCGTTTCCGGACCTGCGAATGAAATTAGAAACTCTTTCAAAAGTCCTCGAATCTCCCCTTTTCGTCGATTGCGTAGTCGAGATCGAAGGGGATACAGTCGAATTGGCGTCGACCTCGACTTTACCAATGGATATGACCATTTTCAGGTAACCTCTCCTTGAATCACCAAGTTCTCGACCGACTTTGGACTCCCAACAGTTGTTTTATAAATTCAAAAGTAGCGCAGATTCATGATTCTCCCTTCAGGTAGGTTTTTTCTATTCTACTCACAATATTTCCATTTTTAGAAGCGTCTTTCTAATGTTATTCCCAAATGGAACCGTAATGGTCAATTACCGTGTCCGAGTGAAAGGGCCTTGCTCCTTGGAGCTGAGCAATTTTCCAATGGACATTCAAACCTGTGGCTTGGTCTACGAAAGGTATTCCCCAGAATTTATTGGCTTAATTCTTTTAGTTTCAATTATAATCGTCAAGAAGTTATGATGAAATGGGCGCCAATAGATGAGCCGGTTCAAAAATTGGCTGAAATCGTTCTCCCCGATTTTGATCTTTTTATGATAAAATCAAAAGCCATGCAAGAGGTAGGCTTCCTGGTCTTTTCTTATAACTTCAAATTCCAGCCATATCCCGCCGGAATGTGGGATGAACTCCACGTTGTTTTGATGTTCGAAAGGCGATTTATTTGGTATTTTATGCAAGCTTATTTACCGACTTATTTGACTATTTTTATCAGGTGCGTCGACGATTTAAATGAGCCAGCTAACCACTGGTTCTGCAATTGAAGCGGAAAAGAGGGGATTAGTCACGATTCAGAGCATTTTGGGTGTTCGAAACGAAAGATTTTGCCCGTTTAAAAGGGTGAAAATCAGTTTTTGGAGATAAAAAAGCAACGAAAAGGAAAAAGTTCGACGCCGATGAGATTCGAACTCACGCGGGGAAACCCCAACGGCTTAGCAGGCCGCTCGGTCACAGCGCCATAAGTTATAATAATTATTAAATGGATGAACCGTAACGAGTTCTTTTTTAGCTGGGTCTCCTTCTCACTTGGCTCCCAGGCCATTCCAGCGAGGACAATGCTCGGTGTCAATGCCCTTCTCGCCATGATCTTTCAATTCGGAAATATTATGAGAAATCTCCCTCGAGTTTCTTACATCAAAGCAATCGGTAGAACATTTTCCATCCAGAAGAGATCTCGTTCAGACGTTTGGATGCTCGTCTCAATGACATTCATTTTCTCAAGTCTTCTCGAGCTGGCAATAATTGGCTACAAGGTACGGGACATTGGATCAAAGCCAAGGAGTACGACACCTAAAAAATTAAAAGTAATCCGCCTCTCCAACTAAAATAGGGAAATTCCAGAAAGGAGTCGACAGTTCTCCCCAGGGGAGCTGCGTTTTTGAGAAAAGATTCATGTTCCCGCCAGGTTGTAATAATAATTTATATAAACCGCCGGAAAATAACTGGCCGCCAGAGAGAATAGACGCCATTTCCAGTGTCGCCTTCCCTTTGAGTTTCTTTATCTTCAATGTAAGTCGAGTCCTCCATAAAATAAAAAAAGAATTCAGATCGTCTATTGGTCATATTATTTGAATAGAAAGAAACAAATGATGGAAAAATTACACTCAATGTGATCTTTCAATGTCTTTTATTGGGTTGAATAATAAAATCACTTCGTTACTGTTCAAATGGCTAAAGTGGAAAACCAGTGGAACGCCAGTAGTTTGGTGACCCGGATGGTAGACCAAATTTTGCTTGCCGATCAGCTTCGGATGGCTTGAAATATACAGGCCGTGCGCATAATCTCAAACTTGAGTATTTAAACTTTTATTAAAACGGGATGCATACACTGCAAACAATAAAGACCAAGATGGTATGTGGTAAGATTCAGTGGGTTGTTCAGATCGTCTATTGGTCATATGGCCTCGAGTCTCTCGTTACGCGCCTCCGTCTTGGACAACGCCAGTTCATCGGTATAACTCATCTAATACCTGAAATGTCGATCGTATTCATGTCTCTTACTTTCTATACTTGAAATATCCTTTGCTCTCTCCATTTTAGTCGACAAATCTCGACGTCGAGGCTCATCGCTGACGTCATCTCCTGTCACTCAACTTTGCTCTTTTCCGGGTTTCCTATGCATTTAAAACCAATTTATTAGTTAAAATACGAAGGTAACAATAATCACAACACATCGGATATCGTTTATATGAAAAAAATTCGTCCGTATAACTTATTCGATCCACTCAAATCGCTGTCGGATTTCTTCTTCCTCCTCGGGACTGAAATCATTCTCGAGCCCATATATGGCCCTCAACTGCTCGACATTTTTACCTTCTGCCATATCGGCAATCTTTTGGCAAATAATGTCGGCGATTCCTTCAGCTTCCAAAGCATGACAGGCCTGAAAGAGTCGACTCAGAATTGTCATTACCGCTTACCATTAGAAGTCGACAGAGCTGACAATTGGAAAAGTTAAGATAGGCCTTATCCAAGTCCGTCAACACAATACGGGGATTCTCTTCAGGTTCTCGAGGTTGGAAAAAGTCTCCTTTATGATTTTCAGCATACTCCTTGAATTTCTCCAAGCACCAGCCATCAACAGGTACAGGGATCGGGTCCTAAAAAGATGTCAAATGGAAAATGGAGCTACTCACGCTGCCGTAAATTTTCTCTGTTTCGGGAGAAAGGAGATCCAAGTCGACAATCAAAGTTTCCAGGATATTTGAATGTAAACAATCGCCAGCATCCATGGTAACCATCTTGTCGTCGGTACTTTTGAGGGTAAATTTCTTCTCGGCTGTTTTGAGCTTCTCATACAATTCTTGTTTAGTTTTTGTCATTTTCTAAACTGAAAAATACTATAAGGAAACGCGTAGAATAGAGAAAGAGTTCGTTCGTCAGAAAGTCGTCTTTTTTTCAAAAAATCACCGAAATTCAAGGAAAAAGGCTCTTTTTTTCTTATTTTAAAGAATAGAATTTATTTCTTGGTCAAAAATAGTCAAAACTCCAAGAAAACAGACCCAAAAATAGATAAGAAAGTGAAATGCATGGTCGGCAGCGAGCCACGACGGGGCCAAACAGCTGAGGGCAGGAGAAATCAATACACGAACGGGGCGAAATAAACAGGCAGAAAGGGAGTATTATGCCATGAGAGATTTAGCTGATAAGTGGATATGATGGTGAACAGGGATTTCTAATTGACTGGGGGAGAAATATACAATGAGGAAACCCCGCGTTTACGAACAGCGCGTGAAGGTCGGATAAGGAATTCGCATGGGGACGTCATTGGGTGCAGCTGCTAGAAATTGAAATTTAGCAGGGCAATATGAGTAATCAGAGCGGTAAAAGGATCGCCTGATAGAGGAGAAAAAGGGCTACCAACTGGCATAGCCATCATCCGCTCTTTCCAGCCATTTGTGCAGAAGTCGAGCAAAAGGTCGACAGACCGGTGAGTCGGGTGGTCGACATTGCATAAGGTCAGCAAGGGATAGCTACTCTCTAAAGAAATCTCCCCAAATAGACTGTAACCAACTTTTCCTAAAAAAGTCCACAAGATCTCCAGTTACCGAATGACGTTGAATAGATGTCAACCAGAGGTCAACTCGACCCCGCAGTGTACTCTCCATGCACCTGCGCAATTCACCGCCCGATGCCCAAGTTTCGCCGTTTCCTTTTCTCACAAAATTTTCTTTTCATCTTATTTTCTCAGGTAAAATGGTTTCAAATCGCCTGGATTTGGAGTATGACTTTCTCCCAGCTACTGAAGACGACTTGGAGCAATTCGCCGAGCTATGTTGCAACGATTTTATCAAATTGGAGCCACATTACAAGGTGTATGATCCTCTTTTTGGTAATTCTCCTCTCCAGGCGCTGCAAGTAACCAGCACTGAGAGTCTCTACCTTTTTCAATGGCTGATGTCCGTCGCCCTCCACCATCCATATTCACTGAAAGTCGTGGAAAAAGAAACTGGGAAACTGGTGGCCATTCGGACGATGTCAGTTGGTCATCGAGATGGATCCAAAAATTGGGAGCCATCTCCTTTTGACGAGAGTCAAATGAGCAAAAAAATGATGAAAATGGAGAAAGCCATCTGGCAGTCGAGAGCCAATTTCTGGAAGAAGGTCGATCCTACAGTCGACAAAGTTCTGGAACGGGAAGTCAGCCTTGTCGTCGCCGGTCATCAAAGAAAAGGAATTGCTAAGAAAATGTTGGAAATGTTTTTGGACTTCGATCAGCTTCGAGTCAGTTTCTATCCTTCAAATAAAGATTCTTTTCAGACTGACGGAATTCAGGGAATAGTCTCCGAGGCGACGTCTCTGGCGAATCAGCGACTGTTGGAATCCCATGGTTACAAATGTCTGTATGAATATCGTCGTCAGAATTGGGCCAAAGATGTAAATCTTTCCTTTTTTCCAACTTCCTTTTCTTACTTTTTTCATCAAGAAATTTGCAGATAGACGACGGAACAACGGGCATCAAGGTCATGTTCAAGGAAATCCGGCAGAAATAGTTACTATTTTTTATGGTTTTCCCTCTCGATCAGTATTTTATATTCCATTTAGTCCAGTCATTTTTGGTTTTCCTCCGCCTTCCTGTTATCGTCTGCAATCTTTCGTATCTTTCCCTTTCGTTCTTTAATTTTTCTTTGACCTTTAACCTTGGCTGATAATAACTGTCAAATGGTCCTAGTTTAAAAGCCAGAAAGTTTTCCCTTTTCTTTTGAATCCAAAGGGTCTGAAAAGAAACTTTGGACTAGCTTCTGGCGGTGAACGACGCTCTCAGGACGCCATCGTCTACTCTTTCCTCGAAATAGAAACTGATTTGGAATTCTTCCATAAAATTCATTATTTAATCCATTACTGGCAAATAATCTTCTCCTCTATTCCTTGACCTTTTCCAGATGTCTGGAGAGAAAATAGCTGGAGAGGATTGGATGTCATATTTGTTCAATGGCTGCAAACGAGGAAAAAAGGAAGATTCTACATCGTTACGTAGCAGGAAATGACAACCCACTCGCCGAATATTGGCACCAGATTCTATATAACCCTAGCAGTTGTTAGAATTCCTTTGGCTATTTCTCTCGGAGCGTTAGGGAATGAGAAATGTCCGACGTCTTCGGGCTAAGCCTTTAAAACTAAACCTACAACTAAAATTGAGTGGATTACACTTCTTTTTTAACAGGTTTTTCTCAAAACTACAGAACGAAGCGGCAAATTTTGAGGAGGAAATGGAGAGAAGAATCTTCTGAAGGCAAGAAATCGGGAAAATTTATAAAAAAATATTTGGATTGCACTCAATTTTCGGAAACTTGGTCAAAAAAGGGAAAAGGAGCTGACGACGGAGATTGACGTCCTGATGTTGCTTTGGGAACACGTAGGCCTGATAGTTGGCATAGCAACTGGATGACTCCAAGCAATTTCCCGCCAAAATAGGAAAGATATTTATATCCGCGTCTACTTTAAAGAGATCTCTCTCTAAAAGTCAAGTAAGAAAAAAGAAGAGAGAGATGAGAGAAGGGATCGATGCGCAATTGGGGCAAGTTTTCTACTTTCCTGCAGCAGAGCTTTTGACATAAATAGAGGAGAGAGGGGGAACCCCGTCTATTCCCTAAAGCAAGGGGGGTCCCAGGCAGCTCGATACGGGATCGAAGCAGCAGCAGCAGTCCCCCCAACACTGCTCTTTTCTTTGCGATATATATGGGGCCATGTGTGTGTGTCTCTCTCTCCCGCTCTCTTTTCTGGAGCCACACACTTGTAATCCCCGTGTGCGCACATGCTAATGCATTCTTCGGGATTGATCCGGAAATGGCCACCACAGCCACCACCTCTGTTCTACCACTTTTCTCCTTCTTTTCTCAATTATTTTCTCTAATCATCGCCTTTTCCTGTAGATCCGATTAATTCCCCCACCACAAATGGATAATTTATAGCAATTTCCGAGATAATAGGGAACTCTCCTCTATAATTATATTAAAATTAATTGTTTAGAGCAGAAATTGTCGTCTAATTTCTCAGGAAAATAGGAAAAACGGGTGAAATGAATATGGCGAGACCATTTCCTCATGAGAATGTTCACAATTAAATGGCATAATTTCTATTTGTCGCCGTTTTATAGGGTTTTATACTTCCTTTCAGGTTTAATGGACGTTTTCTCTTTTAAACTTGAATATTTTAGCTGAAAACGGGTTTAAACATTAAAATTCTTTGAATTTGTTATATTTTCATAGTTTGAGGGCGTAGCGAGATCATAAGCCTCAGTTGTCGAGTATTTACGGTAGAATCCCCTCATTTTCAACAAATTTTCATTAATTTCTTTAAAAATAAGCACTGATTGGCTTTTTTAAAGTCAAAAAATCAGCATTTTTCTCAGTTTCCCTTTGAATAGTTTCCCTTTCCTGCAAAAGGTCGAAAAGAAGTTGATTTCGTCTCTCCAAGCTGTCACCACCTGTTGCTCATTCTCCTCCGCTCATTGGTCTCATCGCCGTCACCTCGCCTTCTTCTTTTCCTTTCATTGTTGTTTTTTTTAAAAATCTTGCTCTTCCGAAATCAGACACTTTTTATGACGTGGCCTTGATTTTTTCTCCTTTTTTCAAGCCATCGGTCCAGCTGTTTTCCTCTCTCGGATCAATTTGTCCGCCCTCTTTTCTTTTTTTTCTGAATGCTTGAAAGGCCACGTTTGGTCGAAGCTCTAGGAATTATTCTTTTCGTTTTGGGACTCGAATAGTATTCCTCGTCGTCGTTTTCATTGTTTTGATCGGTCGCCGTGGCTAAAAACCCCTGTGAGCTTTTTTGTTTTGCTCTCGTTCAATTTCCTCTTCCCATTCGTCTCGTTCCTCCCGGCAAAAAAAGAAAAAGGAACTACTTTTCCCTGCTTGTCTGCTACCAGTCGCCACCATCCATCTTGTCCCCCTGCCCCATAAATGAGCATCTGTCTGTCTGGCCATCCATATTGTTTCCCTCCTTTCCGTCCCCCAGTTTTTTTCCCAGTCGAAGGTTGCCGAATAGCTCATAAAATATCGTCTCGTCTCTCATGGAAATAAAAATTTGAAATGGGTCTCTCTAGTTGGAATTATACCCCCTTCCTTCTCCTTATAAGACATCTTCCTTTTTAAAAAAGAGAAACGTAGGTGACGTTTTTCTTGTCAATTATTTATCATTCCTTCAAGTGTCCCCTCTTCTTATTTGAAAATCCTCCTTCAACACGTTCTTTAGACTCGGAAATTCAAGGAAGAAAGCAACCGTTGCCCATCGTTTTGCACGTTTTCGCGTGGAATTGGTCCTTTTTTTCTGGGGAATGGGCATTTTTAATAACTTTTAGATTCTTCTTACTCTATTAGACTTTTTATATTACTTTTCCTTTAAACAATTTTCGAAGATAAGAGGAGAAATTCGTGAGTACTGCCACTTGCCCGGTTCATTTTGGTCAATCAAAGTCGGGAAGATCTTCGTTTTTATAAAAAAGCGGCAATCGAGTAGATCTTGGATAATTTTTAAAGAAAAATTTAAATTGGCCCTGTATATTGCAAAAATTCCTTCCCAGGAAGCTTTCGATCGAAGGCAGGCGCCTGTGTACTGTAATCTCACCCATCCGCTGTGTCCGATGGTCGACGTATAGTTCCCCTCCTTAAAATAATTTACTCCAACCCTTTTCGGTGACATTTTCCACCTAATTAAAGTCTAAAATTCAATGTTTACCAGCTGTTGGATGTCCATTTTCATGGCCACCTGTCGACATTTATCTGCCTCCAGTTTCTTGTCCCCTCCTTCTCCCTCTTCTGCTAAAATCTGTGATCTCGAAGAGCAGACGATGTCTTAAATTTTCGCAATACCCTCCGACGTTTCGTGGAATACCTATCAATTTTGGGAATATCCCTTTCTCGTCGTCTTTTCCCGGTCTTTTGAGCAGCGTCTAATCGACAATCGATGCAGGTTTCGCGCAGGAGGGACGCTTCCGAAGGTACTCGAGACGGACTGGCGATTAGATTTTTCTCCGGGGAGTGAAGGAGGAGGGGGGAAGAGAGCAAGAGGCCATCTTCTTCTCCGGTTTGCTATCATTTTCCCTTCGTGGGTGGGTCGTCATCCAATATAGCAACAAGTGTTCCCATATTCACTCCCACTTTAGCTCGGGATTGCGGGTTATTTCGAGCTGGGCGATGAGAATATTTGACCAGCTTTCTCATCTCCTTGGGAGTACCCGTCGGCCCGACGGGTATCGTTTCCTTGGGGTCGTGTGGCTCTTAGATTTCGAATTGTTCGCCCGTTTTTGTAATTTGAATTTTAGACTGTGAAATTAGCTTGTAACAGAACATTTTAAAGGTTTATAGTTTTTTTTTTGACGAGAGAGCTGTCAAAATCGGAACCAGTACCACAAATCAACCCGAAAAGACGACTGACATTCCGGGTAGACGTGCCACTTTCGGATGAAATTGCTTCTTTTACACATTTTTCACCAAAATTTCATCGTTCGAAGCCGTATACCATAAGAATCCAGAAATCTCTGAAAGTTATACCTTTTGGTTGTCTTACTGTACGTGCTGGCACCTCAAAAAAATTGAACTTTTATGTAGAAGATCAGCCACTATTTTACTGGCTTCATATATTTCGTTATTTTTGCTCAATTTCCCGCTCAAATCTGATCTCTGCTGTCAATTTTGGTCTGAAAGTTTCTTGATCTCGTAATTTCCTAACAATTTCCTTCCTGTCGTCTAACATTATCCAAATATATCCGTCTCCGTAATTCTTTCCCTTTAAATGAGCCTAAAGATCCAAGGAACGCTGTCCTCGTGTCTTCTTGCCTCCCCTCTCCGGCAATCAAAATCTCGTTTTTCGACCACACCGCCCTCCTCTTCACTCGCGATCTAATCTGCTCCTTTTCGCCTCCTCAAGTAACTGCCGCCGCTCTCTTCTTCTTCTTCTTCTTCCTCAGCCGAGAGTTTCGGATTCTTTAAATCCCTCGGGACGATTTCTGCAATTTGCCCCCAGTTCTGAAAACAAATGACGTTCCGACGGGCTGGGCTCTTTTCTTCTTCCCGGAAAAAAAACGAGGAGTTCTCCTCTTTTGAAATCTCTCTTGGGTAAAATCTCTTCTTCCTCTCCCTTTAACTTTCATAATCTCATCTTGATCTCTCCTCAAATTTGCCTAAAAAATCGGTTGAAGATTCGGCGACGTCCGAGGAGCGGATGGCTTTGCCCTTTAGTCGTTTTGAGCTGAAACCGCGAGGCCAGAGCTCTAATCCTTCCTAATTCCCGGAAATCGGCTGCAAAAGCGCTCTAACTGCCCAAAGCAGTCGCTTTTTTGCCGAAAAGGCCAGAGGGAGGCAGAGGCAACAATGATTTCACTTTTTGAATCAGCTGGGGAGGGAGGGTGGCGCACGAGTCACCGCCTTTTGAAATATTTTTCTTAAATGGAAGCTGTTTTAATTTTCCTCAAAATTAGTCGCATTTTATACAAAATTGTCCCTAAATACTCGAAAAGTGGGAGAAAATGCTGAAAAACGACTGAATTATCCAATTTTATCTATTTCGCGCCATTTTCCTTCTTCGACGCGTCCTGTATGATGATCCCATAGTTCAAAATGGTTCTGTATCTTTAAAGAAAAATTTCCGAGTAAATGTCAGTTTTCCTATTTTCTCCAATGTCCACCAAAACCTGAAAAATGGCTGCTCGGGCAACGCGCCTCCGTTCGTTTCATGGCCTCCGTTTTTCGTCCTTTTTGCACTCGACTAAAATTCTCCCGGGCATGACATTTCTTTATTAAATCAAGTGTCGAGAGCCCTGAATCACTTCATTCTAATATTTCCACAGTCAATTTTCATTACTCCCACCCGGTGGAATTTATCCCCCCATATCATTTTTGATTTGATTATCGGACATGAGAATGATGTGATCTCCCGGGTATAAAAGGGGGCCACCACGTTTCTTATGGCTGCTTCCTGTTCTCGAGATAAAATTAACTATGATCATTTTGATCCTTAATAAGTCTTCCTTCGAATGATATCGAAATGTGATTTGTGTTGTTGGTCCACCAGCCTTCTTTTGAAGCCATTCATGGTCGAATGAGGAAGTAGGGGGGCTCGTCGTCAAATGAAATTTCATCGGGAGTCCAAAATGCTTCTTCTTTTTATTTTTGTACTATTTTTATCTTTAAAAACGCTAATTTCAAAGGAAGATACCCGCTCTTCTTCAAATACGCGCTTGAAATTCAACAAAATCAGCCGTTTTCCCTTATTTCCAGTTTATTTTATAATTTCCTTTAAAGAAATAACCCCTCGTCTCAAGACGAGTCATCTACACACGACGAGTTGCTCCTTCTCTCTCGTAATTATGCTAATTGACACTAATAACGCGTCTCAATGGTCTCTCTCTCTCCTCCTCTTTTTCCGAGTATTCTTCTTACTCATTTTTAAGTCAATTCTCTCTTTTATGAAGTCATCAACTAATTAATTAATCTAAACATCAGCTGTAATTAGAGAGGCAGTAATTCATTAAAAGTTCATATTTCTCGTAGCTCTGCAGCTGGTTATGACGGTTATCCCCGCGTTCTGTCATCACTCCCACGCGGGTTCATCTCTTCGTCATTTTTTTGTAGAAAAAAGACATCAAACAAACTTTTTTATATTTAACTAAAAACATGATCGAAGTTGAAGTTCATATGCCTAAAATAAGAGCGACACCCGTAGGATCTCGGCGTCAGTTTTTGTCTTTTACCGCCACCTTCTCGATTACCGGCGGGTTTTCTTCTTTTTTTTTTCCTTTTTTTCCATCTCTTGACCTCCCAAAATTTTGATCTCTAAAGTATCAAAATTTTCGGCTTATTATCGTCCGATTTCTGCCTAACTGGCTTACAAAGGAGCCTCGCCCCCGCTGATAGCCGTCGTCTTGAAAAGAAAAGAGGTCAAACTACACGAAAAAAAGTTACCTATCGCTCAAAAACGTCGTTTCCCGTGAAATCAGAGTACAGTAGAAGTCGATTCATGATCCTCTCCAACTCTCGTACTCCCCTTCTTCTCTCTCAAACCTCCCTCTTTTGCCCTATGTCTGAATTGATCTCATAAATAATTTCTTGACTTTGACTCGCGCAGAAAGCTCTTGAATTTTTCACTTCCACGTCGCCCCTTCTCTCACTAATTTGTTCGGCGACCTTCGGCATCGTCGACGACGTCGGGATTCCCGAAGAGAGAGAGCCTTTTCTGACTCTTGTGAATTGAGACCTTTGCTGACGTCAATTCGACGAGGGGAGAGAGACACTTTTTTTGGGGTGGCGGCGGGAGGGCAACGAGGCGACGGGTCCCCTTCCGCTTTGTGCGGATCTCCCTGGTTCCTCTTCCACTCTTTTGCTCTTTTATGCCAAATAGTCCTTTAAATATCTCATAAAGAACCAGGAATCCTTGAAAATCTTGAATTTCTGCCCAAAATCAGGCGTTCTTTGATCGTCGCTCCCAATTTCCATGGTCGCTGACATATTCTCCCTAACTCGTATCTCGTGCCTAGCTCTATTAGTCCTTTAACTTCCACTACTTCTCCCTTCTTAGACCTATAAATGAACCTGTTCTTCTTCTTGTGTTTGTCCCTCTTTCCTGGCCACAATTAGCATATCCCGCGTAATTTGTCCGACTGCCGTCTCCGGCCACACTTGTCTTCTGCGTCCCCCCGTATCGACTTGCCAAACACAATTACCTCAAATTTGGTCGCTGTTGTCTGTTAATATGCTTTCCCCTTTTACCCATGGCACTCTCAGCTGATTTCTCGCCAATTGGGCTCGGCAGAAGTTTGTCGACAGCCAGTCAGCCCACCCCCAGCGCTGCCTCTTTCCGGCTGACTGGCTCATTAGACTTCCCGGTGTATATTCTCGTCTTCTTCTTTTTCTTCTCAGCTCATTTTTTATAATATTTTTATAGAGAAGGGGTATATGGCGGCCTGAGACGCGGAAAGGCCGCAACCCACCAGACGGATGAGGCATGGACGATCCAACGATGCCGGATTTGTCTCATCTCTCGGCAGAAGAACGGGAAATCATCGAGAGTGTTTTAAGACGGCAAAAAGAAGAAGAAGTCAAAGAGACACAAATTGCACAGTAAGTTACAGTTTTTATAGCTTTTTTTACCACTTTTCCGTTGTTATCAAGCTCTAAATCACCCAATCCCGAATTTTAAAGGTTTAAAATGACTGGAAACCTCAAAATTGACATTGTAGTCCATCCAAAGGTACCCAAAACACTCAAAAAATACATTTTTTAATCATTTTTATCATTTGAAATCGGCTAACTATTTGCGATTCTCTCTCTCTCGTAGCTTTTTCCAGCTCTCAGATCAACGATCTTCCTAATTTCTTGTCGTCAAAATAATCCTTTTCCCAGATTGAACACTGCTCAAAATCCCATAGTTCAAATTCCCCGTCTCCTAATGAGATTTAGCTCACAAGAACCGTTCAGTTCAGTAGCCCGCCCGCGCCATTTGACCTTTTCCTAATTCGCCTATCCTGCCTTGAATTTTGTGACCTTATCACAACAAATTTTGACTGATTTGATGCGATTAGGCTCTATATTTGCTTCTTCTTTGTCTAATCCCCTTGAGTTTTGATGTTTTGCCTCTCTGGCTCCAAACAGCTGCTGTCAACTTTTGTTTGAAATTAATAATTGACCAAAAGTTGTGTGTGTCTGATGTTTTATATTTGGGCATGTCGAAAGGCAATTGGGGGGACATCGCGGTGGTAACCCGATAGTCAGAGGGAGAGTGGGGATGGCTGCGAATTTCGCCTCATCTCCGAGATGAGGCTGGACCCCACAGGGGATCTAAACATGACCTTTCACCTTTAAAGAGAAGTCTTTTTATAGAAAAGCAGATGAGGAATTGGATCAGATTGATAAACAAATTAACGAAAGAAAAGAATCTGCCCGTCGACTCGTCGGCACACAAGACGATGCCATCTGCCAAATTTGTCAGAAGACAAAATTCGCCGACGGCATTGGTTTGTCTTGCTTATTCTTAAAAAATTGAAAATTTTACAGGTCACAAATGTTTCTATTGCCAGTTGAGGAGTTGCGCCCGATGTGGAGGTCGAGCCCAGTCAAAAAATAAGGTAACTTCTGACAGAAATCAGATGACAGACAATTTTCCAGGCAATTTGGGCATGTTCCCTGTGCCAGAAGAGACAACAAATCTTGGCTAAGACGGGCAAATGGTTCCAACAGGAGGTTCCACCTAAGCCTAGTAGCCCCACCATGTCAGTTCTTTTTTTATTTCTTTATTTTTCTAAACAAAAAAGAAGGGTCGATGCCACTTTCGTCGACGTCGACGAGATCTCCCAGCAGCAGGCGGTCGGCAAAAGTCGAGCAGCTAAAATTCCATTTTCCGCTGTTTCTCTGAATTTTCTGTAAAAAATGGTCCAGTCTACAGTAATCAGCACAAAATTCTGCATGTACTCCTTCAAAGAAAAAAGATTTTTAGGGGTCAACCAGGCGAGACAACCCCCATGGGACAGACTCCAGTTCCTCCGTCATCTCACCCGCATCAGCAGCAGCCTCAAATCATCTGTCCACCAAACAATGGGCCCACTCCGAGACAGACTAATGGACCTCAGGCAAGTCGCGGTGTCTCTCTATTCATTCTTTATTACATCCGTGTGTTGCGTTGCAGGGTTTTTTCCTCCTCAGGGAGACAGGACCTCTCTACGTGCGATGTCCGCCTTTTTTAGCCCCCGGAAGCCCAAAAATGACGAGAGAACTTTTGCAGGCAGCTCCAATGTCATCGGAACAACAATACTTCGACCAACAACAACATGGACGAGGAGGAGGAGGCCCTGGCGCTGCTATGAGTAATGGGCCTAATGGACCGAACATGAGGAAACAGAACACACTGACGAGGCAGCCTACCATGGAACAAGACCAACGTAATCAGGTAAAGACGGGGAGAGAAAGAGACGACGAGTTTATAGCAACAGAATCAAATGATGGGAAATGGAAAGTTGAGGAATATGGAACCGAATAGGACGACGGATCAGCAACATCGACAACAGAGAATGCC
This sequence comes from Oscheius sp. DF5033, assembly GCA_964036215.1. Taxonomy (NCBI): domain Eukaryota; kingdom Metazoa; phylum Nematoda; class Chromadorea; order Rhabditida; family Rhabditidae; genus Oscheius; species Oscheius sp. DF5033. The sequence goes on from CAXIWN010000011.1 coordinate 3,606,475, forward strand.
GGATCCGGTCGACAGGCGAGACGAGCAGAATAGGTCACGACAGCAGAGGCATGAGGATAATCGGTAAGGATTTTGGAAACTTTTAACCCAATTTCCAGGCCGCTTTTTACCATCCAAAGCAACGAAGATCCTGGTTACAATCAGCCGCAATCTGCCTTCAACCAAATGCAGCCGTCCGGCAGTTTCCAACAGGGCTACCAGCAGGCAGCCAACTTCCAACAGCCACAGGATCAATTTCCCCAGCAAAATTTTCAACAACAAAATTACCACGATCAGAACAATTTTCCTCAGCAGCCGACAAATCAACGAAATCAAGGATTCACCGAGACGAATCAAAGGTTTGTGGAAGCCTTTAAAATTATGCAAATGGCTGGGTCATATGGGCATTTTGGACGAGTAGTGTTCGCCCTCTTTTTGTTGACTGTGACCAAAATTACGTCATTTCCTTGAAATTATGGCCATTGGAAGTTTTTGTTCCAAGTTGAAACTTGTCCTTGGGAATTCTGAAAAAAGACGCTCCCACTGGACTCCTCGTGTATTTTTAATTTTTCAGAGCGTCGACGTCGAAAGCGGTTCCCGTCGTGCCGGCAGCCGTCCCACCGGCGACTCCCGTTGGCTCTTCCAGTCGAAATCAACCGGAATTCCGTCGAACTCGTTCTATCCGAGAAGAAGAAGGTCGACGAGGTTCCATTGGTCTTCGCATGGATCAACAGCCATCCACCTCGACGACGGTCAATTCCACAGCCCAGCAGAGGCCTAAAAAGGAGAAGCGACTCCACAGGTAAGTCGACTGGGCTATTTGCTGTCTTCTCCCATTTAGTCTCACCGAATTGAATGCTAATTAGCGCATCGACCGGCTGGAAGGGCAGAGGAAAAAGAGGCCCCGGGGTCCACACAGGGCCACAAATTAGCCTCAGCCCTTTTTCGGATCATTTGGAATTCTTTTTCAGGCTGCGGGTCTGCCTATGTTGCCTCTTTATAGCTATTTTTAACCAAAAAAACCGGGATTTCCGGGATCTGAGCTGTTTCCCTTTCTAATTTGTTCCCGATTCTGTGATAAAACTCGACGTTCATAAAATGACGATGGGAACGCAAATTGATTCCGGAGGGTAATTCGTCATGGGACAAGAGCCGTTGTTTTGTTGCGAAGAGACTTCCAATTGGGCTTAAAAACAGTCATTTCCTGAAAAATGACGGCTGTACCTCCCTTGTTTGCCATTCTCTAGAGTACATTGTACCGAGAATTCCTCTTCTACATTTCCTTATTTTCCAGGCAACTTCGGTCAATGTCCTCCTCCGATGAAGAAGTCCACCTGCCGTCGACTTCTCACGAAGGCGCATTTCAAGAAGAGGCCAGGCAACGTCTGCCAAATGAATGCAACTCTGAACGAGGTGATTTGTTTCCCTTTAATTTACCTCTTTTTAGATCTTCTTCGATATATCTACAGTGGGGAAAAGATAAAAAATGGCCGAAAAACGGGGCAAACTCGACCGTTATTTGGTTCAGTTGAACCAGGTGGAGGTCGACCGACAGTTCCGCCGGCTGTTATCCCCGGAGAACAATTGGCAGCTAAAATTAGAACATATTTATCGGTTCGTTAATCTTTAAAAGAGCTAAAAAATGATTTTAGCATCCAGTAACGTGGCAACCATCAGCGGATCAACGAATGTTGGTAGGCCACATGGTGCTGTCAAGGGTGGATGGCGAGAAGAATGGTGATCTTGGTCTAAAGGTATTATTTTAAAGGACTGTCCCCATTTAAATATTTAGGTGGTAGGAGGCCGTCGAACAGATACGGGTAGATTGGGGGCTTTCATAACACGAGTAAAACCGGGCAGTGTAGCGGATACTGTCGGCCGATTAAAAGCAGGTACTGTAATTACACTTTCCTTGAAAATTAGTTGAAATTTTTAAGGTGACGAAGTATTGGAGTGGAATGGTACCCAATTGACGAACGCGACCTATGACCAAGTTTATGAGACCATATCCAAGAGCAAAAATGACTCTCAAATCGATCTGATCGTCAGTCGATCGGCTTGGTGAGTAAACTCTTTTCCTTTCCTTTTCAAAGTAGCAATTTCCAGGCGCCCGGGAGGCGATGATTTCCTCCAAATCCACGGCTCACCCTATACTTCGAGTCATCACCATCGCTATCTGCCAAACCCTCAATTTGTCCAAGACTATTCTGAAGCCGAGTTGTATGGGCCAGCATCCCCAATTCCACCGCAGATGCCCCATTCTCAAAGTGCTTTCTTACCCAGTCGACCAGGAATGCAAGCTGCCTATTATCAACCAGAACTGGAGACCTATGGCAAGGGCACGATCTTCGGGAAGATTGAAATCGCCTGCGTGTATTCTCACCACGATCGACAGTTGACTGTCCTGGTCGAGAGGGCGTTTGATCTGGCTCCGAGGCCCGATGGCGTGGCGAGGAATCCCTACGTCAAGCTGTTTCTCCTTCCTGATCGGAGTGAATATTCTCGACGACAGACGGCCGTTATTGCGGAGAGTTTGTGTCCAATTTGGGGAGAGAGCTTCTTTTACAATCAACTCAGTGAACCAGCGTTATTCGAAAGGGCTCTTGAAGTAAGCAAATCTTTTTAAATTACAGGAATGTTTAGGTAACCGTGTGGGATTACGATAAATTGGACTCGAATGCTTTCTTGGGCGAGGTCCTTATCGACTTTTCTACCGTGCCATTGGATGGGGCGCCTATGCTTTATACCTTGACGGATATGGACGAGGAGAACCCACTCCGAACGGTAATTTTCCTTTCATTCTATAGAAAAGTGGTTTAGCGCCTTCGCCAAAGGAAAATGTCCCAATATTCGTCTGTTCCTCAAAGAATGAGGGATGACCCGCCTCGACCGCATAGTGAAATGGCGTCTTATGGCTATCAACGAGGACGACAACAACATCGACCTGAGCCGGCTTATTTGGATGGCTATGGAGTACCGATGAGAAGAAGTCGAACATATGATCGGTATGGGAAACCCCAACATGGCGAGAGGTCGCCACATCATCATTATCATGGCCATTCGGTAACGGCTACTCCAACAATGCCAGAAGAAGATTGGACAGCCAACCAGCCTTCGGGATATCTCTCTGACCATGCGCATTCCCATCAGCCGAGATATCGACATCGACGACCGAGGAGTGCTACGGCTATGAGACATCTCACCGCTGCGGAGATGGGAGCCAGTAGGATGTATCCACGAGCGCCGATAGACGATTGGGATGAAGTCGCCACGCCGGAATCCATCCGTGGTCCACCGATTCACCATCACAGAGATCCACGATCACCCAATGGTCGAGTTTTGATGGAAACAATGGCGGAGCAACAAGGATACGGTAGCGATGGCAGTGAAACATTGAGCATCCACTCCCAGCATTCTAATCCCGTCATACAGTAAGTCGACTTATCTTTTTATATGAATTTTTTAGTACAATAAATCGACGACCACGAGCAGGCCCCTCTATTATGCCCGACCCACAGCAGGATCTAGACGAATATGTGGAAGAAGATCGGCCGATGAGACGGCGAGACATGCTGGGACAGGGCTCATCGAAAGAGGATAACGCAGTGGCCATGAAGGAGAGGAAAAAGAGCTTGATGACAAGATTTATCCCGGGAAAGTGAGTGCATTTTCGTGATTTTTATGGAGAATTTGAATTTAGAAGTGAAGGCGGGGTGAAGAGGACTGGCTTCGCTCGATCGGAAGAAGTCGGAATACCGGAAAATCTCTCGGCTGATCGTCTACCAGCCATGCTAAAACAGACGAGCAAAGAATCGACGGATTCTGGCGATAAGTGAGTTGGTTGCTTTCCTCGTAGTCGTGACACTATTTTCCTATTGCCTGATAAGGAAGAAGGAGGGGATTTGGAAGTTGGAATATCTTTCGATTATCGGAGGACAATAACTCAATCATCCAAACTTCCAAATACTTCCCTCCTTCCCTCCCCAGCACCTGTGTGTATGAATGATTTGCCCTGATAGCACTCTCCACTCACAGATCTTTCACTTTGTTTAGAGCCTGGAGTCTGCCGAAATCATTTCACGCGGTCTAAGCTTCTCTCTATTGTCTCTATCTCTCTCTATCTCTCTGTCTATCTCTTTCTATCTATATAGATCATAAAAAGCATGAAAAGGTGGTTGTCTCCCTCTGTTACAGTTTATATTTTTAGTTTTCTACCGGTACTGCCAGATGGTCAATTGGGCCCATTCGTTGATAATCTCGGACCGGGACAGGTCGTCGGTCGTCAAGTACTCGCCAGTTCTCCAGCTGGCGAGTTAAAAATAGCCATAATGGGTGGTCGAGGTGGCATTGAGGTCGAGATTATACAGGCTATTAATCTCGTCTTCAAACACGGGATGAAAGTTTTACCAGGTGGGAGAGATATCCTTCTGAGGAATGGAAGAATTCAGGTCTTTATGTGAAGGTGTATCTCATGGAGGGGAAGACATGTCTGGCCAAGGCTAAGACACAAATTGTTAGAAGTAATTCCGTGTCGCCGATGATTAGACAACGGCTACATTTCCACGAGAATCCGAGGAAGAAAATGTTACAGGTAAGAGAAGATTCAAAGAAAACATGCTGTCATCGACGTCAAGTCGAAAGAGACATTTCCACCGTCGAGCATCTTGGCCCCCAGTTTATCTCCAAAATCTTATTTCTTTTCAGATTATGGTACTAGGTGACCACGGCCGAATGGAGCGAAAGCAATTCATCGGCATCGCCCAAATCCGCCTGGACGACATAGAACTCGGCGCTCAGCCCGTCACCGGCACCTACAAACTTTATCCATCCAATTCCATCGCCGGTATGGCTCCCGTCCGCAAAGATAGTGAGACTTCACTGACAGGACCACAGCCCTAATAATTTTAATTCTAATAATCCTAATTGCCTTGTCGTCTCTCTCTTATTCCATTTTATTACGGGGTTTTTCTCTTTACAAAATATTTCTTGCTATGTGCTTGTTTTTCTCTCTTGTCTTTGGCTCAAATGTCGCTTGATTTTAATCCTTGTTCTTTTTTTCTCTCGAAATGGGTCTACAAATTTCTATATTCAAACAGAGTAATTGTGGTTTCTATTTCATGTTTTTCTTCTCTCTGATTATATTTGCTTTTTGCTTTCTCCGTTTTCTGGAAACAAAAAAATGAAGATTTATTCAAAATGGCCACTTTTTCCTGGATATCGACGGAAGACAAATGAAATTCCAACCCCAAATCTTTCTCCCAGTTTCCCCAACAAAAAACACACAATATCATATTATTATTGTTTATTTACAACAATTTGACTAGAAGAAATAGCTGAAATTCCAATTTTTATAAATTATTGGACTTATGGGTAATTTCAATGTAAAATAAAATACAGGGCAACATGCGGAGGCTGGAATCATTGATTTTCAACAAATTCGTCATCTGTTTCTGGAATGTGACTGTTCATATGACCCAAAATGTGCGTGGTATATTCTTCCAGGACCTCAACGTATCGATTCGATGGAATTCCTTCCAATAATGAATATAAATGGGAATTGTCCACGGGATAATGATAGCATCCTGCATATCGAAAGTCTGCCATATAAAGGGTGTATGCCACAATATGGATAAACGCAGGAAAATCGTCAATTGGAATTATGTAGAGTTTATGCTAAATTGAAAATTTCCTAGGAGTCAGTTTTTTATTACCTTTGTGAAGGCCCCTCTGTTCATAATATGCAGCAACATTCTTTTGGTTTGCGATTCACAATAATACAAATAGGTGTGAATATGCTGGAAAAGAAATCATCAGGCTAAATTGTGGAACTCACAGCCGCGACCCTCTCTAAGTAAACCCTTCTGATTATTTTTACATCATGTAATAATGTAAATGGAAGGGCAGTCAGATCTGTTTCTGTCAGTCCAAATCTTGGATAACCTGGTTTACGCACCGTTATGGATATTTTTCTCAGTGGTCCAATATCCATGCCATTGCAGATATCCTGAAATTGGTTAGAATTTCAAGAAGTGGGAGCCATAGTTAGCCCACTGAATCAGCTGTGGCGGTTGGCTGTCTAACTGTGACTGTCAAAAAATGCCATTCCCATCACATAGGGATAATATTTTCCTGAATTTGACCAACCCGCATGAATTTCGAGAACATTGGAAGCAGATCTTGCCAGGGCGTCTGATAATACCACAAGTAAAGGGATTCTCTCTGCTTGCACAAATCTAGCAGATTGCAATCCTCAGAATGAAGGCAATTATCAATAAAAATGAATGGGAATTTCTGTATCCTTTGTTTTTAGTGATTTCAGGAAGATTTACCTCAAATACAGGTTCCTTGACAATTTGCAGATCAACGGGGTCCACCCGATTCGGGTATTGATGAATTTGTAAGCGTGTGCAGGTTATTTTCTCCAGAAAACGAGACAATTGATATGGATTGGGAAAATCCAAGAGATACAGTTTATCATATCGATATTTGAACACCGTCAGAAATTGTTCTATCTGACGAATTACTTCGATACTGGCGATATTTCCATCAGAATCAGAATATTTCTGAAATATAGTCGGTTCCCAACTCTGGGGAAAACGGGCGTTGTAGGAACACTTGAAAATCAGGCAAATATTTCGAATTTTCATTGGATTCAAACGCGCGCGTCTTGAGGTCCCGCAGCGCCCGTTTCCCCCAGAGTTGGAAACCGACTATATTATAGCATTTCCTAATCAAAAGAGTAGAATTTTCAGTGCAAATGACCGGCAATACGGGAAATTTGAAGTTGAAAAAATTTACAATTGTTATACTCCTGTAGAAAAAACTTCCAATTGTCCAAATATCGGCTATTCTTTTATTAAAATCTTGAAAGCAATCAGTTCCCTTATTATAGTAAACAATGTCATCAACGTTTTCTCCCGTGAATACCTAAATTTAAAAAAATTACAGAATATCGAAGGATGAGACTAATTTCAATCGGGTATTCGTTAATAAAATCCGAAAATGAACGGCGTGGTTCTCAGCATAGGTATCCATGGCAGAACATGTCCTCCTGAGATTGATGTATGTCTTTGGAGACAACTGAAAGGGCCAAAATATCGGGGAAGAAGAAAAATACCCGATTGATGACGGATGGTAGGAATTCTGGTGGCAGTTGCCTCATTGCAGAAGGAAGATTCAATGCCATTCCAGCTGCTTGTTGCGCGCGAAATCAAGTAAATGATCCCTGTAGTGAAAGCAAGGACTTTTATTGATTTTCCAAATTTTTTTTGGCAAAACTGACGCGAACTTTGACTTTGGGCAGATGCAACAGTTAGACAGCCATGACTAGGGCTGTGCAAAAAAGTTTTTCACCTATTTTTTCTGAGATGTCTAACGGATAGAGCATTGAGAGAAAAGCATTTTGGTATAGAAATTTTTCGATTTGGAGTCCATTTAAAAACCTATTTTACCTATTTTAGGTATTGTTACCTAAAACCCGGTTACGCACCTAAAATGCATCAATTTTAGCCTTTTGTGGAGATTTTTGAAAAGTAGCATATGGGGGACCCTTATGTATTTCTGGATATTTGACGGAAAATGGTACATAAGGAGGGATCCTTTGGTATTTTCCAAAATTTCGCTTTCATGCTAAGTAGTCGTTATGGCTCACCCGGTTAGAATTTTTACTGCATCTTTGACAGCTCGGGTTCAATCCCCACGACTGCAAACTTTTTTTTTCCGTCTTTATTCCAAAGTATCATTGCGTATTTTTGAAATTTGATATTTTTCCAATTTTCTTGATAATTTCATGCTTCTGACTATTATACTTGGGCACGAGTCGAGTCAATTCGAGTCAACTCGACTCGAAATGACTCGAAATCCTGACTCGACTCGACTCGAACTCGAAAGTTCGATTTTCTGACTCGACTCGACTCGACTCGACTCGAAATTTCCAAAATTCGACTCGACTCGACTCGACTCGAACTCGAAAGTCTATTTTTCTGACTCGACTCGACTCGACTCGAACTCGACTTTAGATTTCGAGTCGATTTCGAGTTTTGCAAGCAATATGATGAGCTGTTGGCAAGGACAAAAAGTTTCAGGAATCCACGGTTTTGAGACAAAAATTTGTATTTTTAGTGGTTTTTCTGCCAAATTTATTGTTGGTAGTCGAAATACAAAAAACTATAGCCTGATTTAACCCATTCGTGCTCACCGGTTCAAAAATGAACCAAAATTGCCTTGGTCCCCCCTTTGATGTTTTTTCGGTCAAAAATTTTTTTTCTTTCAAAAATGGTACCAAAAAATTCGCCTCTTTGCGCTGATCACGAATATGTGACTCTCATCGAGGGCGTCCTCAGGCGCCGGGAGGTACGCCGATGTCGAAAGTCTGTCAAGCCCAAATAAAATTGTCCTCTTTTGCACGGAAAGGCGTCGCAGGCATGCTGCATATCGTTCGATAGAGAAAAAGGCGAGCTATCAGGTGTGCACAGAGAGGCTGGGCGGCGACCACTTCCTTCGTCGTACAGAGCCTCAACAACAATCGGTTGATTTTTGTCAAGGATTAGACAGAAATTTTATTCAGGCTCGACAGCCTTGACAGCCTTTCAACATCGTCGTACCTCCCGACGCCTGCCGACACCTTCGACAAAAGTCACATAATTGTGATCAGCGCAAAAAGGCGAATTTTTTGATGCCAATTTCGGACAGAACTATTTTTTTCACATTTGGGGCGGTTTGACGAAAATTCGAGCAAAAATGGGTTAAAAAAGACTTCCTGTACTTTATGTTATACTTGGGCACGAGTCGAGTCAATTCGAGTCAACTCGACTCGAAATGACTCGAAATCCTGACTCGACTCGAACTCGAAAGTTCGATTTTCTGACTCGACTCGACTCGACTCGAACTCGATTTTCGAATTTTCGACTCGACTCGACTCGAACTCGAAAGTTCGATTTTCTGACTCGACTCGACTCGACTCGACTCGAAATTTTCAAAATTCGACTCGACTCGACTCGACTCGAACTCGAAAGTTCGATTTTCTGACTCGACTCGAAATTTTCAAAATTCGACTCGACTCGACTCGACTCGAACTCGATTTTTTCGACTCGTGCCCAAGTATACTTCTGACAGCTAAAAGGCATGAAAAACACTAAAAAAGGCAGAAAAACCGGCCATTTGATCGAAATATCGACGATATTGGCAACCTAATTCCACCTATTTTGCACCTATTTTGGCATTTTTTGGCACCTATTTAGGTACCTAAAACGCGATTTTTAAAACCTAAAATGCACAGCCCTAGCCATGACGGTTGTGACAAATATTCTGAATTGGTTGGAATTTCTACCAATCGGGGGACACCTGCGTCGGCTGTGGCGGTTGGCTGTCTAATTGTGGCTCCTTTTGCTGTGGCAGCCGTAAACATTTGTGGCGTCGCAAAAGAACCACAATTAGATAACTGCGTGGTTTGTGGCGCTCACAAGGGATATTGTTTTAAAAAAGCTGCTTCGAATGATGTGTCTCATCTCGAAAACTCACCCCCCGGTAAAAAAAGTTCTTCTGGAAATGGCCCAAAATGCTTAATTTTCGCCCCTACGTCATTTTTTACGTCTTTTCAAGCCGTTTTTGTGCGTACCGGCTTTACTTGCAATGCAGTGGAGAGGCTATTATTGAGTTGTTACATTTATATGCCCTGCCGCTGCGATTGTTCCAATATAGTGGGTTTGCGGCTTTCACTTTTTCTTTCTCCAAACAGCGTCTTGTATAGCGGGTCAAAAGTTACTCAGGCTATAGGGAGAAGACCAATTCGACAACTTTATTATTCGGATTCTATGTGATTCGAGTCGGATTCGGACCATTCTTCGAGTCGAATCCGAGCTCTCGCATAGCCCTGTTGTCTACGTACTTATCGTTACATAAGCAAATACTGCAATTTTATACAAGAAAACAATGTTATCGATTGAAGAAAAGAAACATGATGAATTTAGTAGAAAGAATAACAGAAAAAAGTTTCTCCCACTTGGGATCGAACTTTCATTGACTCGTAAATGGCGCCTCTTTGCATTGCGCTATGCTTGTAGTGATCGAAATACGAAAAGAAATCAAAGAAATGGCAAATTTTCCATGAAATTTCCTGAATTTCAATTTCGAATCCAATTTCGAAAATTGCCTGGTCGATTTCTATCGAAATCGAGATTCTGAGGATCGATTTCGAAATCTTAGAAAGATAACCTTAGCAGCATCAAGAGTCCCCCCTTCATCACATGATAAGTGTAGATATGAATAAATAGAAATAGAAATAGAAATAGAAATAGAAATAGAAATAGAATTTCGAAATCGAAACGAAATCGCGTTTTTGACCGAAATTGAAATCAAAATTTTATTTTATTTTCAAAATCGAAATCGAAATTTCGCACAGCCCTGGTGTAGACAACAAAATGAATTGCGAGAACATTGGAAACAGACCTTGCCTGTGCGTCTCATAATACCATAAGTATAGGGATATTTTTTGACTGCACAAATCCAGCAAATTACCACCTTCAGAACGAAGGCAATTACCAATAAAAATAAATGGGGATTTCTGTAGTCTTTGCTTTCATTGTTTCTGGGAAAATTTATCTCCAATACAGGCTCCTTGACAATTTGAAGACAGTCTTCTATATCGATATTTGAATTCAATCAGAAATTGTTTTATTCGACGGTTTACTCCGATACTGTCAATATTTCCTGTATCAAAATCGCAATACTCACAATAAACGAAAAATAATAAGAGGTAATTTTATTTTTGATACCAACAGCATAAATAAGGCTCGTTTAAGACAACATTTGCCGAATAAGCGGTGCAAAAAGGTAACAACAAATTTGAACACCTCCATCAGTTAAACTCCTGGAGGATTTACGTGCGTTTTGATGCGGCATAATTCGTCATTATCGATCCATGATCAGTTGTTTTCCACGCGGTTTTTCAAAATATCTTCAAATTTCATTCGGAACCTCTCGAAATTCAAAATTGCGCGTTCCTGCGGACCAAGCCCGATCGCCCTCAAGTTTGGAAACCGACTATAGGTTATGTGTTCTACCTATTTCAAACTGGATCATATCGGTTATAGTCTGTCAAGAAAAAAGACGACAAATAAAGGTCTCATATTTGTTGCAATGGGGCAGATAAACCGGCCGTTTTTTCCAAATTTTCAATTGAAAATGCGCCGTATTCTTGCCCCATTACAACAAAAGAGACCTTTATTTGTCGTCTTTTTTCTTGACAGACTATATTTGTATTTTTTTGGATATTGACTTTATCTGCTGTCACTCTGATCTAAAGAAGATTATCACCTTTTTTTGTCTTCAATATAGCTCTGCTTCTCTGTAATTTTTTGAACAGAGCACCGTTTCATTAGGGTTTCATTTATAGAACTTTCTTGCTTTTATGAATCAAAAGCAGCCAAAATACGTGTAGGATTCTTGTTATGCGCTTCTTATATTATTCCTAGCTATATTTCAAAGAATAAAACAGAAAACCCGAGCTTGTCCATTGTTATGATCCTGGACACTATCGACACCTCTACAACAAAACCAAAACAAATTATAATTGCTTAAATTGAGGGACAAATAGAAGATATAAACCGTTACGAATACTGAAGACATTTTAAAGATGCGTGAAAGTTCGTGCACCAATCTTAATTAATTTTTTTCTTAGGCAATATCGTTATTTTTTGTCACAAAATATACGAAAGATTCGAATCAACGTCTGGACGATTTCACTTGAAAATATGTGCTCTATTTAGAATGCTTTGGTCATGATTAGACAATTATAACTTGCTTTGCCTTCGGAGTAAAGGCGCCGATAATACCAAAAATCATAACGCGCAAGCTCGGATCTTCGGTCTCACTTTTATGAAATTTAGCTAATGTCAATAACGTAAGGGTCGAGTTCTTAGAAATACATACCGCGAGTGTTCACACCATGCCTAACGCAGGTAGATAATTCAAACGTTTTTAACTGATGGAGGAGTTCAAATTTTTTGTTATCCTTTTGCGTCGCTTATTCGTCAAATGCTGTCTTAAACTTATCGATCCATTAGAAGAATTGGATATCAGGCTTCTCTTGCCCACCATAATGAATGAGCATACCTCCACCGATCCTATCGTTGGCGGTCCACTTGACATTTAATTCGTCAAATACTCCGTTATAAACATGATATTTTACAATCCTAATGGTAGAGTTACATGTCTAAATCAATGAAATTAAAGAAACTTTTTGTCTTACAAAGTAAGTTCGTCGTCCGTTTGAGACGTAAAACGATTCAGTTAGAATAAGTTGCCCATCCTCTTGATGGGGACATCTTAAATCCGTATCAAGGGGCTGTCCAATTACGTAATCATCACACTATAAAATTAAAATTAAAAAAAATTAAACCACATACCGTCTCACAGACTTGGAGAGGATATGTTGAATTGGCCATTTTTATTATCTAAAATAGTCGTGTTATAATGAAATACAAATATTTTTGCATTAAGTTCTGAGAGGCTAAAACAAAGAAGTGATAAAAAATAATGAAAGACGATAGAATTTGAGAAAATGCTGATTGAAAACACTACACGAGTTATGTACAACAGAACAGAGCTAAACAGCATGTATTTCTGTTGTAAACCAAGAGGTGTGGATTCCCACCAGGGCTTCACAAAATCGGGTTTGTCATTTTCGAAATCGAAATTGGTTTTCAAAATTAATCGAAATCGAAATTTCGTGGAGCCCTGATTCTGACTCGTGAAACTATGAAAACCTGCGAATAATTACATTGCCGAAGTTTCTTCACCGTATTTCTGTTTGTAGTACCCGTTCCAAGTTTCACATTGAGTTCCTGACTTCTCTCACATTCAGCATCTCGTTTTGAGCACTGACAAATGCACAGTAACATTGTTGCCTCACTAAATTTCAAATCAGCCCGTTCAATTTGAGCTTTCATATCTTTATTTGATTTTCATTTTCTTCCCATTTTTATTTATATTTTTCTACATATGCTTGCTACCAATTTCTGTTCGTTTTGACATAACCTTCAATTTATTACCTTTTTTTAGTCTGAATTAATTATATATTTTTTCAGGATTAAAAATGGCGGAGAAGATTACTGCTGTAGCACATTGCAAAGCTGCTCGTGCGCTTATCAAGGCCAATGAGCATCCTCTTGAGTACATGGAGCCTCAAATTTTATGTCTCAAGTTACAGGTATGCTAAAATTCTTTGAACTAACTTTTTTTTGTTATTTTATAGGAGCCTCTGCTTGTTGTTGGAAAGGACCGTTTCAAGGATGTTGATATTCGTGTCCATGTGAACGGAGGAGGACACGTTGCTCTGATTTATGCTATTCGTCAAATAGCATAATTTATTTTCTTTTTGTGATGAAGCTCTATCAAAAGAAGGAACGAGGACAGCAATTTCTAGCGGTTAGTGCATCTTTTAATACTTCGCCGCCTGTGTTTTTATTTATTTTCAGAGTTGTTGATGAAAAGTGCATGAAACTTCTAGTTGGAATATGTTTAGCATTGGATCTGTTTAGCATCTATGCAAAATATGAGGTACGTTTTTTTAAATAGTTTTGAACTAGGTTGATTTCAGGCTGGTGATTTAATATTTGCAAATAACGCTATTTATTTTGGTTTTATTTTTCAATAAATCGGAACTGGTTTTTTATATAGTCTCTCAGTATCTGCGGTTAGAGATAGTTGTTTATACTTCTCCGCCAAATGTTTAGGATGTTTCGTGTATAACATAATTGGAATATTTGTAAACAAGTCAACAATTTTTAATACTCCTCACTATTGTACTGAATTTCATCAGCAAAATCATATGGATCAAGGGACGTATAATCAGGTGGGGAAATACTATCGGAATCATTCAGGTTTACAAAAACAAGATGTTCCTTAGCTATGAACTTGTCTTCTTCATGGCAGGCGGAATCGAAGAAATTTTTCGCCATCTGTGGTTCCATGGCGTTGATGATCTCCAGGGAATGCAGCCGCAGTTCCTCCAATTTTTCTGCACCTGTTGTTTTTTTCGCCAGCATTGTCTTCAGGTACCCCCACCAATGTTCGATGGCATTCAACTGACAGTGGTGAGGAGGCAGGCGGAGAACTTCAATTCCATAAAGAGAGGCCATTTCATCCACCACATATTCCTTGACAGCTCTTCGACCTCCATTAGCTTCCAGGAAATTGTTGAGGAAAGCTAACAATTCGGCCTTGGAATTATCTGAGTTGCAGCTGATACCGTTGTTCGTCAGATAATATACAAGATCGTCTTTGTTGGAGTTTGTTGTAGGTATCTAAAACTACTAGAAGAGGATGAATTCAGTGATACCGGTGTAATCGGTCGACAGTGATAGCTAGCATTGTCCATAATGACAACGGGGACTCGATCGCCGGCAAGTTCTTTCACTTTTAGGAGGATACTGGAGAACCACGATTCGAATATTGGAGCATTCATCTTCTTGTGATAGTCTCCATCGATTACATCTCCACCATCACAAATGACCTTGAACGATCCCTCTACTATTCCACTTTCACAAATTGCACCAACTATTATTGCCCTCTTTCCTTTGCTTGGACAAGGGCTTGGCCCAAGCTTCCAACCCAGTTTCAGATACTTTGAAGGGTTTTCTAAAATAAAGTGGTAAGATAAAAAGCATTCACTCACCGAGAGCGTCATTATTCACCCAGCCCGTAGACTTTCGATATCCTTCGAAAAGCCAACTCTCGTCGAGAAATACTAAGAAGGCGTTACTCTCACGATAAATTTTTACAGCAGACAAATAGCTGTGTCGGAGACGAGTCAAGCGAGCATCCTCATAGAGGATGACACGATCGTTCAGCTTCTTGAACGTAATTCCAGATGCTTTTAAGACTCTCCATAAGGTTGTATCGCTTTTATTCAGCTCAAATTCCTGAAATTCTCTAAAGATATTGTTATACGGAAAAGGGTAGCTTACTCTTTCAGTAACTGATTCAGTTCCTTCACAGTTATTGGGCGTCCTTCCCCATATTGCTGATGAATTACATATCGAAGATTACCAAGATAATCATCCGGGAGTTTTGAGATTAATTTCTCCTCCTTTTCAGCTACAGTCAGCGGAATAATTTCCTTACAAGGTGGAAGAACCGGCACAATGTCCATTGAAGAAAGAAGAGCAGCAGAAGAACTCGATTGTACGATGGTGTTACGACTCATCAAAGTAGCTGCTTCCGTCAAAACAAAACATTAAAACGAGAGAAATCACGATCAATAGGTCCTCGGGAGGCAGGTCGAGATCGACGTCCTCGAGAATGTGAACGGGAGCGGCGACCACGGGAATGTGAGCGGCTACGGCTGCGATCCCTTCTTCCTCGATGGCAACGAGGGTCAACCTCCTCTTCTCCAGAACTGGGAGATGAATCAGAAGAAGGGGACGAGGAATCCTCCGCCATTTTAGCTATCAATTTTCTCGTTTTCTTGCCCTTTTTAGAAAGGGGAGCACCAAGAGAAGATGAGGAAATCAGCAACACGATGACGTCATCGACGGTCAACGGGCGGGGGAGCAGGAGAAAACGATCATGGAGGAATTTTTCAAGAATTTTTAGGAATAAATGGCTGAAATTTTGAGATTATCTTACTGAGCACGAGGAGGATCTATGGCTCTTCTTCTCGACGGCGACTGATTCATAAAAGAGAGCCACCCTCACATCTACATACGTCAGTCATAAAGCACAGCCATAAATAATTTATAGAAGTTTAATTGCTGTCGACAAAGTCGAAAAGTCGGGCGAAATCTGTTTTCCATTCTCCGATCGGCTAGCTAAATATCCGATTTTCTTTGCCTTTCAATGTTCAACCTATCAAAATTCATAATTTCCATCACAATTCAAGGAAATCTCAATAATTAGTCAAATTCCACCTGGTCTAGCTGTTCGATCCTACTATTCTCCAGTCATGAAACGCCCAGAAGTCGAGACATCCATCGCCGGTCACGTTTATTTCCTCCCAGTCGAGATCTTCACTCTTTTTCTAATTTACGTAATCTGGAAACATTCTCCGGACAAGATGCAAAGTTATAAATATTTTGTGATGAAGATGACAGCGACTGATTTAATATTTTCCTTCGTAATTGGTCATCTCTTCCAGCCTGTGCTTCTTTTCCCTCTTCCTGGGGCCACGGCCATTGGACTTCTGCAAATGGCTGGGCCAATTGGGGGTAAAATAGCGGTGATTTTATTATTTTTCATATAAAAATGGTAAAATTACAGTATGCTCTGGTTTTATGTGCAGGAATATCGACACTTTATTCGGTTAATGATTGCTGTATTGCCAGATGCATGATAATTTATGGAAGAAGTGATTGGTTGGAGAAATACAAAGGGAAATTGTTCGATTTTTCCACTAAAAAAATAGAAAAAATCAGCTTTTCAGGGGAATTTCTTATATGTTTTTTATAAATATATTTACTTATGGTGCAATATATGGCATAGTATTTTTTACAACCACAGAATATCCTGGACTTGTTCTCTATGCTAAAAATCATAAATTAGAAGAATATTTAACTGGAACTTATGAAGAAATGCCATTGATTGCCTTTAATTTAGATAATAATTATATTTTATATTTATCATTTTGTGTCTGTTTATGGCTGATAGGAACAGAAGTCATAAATGTTGTCCTAAGTTGGGCAGTGCAGCGGCGACTCAATCAAGCACGAGCTTCAATGTCCAAAGAAACTTATATAGTCTGTCACAAAAAAAGACGACATTTTTAAAGGTCTAACCAAGGAGACTAAATTAATTTTTTCTCTATCTTGTGACTTCCAGGCTTTATAACTTCTATTACAACTTGTATATCACATTTTTCTGAGCATTTTGATATATAAATGAGTGTCCAACTCGCCATAAAAGTATTTTGGTCAAAGTGAGAGTATTTCTGCCCGGATCGAGCATTAAGAATTTTGTAGTGTTGAAAGGTCTTTTATATATCAAAAAAATCAGAAAAATCTGATATGATTTATGCAATAAAAATCAGAAAGATTGGAAGTCACATAATAAAGAAAAAAAATTAATTGAGTTTGGTTTTTGAACCAGTTAGACCTTTAAAAATGTCGTCTTTTTTTGTGACAGACTATAAAATGCAACGAGCTCTTACTTTTATGCTTCTTTTTCAAGTAAATTTCATGTTTATAGAGAAAATTCTATAAAATTTAGATGATAATTCCTTTTATTTCATTATCAATTCCCGTTGCTGTTTATGGAATATCTTTTGTTATGGAAGCTAAGGCCATTTATAATTCTCCATTATTATTATTATTTTGTACAATGCTTATTGGCGGATATCCGCTGCTCAATAATTTGTGTTGTTTTATAATGATCAAGCCGTATCGAACATATGTCAGGGAGCTGCTTTCTCGAATATTTCCTTGGATTAAAGTTATTTCACCAGTTACACCGCTGACAAGTCATGCAGCCAGCTCTATGTTGCAGTCAAATTGACTTATAAATTTGTGCTTATTCAAAGAATTGAATAAAAGTCCATTTTCCATAGAAAAATCTGCAAATAAATGAAAATATGAATAAAATATTTCTCCGACGTGGGTGGAAGCTAATTTCATAGAAAAGTAAGGATTTTTGAGATATTTTCAGTTTTTTTGACGTCTTGAGAACAAAAATTTATAAATAAATAATAAACCCAACATTTTTCTAACAATTTTAGTCAGTCATGAATGTGTCACATCTGGAAAACGTGACTTCTGCTCCTCTAGCTGGTGGCTTGTTCGGTAACATTTATTTTCGAATAATTATGACTGGCCTCAATATTCCTGTCGAAGCTTTCGCTCTTTTTCTTATTTACACAATCTGGAAACATTCACCGGACAAGATGCAAAGTTATAAATATTTTGTGATGAAGATGACATCTTCTGATTTAATATTTTCTTTTGTTGTTGGTCATCTTTTCCAGCCTGTGCTGCTTTTTCCTCTTCCTGCTGCTGGTGCCGTCGGATTTATCCAATATGCTGGTCCAGTTGGGGGGAAAATTGCGGTAACTTCTCAATTTTTCCCATAAAAAATTTACAGTATTCTCTGGTTTTATGCGCGGGTTTGGCGATTCTCTACTCAGTCAATGATTGCTGTATCGCGAGATTTATGATAATGTACGGGAGACAAGATTGGCTGGATATGCTCAAAGGCAAAATGTGGGTTTTTTTCCCCATAAAGACTATAAAATTCCCCATTTTCAGTGGTATTCTTTATTTTATTGTAATGTACGGCCTCTCTTTCGGCACAATTTTTGCCATGGTATTTACCAGCACGATAGAATACCCGGCCATGGTTCGATATGCCCAGAGGCACAATTTAAAAGAATATTTACGTGGAACCTGGCCAGAAATGGCATTGATTGCCTATAATATCGAGGGCGAGTATCTCATTTATGAGACGGTTTTCATCATTATTTGGTTATTTTTCACGGAATTTTGTAATGTTTTCCTCAGCTGGGCAGTTCAACGAAAAATTAATCAAGCAAAATCTTCAATGTCACCAGAAACTTTTAAAATGCAAAAAGCTCTTACTATTATGCTGCTTTTCCAAGTAAATTTGGTTTTTTTTTAAGTTAAAAAATTAATTTTTAGATGATAATTCCTTTTGTTTCACTGTCGATTCCAATTTGCCTTTATGGATATGCTTTTATAACTCAAAATAAGCAGATTTATGATTCTTTTGCAGTATTGTTCCTTTCAACGGCGGTCATAGGAACTTATCCTTTATTGAATAATCTGTGCTGTATTATAATGATGAAACCCTACCGTCAATATGCTCGAGAATTGCTTTCCAGAATATTCCCTTGTATTAAAATTACCACACCAGTCCAGGAATTAATTTCAAGTCATGCCGCGAGCTCTGTTGTCTAGTGAATAAAATATTTTCCATCTATCTGTTTTCTAAAAACAGGTGTCATTGCAAAAATTTATTGAGATCTACAAGCCGTCCAGAAGGAGGAGCATGAACACCTTGACCACCACAACAAGAGTAAAAAACCTGACTGTTCCCCATTTTTGCCCGAAGAGAAACGTGTAAAAACATTTTCTGGTCGAAATTGGCATCAAAAAATTCGCCTCTTTCCAGTTATCGGTGCCCCCACGCGTCCGCATTCGGGCAAAATCGCTTCACTTTCGATAATTGCCCATGCTTATCGATTTATTTCAACTGTAAAAATATCCCATTCCAATCCTGGGTAGTCCACTTTTCTTGCAAAAATTGTAATTGTTTCGGCTAACTGGCCATTTTTCCAGGGGTTTCAAAGGATTTGAACGATAAGCCATGGAATATTGTCAATTTCCATCTATTCCGGGAAGATTGATGCTGCAAATTATCAGAAAGGGAAGTTTCTTCGTTATGGATTGAAAAAAACAACCGATTTCAGTGTTATCCAATCGCGTACATTCGTCTCCGTCAAAGTTGCCGTTTTATGGATGAATTTTGTGAAAAGAACAGAAATCTACTGGGAATTTATTGCTACAAGAAAGATCCACATTTCCATTTTGGGAATGTCGATCTTACATACGGTTATTATGTTAACAACGTTAGTAGTCGATTGTACTTTTTAGTTGAGGGCTTTCTCTGCTTCTTTTTATAACCTGGAAAATTTTTAGTAACTTTCAGAACATAGAAATAGGCACACCGTACCTGTCTTCAAATTGCGGCTATCTAGAGGAGATCACTGATTCTATTATTCATATGACTGAGGAAAACATTTCCCGTATCAAAGCGTCATTATCTGGATTTACCTTCACTCATTTAACAGTGGTAGGATTATCATGACAGCCCGTCAATTCTTTAAAAGATCGCGTCTTACAGATCTCCGAGCCATATTAAAATCAAGGAGACCAGCTGCTTTTTTGAGCGGACTATACATGGGGATCAGAATTGTGAGGGTACCCGAACTGGACCCGAAAATCTTCTGGTTATGGTCGGGTTGCCCGGACCCAACCGGCTTGCGGATAGAACTTGTACCCGAACTCGGACTTGACCCAAAAACTTTTGAAGATTCTTTACCGAGCCCGACCTCAACCGAAAAGCCTAGAATGCGAAGTGAAAATATCGCGAGGGTTGGCACCATTTCGGTTGTTTGGCAGGAATTTAAAACAGTTCCTGGGCCTACTTTCGACGCTCTTTCGAATGGCGTAGGACTTGTGACGGGAAGCCATCTTATGGGAAAATGGTTCCCTAGTTGGGACAGGGTCAAGAAGATTTAAGACCAGCGAGATTCCTGACATGTCTGCGGCGATGTTCGCACCCCATCGCGAATGTTTTGGTTATTATATCCGTGTCAAAGCGGGGTATTTTTGTGTTATATAGGTTAGAATGTGGGCTGCAAGATGCTGTAATCAGTTGGTAAATTGAGTAGTAACAGAAATGACAATATTTTGAAATTTCGGATATCTGTTGTTGATCAACCCGATGTTTGTGGCGTTTTAGGCTCTTTGTCGTCCGGAAAAAATGAAGATCTTTACCGAAGCGTTTGAAATGTTTCTTGTGTTAGCTGCCGACTTTCATTTGAAACATGTAATCTTCTGCGATCCAGTTGTAGCTCATGTACAACTAGTATTAAACGTATGGAAATTGGAAAGTCTGGCTCTTCTTCACCCTTTCCTTGGTATTCCCATATGGGAATACTTGACACTTGATGGAATGAAGGTAAGCAAAAACCTGAGATGGGGGGATCTGAACCTTGACTTTTCTGCCATGTTTCCATTTAGAAAGTGCCGTGTCTCACCTATGAAAATAACTTTAACAGCGAATATGGTCAAGATTTCTTCGATTATGAGAAAAACATTATGGAGATGGCAAAAGGAAGACGATATCTGAAAATTCAGGAAACTAGGCTGTCACTAAAGGTTATTTGGAAGGCTCTCAATTGGATATATACGGTATTTCTACTGGTCTTTATTTAAATGGGATTGTTTAGGACTGGAAAACCATCGAAAATGTACCGGAAAAACTAATTTTTGAATACTTTTTCAATGAAAATGAGGATTTAAACCTTTTTCAAGACGCAGCTCTCTATTTATCCAACGAACTTGTTTATATTGGAGAATTCCCATTTGGACAGGTAAAAAGGACTTTAGGATTGTCGATTTCCAATCTAGGGGGCGATGGGGCTTGATTCACAGGGACGCGCGATTTTGAATTTAAAAAGATTCCGATGAAATTTGTTGATTTTTGAAAACCCGCGTCTCTGATCAATCCCGATTTCCTCCGAGATTGGAAACCGACTATAAAAGACTACAATCGTTTCTCCTTGCTTCAGGAAATCGTCTACAACATGTGGATCATAAAATTAGAGGACAACGTATCGTGGCGAACATTGCTTATCAAAAGAGACGGCTCAGAAGGAATAATGACATTTTCTGTAAAAAGAACCCTATCCCAAAGTCAATTGGCAGAGGTTTTTGTCAATTTTATTGGAGATAGCTTTGCACAACGTGTTCCACTAGATTTCTCGCTCTTATATAATTTCTTAACTTCATCGAAGACGATAGGAGAAATTAATTTTCATATCGCCGCGGAATTGTCAATTTTGAATTCTCTATATTCTGCAGAAACCTAATCCCATATTGTGTTACATGCAATAAAACCCTTCTCAAAGGAACTGCCAGGGAATCAAAAGAAAACGAGACAAATCGATTATTCAAATTCTAATTTATTCGCATTTTGACGAGTCATCTACAAAAAGCAAAATAAGTTTTTTGGAATAACCCAATTTTTTAACGTTGTGAGTCACCATATGGACTGACAGGAAACACCGTTTGCACCGATTTCTGTGATTGCCCACCGGGTAAGAAATTTCCCGAGATGTCCACCGGGTAAGAAATTTCCAGGATGTCCACCGGGTAAGACATTTCTGCGGTTGTCCACCGGGTAAGAAATTTCCCGAGATGTCCACCGGGTAAGAAATTTCCCGAGATGTCCACCGGGTAAGAAATTTCCAGGATGTCCACCGGGTACGAAATTTCTCTGGTTGTCCACCGGGTAAGAAATTTCTCTGGTTGTCCACCGGGTAAGAAATTTCTCTGGTTGTCCACCGGGTAAGAAATTTCCCGAGATGTCCACCGGGTAAGAAATTTCCATGATGTCCACCGGGTAAGAAATTTCCAGGATGTCCACCGGGTACGAAATTTCTCTGGTTGTCCACCGGGTAAGAAAGAAGTCGGCTGTCATCCGACGTTGGTGGACCTGGCGAAGAAAGTCGACTTCTCAGCGGTGCTCTGGGCTGTCGGATGTCTTTGACGGTTCCGTGAATGCCGTTCTGCCGTCGCCTTCAATCATTTACCGTTCACCATCTCAACTTTCCTAGCCAGGCGGCATCTAAAACATGAGGCATTTCAGTTCGGCGTCTGACTTCGTCGCTGGTCACTCGATCCTGGAGAGAGTGGAAAAACATCACCCTAATCGCCTCGTTGCACAGTCGACAGCTTCCTCCTATTTTCCGCCGTGAGAGTTCTGAGTTCACATGCACAGTCATGCGACCCAAACGATGAGGGATATCGAACTGGTTGATACAGCTCCAAAAACTGGAAGGAATGACAGAATAAATATGACTGCACATGAGTCGACAAAAGTCTAA
Organism: Oscheius sp. DF5033; assembly: GCA_964036215.1. Taxonomy (NCBI): domain Eukaryota; kingdom Metazoa; phylum Nematoda; class Chromadorea; order Rhabditida; family Rhabditidae; genus Oscheius; species Oscheius sp. DF5033. The sequence goes on from CAXIWN010000011.1 coordinate 3,629,072, forward strand.
TGGATGGGCAAAGCGAGCGGTTTTTTCCTGTTGAAGATCATCATGATCCATAAAGATGCGGTCTGCAGCAAACTTTTGACAAGATGCAACCTGCATCTTGCGATGCGAAGATGCAGGGTGCGTCGAAACTGTCAAGAAAATTCCGCCATTCCTCAGGCAATTTTGATTTGGGAAGCACCTGGCCTAAAAATTTTTGAACTCGTTCATCCATTTTGCAGATTTTCGTGTGTTGCTGCTTCATTCCCTCTGTTGCCTGCATGTTTTTCAACTCGATAATTGTTCTTTTTCAGCTTTCATAAGATTCTAACGGGTACACCACACAATGAATGATCAAAAAGAAGTCAGTTTTGTCACATGGTCTTTTCGAGCCTGTAATCGTTCTTTTTTCAGGTACAAGATCAGTTATCTGCTGCTCCATTTGGTGAAAGTGTGAGGGAATCCGTCAATGAGACTGGAACTGTCAGTTTTGCCATCTTTCGCGTCGTCGCATGCTCTTTTCAACTCTGTAATCGTTATTTTTCAGGATCGGAGCCTATTACTTGGAAACATTTCGGGATTGGTGTAGCTGTGATAATGGGAAATTAAAAGAGTATGGCTACATAGGGTTACGTGCAATGAATTCGACTTCGCCAGTAAGATTTTCTACTTTCTCGGGCTGACAGGGAACACTAATGCGAAGTTTCATAAGTTTTACAGATAAAAAATGGTGGGGAACTGAACACGAATGTTCTGGGAATAGTAGCCGAGGTTTTAAAGGAGGAGAAGGAAAGGAATCGCCAGGAAAATCGGAAAAAGTCGGCAGCGCAAAGACAAGCAGATAAACTGGATGAAGACTATAAAGAACAGATCCTGCTCTTTGCAAAAAAAATAGTTAGTTCATTTTAAATGAGGAGAAGTTGCGAATTTTTCTAGAAATTTGCGAACGTAACGAATCTCTCTGATTGGATCAAATTTATAGCTGCTGAGTATGATATAGAATAATGTGTAGTTAATCTAAAAAATTTAGGCTAAATTCAAAGAATCTTGGGAAATATGTTTTTCCATGCGAAAACGAGCTGATAAATATGATGACTGCAACATATACAAAACCAGACGACGCTAAAAGATTAATTGGAGAAATAAATGATTTGCTTTCTCGATCGAGAAATATTTCTACCAAGAATTTCAACATATTGACAGCAGCAGATAATCTGGTAATAGAAGTAAGTTCTTGTTATTCATTGCTTATTTTAATTTTCAGGTTTATGGCTCTGTAAATTAAAGTGATACCAATATTTGTATTATTTGAAGTATGAACAAGGCAGGATTTGAATTTGGTAGAATTGCGCTCTTGGCTGACTGTAGTTCTCTGGAAAAAACTGTAAGCATTGTTTTCCCGTCGTCGAGCTACTGTAAAGAAAAAAGACATCATCAAAAGTAGCAGATACAAAAGATACAAAAAAATTCATGTAAAATGAGGTTTTTGAGTCAAAAATAGTATTTTGGCGAATTACGAGACCATTCATATACCGAAATGTTTCTAAAAATCTGATGAGTTGATTTGTACATGATGTTTACGCGTACTCAAAAAATTGACGAAAGTTCCGATAAATAGAAATCCTGCTTTACCTTATAACCAATGTCAATTTGTATTTTTTAAAACGAAATAAATGTCTTTAAAGATTTTTCTTTTATACATGCGTTTATTGAAGCTTATAAGAGACAGAAGAATTGAAAAAAATACCCGAATGTCTGTGATAATAAGAGAGATTAAATTCGACAAAGCTTGAAGAAATCAGGGAATGGTTCAAGATCATCCATTTCGAGTGCATGATTATTTGGACAACCCATATTGGGACAGAGTACCTGAAAAAAGATATAAATTTGAATCGAAATCAACTAACTCCAGAAGGATTCTGCTCTAACATCATGAGAACAGAATTTTTATCATAAACATGACCACAATGCTGAAAAATTCAAAAATTTGGTGAAAATTTTAAAACTTACAATATTTTTAAGAGGTTTTACGATCTTTTGCTTTGTAAAGGGATCCTTATTTATGTAGGTCATTTGCCCAACGAGATCTTCACCTTCCTCATCATTTTCGTTATCTTCTTCATTTTGATCCTGAACAAACTCGTAATATTTTTTAATAAATTGACAAACCGGATTTTGTTCCTCCTCATTTTCTTCAAACTCTGTCAATACCAGCTCAAGTTCTTCTAAAGGATATTCATCTGCCCTATAAGTTTAAAAATAAGAAAAAATGATTAAAATCCTACATTTTTTGCATTTGTTCCAATAATCTCTTTTTAATTCCTTTCATATCTTTTCGAGGATTTGCATGATCTTGAATTTCATTTTTTCTATCCTCGTTGTTTAAATTCTCAGCAGCTTTATTAATTCTGGCTGTCTGAACGGAAAAATGATCAAAATTTAGACCTGTTACTGTTTCATCCGCTTCTTTTAAAGCTTCCATAACGGCTTTTTTCTCTTCAGAATGTTCGGGAATGCTCTTGATCATTTCTGCCGTATTTCGAATTATTTGAAATACATCAACTGTAAATGCTCGCATCTAAAATTATATTAGGAAATTTTAATAATACAAAAAAAAATAAAGAAATGAGCGAAATTTGGCGTTTAGAGCTTATTGAAGTCGCTGAGTCAATATTTTAATTTTAAAAAATGTTACAAATTTTTTTATAAAAAGAATTAGGATTTTCGTAGAGAATCACAGAACTTCCGCACATCTCGATAAAAATCTCTGGAAAAAACATTAAATAAAGAAATTAACAGGAGAACTAATCTTCCTGCATCTTTCATATCATCTTCTACTTTTTTCAAGCAAGCAAGAAGAGATCTAAAAGAGTTTTGACTTCCAACAGCACATAATTCCGGTGTTAATTCATCCATAAGAGCACGAACCTAGAATATTTAAAACTTTTAAAGAAATGAATAAAACGAACCTTCCGTTCACAAGCCGTATCATTTGTGGTACCCAATTGGATTCCAAGAACGCATACTTTGTTGACAATATTTTCCAATACAAGTTCAAATCTCATTTCTGTTGAAATAAATGATGAAAATTTGTTAATGCATCTGATAAGTTTGATTGCGGACCAAAACTGTCGATCAAGGAATGATTTACAACCAGTATTGGGATTTTCAATAGCTCTGAAGAATTAAATTACACAAGAAAACGCTAAAACTAACTGTTTGCCAAACATTGGAGTAAAAAGATCTTCATCAATAGAATTCGTAACTTTTATTTTGAATGAATCAACTAGTACTTGAAGAGATTTGCACTTTGCATTTAGGCTAGGAAAAATTGCAAGTTCTGAAGAATTTTATAAATAAAATAATCATAAATTACCTCCTAATATATGGCCAAGATTAGTGCATTGACGAATTGACATAGGATCCCATTCATCATTTACCACATCTAAAATATTAAGTTATCCATGAAAATAATCCATATTTTTAGCATAATTTTCTACTGCAGAAAATAGTTGTAACAATAAAACTTACCAACAAAGAAAGGAACGACTACCTTTTCCACAATTGAAGGAATAATTCCGACAATAATGTGTGATTCTCGATCCAAATCCGTCCGATCTGAGCCAGCAAGTAAAGAATCAAGGTACCATTGCATAGACGGCAATGAAAAATTTCCATTCTTAATAGAAAATATTAAAAAGGTGAATTATACTCACATTTAAAATATCAGCTTTGATTAGTTCAATCCGGACATACGGTGAGCTTAATTTCGGTATGCAGAGATGCACATAAGCATCTTCAAAATTTTTTGCATCCATTGCATACCAATCAATCAACCTGGAAAAAGAAAATACAAGAAAAAAAATCACGAGCTTACCTTTCAAGAACCTTTCGTAAAGAGCCGTAATCATCTTGCGCATCAATAAAAATATTATCCAAAGCAATATTTGATTCTTCTGGAAAATGAAGAAAGTTCCCGAAAAATATCAAATTTACTTATGGTTTCATCGTCAATAATTCTTTGACTGGGCGGTTCTTCATCATCACTGCTCATTCCTTCTTCGTGAGAAATTCCCGCCAATGATGATTCTCTTATTCGTCTTCGTCTTGCTCTGAAACATTCAAAATTTTAGAAAATTAAAAGGAAAATTAAACCTTCTTGCTTCTCTTTCAGCTGCTCTTGTTGCAGCTTCACCAACTCTAACAGAATTTATATTTTTTCCACTTGCTGCAGCCGAACATTCAGCATATTGATCTTGCACATCTCGTCGTCTTCTTCGTAGCAATCTTTCGGTACGGGATTTTGCCATAATACGTCTTTGATCACCGAGTGTATTAATTTCTGACACCTTAAAAAGTCTCATTTATCAGAATAAAGTCTGAAATACCTTTTCATTCAAACATTCCAAGAGACATCTTACATAAGATCGCATTTCTTGGTACATTGTAAATTTTTCAGCTAAAATTGGCGCTTCCATTTCTATCTAAATTCAATAAAAATTAAATCAAAAGTTAAAATGCTGACTCTGTTGATGGTATTTCTATTTTCATCCAATGTTCGTTCCATTTTTTCAATATCATAACGTCGAGTATTTAGAGCTTCTTCACGGTCGCCAATTCTATAAAAAGCATCAAAATGAAAATTAAAAACGATACCTCAATTTCATTTTGGCTAAAATATCGTCGAGAGTAATTACACCGCCAGTATTGACAGGAACAGCGGCTGGTTTTGGTATTACAACTTCAACATCCATGTCTACTTCCATATCAACGCTATCATCAACAGTTATTGGAAATCCGGGAGAGCCAGCCAATATTTTACGAGATTCACGAAATTCGGCATGAATTTTACCTATCTAAATATGTTAACATTAATAAATAATCGAGTAAAATAACTTACAGTATGTTTACTAACAGCTTTCAGTATTTGCTGCTTCTCCCACTCGTCTTGTTCTGGATCTCTTATATCATCGCCCTAGAAATACAGAAATATTATATAAAATTATTGGAAAAACAACCTGTTCCTGTTCTAAGAATTCATTTTGTTCTTCTCTTCGTCTTTCTTCTTCATTTCGTAGTAATCCTTTTGAGGAATAAAAACGTCCATGATCTTCATCATCCGATCCATCATTTTCATCTTCTCGTACCAATCGTTGACGAACAACTTTCTCCGACGGAGCATTTTTATTTTCTAATGGAATAAATCCACCATGTTTCATTTGTTCTCGCTTCTTCTTTGCTTCATAAATTGCTCGAGAATCAGGAATTCCTGCTAAAAGTGTGAAAATAAATGCAAATAAAGGAAGCCACCTACCGAAAGAATCAGAAAATTTATTTTGAACATCATCCTCATCAGCTGGTTCATCCATCATTTCAATATCGCTATCATCCTTTATTTTTATTTTTGATTCCTAAAATAAAATGGCAATTTCAATCAGCAAAAGAAGAACTACCTGATCTTCTTCATTTCTGTATTTGTCCAGATACTGATCCCTTGCACTGCGCTCTTTCCGTCTATTTTCTTGTTCTTCTTCTCGACGACGCTGTTCTTCGATTTCGTATTGTTCTTCAGCTTGATCTTCTAATTTTACAAGACGTTTTAATTCTTTTACTCTTTTCGTATTAGTTTTCTTCAGTGTAAAATCAGCATCGGCGCCTAAAAAATAACAATTTACTAGTGTACACTTAAAAAAAACAGCCAAATAGATGAATTTATGAAATTGTTTACCTTCATCATGGTCAAAACTCAATAGAGCAGATACTTTTGGTGTTGAAACATTTGTATCCGTTTCTTCATTTTCAATCTTGACATTTTCTTGAGTCTCTTCATCGTCGGCTATTCGTTGTCGTACTTTTTTGTCTTCCTTCTTCTTTGGTTTCCGGAACATGTTTCTAAAATAGAAAATATAAAGAACAATCAAAACAGAAAAAATCAAAACAAAAAAAAGAAAACAGAAAACAAATAAATAAAGAATTCGAAGTTGGTTGCGTGAGAGGAAAAATGAATCAATTTCGAAATTTTGCCTTTATCTGTTCAATTTTGCTGCCGAAGTTCAGTAAATTCGTTTTCTGCGTGTAAAATTACTGAATACAATTAGAACATGTGAGTTCTCTGAAAAATTCAGTGTAACTAATGAAATAAAGCGAAAAAAGACTGCAGCTAGCATTTTGACGAATAGAAGTGGACCCAGTGTTTTTTTTTTCAAAATGTTTTGTATTTTTTTTACTTCGATTCTTCATGTTGTTTTCATATCATCTTTCATTTTCTTCGCCATATGAATAAGATTTATTTTCATCAATAATCTACTAAAGTACATCATACATCTCCGAATTGAAGTCAATGGACCCCACAACATTTCTATTGTTTCTTTCGTCAAAACAAGAGTACATAGACAATGAATAGAAAAAGTACACGAGATCATTTTCAATTCATCTCTTGAATATCATCTATTTTAATTCCAGAATGAAGGACTTCACTGCTTGTTTTTACAGTATCCGTCGCTGGAACAACAATTGGCTTTTGCTTGTATTTTTCCAATTTACTGAAGTTTTTTTGTCAATTTTAGGGAAAAAAAGCTACCTAATGCCGCACCAATCCATAACAGCTCGTCTATAAGGCCCAATAAAATATAAAGAAATTAAAGGAGTCAACATGGGCATAACTTCCATTGAAATAAATGTGCCATGCTCAAATACAGGCCCTAAACTGATTTTTATAATTTTTAGGCACCTAAAATTACCAGAAATTATATGAAAAGTCCCGAGGGCGTATTGAGTAGCTCCCATGAGATAAAAAACAGGGACACAGGCTTGAACACTCAATGCCTAAAATATTTTCCATCTTTTCAAGGCAAAAATAAAGACCGTGATCATTTTTCGATGTTGTTTTTTGGTTTCTGGGGAGAGCATGCAAGTGGCTTTTTCGAGGATTTTCAGCGTCTTCTGGCGATAGTAAAGAATGACGGAGTAGACAAAAGGACAGGGAATGACCATGTAGACAACGGCGAGAGTAGCTGACCATTCCAGGACGGTGGCGTTGCCGGCGACGACGGCTTCTGAAAGAATTTTTGCCATATTGAGCGATAGAAAGGTTTTTGTCTTCCAGCGGAATCGAACCCTGGTTGTTTACTTGACATCGCGCCATGCGACAGAGCGCGTTGACTGCAGCCAATTTTTATCCACTCACCATCCAAGAAGTCATATTCCGGATAATATTTCTTCATAATTCCTCGAATAACTTCTGTCGGTGAATTTCTTAAGAAATAAGGAGTCAGCGCCAGGACTGAGGGAATGTAGACGAGGATACACAATTTCACAACATTTTTGAACGCCGGCGTCTCCTTTACTAAAATCCAGTACCGATAAATGAATGAGATCTGAATTTTCGCCTTTTTTCATCTATTGGACGAAAATTACCAGTAAAATCCATTGAGAATGAGCAAAAACATGACAATTGAAGCAATGAAAAAAGTAGCAAAGATAGGGATCGACGAATCGGCAGGCGCCATTGAAGGCGTAGGTTATGGCCCAGCCGGAGAAGAGGAGTCTAAAAAAAGGGAGAAGGGTATTCTGAGAACGAAACCAACCTTTGCATGCTCATCATAGAACCGAAAGAAGCCCAGAAGTCGACAATGGCGAAATTGAACAGGAGGACGGAGTAGGACTTGACCGGTGGGGGAGTTCGCTGGAATTTTTCGGTTTTGGAAAATTATTGGCTACCGTAATCCGGTCATAACATTCTGGCGAATTTTTTAAAATGCCATACAGAAATATCTCTGTTATTTGCCTTTGAAATGTCCTTCACGCAGAAGTCACCGTAACCCGGAGGATTGACACCTCGACACCCCAGTTTGGCCAAAAGCAGTCGCACCCGTACTATCTTAGCAGCAGGAAAATCTGCTTCTAACATCTTGAGTCGTTTTTGATGACTTTGTATGTGCTAGAAGCTGCTGTCGAGTTTCTAGGTCGCGGGCGATGATGGGAAAGCCGGTTAGAGCTACCGTAATCTTCTACTCCAAGATATCGAGCCCCCAACTGAGGACAAGTACTGGCCATTTTTCTACATAAATCTCCGGGATTACCGTATCCCGTCCTACTTACCCACCTTGATAATAGCCAACAGGAAGATCCCGTTGAAAATCATCCCACAGCCGGTTACCACGCTGGAAAAGATGAAGGCAACGAGATCCACGAAGGTTTCTTCCATTTTCGATAGCTGAAAGCGGTGATTTTAGTTTTTTTGCAGAATAATATAAAAAAAGAACAAGTTGAGCCGGAAGAAAGAATTCTTTTCGTCGTAGAACAGCAGCAACCCGGTGAGTTTTATGTTCCGAAAAACTCGATTATTTTTTCTGGTCGCAAACTAGAGAATGTTGCGATTGGATGTAAATTGAATAAATGACAACGGTGTCTTATGAAGAATTATAATCCAGTTTACTACGCGTTCAAGCCATAAAAACACGCCCGAATAAGTGCAAGTTGAGGAGGAGGTGACTAGAAAAAATACGACAGGGAGGCGGCAAAAACAATGGGGAGCCGGAGGAGACCACGTGGTGACCTCGGATCTGGATGGAGGTGAGGATTATTCTGGGAGATTACTTTCGACATCGGTAAAATGTCAGAAAAATCTATGCCTCGGTCGACTGTAATTCTGCCGAGATCTTTGTACTGGCGACCGGAGCCTCGTAGAAAGTCGAAATCTTCTGATTTCTTGGAGAAAATAGGAATTCCGCAGGATTTCCAACTTTACATAGAGAAAAGTTATGGTAGCTAACCGGCAGAATTTGGAAAAACAGAAAACTTCCCTGTCCTCGCAAGTTATTTGGAAGAAACAACCAGAAACTTCTGGCTACGAAACATTGCCACTCTCTGGGAAAATGGTTAACAAAAGAGAGCAAAAACAGCTCCCAAAGAAAAACACCAATAATTTCCTCTAATTTTGTAAGTACGGGAGGCTGTCTGGATAAAATTAGTTTATTTCTGGACTTTGCAAGGAAATGAAAGACGAGGGAGTTCCTTTTGTCTGTCTGTTTACTGCTAATGGAATTTCTCTTGTGAACCATACTCTCAAGCGGTTTATTGCTCCTTCAATGGGTAAGACGCCATACAGACGGCGATCTCTTGAAAGAAAGCGTCATTTGGGACCATCCGACCGAAGAAAGACATCAAAATAAGTTCAAAAATTAGAGGAAAGTGAGCAGCTACATTGATCAGGCAAAGCCGAGCGAAGAGCCGAACATTTAGTCGAAAAAGTAGTTTCCCTTCCTCCAGTGTTGACCGAACGAAAAAAAGAAAAAAAGAATATTCCAAGAACTTGTAGGAATAGACTTTTTTATGACTCAAATCTAACAGAAATCGAGGCAATGCTTTGTTTTCTTGATTCCATAATTGCTTCCATGTCTCACGTACCCGTTGATGTTTTGCAATGATGTATCCATGAATAAGGCAGCTGGTAATTTTCAGGAGGGCTGATGCTAAAAATGGCAAGGGCGACTCGAACGAGTCACCTATCTACTCCGAGAATGAACAGCCAGTACAGCACAGAGTCTCTACCGGGTAATAAATTTCTGTGGTTGTCCACCGGGTAAGAAATTTCTCTGGTTGTCCACCGGGTAAGAAATTTCTCTGGTTGTCCACCGGGTAAGAAATTTCTCTGGTTGTCCCCGGGTAATAAATTTCTGTGGTTGTCCACCGGGTAAGAAATTTCTGTGGTTGTCCACCGGGTAAGAAATTTCTCTGGTTGTCCACCGGGTAAGAAATTTCTCTGGTTGTCCACCGGGTAAGAAATTTCTGTGGTTGTCCACCGGGTAAGAAATTTCTCTGGTTGTCCACCGGGTAAGAAATTTCTCTGGTTGTCCACCGGGTAATAAATTTCTGTGGTTGTCCACCGGGTAAGAAATTTCTGTGGTTGTCCACCGGGTAAGAAATTTCTCTGGTTGTCCACCGGGTAAGAAATTTCTCTGGTTGTCCACCGGGTAAGAAATTTCTCTGGTTGTCCACCGGGTAAGAAATTTCTCTGGTTGTCCACCGGGTAAGAAATTTCTCTGGTTGTCCACCGGGTAAGAAATTTCTCTGGTTGTCCACCGGGTAATAAATTTCTGTGGTTGTCCACCGGGTAAGAAATTTCTGTGGTTGTCCACCGGGTAAGAAATTTCTGTGGTTGTCCACCGGGTAAGAAATTTCTGTGGTTGTCCACCGGGTAATAAATTTCTGTGGTTGTCCACCGGGTAAGAAATTTCTGTGGTTGTCCACCGGGTAAGAAATTTCTCTGGTTGTCCACCGGGTAAGAAATTTCTCTGGTTGTCCACCGGGTAAGAAATTTCTCTGGTTGTCCACCGGGTAAGAAATTTCTCTGGTTGTCCACCGGGTAAGAAATTTCAGTGTTCTGCGCCCGCAAAATTCTTTTTTATTTATTCAACAATTTTATTGTGATCGATCTAGGCGAAATTCAGATAGTTTTTCTGTTTTTCTTGTCGTTCTAATGCCTGCCATGTTTTTAATGTTCTTTCCAAGCAATTTGCGGTGTGTAAATGTATAAGGCAGCTGGTAATTTTCAAGAGTAGCGATGCTGCAAATCAAGTGTTATCCCGGTCTACCACTTACGTATGCACAAGGGAACTGCATGTTCATTTGAATAGTAGCGGGGAATAAACACGACAGTTGGCGTTAGACGCAAGACAGTTGTCTGAAAATGTGTTGTATGTGCTTCGCCCTGTTTACAGCCATGGAAAAAGCGAAGTTTAGGAGCGCAACTCCGTCACGATGCTCCTGAAGCAGATTCTCAATTTCGTTGTTCAAAATACGGCTCTGAAATCAAAAAAAGTTTTGTAAAGGTTGTAGAAAACTTACGATTATCTTAAAAATAAGAAGGATAACCGGTAAGATTAGAGAGAAACATTCCCACACGAAGAATTTCAGAAAGATTATAGCGGGTTGGTTAGTTTCATCAAATATCGACTTATCCGGATTGAAGCTTTGTATGAATTTTACCCATAGTACCAACTAAAATTCAAAGGTAAGAACGAAGTAGAAAGAGTACCTCGATAACATTGGCCGAAAGAGCTAATAGTCGACAGGCAGTAAAATAGGGACGGCGATAGATTAGGATAAACTTCTGGGAGAAGATCATCGCCCAAAAATTTCATAGGAAATCGATAGCGAAAGCTCTACTGACCCTGCGTATGGGGAGTATGACCCTTTGTCACTATTCTTCCATCTGCTGCCTAGTTTCCCTACTTTCATTCTATTTGGTCATCTAATCGCCTTTTTCAACTGATGGAAGCCTTGAAGTTGGATGTTTGGCGACCTCTAGGCAACGGCTCGCGATGCGTCACACGGCAACCGTTCGCCTACAAAGCACGGCTTCTCTGAATGCAATTATTTTCAGCGGATGAACGAGGAGTCAGAGACCATTGAGAACAAAAAGAATCATCCTCATCTCCCCGTAAAAGACGGACTTCAATCAACAATGTTTATTCGAGATCACTTTTAGATCTTGACGAATTCATGGCGAGCAGTGGCCCCAGCGCTCTTCATCTCGACGATCAGGCGGTTGCCCTCGATCCAACGTTCCAAATGCAATTCCTTTCCCTAAAATAGTTGTCTCTTCTGTTGCTGCCTATTCCTTACATCTTCCAGCTTGCTGTCGGTAATCAGCCTATCTCCTTCGAGCTTGCAAATGTTCTTGGACTTTTTGCCCGTTGGCCCGGTCTCTTCGAATTCTTTTCCCAGTTCGAAAGTGTGATTGAACTTCATAACTTCGCTCTTGACGTTGAAAGTGTTCCCATTGACACCGAACTCGATGACTTCCTTATCCTTGGCTTCCATGGCTTTCTTGATGAATTCTTCTGGAGCTCCCATTGCCTACAAATAAGGGATTTCCTAAAGAATCGGCTGTATTCCCACCTTCATGAAACCGTCCATGTTTTCGCACTTGTCGAGTTTCCATTTTCCAGCGAATTGAGCCATGGCGATCGAGAAGGAGAACAGCCGAGGGACGTCGACCTCTCCATGACAACTGCTTATAAACCTTTTCCCATCAAGAGGCGGAGACTTTGAGAAGCCCAAGGGAAACGAAAGATCACAAAGAATGAGTGTTCCCCGTCGCCTGGACGACAACTTTTTCCCCGGCGGAAATTACTGCCCCGTCTAGAATATGGGAAAAGGAATAAATGACATTTTTATTGAAATATCAACAAGGATTCAATAAATATAATAACACGCCGCTGTGTCAATGATGGCAAGATTGCTTTTTTCCGTTTTATTCATTCTGTGGAGTGTGGAGAGAGATCAGTCGAAACGATGACTGGCGACGGCGATGGCCGTCGACGGAGGAGTCGACAACAGGCATCTGGCATCGACGTCGATGAGATTGACCGGAAGCGGGTCAGGTGAAGAAGAGAGCTGAAAAATTGTACATTATTACAGTCTTTGTCTGTAAAGTCGTCGACGACCCTTCTGACTCATATTCGAAAGATCTCCATCTCCTGCGTGGGCATGAACTTTTGCGCTCAATGATCTCCCTTTTTCCCCAGACAAATTACAGAGAAAGGGGCACATTTTCAAGGGAAAGGCTCCAATGCACACGACCCTGGGGTACATACTACATCTTCATAATTTGTCTAACCGGGCAAAAACATCTGTCTTCCGCATAAATTTAAAAGGACAACTAGCCTCGGGATCGTCCATGTTCATACTGTGACTGGATTCAGTTCTTTCCGGGCAGCTGCTGTCGCCTTCCGAATCATTCAAGGCAAATTCAATCAAAAGATTAACATTGTTCACTTTTGGATTTTTGTTGGCTACGCGGACAGCCTAGAAAATGACCAGATTCCACTAGAAAATAAGAAGAAAACGGACCTTTTTCAGTCCAAAGATGGCAGCCAACTTCTTGACAATTTCTTCTCGATCGACTGCCGTCGACTGTCCCGGCTTCGGCTTGACTGTCTCCGTTGGGGATCGGATACGATAAATGGAATTGGCATTGCCCAAGAAATTCGGCAGCGGTGGAGCTTTGTCGGTAAAGCGCGGCTCAACTCGGGTCACTTCGACACCAGTGCGCATATATTCCGGCAGGAAAGGATCCGTCCGCTCTGTCCTGAACACATAAAGTTTCCTGTAAAAAATAGCCCGTACTCTTCACAATAGGTGTCGCCCAGTCCAAGAGCATCGCGATATGTCTGCATGGGAGGAGGGCCATCAGGATTAGCACGACGAAGATAGGCACGCGTGTAGCTGTAACCTTTGCCGTCGATGGGGTTCGTCTCGGGCGGACGGACACGAGCATGGCTTAGCTGGTAAGCACGAGAGGGCAGATTCACTTTGGGCAGGATGGCTGTCGGATGCAGGGCATTCACAATGTGATACAGGGCGCACCAAGACACTGAAAATATAGGTAATTAATCATCCGTAGTAAATTTCCGCTTTTAACGGAGTTCCTCCCTTCGAAATAGCCTCAAATTGATTGGTAGAGAGACGCCGCGGCCTCTGCGTCTCTCGTCTCGCGCCCGCCCCGGTTAGAGTGCAGAGAACAGCTCGCCTCCCTCATACTTTCTCGGCAGCCAGCCGTCGTCACTACCCGGCCGCTCGCTGCCAGCGTCGGTTTTAACCCAGTATCTCAAGGTACTAAGGGATTCTGACCATAGCTTGACTATGCGTCAAAACCAAAGTTTTTGGAACAGCCTCGCCGGGGTTTACCGGGAGGCAAAAAAATATAACAACGTACGCTGTTCCGGCAGCATGTTGCTGAGTTTCTGCATCCAAATTTTCTGATCCTGTAGAGACAATTGATGGAGAGAGCAGCGGCCCCATTCCTCTTCGTTGACGGGACATGCCAAAGTGGCTTGGAGAGTCGGCCCACTGCGTCCGAGAGGCCCGTCGACGGGGAAAATTATATCATTTCCATTGAAAGAGGGCATCAGAAGGCGTCTTTCAATTGTTTTATGCAGATGGGGACGCTCCTCAACAATGTTGTGCATCTGGGAACGGGCGACAATGCAACCGCCGACTTCGTCAGCTCTCGTGGCCAGGATACGATTCACCTCGACGTATTTATCACTTCCAAAACCTGAAAAATAAGCTGCTTTCAGCAATGAGTAATACCTGGGGTAAATTCGACAAGATTCATCTTGAAAAGAGTCATGAGCTCGGACCAGGAGGACGATTTATCAGCATAGGACTTGAAGCAGTAGGGCAAAAGGGCGAGTGCCTGATGACCACGGGAAATGAAATACCACAGGGCAATGGTCACTCCACGGACATTCAGACGGCGATCCTTGTCACATTGGGAAAAAGCGTAGCCGACTTCGACAGCATTGATGAAGACCGGTCGCAGAAGGGTGTGCGAGTCCCGCTCTCTTACGGTACAGCTGTTCTCGTCGCCTCGGGCGGAGAGTACCTGAAATTTTAGTGGTAACTATAGTCTGTCAAGAAAAAAGACGGCAAATAAAGGTCTCATATTTGTTGCAATGGGGCAGATAAACCGGCCATTTTTTCCAAATTTTCAATTGAAAATGGGCCGTATTCTTGCCCCATTGCAACAAAAGAGACCTTTATTTGTCGTCTTTTTTCTTGACAGACTATAATTGCAAAAGAAAGTAACGGACTTCTCCTTTATCGCCATCAAACATAGCCGACAGTAGGTGAAGAAAACGAAAGATGAAATGAGCTGAGATTGGGAAAGCAGCCATTATATAGCCGAAAAAGGATTATTCCGGTAAAAACGTGACCAGATTGCAGGAAACGGTAAATTGCCGTAGATGTTGGCAATTTTCTCCGCTTTTGAAGTAAGAAACGAGATATTTTGACAACAAATGACAAAATCATGACCTGACGACCGACCGAAAGAGGGTCGGCACCTCGATTGAGCTCCGTGGAGCCATCCGAGGAACAAAATCTGACTTTCCCGTCCAAATTTCCCTATTTCTGGTCATCTTCCTCATACAGCAGACGACTAAAATGAGAGCTTCCATCTGAAAGTTTGCCAACTTGCTGTGATGAATCAGCGACACACAATCAGATATTGTTCTCCTCCTTCCAGTCGACGACATCAGTCGAAATCCGGCTACTCTCCATTCCAGATGGTCTTCATCTCAACGTTTTAGAGGGTTTTTATACACATTTGCTTTTAATTATAAAAAAACGAATGTATTTCTTTAGAGGATTTAATGATGTTCATTTGAGAGGAAAAACAGCTATCTATTTGAGCAGCTGTCTCTCTCATCTCCAAAATTGGTAATCCGCTTGACAAAAAACTTTGTTTCTCTCCTTTTTTGCTTTTTCGATGCCACCCAGCTCATCTATTTTAACCTTTTCCAAAAACCATTCCCGTTGCTCGCATATCCCGACATAATCGCATATTTGCCATTCATCCACGGACTTTCCCCCGATTGATCCCCTCCCTCTATTTTGTTGTTGTCATAAACTGTCTCGTCCCACTTCCTCCTAAACAATAGTACAATTTTACGGGTTTCAAAATGTCCGTCAGTTTTAGCAACTCCTCCGTCAAAATGCAAATACCCGAATAAATTCCCAGCAACAGGTACCAGTTGGCTTTGTTTCTCCGTCGTTTCGCTTATTCATACCTTCTGTACCCAGCAGCAATTTCAGATGGGAAATAAAAAGTCGAAATCTGGCGACTATGTGCCATATTCGACACAATCTGGACCAGTGCCGAATATTGTCATCACATCTCCGACGCCACTGGTCAGCCCCTCAACACCTCAGCCATTTGTGCCTCCTAATACTCCAATGGGGTAGGTTAGCCTGTGCTTTTTTCTTAGAATTGTCCGTTTTATGTTCTTTATACTCTGAAATATGGACCTTTGTCTTTTTTTCATAGCGATCGCCGCCATTTTCGTTGATCTTTGGCATGCCGATCACTCGCTGACTTTACTCATTCGCCTTTTCTTTAAGCCTTCTCCTCAAATTAGACTTTTTATTGTCCCTGGTTTTTTGCCCATAATGTCAAGCTAGGTTCTGTACCAATAAATGCCAGCGGGACACAGTGGGAGGCCAGCATTCAATTAAAAATAGACACCTTGTCTTCTCTGTCTCCTCACTTTTCCTATAAAAAGCCTTTTCTCTTTAAAAATCCCCTAAAACTATGGCAAACTGCTTGTTTTTATCGTTCTCCCGCGCCTCTCTTCCCCTCTTTTGCCATCGACTCCCGACTATGTCAACCAGCGCCCATAAAGCACGCGTAATCTCCGAGTGCATCGACAACTGGTCTCCTTTTCCAGTTATCGCTCTTTTCCGGAGCCGTCGACCGCCCCTTCTCCATCGCCTCAGGACGACAGCAGTACAACCGATCGATCCAGCGGAGAGACGATGATCTTGGCGGGTACACCGCCACCGGACCGGCCACCGCCTCCTCCTCCAGTGGAGGAGGATTATTCCGAAGTTTTTGACCGTTACTCGTCTCTGGCTCGTTTCGACACGGGGAATCGTCCTCCTCCGAAATTGCCGTCAATACCGCCACCTCCTCTTCCGGACGATGATCCGCCCATTCCTCCACCGCGAAAAGGTGCGCCCACAATCAAGAGGAATATCATCTATGCCAAGGATCGGATTGCCCAATTCGAGGCTCTAAATACGACGGATAGAAAGAAGGATACCCCAACATCGTCGGATCCTGCCTATTATTCTATCAAAAATTCATCTCCTTCTCGGTTTAAACCATTCAGTACGACGGTCAGTTCAGCTCCGGTCACTTCCCAAACACCGACGAATACGGTAAAAAGTAGTAAAATCAGTGGACCTAATGAATGTAAAATGGTAAGGAAATCCCCCTAAAAAGTAAGGAAATTCAGTTGGACGATTATCCAATCTACAATCCTGTTTCTGATTTTTCATTTAAAAGTGGAATGAATTTTCAACAGACGGCGTATCCTATTGAAGCAGTGAGTCGATGACCTTAATCCACCTTTTTATCTTCAGAATCGCATAAATATTGGCTTCTGTGGTCGACAAGGAGCCGGAAAGTCGACAATGATCAATGCCCTTCGGGGAATCAGTCTGGGGGACACGCAATCTGCCGGTCGAAATCCTTGCGACACAATGGAACCTTTCCGGTAGATCTTCATTTTCTTTTTATTTTCAAATCTTTTTCAGCTTTATTGAAGAGACTTTCCAACAAATCGTGCTCTGGGAGATTCCTTACCCTCGGACATTTACCAGCGTCGTCGACTTGTATGATCGAAACATGGGATTTGATAAACTTTACGAGTAAGCTACATTACAAACGAGAAAAACCATTCAGTTCCTATAAATTACACATGTTTCGTCATTTATTTGTACTCGTACCAGACGGCAGTCTACATGATGATGACATCAGCTTCAGTAGGGTTATTCACTCGAGGTATTGGTCTATTTTCCACCATTTTCTTGTTCAGACGGACACCATTCACCCTCCTCTCGACGAAAACCGACGATGACATCGATGCCGAAGCGAGGGAAATGAGCAGACATGTCGACGACGAGCTGAAGAGGGACTACGAGCGTCGAGGTGGCTCTTCCCCTATGTAACCTTCCCCATTTCCAGCCAGGACCATCTTTTCCAAATGTTTCCAATCCAAAGCCCAGATTCTCTCAACTGTCGACATTTTGTTCATTTCTTCTCCAGTTATTCGAAATATTGTCAGTGGGACGACAGGATATCTGCACTATAAAATGGACGAAGAGAAACTTCTCTCAAAGCTTGATCTCAAAGCCGGTTGCCATTATGCCTTGGAAAATAGACTGAGGAAGGAGGTTTCCTTATTTTGGATTGGCATTTTGAAGGAAAATTTAAGAAGGAAGAGCTGGGCCTGGCTCGACCGGCCACTTTGGCGGGGAGCTCCCTCTATGGCAGCGTGTCTCCAGTTCCATCGAAGCTGGAAGCGCCTAGAAGTGTAGGAGGACAATCTATTCAAGTAGGAAAAAAGCAGAAATTGGCAATTGAATACTCAGAAATCGACAGTTTTGGTGGATGCTGGTTTTGAAATCTTGTACGGGACAGATGACCGTGTATTTGGTAATTTGGAGCCGCAGACGACTGTCAGGAGAGCTGGGCGGGTAAGTCCGGAAAATTTAGACCACTTTTCAATATAAGAACACTTAAAATTGGTCAGATTATTCCATTTTCCCTTGCAGACCACCTTCAATTACGGTTTCATTGGCCGTAACGGAGTTGGAAAATCATCCATGATCAACGCAATGCGTGGAATGTCCTCGAAACATCCTCTCGCTGCCGGAAGGGTAATTTCTCATCTCTTTCCAGTATTTCTTCTTTTTTTAGTCAAAAGGCAAGCCTGGTACCTGTGACCGTTTCGAATTCGATGATGATCTCCTCCGGTATAATGTGACCCTTTGGGAATTACATTATCCTAAGAAAGTCAATGCTTATTTCGAATTTATTGAGTTGGTTTATTTCCCTAATTTCAAAAAAGAACCATTTTAGTCGCCATAATGTTTCTAATTTTACTGCTATTTTTGTCCTGATAGATGGCGTCCCATCGGATGAGGATCTTTCCTTTTCGAAGATTGCTCATCGAAGAAATGCCTCTGTCGTCTTTTTGTCCTCAAAAAGTGATAAGAAATTGGCTTGGAGGAGTCGAAGCGATGAGATTCCTGTCTGCGATTTGCTCAAGCAACGATTTGTCGATAAAGGTAAGGATTTTCTTGGGCGTCGACCAACGTCTTGAGGTCGGAGAGGCGGATGTCGCCATCCAGTCGACGCCATGCCGACGTAGTTTTCATATTTACTGTTCTTCGTCACATTTCATCCTTTTTCCATATGTAATCTCCTTTTTTCCAGGGTTGGCTCGTTTCGACAGAGCGCTCTCCCAATCTGCCCCCGAACTCTGTGGTCGTGTCCACGCTTTCTTTGTCTCTGCTCCCGTTTTCCGTGCCATCCGGACAGGTATCCCTTCATCTTTTCAAAATATTCTTTAGGCGAAACCCGAGCTATGCAATATATTCTCCATGAACGGGCTGTTTTCGACTTTTTAAAACAGAAACGAATCATAGCGGATTTGCTGGACTCACCTGGGGAGATGAAGGAAGGTCTTTACGCAAATGTCAATACCGACACGGCCGGGGTCGACATCCATGAATAATTCTATCAAATATTATAGCTTTATCAACTTTAATAAATGCCAAATAATGTAATATTTCCTTTAAAATATAGACAATAATTATGAAATTGTGCAAGCCAGGGAGTTTTTGAAATTTCTTCTTCTCATAATTGCGTCGGCATCGGATTCCATTCCAGTGAATAATTCTGTATAGCCATCGATGCTGTTGATATTTTCGTCTAGAAATTCGGATTTCCTAATTTTTTTAGCAAATACCTCGTTTTGCTTGAATGATTTCCCAAATTGATCTCTTGTTACTCTTCAATAGAAAATATGTGTTCATCTCGCCTTTTCCTTTAATTTGGACTTTTCCTCGGGGCTCGAAGATAAATCTGCCGGTTTTTTGGGCGCATCTGAAAAGGATAGAATTAATTTTCCAGTGACCAGAAGACAAAAAGAGAAGCGAAACTTACTCGACGGCCGCCTCACTGCAATGAATTCTCCCAACCGGACTGTGACTTTCCATCCTCGACGCCGTATTTACCGTGTCTCCAAATAGACAATATCTAGAAATTTCCTAATTTTAAAACTCGGATTATTTCAAAACCTTGGCATTTTAGCTCCGACAACCCCCGCCACCACTGGCCCGGAGTGTATTCCCGCTCGGATATGAAGTGGCTTATTAGTTATGGGATCGATGACACTTCGAGCCTCCATTAGCATTCCTAAACATCCACTTGAATTGAGAAATAGAAGGTAAAAATACCCAGGGCCAGGTGGCAGATGGTCTCACAATGGTCGTCCGCGACGTCGGGGAGACCTCCCACGGACATGTAACTGTCACCAACGGTTTCGACTTTATACGCCTGAAAAGACAGTTTTATTGGAGGAAACTAAAGGGAAATTACCCGGAGAAGGACGACAAGACGATCAAATCGAGTGAACAAGTTGTTCAGAAGATGGACGACATCTTTGGGGGCGCAGAGGGGGACAATTTGTTGGAAGGAGGGGACGTCGGAGAACATTACCGTAGCTTCTTCATATTCTCCTGAAAAAGAGGACGCTTTGCAATGAATAACCGTATTTACTTTTTAAACGACATCGACTTTGGCTTCATCTTTTCGACCATGGCGGGAGATATACTCCTCGACCTTAGTCCCCTTTTCCCCGAGTTTCGACTATCTACTCGAAAAATAAAAATATCCCCTTAGGCAGAAGAAAACGGGGAATTTTTCTATGACCAAACCATTTTAGACGTATGCCAAAATGTCTGAAACTTACTGGCATCGACCGAGAGTCCTGATTTTAGCTGATGAGCCACAGAAGGCGGTAACATTTCCGACAGCAATGCGTCCATTTTCCCCTTTTCTATTTCCAAATCCTTAGCCATTAGCTCCAACTGTTCGTTGTTGGCCTCCAACTGGAGATTCATTTCGACATCCGATAGTCGTTGTTGATTCAGCAGGATAAGATCCCGAGTAGCGTCGTGGAGCGGCATGGCCGTTAATCTCATGCCGAATTGGAGCAACTCCGGGATAGATGTCACGTAAGGAGAGCACAGGTACATTATATGACGTCCTAAGAAAAGAATACTGTAGACTAATTGAAAGTAAAACCTGTGGATAGGAGCATCATTTGTCCTTTCAATTTCAAGTGATGACTTTGAGTCATCAAAGTCGAGGAAACCCCGTCGACTTCGGCGACCCCACTAAAATTTTGCTTTAAAGGAAAATTACAGTACCTACCCGTCCTGTGGGATGGCTCCTTTCTTTCCTTTTTGAAATTCCATTGGAGTTGTTTTAACTTGCAAGACAAAAACAGCATTAATAAAATTACAAATAGTGTCAAAATCCAGTGGAATCTGGGGGCGATTGACCTCGAAAATTCGAATCAATGGAGTTCCAGGGGCTAGCAGATCCTTCGGAATATGGGAACTGAATTAACTTGTTTCATTTCTACCGTAAACTTACTATAATTCCCGTCCAGCTTGAATCAGTCGACATTCTTGGTCGACGACAACGTGATAAGGAAAAGCATGAACAAAATCTTCGTTAGTTAGGCGAATTCGATGATCGTTTAGAGGTTTCGGCGGAGCGATGGGATTCATCACGGGGCCTTCTTCGTCTTTTCCAACATTTTGCTGGATTTAAATAATTTTAGCGCTTACTGTAGACACACTTTGATAAGGAAGATGACATGTTCTTCGATTCTTTCTCCTGTTGACATTTGGACCGAGCGCTGGGTTCTGCCGGTGATCGAAAGGGCGATGTCCATTTTGAAGACACGACGGGCGGCTTCTCGAAGGACGCCTGGAATTACAAATAGTTTCCCGTCGAGACCCAAAAGAGTCAACCGACCTTTTACAATGGGATAAAGTCCCGGTCTTCCTGTATAATAATGCAGAGTAATCGTCCCATCTTGGTTGTCCTCACATCGAAAGCTAGGCCCCCTCAAGTTGGCCTTATAAACTACATGGTCAATAAAATAATGAAGAGAGTCCAAATTATCCAGGAAGCCCTGAAAATTTCAATTCCTCTGAATTTTTGATTAAACCTTGAGATTTGGGCTCATTGACCGGATCAGGTCATCCCAACCAATTTCCATTGTGTATTCGATCAGAAATGCGCCATACATCTCCCAGACTTGTTCCCGGGGCATTTCTGGCATTTTATTTGATCAAAAATAATACGCTTACTTGAGAGGACGCTGACAGCGTCGATAAGAACATAAGTATCAGAATCACTGTAATAATGGTTGACAATATTCTCCTTTCCAGCGTCGAAACCTGCTCGCTGTCTAAAATCTCTCTTTTTCACGAAAAAGACCAGGACTTACAAAACTTTTGCCCAGAATTCTTCACCGTATTTTCGAAGCATCATTTGGCGGATACTTTCGTGAATAAAACCAAACTGAAACGAAACTGGCGGGAGACAAAAAGACTCACCATTTCGTCAAAGTAAAGAGAAGGAATGGACGAGAAAAAGAGAGCAAGGTGAGTTAACTACTCAACCACACGCAAGGTTGCATATCACGAAGACATCTGAGACGGCAGCCATCACGCGATACGGGGGATCTCGACATGGAAGTGGGTATTGAAAAATGAGAAAAACAGAGAACTAGCTAAAAAGTTTGCGGCTGCTTACAAGTTGGTCGAGCATTGAACGGAGCCGCCGGGAACTTTCCTCAAAATTTTCCACTTCCTACAAAATTCTACATTTCCCTCAAAATTCTCCATACCAATAGAATCCCCGATTCCAGCCGCAGAATCCCCGATTCCAGCCGCAGAATCGGGGATTCCAGCCGTAGAATCCCCGATTCCAGCCGTAGAATCCCCGATTCCAGCCGTAGAATCCCCGATTAAAGCCGTAGAATCCCCGATTCCAGCCGTAGAATCCCCGATTCCAGCCGTAGAATCCCCGATTCCAGCCGTAGAATCCCCGATTCCAGCCGCAGAATCCCCGATTCCAACCGTAGAATCGGGGATTCCAGCTGTAGAATCGGGGATTCCAGCCGTAGAATCCCCGATTCCAGCCGTAGAATCCCCGATTCCAGCCGTAGAATCCCCGATTCCAGCCGTAGAATCCCCATTTCCAGCCGTAGAATCCCCGATTCCAGCCGTAGAATCCCCGATTCCAGCCGTAGAATCCCCGATTAAAGCCGTAGAATCCCCGATTCCAGCCGTAGAATCCCCGATTCCAGCCGTAGAATCCCCGATTCCAGCCGTAGAATCCCCGATTCCAGCCGCAGAATCCCCGATTCCAACCGTAGAATCGGGGATTCCAGCTGTAGAATCGGGGATTCCAGCCGTAGAATCCCCGATTCCAGCCGTAGAATCCCCGATTCCAGCCGTAGAATCCCCGATTCCAGCCGTAGAATCCCCATTTCCAGCCGTAGAATCCCCGATTCCAGCCGTAGAATCCCCATTTCCAGCCGTAGAATCCCCGATTCCAGCCGTAGAATCCCCGATTCCAGCCGTAGAATCCCCGATTCCAGCCGTAGAATCCCCGATTCCAGCCGTAGAATCCCCATTTCCAGCCGTAGAATCCCCGATTCCAGCCGTAGAATCCCCGATTCCAGCCGTAGAATCCCCGATTCCAGCCGTAGAATCCCCATTTCCAGCAGTAGAATCCCCGATTCCAGCCGTAGAATCCCCGATTCCAGCCGTAGAATCCCCGATTCCAGCCGTAGAATCCCCATTTCCAGCCGTAGAATCCCCGATTCCAGCCGTAGAATCCCCGATTCCAGCCGTAGAATCCCCGATTAAAGCCGTAGAATCCCCGATTCCAGCCGTAGAATCCCCGATTCCAGCCGTAGAATCCCCATTTCCAGCAGTAGAATCCCCGATTCCAGCCGTAGAATCCCCGATTCCAGCCGTAGAATCCCCGATTCCAGCCGTAGAATCCCCATTTCCAGCCGTAGAATCCCCGATTCCAGCCGTAGAATCCCCGATTCCAGCCGTAGAATCCCCATTTCCAGCCGTAGAATCCCCGATTCCAGCCGCAGAATCCCCGATTCCAGCCGTAGAATCCCCGATTCCAGCCGTAGAATCCCCGATTAAAGCCGTAGAATCCCCGATTCCAGCCGTAGAATCCCCGATTCCAGCCGTAGAATCCCCATTTCCAGCAGTAGAATCCCCGATTCCAGCCGTAGAATCCCCGATTCCAGCCGTAGAATCCCCGATTCCAGCCGTAGAATCCCCGATTCCAGCCGTAGAATCCCCATTTCCAGCCGTAGAATCCCCGATTCCAGCCGTAGAATCCCCGATTCCAGCCGTAGAATCCCCATTTCCAGCAGTAGAATCCCCGATTCCAGCCGTAGAATCCCCGATTCCAGCCGTAGAATCCCCATTTCCAGCCGTAGAATCCCCGATTCCAGCCGCAGAATCCCCGATTCCAACCGTAGAATCGGGGATTCCAGCTGTAGAATCGGGGATTCCAGCCGTAGAATCCCCGATTCCAGCCGTAGAATCCCCGATTCCAGCCGTAGAATCCCCATTTCCAGCCGTAGAATCCCCGATTCCAGCCGTAGAATCCCCGATTCCAGCCGTAGAATCCCCGATTCCAGCCGTAGAATCCCCGATTCCAGCCGTAGAATCCCCGATTCCAGCCGTAGAATCCCCGATTCCACCCGTAGAATCCCCGATTCCAGCCGTAGAATCCCCGATTCCAGCCGCAGAATCCCCGATTCCAGCCGTAGAATCCCCGATTCCAGCCGTAGAATCCCCATTTCCAGCCGTAGAATCCCCGATTCCAGCCGTAGAATCCCCATTTCCAGCCGTAGAATCCCCGATTCCAGCCGTAGAATCCCCGATTCCAGCCGCAGAATCCCCGATTCCAACCGTAGAATCGGGGATTCCAGCTGTAGAATCGGGGATTCCAGCCGTAGAATCCCCGATTCCAGCCGTAGAATCCCCGATTCCAGCCGTAGAATCCCCATTTCCAGCCGTAGAATCCCCGATTCCAGCCGTAGAATCCCCGATTCCAGCCGTAGAATCCCCATTTCCAGCCGTAGAATCCCCGATTCCAGCCGTAGAATCCCCGATTCCAGCCGTAGAATCCCCGATTCCAGCCGTAGAATCCCCGATTCCAGCCGTAGAATCCCCGATTCCAGCCGTAGAATCCCCGATTCCAGCCGTAGAATCCCCGATTCCAGCCGTAGAATCCCCGATTCCAGCCGCAGAATCCCCGATTCCAGCCGTAGAATCCCCGATTCCAGCCGTAGAATCCCCATTTCCAGCCGTAGAATCCCCGATTCCAGCCGTAGAATCCCCATTTCCAGCCGTGAATCTCAAATAAATTAACCGCTGTGTTGCATGATTTGCCAGATTGCTTGCAGTATCGCTTGCATTTTTTTTGTTAAACATTGTGCTTTGTTATTTGCTTATTTAAAAAACGCAAATGTAGTTCTAAGAATACTTGCAATCTTTTTTGTGCATCGTTGATTTTTGTTTTGACCATTTCAAAAAAATATTTTTCTAGCAACGCGGTCTTACCGAGAATTCTCGGAAATTTTCAAATTTTATGCACGGCTCATATTTTTGTTTTTTTTCACAATAAAAAATCTTTGTTTTAGATGTCTTCTCTTATTGCAAGATGTCTACAGCTAAATAGGTTATTTTTAAGAAGACAGCAGCGACTTCTAAGCAGTAGGCAAGTAGTTTCACATATTTTCGTAATATATTGCCTTTTTTCAGCTCAAAACCGCCACCTTCAGACGATTTACAGAAGCATTTGGATGATCTAAGTGAAAAACTAAAAAAGGATTTGGCAAAAAAGTCAGAAGATAGAAGTTCAGATGAAATTGACAAGAATTTTATGAATTTTAAAAAAGCCAGTGAGGTAGAACTTCAAAAAACGTGGATTTTCCTTTATTTTAGCGAGCTGCTCATGAAAGAAGTGCTTCACTTTTTAATTGGAAAACAGTAATGGCTACTTTTGTTATTGGTGGTACTTGTTTAGCTGCTCTTCTTTATATTAGAAAAATTGTACGTTTTTTTTTATAATTCGCTTCATGTTTATTTTTTTCAGAGATTAGATGAACGTGAAAAGCAACGAAAATTAACAGCAGGAAAGGCAAGAATAGGCGGTCCTTGGGAATTAGTCAATACTGATGGTAATTGTTAAATTTTATTTGTTTTAATATTAAAAATAGGCAAATTAGAAGGATCTGAACAGCTAAAAGGCAACTGGGTATTGATGTATTTCGGTTTTACGCATTGTCCTGATATTTGCCCAGATGAAATAGAAAAAATGATAAAGGTAAGCTTTATTCTAAAATTATAAATTAGTTCTTTAGGTTGTGAATATACTCGGCTCTAAAGAAAAAGATAATATTAGTGTTGTTCCTGTGTTTATTTCTGTGGATCCTGCAAGAGATACAATTGCTCGAGTTAAAGAATATTGTGCTGAATTTTCTCCTCTTTTGAGAGGATTCACTGGATCTCAAGAACAGGTTTGATTTATTAAAATAAATTTATTCTATTTTTAGGTTGATAAAGTTGCTAAAACATTCCGAGTCTACCACAGTCAAGGTCCAAAAACTACCCCTGATGATTATATTGTTGATCACACTGTTATCATGTATTTGATTGATCCGGAGGGTAATTTCCACGATTATTATGGACAGAATAGGTAAAGAAATGATCCGCCGATTTTATAAGATTTTTTAGGAGAGCGGAAGAAATCGCAAATGTCATTGAAATGAAAGTTCTCAAGCATCAACTAAATCAGAAGAAGGGTATCCTTGGCTTCTAATTTTATTTGTTTTTGTTATAGGATATGTTATTGTTTATTTTAAATTAAAGTTTATTGTTTTCAGCTTTATACTGCAAAATATTACAATATCTGATCGAGAAGTGAAAGAGAAAATTCTGCAAAAAGATATGAGAATGATAGCAGTTCTCAAGGAAATTTAACATCAGAATTTATATACGATATTTTTATTAGTGCAAACTGTCGTTTAGTTCTTCATTGTCGCTGAGATAGTCCTAAAGAATAAAATTGGCGTGGTACTCTCCGAGGATAAACAGGGCGAGGGCTTTCCGATCTCTTTTGAGGCCCGGTAAGCTTTAATTAAATTTTTTGATATCTCAACAAAAGGCAACAAAAAAATAAGCGCAGTTTACCCTCGGAAAGTACGCCTCAATTGGATTCGATAGGCGGCGTAATATCAATTTGGAGGGCATCGTCGCCCCTCTCCGGCGGGGGTGTCTCATCCACCTCATATTCTTCTTCTTCCATCTTCACCGAGGCCAAATTCGACTCTCCCAGCTCGCCGACATGTTTCGCCTTTTTCAGAATTCGTCGATTTGACTGCCAGTCGAATGGATCCTTCAAATTGGCTCGGAGATGGTGGGCGGCGTGTTCCAGAAGCTTCTGAAGTTGCTTGTAATCCGGCCGGTCGTAGTAGGAATATCCATCCAGCATCGTCATCATGTGATCGAATTCAGGCGGCAGATCCTTGAAGAAAACGGCACGCAAAGGGCCGCGGAGGTTTCTCTTGTACTCGGCCATTTCCGTGTGCTCGGGGTAATTGGCCCAGGGTAGGGTGCCTGGAAATATCGATGTCAAAAAGAAAGAAAAACGAACCTTTGAGCAGTTCAAATGCCATGTATAGCCAGCTCTCCAAGTCGTCCTTTCGACTTTGATCCTTGTTGTCGTGGCTGGCCAACGGTGCGTATTGAAATGTCCCCAGGAGGGCGGCCTTCTCCCTCGGCGGCAATGTCTGCCCCTGCGAATCCCTGAATTTCCGAGCGAAGCCAAAGTCCAACATGTAGATGGTGTTGTCCTCGTCGCCGAGTCCGACAGCAAAATTCGGGGCTTTGACATCTCGACAGAGCCAGCCGGCGTCATGAAGAGTTTCGAGTCGAGAGAGCGTCTGACGGAGGACATTGAGTGCCGTCGACGGGCTGAATCTTTTCCCTGGCAGACAACGACGCAATTTGCCGAGATCAGGTCCAACCAGCTGCATCACACAATATTTGTAGTAGTCTGTCCTGCCAGCAGCCATGAACTGAGGAAAGCCCGGCTTTTGTAGAACTGACTTCAAGACCATCACATCCAATTTCAGTACTCGACGCACGTCGTCTCCTTCCTTTTCACATTTCATTGCGTATTTCTGCTTCTTGTTGCCGGCTTCTCGTACCATATAAACATCGGAAAAGGGTCCTGAGGCGAGAATACGCAACACAGTCCACGACAAGCCGCTGCTATCATTGGTTATGGTCAAGCCGGGTTGCGGCATCAGCGGATCGAAATGGTTTCGAGATCCCATCGAGTCGACCGTCTGCTGCTGATAATCACTGATGAATGACTGGATATCCTATATTTATGTCAAGTTATTTTCTTGTAATTTCCTGTAAAATAACCCATCTGCTTCCTGCCGTCATCTTCCATTCATTCTCCTCCGCGATGAGTTGGCAGACGGGAGTTGATGATTTTTCCCAGATGTTTCTGCTATGGGTAGTGGCTGTGCTGACCCTGTCGACTATAATCCAATGTGGCGGCAAGAAGAACAAAGGCGGAAAGAAGAGTGAAAGCGAAAAGACCGGCGGCACCAAGACGAATGGCGGAGAGCCTGACGACGGACCAAAAGCACCGAAACAGGGCGGAATGGCCGGCACACATGATCCAAATTATCAGACATTGGCCGGAGTCAAAAATGACTGTTTTGGAGCCGATAAACAAGCTGGTGGAGGAGCTGCTCCAGGAGGCGGAGGAGGTGCTGCCCCGGCTGCTGGCGGAGCGATGGCCGGCACTCACGATCCAAATTATCAAACTCTGGCTGGTATTGGTGGCGATTGCTTCGACAAGAAGGCCGGCGGAGGAGGAGGTGCTGCTGGCGGTCCTAAAGCGCCAGCTGCTGCTGCTGGTGGACAACAAGCAGGAACTCATGATCCGAATTACCAGACTTTGGCTGGAATTGGTGGTGATTGTTTCGGTGCTGACAAGAAGGGCGGTGGAGGAGGCGGCGCTGCTGCTGGTCCTAAAGCGCCCGCTGCTGCTGCTGGTGGGCAACAAGCCGGTACCCACGATCCGAACTATCAGACCTTGGCTGGCATCGGTGGCAACGAGTGCTTTGGAAAAGATAAAAAGAAATAGACATAATGAAGCTCCCTAGGGAGAAATCCTTCGCCCTACATGTCTACTTTTCTTTTGTATAAAAGATTTTGATAGAAAGCTCGTTTTCTCCGTGTCCGACATCTCAACGGCTTTCTCGATTACTCATCGTCTCGATTGTGTACACGGTCGACGACTTTTTCTGTCGACGAAGCCGTCTTGTCATCTTGAACTGCTCGCAACTGATAATTTTAGCTGTATAACTTAAAAATTGGGTACACCATCTTGTAGCTCTTGAAGAGTTGATCCCAGTGGTATAAATATTCTCGTCATTAGTTACGTTTTTTTGTTAGAAATTCTCCAAAACAAGTAGCAACCTATGATCGCCGGTCCAATTTTCTCTCTCGCTTGACGCAACTCTGACCTCTGTACTCTTCCTCCTCACTTCCTCAATTCCATTTGGCCGCGTGTTCCCTTTCACCAACAGACCGTTTTCAGCCGACCACGATTAAGTTGCGAATGAGAGGATAATGACAGGGGGCGGCGGAAGAGAGGAAGAGTGGCTGTCTTAGACTTGGACTGCACTTGGCCGACTCGTTCTTGCCTCATCCTCTTTCCCCATTTTTTCAACATAGCCGCACACTTCAGCCAGATGGCATGGCTCTTCTTTCTTTTTTACCTGTTCCCTCGAATTTTGGCCGTTGCTGATTGTGATCTTGGAGCAACAGATCTAATATTTCTAATCAAAGCGAGCCATCTCATGAGTCGGGACGATTTTCAAAATGTCAAGGAGATGATGAAATCCTTTAGTGAAACGTTGGAAATTGGACGGGATAATACGGTAGTTTCTTCTTTGCTACAGGACCGATAGTGAATTTAGACAACGCATATTGGAGTAGTCCTCTTTGACAATATCGGCCCGCCACAGACGAAGATTCCCCTGACGGCTTATGGTCGACTGTCAGATCTCCAAATGGCCATCGACAATCTCTCCCAGTTGCCATGTGGGGCTGACTGGTGTAAGGAGAAGGAGACCACCTTCCGCACAGCGTTAGACTATGCCATGAGCCGATTCCCCAAAGGGCGAATGAAGAAAATAGTGCTGATTCATTCGGGGAGAGAGGAGTCGACAGTAGCCGGGGACATCGCCGAGTTGACAGGGAAAGATCCCTGGCTGCGGGTGTTGCATATTTTCATCAAAGGAAATATTGTGACGACGAGTGACAAGGACGCCACTTATTTGACCGGCTATCATGATCCTTATAAGAGGTAGGAGAATACTGTAGCTATCAAAAATTAATGTTTAGATATGTGAGGAGAATGGAACAACTTTATCCGAATATTTCTATTCCAATTCCCCAGGCGCCGTCGCCTCTCCGGGTTCCGAAAGCCGTCGAACAGGGAATGATTGCTGTAGGAGGGTATGTTTGACTGAATATTTTGGCAGTCAACATCTGTGACCCTGTGTTTCGTCAGAAATTAGGAAACTGTTTTAAAATTTTATCAAAAGAATCAAGCTAACGTCTTGAGGTTTGGGCAAAAGAAACCGTCGACCACAGGCGCGTTGCTCGCGTCGACCACATAGTTTGAGAAACATGAATGCTCTCCATTAAAAATATATGTGTTCTCTAACCAGGGAAACGTTTTAGTTTACCATGGCTTTTTGTAACGAGACCTATACCATTCGAAAGAGCGTAAAAAGTTAGGAAGGTAGCTGTTTTCAAAAACCCCAAAATGGCTCACGGTGAGGAACCGGACGACATTTTTTATTTACATGTTAAAATGTGTAAAATTGCTCAGCCGGACTGTATACAACGAAAAATAAGAATCACCGTGAGCCATTTTGGGGTTTTTGAAAACAGCTACCTTCCTAACTTTTTACGCTCTTTCGAATGGTATAGGTCTCGTTACAAAAAGCCATGGTAAACTAAAACGTTTCCCTGGTAAATATAATACTACTCTTTACTCTAAAAAGAAGCAATCTATTGTGAAATCGAATTAAAAAATTCCCTGGTTCGGACATTTGGAGTCGAGAGAGTCGAACGGTCTCCGACCATGGTCGAACAGCCCTTTCTTGAGTGGCTGCCAGTCGGCCTACAATCATCGAGCTTTTCAGATCCGACAATCTTCTGAAAATAAACGACGAAATTTGCCAGCAACTTTTTTCCTGTCCTCCCTGTGGTGGGACCGCGGGTGGTCGAGATCCATTCGACAAGGAGACGCCTCTCCACAATCAATTGCCCGCAAATTGGAAACCACAGGTTATTTCGACACTATTTCCTCTATTTCAAGTTGTAGACGGCTCCTACCACGAAGAAATTGAATAGCGGAAAGGTTGAAGACTATGAATACGAAATCACCGGAGATCCTCCGGGTTGTGGGTTGTTTCCACGAATTTTTGAGACCTTTTTCAGTAACGATAAATAAAAACCCGGCGAAAAATGTTAAAAATCGAGAGGCGGCTGTAACCTCGACGGAATCTGTTGACTACGTTTACGAGGACAGTATCCCCGCCAACCAAGGCTTGAAGAAGAAGAGAACCAAGCGAGCTGTGATGTCACCGAGGCAGAGGGATTGTACCTGCAGTCCACCACTCAGTTTTAGTCGGGATTCTACCGGAGAAGAAAATGTGAAACAGCAGCCGGCGGAGGGATGTACTGGCGGGTCGAATGCGGTAGAAACTGGAGGTTGCGGCAGGGGACCGTCGGCTGCGCCTGTACAGGGATATCCTGTTGCCGGGCAGCAATACTACCAGCAATATTATTATGCTCCTACTACGCAATATTCTCAATATATGCCCTATTATCAACAGTATATGCAGCCACAGCAGCAGGCATTTATGTCCCCATGTCGTGTTGGTAAGTACAGCTTTTAGGGGGTTTCATCTCTCCAAGGGAGCCCAGAATGAGAAGAATACTGTAACTTTTGATAAACTGGAAATATCCTCGATTTAAACGAAAATTATTCCAGGAAATCCCTGTCAGCGAAGCTGGTACTATCCGCCATCTCCCTGTGCTGCTCGCTCTCCCTGCTCCGCTCAATATCCCTCCTATTCCCAAGTTCCCACATATCAATACGGTTACTGTAAGTCTTTTCCGCTCAATAGTTACTCGAATTCAGATTATCCCGCTCAACCACAAGCCCCAGTTCAAGAAGCCTACGCTACCCCGGCTCCTGTTCTACCCAACTTGGATTCAATCCATGACAGTGCTCCAGAAAAATTGAAGACACAAGTCCGACCATCGGAACTGAAATCATCAGCGGATACAATTTTCGAAAAGCTGGCGAAATATGAAAAGGACATCGAGCAGGACACCCGGCCAATGGATCCTTTTAATGCCAGGGCATTTGGTGGGAGTCAACTGAAAAGAAGTGGGTTCTATCTGAAAAATCGAGTACTGCAATTTTTAGTTCCATCTGAGGGGCTGCTGGAGAATATTGTCACTCCGTCACCGCCTGAAATTGACTCGATTTTGGGGAAATTCCCTGCGCCATTGGGAGAGGAGTCGGAGGCGATGATTCCACCACGCCCGCCTTCATTGAAACCGGCAGATATTGGTAGGAATTTTAAAAGGATGCAGTAATTTTTTCTAGGAAGTCAGTTATCAGCCATTGATACCCGGAAAAAGCTGAAGAAAAGGAAACGACAACGTCGCTCAATCTCCTGGGGAAGTCATCCTTGGTAATCCGGCAATTGTTCTCATTCTAAAAATAAATTTGTTAATTTATCAATTTTTCCGTTTTAGGCATCATCATCCTTGGCATAGTTGGTCTCATTCTGCTTCTGGCTTCTCTCACCCGTGGCATTCTCACCATCAGTCGCCGCTGACAGCTAGAGCTCACGCGTCACCGCTTTACTCACCGCCAATTCCTTTAACAACTACCGTAACTCCTTCTCTAAAAACAGAAAAAGAAGAGATCGGACCTTGTGAAATTCGTGGATTGGATATGGCTGTCTATATCGACGATGTCGGGGAAATGTCACCGTCGGAATTCAATACCGCCAAGATTTATCTCCGCCAGTTGTGGCGAATGGCAAATAAGGACCCGAACAGTTGCCAAGAGGTAAGAATCCCTTATTTTACGGTTTAATTGCTAACTTTCGCTTCTAACTATTCCTGTTTCCGGCTAGATTTCCCATAGAGGAGAAAGCAGCTGTTGCTTGCAGATTATCCGCTGCGATCCGGTAATTGTTCCCTTTCTAATGGATGAGGCTGAAAAGACGTCGTTCTTGTGCTCGAATTTCTTGCGGGGAAAGTTTTGACTGTAAAATATTGAAAATTACATGCTGACTATGAAATTTCGTTTAAGAAATTAGGAAAATGTGGGCAAATTGCTGATGTCAAATAGTACTGCCGGCATCTCGCTCTGACAGCTTAATCTGTTTATGGGCAAAATGAGAAGTAAAATAGAATCACACATTAGAGCAAGCCTGTCGGATGTTCCTCGTCTCTTTTACCATGAAACACCCTGAAAAACATTCAGATGTCCCGGATGGCAGTGCTAAAAACATCAAAAACGGGTGAAGTCATCCACCAGGCGGAGTTGAATGACTCGCCGGCCCTGATGTCCAAGGATATTCTCCTCGATTACATGGAGTACACAGGCTGTGTAACCGGTCGTTTCTCCTGTGAACAATCTCTGCCCCGAGTGAGTATTCCCGTCTCGATTTCGACAAAAACTTAGGCCCTTATAATGGCAACGAATCTCCTCTCGACACAGGCCAGCGATCGAGAGAAACTAGTCATTGTAATCTCCTCGCGACCTTCGGCTTCCCTGGAGCGGCAGTTCGAAAGCCTCATCGAGGCCAGGGATTACTTGGCACAGAATAAAGCTGCCCTGATTTTTGTAGCCTTGAGGGAAGGTTTGTTCCACCACATAATTAGAAAAAATAGAATTTAGCTTCTGGGAACGTTATCGGATCAACTAGCAGTTTACATACAATTCTAGAAGATGTCTGTCATCACGTTCCGTCGAAAGAGAAATTACAAATGAAGAAAAAATTTTGCCCGTGGATGTCGGTTCCAGGAATTGAAAGGGCGAACAATTCAACATATCAAATTTATGGATAACAGTTTTTCTAGAATAAATAGAAATTTCACGAATTTTTTTAGACTGCACTTTGTATAAAATTTGTACTATACTTCCAGAAGACCCCTCCCGCCCGCCGCCCCGAGCAAAAACAGAAAATGATTCTAAAAGTTTATTTGACAATGTGTAAAATGTAAAAAAAATGTACAAGTTTGGTAAGTATCATTAGTAAAAAAAATACAATTATTATTATGCATTAACTCGCATGTTTGAGAAGGATGTGCCGTAGTAGGAAAGGTTCTTGTTGAGATGGTCATAATCGGCTTGATAAACTCTTCTGCTGCCCTCATCCATTCTTGCCATATATTCGGTATACAAATAACTTCCTCTTTCAGCGTATTCGTTAGCAATGAAGACCGGTGCAGGAAGTGAAACAGTAGCGGTGATAATTTGGAGGCCATGAGAAAGACCATAAGTTATGCCTTCAACTTCGTTCATACTAAGTTCCAAATCGTCCACAAGTACAGTGTAACGTGGTGTGGAAGCAGATCCCTGAATAAGAAAATAATTTCCATACAACATATTCAAACGAACCTGTATCGTAGTGTGCGAATTGAGGTAAAATTGTTTCTGTGCCGGATGGACCACATTTACATCGCAAACAACTCCAGGCGGAATATTTTGTTGGGGTACTCTGCCCCCTTCAGGAATATTTTCCAAAAAGAATCTGGAAAATGAAATATAGAAAATAAAAAAGTGAAACATTAATACCTCAATGGTTGATCCCGTTGAACAACAATGTAGACTAGTTTTAAATTCACTTCTAACTCTGCAAGAGTATTACGCATTGCAGGAATCTCCTTGAGAAGAATCTAAATAATAAATATATGAACAAATTCTGTTATACTTACATTGGCAAAAGAGCCTTCATCAATGCCTGATCGGTACATAATGAGCTGATTGGGAACTTGACTATTGTGAGAGTTGCGGTAGAGGTCGATGACCTTTTTCAGAACTGCGGGGATAACATCGACAAGCTAAAATAACAAGTCACAAGTATCCATAAAAATCCCAAACCTCGACTTTGCGACCTTCTTGATATACATAATCACCAACAAATTCATTATGGTTCTCCTTGAAGTTTGCCGAGAACCCAACCACGGTCGGAGGAAGGTTTTCTCCGTAAATGCCCGGAGGAGGGTGAGACATTCCAATGCCGAGTATTAAACGGCCAGGGCATATCCATTGCCTGAAATACCAGAACATAATTGTTAACAAGTAAAAAAAAACTTACGATTGCTGACCAGGCTTGGAGAACTGAGACAGATCCATCGCATAATTAAGCCCTCCTAGCTTAATGTTTGTTTTGTGTATAATGTTCTCTAATGTAAGTTTCTTATTTTGTTGTGCAACGTTGAAACATGTGCTCAATCTTACATCTTGGATAACCATTTCCAGGTCACGCTCCCACAACTTCATCTTCTCTGCAAATCGTTGTATGGTTAAGTTTGATCTTTTCTTACTGTGTAATGTTGTAATACCATCAGGAGTGACTACCAAAACGAATTTGCAATGATTGGCAGCCGCATACCTAACTACAGCTTCGACTTGAGTTTCGCGAATTGCCTATAAAACCTCTGAATGATTGATAATATGTTTACTTTAATCTCAGCTGGAATCCTCATAGCCATTCCTTTTTCTTTCGTTATTTCGTGGAACATTGAAATGAATTTCTCCAAGTTCTTCAAATCATCTGGTCTTCCGGATACGACGTAAGCGGCCCACTAAAAACATTATTATTAAAATGTGTACGAAAAAAATACCGTGTCACATTTGGCAGGAACCAAATATCTGCCGGGGCGCCATTTCCCGCCAATAGCTTGAGAGCCTCTTCCGCCTCCGTATACAAGATTGACGACTGGTAAAACACGAGCATTGCACTAAAAAAAGTTATTATTATGATATACACAAAAAATACCATGATGGGCTTAGGAAATACTTTGATACCAGCATTAGCAATGTAGTCGTTTTGAGGATCGAAAATTTGAAGGGCTTTTGCTCCTTTCTTTATAGCATCTTTGCGCATCGGAGGAGGAACGGCACATGCCCTCGTTGTTAGAGCGCTTTGTTCAGGTGTCTGTTGTGGTATTGTAACTCTGGTAAACGGCACGACTTGTAAACATTCCATAGGATACATCGTTAACTGGCCTCTTACACGAGCTATCGCCAAGGGCGCATTAGGATGGCTAAAATCATATCACTAACTACAATGGTTGCACTAACTTCAGTGTCAAGTTGTACTTATTTTCGAAGTATTGTTGCACTTTCACCTTTGTTCCGTTCATGTCAAAGTCGTAGTTGGCAGCGGTATGCTTACTGATATCGTAAATCTCGATAGTCTTCTTCTGGTCACCGTAAGCGGTAGAACATGCGAGTCCTAAAATTAAATTAAAAAGATAATCGTAAGTTTATACCTTTCAAACATGTTTGCAACTTCTTAAGACTCTGCTCGCTCACTTCATTTTTGAATTCTTCCTTGGTTAAATGATGAGCTTTCACGATTAGCGAGATTGGTTCATGGAAAGCAACCTTAAAACTTGTCAGTGTGACTTGTATTCTTCGTGCATACCTTCATTGCATCAATCACCATAGCGGGATTACAGTATCCTCGGCCTCGTGGTCCATCAATTGCGCGCAGAGATTTCTTAGTTCCAACACCGAGTTTTTTGCCGTCGCCGACTGATGGAGTATCTTTTTGGGTAAATCCTTCAGATTCCGGCTCACACATGAAGGCCTTTCCGTTTTCAAAGACTTTATGACGCTCTCTGGAAATAACTCATCTAAAGACAAAAAGCTCCTTACGGATGCATTATGGCATATTGGTTAATCACGAGCTCCAGGAATTGAAAGATGAAGTGATCATTCATCAACAAATTAGGATTAGCAGTAAGGCTAGCTACGGTTGACGGGTTAAAGTTAAACTGTAGATAAAATTATTATCGATAGGCAAAATATATACCGAACATCTTGCCGATGGTCTAATATCAAAGCTAACGGCTGTCATAGCCAAAGAAGGATCGATTACATCTCCTTGGACTTCAAAATGTTTGATCTGTTCATCGGTGTTCTCGAAGAAATTTTTTCTTGAAAAGAGAAGACTTTGACCATCATACCAACAAGCGTGAGGAACACCGAAGAACGATGAGCAGGTGGACAACAAATGTTGATAAGCCTTGACAGCCCACTCCTTGCGTGAATTGACGACATAACTGAAAAAGAGTAGAGCTGCACGATGTCAAAAAAACAAACTCGTCTTTTCCTTTCTTCGTAATCACTACGGTTTTTCCACTGCGAGCTTGAAAACAGATGGAAATCTCGTAAACGTAAATGATGACGTCGTCGAGAACTCCAATACCGAAAGTATTAGTTAAGAGCTTTATCGGTTGTCCCAAATCTCCGGGAGGTGCATTGAGAGCTGTAGTCGGGGTTTCTACCACGGACATCCTTCTGAAACGAAACAATTTGAATCTCAAATAACAAGCATTTCTAAATAAGCGCACGCAGCACACTGTACAGCATAAAAAAGAGCAACATCACCCAAAATGAAGAAAAAAAGAAACTGAACACAGTTGAGGGCACGCCTGCTTTTGCCTGAAAGACCCTGATTGCCGTCCTCAAACGATAGCGTTTTCGGTTTCCATTCAAATTGTTTTTGTGAATGGGAGTACTTGATGAAAACTCGTACACCCTTTTTTCCTTTTTTCCCTCTAGAACAAGTAAAACTTTGGACCTTGCAACGTCACAAATAATTTTTATTATTAGACTTGTTCTACTTATGTTTGCATTTATAGCAAACAATGTTTATTTCTTTATTTTCTAAAATAAGCTGTGAATATCGCTGTCTGTCTTTCAGAAATTCAGATTTAGCTCTGATTATTAGTACTAATAGTTTTTTTTGATCGTTATCTGTACTTTTTCTATTTAGATTTAATGATGTTGCGACAACTGAAGAAATCCGTAACAACGTTACAACAGCAGAGTCGATTTCTTCATCTGCATGAACATCAAGGAAAGGAACTTCTTGCAAAATATGGCTGCTCTGTCCAGCCATTTATTGTTGCTGCGACAAAAGCCGAAGTATCGGAAAGAATCAAAAAATTAGGTTAGATTGTTATTATTTCTACAAAATAATTCGGTTTAGGCAAAGTTGAATATGTTGTAAAAGCTCAAATTCTTGCTGGTGGCCGAGGAAAGGGCAAATTCCTCACAGGACATTCTGATCTACGTGGTGTTGTTATTACTGGCTGGTTTGTTTTTAGGCTATGTAATGAAATTTACTTTAGTCAAGAAACAGCAATTAAAAATGGCGTTGCAATGATTGGAAACAGTTTAGTAACCAAGCAGACAACAGATAAAGGAATCCGTGTGAATAAGGTTGGAATATTATTGTATTTTCATATTTATAATGTTACAGATTATGATTGCAGCAAGCATTCCAATTAAAAATGAGCGTTATTTTGCCGTCTTAATGGATCGCGTATCGAATGGCCCCGTTATTGTGGTATCTCCTGCCGGTGGAATGGATATCGAAGCAGTTGCCGAGAGGACACCTCATCTAATTCACAAAGTGAGAACTTTCATCGCTTTTAATAATTGCAACATAGCATCCCGTTGATATTATCAAAGGTTTGTCGGATTCTCAAGCCAACGCCATCGCAAAAGATCTTGGATTTGAAGGTGATCTCGTTGCCAAGGTTTGTTACATAAAAATCAAAATTGGTTATTTTCTAGGCTGCTGAAGAAGTTAAACGATTGTACAAGTTGTTTTTAGCCGTAGATGCCACCCAAGTTGAGATTAACCCATTAGTAGAAACCGAAGATGGTCGAATTTTCTGTGTCGATGTCAAAATGAATTTTGATGATAGTGCTTATTTTCGACAAAAAGAAATCTTTGATATGGAAGATCTCTCTGAACAGGTAATTATTCGTATTATTTTTCCGTAATAAGTTATTTCAAGGATCCACGAGAAGTAGAAGCTGGAAAACATAATTTGAATTACATTCCTCTTGATGGAAATATTGCCTGTCTTGGTTAGTTATCCGCTATCTGTAATATTTTCTTTGTAGTAAACGGTGCTGGATTAGCTATGGCTACTATGGATGAAATTAAACTAAAAGGAGGTGAACCAGCTAATTTTTTGGATGTAGGTGGATCCGTAACAGAAGACCAAGTATATAATGCTTTTAGAATAATTTCTAGTGATCCAAAGGTAGGCTTTCTTTTTATTTTTTCTATTTTCTTCAGGTTAAATCTATTCTTGTTAATATTTTTGGAGGAATCGTCAATTGTAAAACTATTGCTAAAGGACTAATCAAAGCATGTAAAGAGATCAACCTGACTATTCCATTAGTCGTCCGCCTTGAAGGAACAAATGTCGACGATGCTAAGCAACTAATGAAAACCTCTAAACTTGCTATTATTACGGCTAATAATTTATCCGAAGCTGCTGAAAAAGCAGTAAATGTGAGTATACCTTCTGTTTAGTTATTTTATGTGATTGATAAATTTTTCTTTTTTACTATTTTGTACTGTTTCTATTGTATTCCTCTCTAATTATTTGCTATAATTATCTCATATGTGTTTATTCTCTTTAGATGTTTATTTTAACTCCAATAATAATTAGCAGCTTCTGGATAGCAGTTTATTTAGCCGGATCTCATGCAGTTCCAAGAGGGCCTAACAAAGGTTAGCCATTCATTTATTTTTTTTTAAATTTTATTTAGAACTTTTTTCTCTAATGTTAAAAATGACTGCAGTAGTGTGTTGGTTATTTTGGGCAATGGTATATTATATTTTTATTTAATTATTTATTTTAGATTTATCTTCATCAATTGAATCCACTTATTGGACCACAAATTAATGCGCGCACTCTATATTGGTTAGCCGAAAAAGAATATTTTTTCAGACAAGATTAGTTGTAAATAGAAAAATATTTGACTTTTACAATCTGTATATCCGATTATAAACCTATTCGATTGCAACAATTTCTATGTTTATTGGCTGTCTGTTTCATAATTCAATTTCTTTTCCATTTCTTTATATTTTTCTATTTAATTTCTAGGCAAAATGTTATCATTTGAATATTTATGGCAACGCAAAGTAACAGCCTACTGGTTAGTATTTTATTTATTTTTATGATAGTAATTTAGGATTGTAATGTCAGCTGCCGGAGTAATATTTCTCAGTGTATTAGGCTTCTTCTTCTATATTGAATCGACTGCTCTTTTCCCGGATCTCTATTTTACTCCAAAAGAAGATGAAATTTTGACGATTAAGTAAGTTTTACGGTTTATTATTATCTTTTTTTTAGAGAAATTGAAGAAAATTTCTATGAGCAGGCTCAAAAATGTTGGATAGCTGCTGGAATAAGTGGAATTACATTAATTGGTGCTCTTTGGCTATACAATACCTAATTGAATCTGGTTTTATGTAGGTATACTTATACTTTGTACTGTATATAATAAATTTGACACATATTGAGCTCTCCATTTTCATGCGAAAGCAAAATAGAAGGATATATTTTTTATTATGAATTATTAGGTTAAAATTAGAAGAGACCTGGGCGCAATGCCATTGGGTCGGTGGTATGTAATCGAGATGTGCCTATGACGGGACCAGCGACGGCGGAGGAGCCACTATGCCAAGTCATTGGGTCACTGGGATCATGTCTTTGCTGTCGGACGTGGCCATCACCAGCTTGTTGTCCGTTGACTGATCGACTTTCACGGGCCTATGAAATCATTCGATTAGCCAGGAAGAAATAGGAAAACTTACAATAGGACTCAGAAGAGGATGTCCAAGGACGAGATCGGGCCCGCCATTGCGAGCGGCACGTGTCTCCCTCTCCAAGGGAGTATGGTTGTCGCCTTCTTGGGTGTGAACATTGCGACTTTGTCGACCTGCTTGGGCTTCCTAAACGATCATTTTCAGTCGAATCCCCATCAGAACTCACAATTTGATGGGTGTGCTCGGATCTCTGTCCTTTGTTTTCTGCTCCTCTCGACGGTCTGTCAATCGGAGCATGGTCGTCGCCTTCTTGAGTATGAACATTTCGATTCTGTCGATTGCCAATCTAGATCCATTTTTGTGCCATCTGACTGTTTTTCCTTACCTCTTTCCTTAAATTTTCTTGAATTTCTCCTGCTCGAGTTGGTCGATCGTG
Source organism: Oscheius sp. DF5033 (assembly GCA_964036215.1). Taxonomy (NCBI): domain Eukaryota; kingdom Metazoa; phylum Nematoda; class Chromadorea; order Rhabditida; family Rhabditidae; genus Oscheius; species Oscheius sp. DF5033. The sequence continues at coordinate 3,669,911 of CAXIWN010000011.1, forward strand.
CTCGAATCCCTGTTGTTGACTTCCCTCAGAATTTCTGACTACTCGAACCTGAATTGACTACTGTATGGACAGGATAAATGAAAAACTCACAGGGAGAGGAGCTGCGACGGCTGGTCCTGATTGACTGGTGGATGTGGTCTTTTGTGAAGATTCGCTGTGACTGGATGACGTGTGAGTGGTCACTCCTCTGACTGGTCGCGCCAATACCTAAAAATCCTCATTTTCTCCGTGGTAAGACACAAAGCTTACAGGATGATTGACAGTAGGAATGGCAGCCAAGTTAGAGGCGCTGTCCAAGTCGGCCGTAGGTGTCGCCCATCTGGCGGGTCGAGACTGACTGACGGAGCTGCTGCTGTGAGACGACTCGCTATGGCTCTTGGTGGCTTGGCTGCTAACAGCTCGGAGAGGACGAGATTCACTGACACGGCTAGTGCTCTGCGAGCTTTCACTATGACTTTGTGTCGACTGGCTACTTGTGGCTCGGATAGGACGAACCAGGGCCTGAATTCCATAATAAATTAGAGAGGGAAAGACCTACTGGATTGGCAGCAGGAAGAACGGCGGGCAAGGCGGCTCCGGTACCGGCGCCTTTGCCCTGGTCAGCTGAAGGCGTCGCCCATCTGGCAGGACGAGATTGACCGACGGAGCTGCTACTTTGAGAACTTTCACTGTGGCTCTGCGTAGACTGACTGCTTACAGCACGGACGGGTCGAGCTTGACTGACGTGGCTAGTACTCTGGGAGCTTTCGCTGTGACTTTGTGTCGACTGGCTGCTTACTGAACGACCAGGACGGGCCAAGACCTAAGTTCCCTAATAGAATCCAGAAATAGAAAAGCTTACTGGACTGGGAACAGGAGGAACGGCGGCTATAGCGGCCCCAGCGCCATTTCCCTGATCAGCAGTGGGTGTGGCCCACCTTGTTTCACGGAATTTTTGATGAGTAAAAGCTGCCACACAGGCGACGAGTATAAAAGATAAGAATAATTGACGCATGTCGACTGCTGGCCTCCTGTTCCCATGGCCTTATATACCCCGGACAACTTCTTATTGTTCTATTTTCGTTTTTCTTTTGATACTCTGTGCGTGTCCCCCATATGAGTCGACAAAACACAATGACGATGACAAGGTGGATGACCTTGGATTCTGGAGTACGCAACACGGGTAAACATAGTTCAGCTGTCTTCCCCTTGGGGCGGCAATCGACGATTATTCCAGTTCCTTGTTATTCTTTTGATTATTATGTCTAGATTTGTGATATTTTAAGAAATTTGAGGAAATAACAAATATCATTGTAACAGATGGTCTGTACTGTACCCGGTCAAAGGTGAAGGATCGCGCTGGCGACCGGCTGTCTGGGTCACATGCACCCGTACAATCTCAACCAGCCAGCTTCTTCATCCCTAAAAAACTGTCTTATCTACCGTATTCTCTCATCCCGGAGGCCCTTTGTATATTCCTGTTCCCGTTCTTGTTCAGAGAGCAGAGATTATGGTAATCTCCCTGTCGCCCTTGCAATCCTTCCGACCTCGATCATAGTTCCTTCCCCCTTTAAAAATAGCCCATTTCAATCTTTTTGTAGCGTGGATGTTTTCAGCAAGTCGATAATCTTCTTATTTTTTGGAATCGCGCCCAGTAGATCATGCGTAATAGTCACACTTCACAAGTCAAAGAACGGGTGGCACAAGTTCGACCAGCCGAGGGAAAACATCACGGGGGAATCTTCGTTTTCAATTTGAATATCGTGGATATATTTCCCGAGTCTCTATCGGCTGATTTTGTCTACGAGACGGATGAACATCTCCAAATAATGCTGAGACTGATATTCTGGAACTAATGTCTTTCGCGTACCTTTCCTTTGGTTAATCGCTCTTTTCTCGTGGTACCGCTGGACACTCGGTGATTCAACCTATCATAGAATCGTTGATTTTCAGCAAATCAGTAAAAAATGCTAACGGCGTCGTCAAAAATCCCTGACGTTCTCATTTCTGAAAAAAATCCCCCTTTATTTACAGCACAGTTACCCATGGTCTACATGGACTCAATACCAGTAAAAATAGAAGAAAATGCAACAACTAAAAGTTCTCCTGCAGAAAAATAATCCAGATTGTTTTGCCTCACAGATCGGTTTCAAAAGTCCACTTGATCAAAACGGGTAAATATACATGAAAAACCGATTGGTAGACAATAATAAACACATAAAAACATGAAGAAGACAACATTAGGAGAAGGGGAGAAAAAGGTCTGGAAAACATTACAAAAGACAGGGAATAGTGGGAAAAATGGTAGTCAACAAGAAGAAATGACTGGTGAACGCGGCAATTTTACCGCTGGAAATGAGGATTTCACCGAGATGACTGGCGGCAGATGAAATTCTAGCGGCTACCATGACATTTCACCTGAAGGAGTTATTTTCGATCTTTGACTTCCTTGAGGATGTTCGATTTGCTTCTTGTATTTTTTTGTCGCTTTTGTTCCCCTGAAACAAGCAATATCGATTAGAGAGCATTCGCTTTCCCCTCAACTGTGCTTCGCTCCCCTTAGGCTTTCCTCATTCCTCCTTCTGTCCCGCTAACTATGTTCACCGAAGATCTGCTTAATTATCTCTCCACCGGCGTTAAAGAAGAAATTAAAGAAGAAAAGGTTTCGTCGACGTCGCCAGCTCCATCGGACACTTCTTCTGAAGCCACCGGGCGTAAAAGATCCCTATCTGGCGATGGAAATGACCAACCGGCTCTGAAGGCGCTTAAACTTGAATTTACTGTTAGTTTATTGCTAATATTAAATTCAGTTTCTTATTCAGGAAGGTGCATTAAAAATAAGTGAAGGAGAATTTGAAGAAGATGATTTGAGATGTTCTCCACCGACGCTTCCGCCATTCTTCACCGGTCCCATCACAGATGCCTCCGTCTATTGCCAAATTCCTGGTCGTCTCTCTTTCCTCAATAGTCATCTGAAATATCCAATGACTGTTGGTGAAGTAAGCTCGTTTTACAGCCATTTAAAAGAGTAATTTTTAGATAAATCGGAGAATTTACGGCCCGGAGGGGATGTCCCTCAGCGGATTGTCTGGCCTGTTTCGAAGAGCCAAGAGTAAAAATGGCCTGAATGATTTAAAAGCCCAATTGGAGGGATATGGGATCAATGTGCCAAAGTCGAGAGGACGCCCGCTGTTCAGCTCCACTTTCACTTCTCTTACAGAGGGTAAGTTTTCTGTATAAATCGTCTAATTTTTTTAGGAGAAGGTGTCCAACTGGCTGAAGATTTCCAAAAACATTGCCAGGAGAATTTCCCAGCTGAAAAAGTGGCCGAGCACCTCAATACGACTTTCCAAGAAGCCACAGCGTCTCTCTTTCCAGCTGAAAAAGTTCAAGAAGTTCATCAGAAAAGAAAAGAATACATCAATTTCTCCGTGACCATTTTAAAGGAGATCTGCTCTGTCTTGGAGAAAGATCGCCCCCCATTCCAGGGAACTGCCCCGGAAAGTGAACTTCCCAATGAGATCCAGGAAAAATTCTCCCATTTTGCTTGTATCACCCATAATTTTGGGACACCGGGAGTTTTGGCTGGGATTAACACAGCTGTCAGGTAAGGTTCTACATCGATATACAGAAAAAGCTTTCCTTTAGAGTATTGGAATCGTGCCTAGCACTTTTGAACCCAGAAACAGCCAATAATCAGGTCAACATGGAGACATTACTCGCCTTGGCTCAATTCCTCTCCGCTGCCCAGAAATTACAAGAACCGACGGCTTAAAATCTCCTATTAGGATCTCTCTTCATCCCCGTGTCATATAATCCCTGTCTTTCAAAATAAAATTTATTGTCTTCTCTTTTACCGGTAGGGAAGTTTAGAATAGTCGGGGAGCTGTGACTTCAAGGGTACTCGTGTTTGTTGAGAACAAGGCGGCAAGATCATGTAGACTCCTTGGGGCGTCTTCTCTATACGATATTGATTTTCTGTCCATCCAGGCGTCACGTGTATTGATTTATGGACAGATAAACTTGAACAACAGAGGAATAGGTTCCTGGAAAAGAATGATAAATGAATGAAGGAGGGGGTCGACTCGACAGAGCATCAGACGTCTCTAGCCTTCCATTTTCGAGTGTACTCCTAAGATCTTACCTAAATGCTGGTAATAGAAGAACCGTAGCTGGTAAAAAGACTAATGGCGCCAGTTTTAAACATAATCTCAATAGTTCTTCGAAGTATGGATAGGCAAGGAGAACTCCAGCCAAAGGAATGGTCACCGCCGTCGACAGCACGAGACCATCTCGTGATCTCAAATAAACGTCTTCTTCGCATTTTTTCCTTTTTAAAATGACCCGTCCCGTCTGAAATTCATCTTCTGATTTAATTTGATTCAATTTTTACCATTGTTAAGATTAAAAAAGACGTTAAAATGACGATTATGTGGTAGAGAAGATAATAAGTAGAATATCTAGAGAGCTCCTTTTGTGTCAAGGTCAAGAGTACAGCGACAATTGAGCCACCAGCTACTAGAGCTTGAAATATTCTAAAATTGAAGGTTTTTGACAAAATAAGAAGGAATACCCGATGTGAGTAGCTTTCCCCAATCTTTGGCCAGTTTTCATTTCTCTCAAATTCACAACCATGTAAGTACAAGAGGCGAGAACGAAGATGTCCCCGATGACGATTTCAAAAGTCCGCTGGAGTCTCATAACCGTAGTTACCCTAAAGATTTCGTCATTTTAAAGGGATTCTCCTACGTATCGAGATTAGGAAAATAATCGACGAGGTAGAGGACATTGACAACAATATTCATGGCGACTTCGGCGACGACAGGGGCGCAGACTGCCAGGAGAAATTGCTTCGAGACGTCATTGTGGACATGCGTCGTGAGAAAGAGACAGAAGAGGACGACAACAGACTTGGCAGCTATCAAAGGGAAATGATATCTGTGGCCTATTTGACGGTATACGGTAAAGAAGGAGGAAACAAACCGATGTCGAAGTCTCTCAGGAGATAGAAGAGCTGACTTTCGGCTTCACAACGATAATAGCCGTCGACTTTCTTACAAATCATCAGAAAATGACTGGATAAATGTCGAACAAAGAACAAACATTTATATGGCTGCTAGGCAACTTGGAACGCTGAAGAAACTAATTGGACCCCGCTTGATTGACTTCTATTTTGCATGTTGTTGTGGCCGCCATGTGTCGTTCTTTGTAATTATTTCTCCCTTCAGAATATTCATGGAAAACGAAAAAAATATTTTAATAGAACTCTTTATTAACCCGTAATAAAATTTCCAAATTTCCCTAATTCCAGGCTCCTTTGTCCTGGCCCACGTACTCGTCATAAACTTGTTGTTTCTCTCGTTTTTGCTTCTTTTCCCTAACAATACAAAATAAGAATAATCCTCCTCCAACGACTGACAACGCTGTCAATCCTAAAAACATTTTTTTCAGCTAATTTTTGAACGTACCAATTCCCAGTCCTAATATAATCTTGGGTAAAATGGCCGTAACAAAATGGAGATAATTCTTGGCGTAGTCTCTCATGTCAATATGCAAATTGATCCAAAATGTCGGAATAAAATTATTTCCCGTATTTTGAAGCATCGTATAACCGGCGTCGGTGTAGAATGGGACGACGAGTTGGAGACGGAAAGCAGCGTTGACGGTCGACCCCGTCGTCTGAAGTTGCCATCTTTCGGTATTTTCGAGACTAACCGGATTGATGTCAAATGATCCTGGGTGATGTTTACTCTCATCTGGTTGCATTCCATAGACACCATTTTGTACTTCAGGAGGCGACCAGAGGAAATGTGGCGGGGTCAGGAAGCCAGCAAAGGGTAAGTCGACCATTTGACCTGGTATTTGAATTTTCAATCAGAAATTTAAGATTTACCTGGCAAGCAACGAAGAGGAATAATTCCTGGAGGGAAGAGGATCGTCGTATTTGTGCCATTGTGAATATGAGTACCGTCACAGCAAGAATCACAGAAATTCCCCACCAAACCACAGTCGACGGCGGAACAATTCGCCCCATTTGGTTGATAGACATGATTGTCCCCACAAGGCCACGTTGGGAAAAAGTCGACCATTTCCTTATTCTCATATCGATATCCTTTGTTCTTTTGTAACGTAGTGTCATATGTGTCATTATTCATTTTAAATGTGTACGCAGGAATGCCGCCAACACTCGTCTCCGAATCAAAATGAAGATAGAAAGATCTGCAACAGATTTGTACAAAAAAATGGGATTCCTACCGGCAAATAAAGCTTTGAAACTGCTTTAAAGTGTCAGTTTTCTTTAGTTGTGGTTTTTGGAAAGAGCCATCGCCACTGTTTGTAATATCCTGGGCATAGTCATCCGTCCACCAGTAGAGATGAGACTCATTGCACCATTTTTGAATTAGGCCGAGATTTTCGGCACTGTCCTTTCCGGTCAGGGAGACGTAGTCGCCGTCATTTGTGTGATTGTACTGAAATTTTCTGGTAAATTAAAGCGGAGAGCCCGAGATGCCAAATTTGGCAAAGGAGTAATAGTCCCAAATGACCAAGGTGTCTGTAGACCGCCGTTCCCATCCCAATCATGCCATTTATGGCCCTTTTCAAAACCCTTGAGAACTCCCCTTCCTTTGCCTGTCACCGCCGGTCTTATTCCATAGGCACAGTATTCTCGAAGAGCCTTCTAGGTCAAAAGGTCCCCGCCTCTCCCCCCTTCCATTTCATCTGTTTTTCCCAGCTTCTTTATTCTAATTAGTTCGCGATAATCCTTATCGCTATCAGAAAGCGTAAGCTTACTCGCTTTGATATTCCTCGCTTATTCTGATCCAAGTCATTTTATTCTTGTTCTCCTTCCGGTGCTGTGACATGTCTCTTCTCCCCTGTCGACAGACCGCCGTCACCTACTTCACATGGATTCTCGCTCTCGTCAATTGGATTGCCATTGCAATTCTGTTGATTGGTGGATTTGATGAAGGAATCGAAAATTTGAAGGCTCGCGGGGTTAGTTCTTTTCTTTTTTTTATACAAACTTCTCCAGATTCTCCGCCTGATCGTCTTCGTCCTGCCCAATGTCTTTTTTCTCGTCGGATTGATCATCAGCTGCCATCGCCTCTTCCATCCGACTGTCTTCTTCTATCAATTCCTCACTTGGACACTCTGGTTCTTGGCTGGTTACAACCTATGGGCAGCTCTTCTTCCTAATGTCTTTGCGACTCCCCACATGCAACTGGAGCGAAATGAAGACGTCGACGCGGAGTATGACGACACAGCCGATATCATGGAATCTCTCTATTATGCTGGAGGTTTCTTGGGAGTTTCCCTCTTTACTCGACTTGTCGTCGCCGTCCTTCAAAGTTATCAGAAGAATTTGAAGGCGAAGAAAGAGTCCGTCAACCTTGAGAAGACCTATAGCTCCAGTGCTATTGACTTTTGATATTTTTATTATTTTTTGTTTAACTTTTTAATAAAAATCTATCTCATTCCGGGTAAAATTTGTTGGAAAAGGCTCAACATGGCTGCCACTACTTCAAAATCGAAAGTCGAAAGAGGAAAGGCTGAATTTACAAGGAATGCCAATGTTTTGAGCATCCGTTCTCCTTTTTTGGCCTTTATAAAACCAAGGGAAAAACTCACATAAGGAAAATATCCCATAGCTGGAATATGCGGAATCGGGGCATTAGGGGCTGTAACGTTGATTAGAGTTTGAACAAAAACACTGTTGACCAAATCAACCAATGGATCCGGATATCCCTCAAATGTAACTCCAGCCATAGGTACAGTCCTACAATAATTGTTGAAACTTTTTTAAAAGGAATGGTACCTGATGGGATATTCTCCCAATAAAAGAAGTAAAATATCACCAAAAGTCGAGAATATTGGCGGTAGTCCTTGCGTCTTCCCCATGTAAACAATTACCTGAAATTCGTCTCTTTCTTTGACCGAAACGCCAAAATTTTGGTCATTTTGGCTCACAGATTGGAGAAGTCTTCTCTTATCAAATAAACCAGACTGACGGCTGTTAATTTACCGCGCCTTAGTCAACAAAAAACCCGGATGGGAACGCACCATGTAAGCAGGGTTGGGCATGGTGAGAACGTCCTGATAACTGCAAAGAGGGCAGGAGTTCGCTGGATCATAGATCTGAAACTTTATTAGGAAAATGAAGGGCTACGGCGTACCCAGGTCTTATTATTATAGTAATAAACATGCTTATCATCGTCGAAAAATGTTATGTCTTCTTTGAACTCTGTTTCACTGAAATTTTCTCTTTTATGGGGAAGAAGATCATGGAGATTGCGTGGCTCCTGTGACCAATAAGGTCAAAAATCACTAGCTTTCCGTTTCATTTTCGAGTATCCACGCAGTTTTGGCCCTAATTCTCTTTTTTTTTTTGGACTCGTTAACATGGCGATTAGTGTCACATATAGACAAGATAAGAGTGCCACATAATTTGCTTATCAAGTAGACCAATTCCGTCTATTGATTCTCAATGGCTGGCAACAAGAATGTTGCAAGGTTTTTGGCGCAATGAAAAGGCAAAATGAAAAGGAACTGCAGCAATTACTGGCTTTTTTTAGTGAAAATTAAATCGCTACTTTGGGAAACTTTACATGAATGGCCAGTGGAGAGGAAGACCGTCACTTTCCGACTTTTCCTGGATTTCATAGAAGGAACAAAAAAACTTACGCATAAGAATAAGGCCCAACTTCCACAAGATTAGCCTTGGCTCCATATTTAACAACTTCATCAGGATTTGTTAAATTAAAGAAATAAAAATCATAATGTTGAATAGCCGGTAAATTTGCCCAATATGACGTGGCTCGAGGTAAATTTCCATCCTTTTTATGTCTAAATATTGACACCTCGCCAAATGGGAGAAAAAAAACTAACTGGAGATAAACTTGTGACCTGATAATGGCAGGAAAAACGGCCAGTGGAAATGGAAGAAGAAGAAATATACCAAGGAGGAGCAAAGCGACCAGGACCAGTGAGACTGTTACCAGTACACAGAGGCGCATGTCTCCTGCTGCACTGCTTATCGCACAATTACAACTCGGCGATCAGGGGAGAAGACGAGGACAAGTCCCAGGGAAAATTGCTTTTTAATCCACTTTTTACCAGCTGAATTTCAATAATTTTAGACTTTACAGGCGGCTGCAGCACGTGGACATCCGCCTATATTGCCTCTTTTTGTCCATTTGCAACCTCTACGTAATTCCGGGTCTTATCATTTGCCGTGTAGTCTAACTTGGACAGAGAAACCCATTTTCACAGTAAAAAACCGGCAAGTGTCCATCAGTAAACAAAGTACTAATCCGATCAGACAGATGGTCAATTTTGACTGAATTTTATGGCAAATTTTGCCAGCAACCAGGTTGTAAATAGTTCTACAGCCAGCTACCAGTCCGATAAGGACTATAATTTCCCCCGCTTATATTTGTATCATTTTGACCTTAAAAATGGGTATAACCCGAGAGACCTGGAATGTCATCCAACTTGGCTGTGGCATGTGCCTGGTCTTCTTCGCCTTCACTGCTCAGGTTCTTCTATTTTTCGACTTTTGTGATTTTTTAGGGTTTTATAATAGAGACAGTCCTCTCAGATCGACATGATGAAGACCCAAAAATATCAGAAAATGCTGGGTATTATAGGTATCTCCTGATTTTTTAGGGGAAATAAGAGAAATTACCAGTCAGACAATAATTTATGGCTGTTTTATCATTTCAAATATTATTGCTCCGCCCATTGTCAAACTTCTTACACCGAAATGGAGCCTGGTCTTTGGCAGTTCAGCCTATACTGTCTACTTTCTCGGATTTCAATTCTTAAATCCTTATTATCTTTATGCATCGGCTGCCTATGAAGGACTCTGTGCTGGAGGTCAGTTTTAGGGGAAATTCACGAATATCCCCATTTTCAGCCCTCTGGACAGCCATGGGCCATTACCTCGCCTTGAACTCAAATGAACGAACTATTGGAAGAAACAGCGGTCTCGTTTGGATCCTTTACATGTCCAGGTGCCATTTATCAATGCAAAAATCCTTGAATTCAGTTGTATATTCGGGGGAATCTTCCTCTTTATAATGTTCGGACAATCTGACGACGAATACATTTCCAAAGGACAAATGCGAGTGCTTTTTGGCTGTTTTGCTGCTGTTTCTTTCATTGGAAACTGCATTTTCGCCCTTTTGGAACAGAAAAATGATAATAATAAGGAGAAATTTAAATTAAAGGATTACGCCATGGAATTGAGTGAGTCCTACTCTAATTTTTCTAACGGTAGATATTAGAGGAATCTTGGGATCTCCTGTGGACAGTCGACTTCCTCCTGTTGGTGCCGCTCTTCGCCTATTCGGGGATGGAACTGTCCTTCTGGAGCAGCGTCTATTCCACGGCTCTTTCATTCACCAAGAAATTTGCAATGAATACAAACAAATTGATCGCATTGAATTCCATAGCCGTCGGAATTGGTGAACTATCCGGTAAGACATTTCTTCCTCCTCGACCGTCCGTCGACGTCGACAGTATGACGGCGTCTGACGGTCATCTATCCATTTTTTCGGGCCCATTTGATTATTTCGTTGATACTAAGGAGTTCTTTTTCATTTTTTAGTAATTTAATTTAGGCGGTATCCCTTTCCTCCTCTTCGGAAAACGATTGACAATGCGTCCTTATGGCAATACAATAGTCGTGATGACCGGAGTCGCCGTCGGCTATGCTGCCTGCCTATTGGCTGGAATAAATCTCCCCGGAAGATCATCCTTCGAAAAAACTTACGACACATCGCTGCTCTCCGATCCAAGGTACAAAATCATCATTTCACTATAAAATGAATTCAGCGTAGCTCTTGGACTAATAGGAGGAGGCTTCTTAGGATTTCAAGATTCGTGCGTGAATAATGCCATCTATTCTTTTGTCAGTGTTCGATACGAAGGAAGGACAGTTCAGGCATTTGCACAGCATAAATTATTCCACGTAAGGTGAAAAAAAAAAGAGAAAGAGAAAAATTTAGGCAGCATTATCGACTGTTTGCATGTTCTATGGAAGTGTTCTCGAACTTCAATGGCAGATTATCATCCTCCTAATTAGCGGCGCCATCTCCACAGTTACTTTTGCCATCGCCGATATGAGATCTCGACCGGTTGAGAAAAATATTCGATTCTGACAGATTTTTAATAAAAACTTTCCCAGCTCTTTCTGGCGGTTTTTCAGTCGTATCCGTCCAGGTAAGCAACCACAAGTCTCAGGAATATTTTTATATGTGTGATCCACCACGGGAATTTTTCTACAAACACCGGGAATTTTTCTACAACCACCGGGAATTTTTCTATAACCAACGGGAATTTTTCTACAACCAGCGGGAATTTTTCTACAACCACCGGGAATTTTTCTACAAACACCGGGAATTTTTCTACAACCACCGGGAATTTTTCTATAACCAACGGGAATTTTTCTACAACCACCGGGAATTTTTCTACAAACACCGGGAATTTTTCTACAAACACCGGGAATTTTTCTATAACCAGCGGGAATTTTTCTACAACCAGCGGGAATTTTTCTACATCAAACACCGGCGTATCTGTCCACCACCACGTAAAAAATCGGCGTATCTGTCCACTACCGAAAAAAATCTGTGGGAGACATACTTTGTTAGAGCGTTTATTAGATCAACATTAAACATTAGAAATGTTAAAATATTTGGCAATAAAGATTCTCCAAATTGCATTTAGATGATCGATCGTCGGATAATGGAGAGCGCTCTCGTTATCCCCGTCTGCATGCCAGACGGTTGGGAAAGGAGAAGCGATGAGGTGAAGGATGGGCACTTTTTTCTTTAAAAAAGGCTTGTGGTCATCTTCAATCAACATCTGATCATATTCAGAGCTAAAGACTTTCTTCACAGGTTCGGCGCATCCCATTCCCAGGACGTTTTCTTCGATTTCGATCAAGTCGCCAAACAACTTTTCTGCTCCATATTTCCTATTGTAGATAGTCGGATTTTCTGCTCCTAATAAATCCAGTAGAATTAGTGTTGTAATCTTCTCCAGTTGGCCTCCTTGTTCCCATTTCTTGGCTAAATGTCTGGATCCGTACAAGCTGTCAGTGTCCGTCCATTTATCGATGGCCTCCTGGCCATCAAAAAAGATGATCTTTAGGCCAATGGACTTGTCCTTTCTTTCCTTTAAAAATGGAGACATCACTTTGGCCAAGTCCATGAGCATCGAACAGGGAGCAGCACTGTCTGTCGCGGCTACGAACGGCTGATGATCCTTCGTGGTCACCGTCGAGTCGAAGTGACATGCCAGTACAAGATTTTTAGATGATTTGTCATCCAACGTGGCTATCAAATTGTGAAAATTCTTCTCGCCAAAAGGCGTCGTATCCGAAAATGAATCCCATTCTGTCGACCATCCGAGCGACACGAAGAAATCGTGGATATATTCTCTTACCTGGAATCTTCGTAAAAATAATCAATTGAATCTCACTTTTTTATGCTGCGGAGTGTCGACTAGTCGAGGTACCAGGAGGGGTTTCAGGATCTCTTGGAACCGGGTTCGATTTCCCATATCACGACATAAACGGAAGGAGGCATCCTTAGGTATTTCGGGCAGCTGCCCAAAGCTGGCAGAAAATATAGCCGACAATAAAAGCAAACGATACATGAAATGGGCTGATGTGGGAAAATAGTCTGATCGATGTGGACAAACTTCATCTAGACGAGTGTTCAAAGATCTTGTCGGCTAAAAATTTATGCGAGACAGGACGGAGCAAACCGTCATCCTTTTATTTTCGGTATTATTCACGTGTTCCATAGCCATAATCGTCATCAAATCCGTCACATCCGTTACCAGCCATTTGTCCCCGGTTGCTACTCATTTTTGACAAATGGGAAGGCCAATTTTGGAATTTTGGCGGACGAAAAGTCTGGGGAAGTGAGGGACTTTCTAAAAAATCAAAATTCAAATGGCCTTTCCTCGATTTCGGTGATAAATATTACATGTTCCAGATACTCGACAGCGAGAAAAGCAAGATGTCCGTCTGATGTTCACTCGGTCTCTAATCCAATTGCTAACTTTCAAGGAGTTTCTAATTTATTTAAAACGATTAAAACTGAGAAATATCAGATTTCTCTTCCGAACGAAGTTGAAATTGTCCAAATTTTGATCGGATCATGTGTTTACAGCGTATATTTTTCATCGGGTCCCAAAAGATCGAGGTTGCTAGGTTCCACGAAGGTTTATTCCACCCTTTTTGACTTATACCGAGCAGTTGATCCTCTCCTCGGAGTTAATTTTCATTTCGAATATGGTACTCTGGCAAATTTGGGAGTTGTTCTCCTGCTGGTTTTCTTCCAACTTCTACGACTTGATCATCATTTGCTGTCTTTCACCGTTTTTTATCGGATCCTCACTCTTCGTTATTCTCCCGTTGTACCCTTCTTTGTGGCCACAAGAGCATAAAATCCGTGTTGGACGGGAAAAACCCGTGCGAATCAATTGCTCCCCTCTTCCTATTCCACTCTCTGAGCTACCTCCTCATCTTTTAAAGAAAGTTGTCACCAAGGTATTTTCTTTTTCCAGAATTCATTGTCGATTTTCAGCTGCGCCCTGAAAATTACGCTTATATCCAGCGATCATGCAAAGATATGTCCGATTTCATTCGAAGGGATAAAAATATGGAATTTCATGACAATCTTGATATTGACTTGGATTGTGGACAATGTGGAAAACCGCAAATCGAAATAGTTACACCCTACAGTCGCCATGGAAGATCTATTGAAATTCAAAGCATTTATGGATTTCGATGTCGAACTATTGAAATATGGCAAGGTTAGGGGCCACTTGACAGCACACAAATCTCAGGAATCTTTGAAACTTGGAATCTCAGCAATACTGGAATCTTTTTTGAGATTTTAAAGGAAAGTCGCATTAAAACTGATGCTTTACGGATATTTGACAGCCGCAGAGGAACAGATTTCATCGAAGGATTGACAATGGAGCAATGTGCCCAATTATACGAAATTCTTAAACCTAGAAAACTCTATCTGAACAGCCACGAATCAATGGGATACCGAGCTCTTTTCTCAGCAAAAACAGTGGTAAGCTACCAATTAAATGGAGATATAAATTGCTTTTCCAGAAATCGGTGGATATCAAGGTGAAGGCAGAAAAAGCCCTCGATGTCCTCAGCCAGTTATTTCCTACTTTCAATGATATCGAAATCTATGTAGAAATCACTAGAGAAACAAATGCTCAGCGAGTTCTGTCCACGTTTTCTTCAATTCTAAATGTAAGCAACTTAGCCGCCATTCTACTTTCCAGTATTTGCAATCGAATAACCTGCCAAAACTTCATTCTTTCCGCTTTTTCCAAATGTGGGAAAGTGTCAATACTTTTGATGAGAAAGACATCCGAGCAGTCTTCAGCCGCTATGCTCTTCATTTGGCGCCATCGACGGACGATTCAGAAGATCCGTCTGACCCAGCAGATCCGTCTGACCCGGAACCCCTAACCTTTTTTATCAACGATATTGGTCCAAGGAAATTGCAATGTAAAATCCGCTTTACAGAGAAGCCTCTAGCCTTTACCACCATTTGGGGTAAAATTATTGCTCCGCCTTGTGATGACTAACAATATTGATCATAAACCTGTTGAAATCCTCGTTTTTAAAAGCTCTAAAGCTGTGGTTGTCATTTTTTTGGAACATAATTGAAAATTCTTCAAAATCCGTTGTTGTCTCTTCCTGGATAACAAACCCTGAAGTCTCATAAGAAAATGGCTTTTGGAAGCAAGTGAGGATCCTCTCTTGTGTTCAGTCCATCAAGTCATTCCTTCCCTGTTTTTTTCCCTGATTACCTTCCCCATTGTTCAATACAATGATCGAGTGTAGCAATAATTTATTATACGAGATCATTATCAACAAATTCTGAGATCAAAGCGACTTTGAGATCATAAAGCTCGGATTTACAATAACAAGATTTACAAAAAGAACCACAAATTACCAGCACATGGAGATTTTTCTTCATTTTACCACCGAAAGATAGATAATGGATACCCATTATGTTCAATAACACCGGCAGGGATCTCGATCGCTTCTCCTACAAGAGGCGGGACACTTTTGACCTTCCTAGGCTGGTCATTTCCGCCGATCAGAGCCGCAGCTTTTGGCTGCTTCATCGTGATCAGATCCGCTCCGGCAAGCCATTCTCCACGGTTTGTGAGGGTAATGGCTTGGGGGACGACACGCCGTTTCAGAACTTTTATCTGGATCTTTTCAATTTTTTGCTCTCTGGGCTCGAGAATTTCCTGAAATTGGTCGATTACTGGAGCTTTAGGGCTGGACAAACCTGGCCTTTCATTTCCTGATGACGAAATCGGGCCTGCTCCGACACGAAGAATAATCGATTCAGGAAATCGACAGTCAAATATCGGCGAACGCCAGGGAGATTGACAAGGACGGTGTGGGGCTGCCGGGCTTTTGCTCTCAGTTTCTTGATCTTCTTGGCATTGGGAAACAACCTAATAAAAATGTTAATTTAAATAAAAATAAGAAAAATCTTACTCCGGTGAAAGTTTTTGTGCAATTTTGCGCATCTTCCTTCTAGATTTTTTGTTTCCCTGACGGGAAATCCTTTCCCAGGCGGACTGATATTCCGGAGTCTGTAGAACATGTTTTATTTGAGGGAAATGTCCCTCAAATTCCGGCTCTTCCAAGGGGATGTGACCCATAGCTTGAAAGATCAGCAGGAACCTCATCTGAACATCATTTGGTTACTGTATTTTGGGAGAATTCAGCCAATTTCCCTTTAAAAAATCGCCGACTTACCCAGTCCGAATTTTCGCGCATCACGTCCGCGCGGGTGAACAAGTTCGCATTCATAATCCGTTCCCAGTACTCCGTTCTTGTCATCGCCTAAATATTTGGGTTATTTTATTCCATTTTGTGAAAAATACCGGATTCCGAGGAATCTCAAAAATTGTCGTGTCCATTGTCGCCACAGCCTCCGACCATTCTCTTAGTAGCTGTGTCCATTGCTCTTCCTCTGGATCTCCCTCAGGAATGGCGAGTGTAAATCGGGCGCTGATCAACTGAAGAAATTAGATTAATTTTAAATTCACCGAGTTTTACAAAATTTAGAAATATAAACTTACTTCCCTGGCGTCTTCTTTCCCCACTCCCATCAACCTCATCTCCATGTATTGCCTCGTTAGCCTCCTTTCACACTGATGTCTTCTTTCGAGGGAGACATATGACTTTTCCGACGGATGGCTGGGCCAGTCTCGGTTCTCCGGTAGGACAAATCCCTTTCCTTCTTTCCTGTTGATCACCTGAAAATTGAGGATTTTCAGTTATAATCGAAGTTTTTCTACCTCTTCATGGTTCAAGTATCCGTGCTCTGCTGGAGTATAAACTGTCCAAATCTTCAACCAAGGGAGTCGGGGCAATACGAATTTCATAACATGGCCATAGAGCCAGGATGAATACGACACAACTCCAACAGCCGAGATCAATACGGAGCAGACGATTATTGGAATGGAAAGGCTGAAATTGGCGAGATTTTTTAGAAAAAATCTGTTAAAACTCACTAAAACTCCAAAGTCTGTTCGAGTCCGGTGGCAACTTGATCTTGAGACCAAACAGCCAAAGCATAAGTGGCGAAAACGACCGGAGCTTGGATGGGTTGGAGCCATTGGCATCTTTCCACCTTGTTCAATATTTCAATGGCAACGCGGCCCTTATGAAATTCGAAGTAACTTCTTTGCTCAGCGATGACATCGGGATAGAACCTGAACAGAAGAATTGTTTAACGGGCAATTTAAAGGGGTACCATTTAGCCACTTGGCTGAAAAAGCCGATACCGGCAGCTATGAATGCCATCATGGCCATTAGAATAAGGTTGATAATTGTGGCTGGACTCCGAAGGCTGGAAATTTCTCCAATGCAGGTGTAGGGCGAAGGAATCTAAAAATGAAGATCAATGGGGAAAAGAAAGGGAAACTAACCGAATGGTAGAACCAACTGAAGATAGCCAACTCGATGACAATGGCGAAAATCATTCCAGGATAGACCATAAAGGTTTTAGTCAAAAACCACCGGTCCTTGGGCTCTTCACTTTCACACCAATTGTCCTCTTTCGCCTTTTCCACGCCCAGTGTCCAACGGTTTCGCCCGATACCAAAATAAACGCAAAATGTGACATACGCCTCAATAATGAGCATCCAAAAAGCTGAAAATTAGTGAATTATAAATAAAAAATAAAGAAGAGAACATACCCCAGAGCATCAAGACGTTGACCAGAAGGAAGACCAGGCGAGCGCCGAATCCGTAGAGAGTGAAGAAGAAATTCGGATGCCCGAAGGCGGTGATTAGTACTCCGGCGACGCCGACTGAATATTTCCTCACGGCATTCGTGTAAGACAGTGGATCCGTTGGTCCGTCGGTTGAGATCAGGGCGGCACACTTGATCAAGACCTTCAATACAAATTCCATAAATTCCAATGATGTCACGGTCACAATTGCCACTTTTCCAGCATTGAAGAAAGGAGTCTAAAAAGGGGAAAATGTGCTCATTTTTGGAGGAAAAACTGACCGAATCCGGGCCTCCAAACCACGTACAGTTGTTGACTGGGAGCCGGCAATTCTTTCCTCCAAATCCTGCTTCACATTGGCAAACATACTGTAAATGAATAATTAAATTGAATTAAAAGGAAATTTAACCTGATCCGGGTAGCTGTGACAGGTTCCCTTTCCATTGCATTTGTCGGGGTGATTGGACGGCACCCAACAAGCATCATCCGACTTCCAGCATGTATGTTTCTAAAATGAATCGAATTAAATGGGGAATACTGTAACAAACTAACAAGCCAATTCCTTTTACAAGAGCATTTGAAACCTCCTTCAACAGCATCACAGGTCTCAGTTCCCTGCTCGTTGCAATCACATTCCTCCCTCACTGGCTTATTGTCCGACACAGGCTTTTCACGATTAAAACTTCCTAAAATTCCAAAATAAATAGAGAAAGGAAGAAGAAACTTACTGGAAATCTTGCAGGTCACGGGAGGAGTGCCGGGACGGGGTGTCATCATCCCGAAGGAATCACACCTCAGTTGGATTACGGTGTTCGACGGGGAAAGACACTGGACTTTCACGGTGGTTCCGGGAATTACTGGCTCGGGCATGGGAGATTCCAACATTCCAGGCAGTGAGTCATAGAGGGGAGCGAAACTGCAATTGAAGGTCGAACAAAACTCTGAAAATGATTTGCAAGTTATTTTAAAAAAATTTGGGGAAAATATGAAAGAGAAGAAATTATTACCTGGATTCACACAAATTCCAACAAAATTCCGTACTTCGGACATTTTAATCGTTTCCACCGGGGCCAACTCTACAGAAACTCGTGACAGGTTTGTGTACATTCCATAAATCTTGTTCCCTTCTGATTTAAAGGGGCCAAGATAGACCGAGAGGTTCTTGACGTCGTATCCAAACGTTGTCAGCCATGGCCTCACGATCAGGATGTCCTTCATCAACTCTGCAGGCTCCATGAGGTGTCCTGTGCGGTTCCGTGCGCAAAAAGAAAGGGCTGTATGAAACTTCTGAAATTTCAGATTTACAACAAAATTAGGATAAAAATTACTGGCTGATACGCGACTGGGACAAGCTGGTAACAACGACCGGATCCGGATAGAGTTCCTTGTGGGCATCTTTCTTGGCATCCTTGTCCGTCTGTAAAAGGAGAAATTTCAATAAAATGGGAAAAAAATCTTACAAGCAGGTGTAGGCTTCAGGGTGGTTTGACCGGCGGTTGTTCCAGGGGGCTTGGTTCCAGGTCTTTGGCTCGAAGTGGAGGAAGTGGCGGGTTCAGATGTGGTCCATGGGGCGGAGGAGAAGGGCAAGGAGGTTACTTCCAATTTCTCGGTGGTAGATTTTCTGCCAGATGCTGTCTTCTCCGGTCCGATGGTGGTGTCCTTCATTTCGGTGGCCATTGGTCCTTTCGAGCTGGTGCTCTGTCCATCTGTGATTGTCGTTGTCCCGGCAGTAGTTTGAGTCACGGTCGTTTCATCATGCCCGATCGTCAATTTTCTAGTTGTCCCAGGAGTGGACGTTTCTCCTTGAGCCGTAGTTGTTATTGGCTCGACAGCCGCCTGGCTAGTCTGAGTCGTTTCCTGGAATACTCCCAAATTCATCAAATCAAATAATTTCCCACCTTTTCCACAGTAGTCCCCAAGGTGGAAGAAGGAACTTCAGTTGAAGGAGCCATGGTGGAGGTGACTTTGGTCGACTCCGTCGTCTGTACAGGTGGCAGTACCGTCGTTTCCTCAACAATTTCCTTATCAGAAGTCAATGAAACCATTTCTGAAAGAGAAAATTACAGAAAAAAATGAAGAAAAATGTTACCTGTCGTATTCAAAACTGGGGAGGTTGTTTCAGAGCTTTGACTCGACGAAGAAAGGGGACGAGAAGAGGTAGCCTGGATGCTCGTCGGGGAGGAAGAAGGAATTTCGACGTTTTTTGTCGTTCCGAAGCTGGCAGAAGAAGATCGTGTGGACGGTTTTCCGGTCGTTTCAGTGTTTCCGGGAGCAAAACCAGTAGTATCGACTGTAAAATCGGTAGTTTTCCCTGACTCGGTGCTTGTCACTGTCGACATCTTTTCCAATCCATTTTTCTCCGGGGTTCTGAATCTCCTGCCGTTCAAAATAATCTTGGCAGTCGTGGTCGTTGGCAGTTCCCAAGGGGTAGTGGGCTTCTTGGAGCCGACTGTAGAAGGAATTCCGGTTGACATGACAGATCCAGAAGTTTCGACAAATTGGGTGCTCGTGGGAATCAAAGCTGGCGCGGCGGGTGTCGTTGGAACAACGGGGCGTACAGGAGTCACCCATCTCCGACCGCTAAGGATCTCTTTCAGCGTTGTTGCCATGGAAACGGGAAGAGTTACGGTAGTTTTTTTCTCGACTGCAGCAGTCCTTCGGCCATCCAAAATCACCTTTTCTGTGGTTCCTTTTCCTGTAGTCTCAGGCAACTCAGTAGAAGTCGCCGGATGTTGTTGTCCTTGACCAGGAGGAGTTCTTCTTTCTGGAATTGGTGGCTGGCGGGTGGTCGGAGCTGGAGATATGGACTGGGTAGATTCCGTTTCAGTGCTGGGAGCCGTAGAATAATTTTTATAAGTTGTCATTTGAGTTGGATCCGTGGTGGAGAAAAGAGTTGATCCTTCAGTAGAGGTTACAGTAGTTGTCGAGCTGGTTTTCTCGTTCGTTTCCGTTCCAAATTCAGTCGAAGAGCCTTCCGTACTTCTTTCTGTTGTCCATCCTTCTGTTGAATCAGCCACGGAGGTAGTGACGCTGCTTCCAACAGTTGAAGTCAAAGTGAAAGAGGGATATTCAGAGCTCAGAAACTTAGTGGACTCGGTAGCGGTGGACGTAATCTCCTCTTGTCGAGTAGATGAAGCTCCAGACGAGGTCGTGGAAGGGAAACTTTTAGTTTCAGTCGCCGTGACGGTCGTAGGCTTTTCTGTAGTCGTTGTGGTCACTTCCGGTGTTGTCACTCCTCCAGTGGACAGCGTAGAAGACGTCTCCGTGGCACTTGTTGGTCGCTGGGAAGAAGTGGAGCTGGGGGTGGAAGAAGACCCTGTTATCACTGTAGATGAACTCGAAGAAGATGACTGAGGAACAGAGAAAGCCGATGAACTGCTCAAAATCGAAAGAAGAGAAACAGTAGTAGGAGAGGGACGACTCGTGGAAGGAGATTTCGAGGAGCTGGTCAAGGATGGTGAGGTTGCTTTTCCAGTGGTGACTGGAGTTGTCCTAGCTCCGATTGAAGGCGACGAAGGCTTGAGCGACGAAGAACTCGAAGGAGATGGGCTGGATGAGCTCGATTCCTGCATAAAAAATATGTCAAAGAGAAAATTGTCTAGATTAACTGGTACGGTAGCCGTTGTCTTCTGCTCCGACGATGAACTGAATCCAGTGCTGCTCGGGTCCGTGGTGAAAATCGTCTCTTCGGTAGAGATAACAGTAGTCAATGTAGACTTGTATTCTGTCGAAGAAGTAGGAGACGTCGAGAGATGCGAAGACGAAACATCAACCGTGGTTGAGGGCGGAAGGACTGTACTGCCGGCTGACTAAAATTAACTGAGAAAAAAATTTTTTGGAAACAAACTGTTGACTGCATCGTGAATGATGTGGCAGCTTCCGAGCTCGAGCTAGGCTGGATGACAGAGGTAGCCGAGGAAGGCGGGACGGTAGACGACGTCATCCAGTCGACAGGAATCGAGACAACTGTCGATGAAGTGGGAGGCACGATTGTCGATGTCGACACCGTCGAAGAAGTGGATGTAAGTTCCGGAGTTGAGATTAAGGGCGTGGTAGTCAGAAGGGAGCTAGTGTCCGGGAGGGTGGTGCTAGAGCCCTGTAAATGAATGGGCGAACGTGCAATGTCACACACACAAATGTCACACATGGCTGATACACCCCTTCAACACCAATTTTTTCTGATTTTTTTCTATCATAGGAATGCTTAGGCTTAGTAGTGCCCATTGCAAGCGTTTAAACCGATTTTAAAAGTTCACCTGGTGAGCTACACCGCGATGAAAGTTGGCCTTTTTGTGTGACATTTCCCCTACTTTCTCACTAAAATGCTCTCTAAAAAAATTTTCTCTCATTCTTTTTCTGTCAAAATGTGGGCTTAGGCTTAGTAGAGCCTATTTTATTATTTTCGAAAGTTTTAGAGCTTCAGCGCCGACCTACGCGCCGCAGCACCCAAAAATAGTGTTGTGTGACATTGCATGTTGGCCAAATGAATGATTGCAGGCGGGGTTGCGGTTCTCGGTACAGCTACCATAACTCATTGCGAGATTTTTTTCAATGTCATGGCCTCCAAAATTCCTTTATATAGCTGATTTTATTGCGCACTTATTTGACAGTCGCGGAGAATCTCTCGGGTTTTTTCCCGTGAAACTTCTTTTCCCAAATTTTTGATTCGAATCTAGAGGCCATTCGGAACACCCAGTCAGAAACTAAAGCACATCGCAGTTCAAAACAAAGAGTACTTTACGCTAATTCCTTCAACTGATTTTATCTGACGCAGACATCTCTCACCTGGTGGCCATCTCGTCAACATTTCATATTTTCGCAATTTCGAAGAACAAAAACTCTAATTCTGTCTCTATTAGCCATTTTAGATAGATATCTCTCATTATTCGTCTTTTTTCCTCATATACTACTAGGGGGGCCGTAATTTTGTTTAACAAAAACACACTCCAGATCTCGAAATGGTCGCAAAATTGTTGTTCCAATCTTATTAAAAAATTGCTGGATCAAAACAAAAAGAAATGTGTGGTGGAGGCTTTTCGGCCAGCTGCTAGACGTCCCCGTCGTGCCAGCCAACCCGAACTGATAATCAATGACCGCCGCCCATCAGAAGGTAGGCATTTTAAATCGGAATGACAGCTTGCGGTTTCTAGCCCCTTTGATAAGCAAATTAGTAGAAAAAAAAGTTAATTGAAAAGGTCAATGAATGGTGCACTACCAAAATCGCGAATCGAGTATAAATAAACAGCGCATCCAAGGCAATCTCAGCCAGTTTTCGTTGATAAGGTTTCTTAAGTTTCTGTACAGAGTTACTTGGCCTTCAATTTTCGCCTGTTGTGGAAGATATAGAAGTCATCTCAAATGAGCTAGCTTTCGTATAGGAATTAGGCTAATCGCTGCTATTTATTCAACCCATCGACAGTTTTAACCTGTCTCGATTAAAGCAACCTAGAAATTAATTCGATTAGCAGCGAACAGGGTTCACCATAGCTTTAAACTTTCAACGCTCTACCTCCTTTTCTACCCTGCATTTTAAAATTTTTTTGAGGTATGAAGTTATTGGAAGAACTTCTGTGACCATACCGACAGATAAGCCAATAAGCTTGAGCTATAGGCACGCCACTTGTTTACTGATATCGCATATCAGTTTATCAGTTCAGTTTATGTACTCTAGCTTACACTTTTACCTCAAAATGGTAGAGTAGACTTCCGGGTTCTCATGTTCCTACAGTATCCGTGATCTATGAGATCACTTCCGGTTGGAACACAACTCTGCGGGTAACTAGGATATGAAGAGAAGATAATGGCATTTTATGCCCATCACCGAGGTCCAACGGATCGCTACAGTATTCTGCGTGGTTCGTTACTAGCCGGATGTCATTGTATCCAAGCATTTTTCAAAAATGAGATCCTTGAACGGGATTTTGATGAGTTAAAAATGGCCACCAGAAGATGACGCGAGGTGATTTTAGCCGTCGTAAATAAGTTTTTATTGTCTGTATCCCATATCCTCAATTACCCTGTTTAGTGACATTCTCTTTTCTAGTGGATCCCACGCAAGAAAATGTGTTGGTAATGGTGAGAAAGGCCTCATCTACCGTTTATGAAGGTTAAAAGTCTCATTTACCAAATGTGAAGGTCAAAAACTGATGACTTTGACATATTTTTGGCTGCTTTTTTTGTGATTTCGAAAATCGTGCTTTTTGATAAAAATGATTGAAAATTCCTGTTGGATCGGCTCTGTTCCATTGAACGTTCCGTGTCTGTCCCCCAAAACAGCAAAAAATAAAGGAAATAAAGACTCACGCAATAATTGAAAGATGTTTTGTTATGGAACGACCGAACTTTGCCTCGTTGCTCGATGTCGATGTTTTGACTGAGCCCAATGCTGAGCATCAAGAGAAGATAAATTAACGCCATTTCTGTAAAAGAAAAAGAAAGGCAGGTAAATTGGAAATCCTCAAAAATGAGGGAATTTTCCACTCACCGTTCGAGTTGAACGAAGGACGCGAATGAGCCTACCGGTATCCTAGCTCCCCGAAAATCCCAAAACTCCGCCTTTTTATGGATCTGTTCAGAATATCCGCCTATTTTTTGAAATCAAAGAGCGGATGTGTCAGGCAGAAAGAAAGTGACTAATGCTGATGAATTCTTAATCCAGGTTTCTCATTAATTTACGAGTTGTTATATACCATCGAGTATTAAATTAGTTCTTATAGAATACGTAGACGGAAAAACGAAAAATTCAAATTTTATCATAAGTTTCAGAATCGAGGCCGTTGGAAGAGTCTTGAGTTTTCGATCTTGCACTGAAGAGCCTTTCGTCGACCAATCAGAGAATTTTTATACGGTAGCTGTTAGAATCCACCAGTATCATGTATTTTTATTATATTTTAAGTATAAAAGTCAATACAATGCACAAAATTACGATAGACAGGTGACAAAGAGGGGAATATACAGGCTTGGAACGTAAAATAGGGGAAAAACATATGTCACTACCTGGCTGTAGCTCAAATCTGATTTTTTCATGCTTTCACAACTTTATTCACGGTGGTCAATCTTTGGTTCTGGTGTAGGATGACTCATTGCAGCCTGTGAACCACACGTTCTTTTCCACCAACCGATACGTCTTTCCTGTATCCACTTTGACCGGACCCCCAGGATCTTTCCTAGTCCTTTTAATCCGAGGAACCATGACACTTTTCTACTTCTAACACATAAATTATTCTATAGAATGTTTATTTCCATGAAAAACCAGCAAAGTTAATAATTTATTGACCTAATTTACTCGTGGCATCTTCTCAAGCACACCTTGTTTTTGTTTTTTTTCTTTCCATTTTTTCACGCCGATTTTTAAATACCTACTTACGTAAAGTTAACTGGGTAGAGTGCTCTTCATTTACCCAATTTTTATGCATATTAGTTCACAAGAACTGAAAAATCATCTCAAATTCCTGGATAGCCGTTTCTCGAGAAATAGAGACTCATTAGACCCTGATTGCAGGAGGATACTCGCCGAAATCCATATATTTACAGGAAAGAATACAACATTCCCTCAAATTTGGGTGGTCGCAAAAATTCTTGTTAACGCGGCCGCATAACGCAAACGACCGCCGCACTAGTGCGAGATCTCTCTCACTTTTTTTTTCAGAAGGTCGAACCGATGTCCTCCAGAGCTCCCTCCCCCAATTAGTATAAAAGATGAAAAATCGGTAGGAAATCGTATCTTTTATCCACACAAACGTAGCTACACTTCCACCTTATTTTTACGCTCGAAAAGGTTTTGCTTTTGCGTTTTTTGTAAAAAAAAATCTAATAATAAAAGAACGTAATGTGTTTTGTTTGTTTGTTTGTCTGTTTGTCTGTCCAGGTTAAGACGCGCGGGGTCAGGGGTTCGATCCCCGCCGGAGCCAAAAATTTTTGCTTTTTTGCCAAACGACTTCTCTATGTCTAATTAGTCTTTTTCTTTTTTTCTTAAAGTTTTCGCTGCAGGACCCGTTCGTGGTCGGACCCCAACCAAGCGACTAAGGTTCGGATCCCCAGTAATGTCATAGTGACGGATTACGTCCAATTAATCTTTTTGTTTTTTTCTTAAACTTTTCGCTGCGGGACCCGACCCAAACGACCAAAGTTCGAACTCGCCGGAACCAAAATTTTTGCTCTTTTGCCAGAAGGGTTGTCTCTGCTTAATTAGTCTTTTTCTTTTTTTCTAGAAAACCGTTTTCCTTGCAAGACCCTAAGTTCGGACCCCTTCGGGATCTGCTTTTTTTGACTTCTCTCACTTCTCAAAATGTTTCTAAGACTATTTTGCGTAGTTTTAAGTAGCGCTGAGTAAATCTCACTGAAGTAATCGGCGATATCGGGCCTCTTACGAGAATATGCTTATCGTTCGACTTCTTTAGATGAGGCCAGTAGAGACTCTCTTCTCACTACAAGCGACTATCGCGGGGATCACTATAAGGGACTATCGATCCCCGCCGCGGCCTAAATTTTTGCGGGGCGCGCCGTAAGGCGCGCAAGCAGTCGCGAAGCGACTGGTTTCTTAAAAAATCATTTCCGTTCCCTGTGGGTTCAAGAAGGTGGGCCATTATTATTGCAATGCAATTATAGAAGTGCCTGTAACCCATATTTCATTTTGTCAGACTTAAGCTTGAATAAGGATATTTCGAAAAATTTGCTACAGTTTGATCTATCAATCATTGCATTCCCAGTAACAGGGAAGCAGACGCTTCAAAGCTTGACATCCTGTGACGTTAGGCCGAAAGCTCATTTTCTGCCCTCATTCGCCTAGAACTGCCGTAGTTATCGTTTCATTATTTTCTATAGTATTTCCAGGATCTATATATCAAACTGTGGCAAATGTCTAAAATTTATGATACCGAAAATGAGAATTGGACAGCATGCGATGTGAGCTTTTGGTCCGATCTTTGTTACTAGGTTGCAATAGTATTACAGAATCCCAACCCGAAGCTTTCCCAATTGGGGGGGGGGGGGGGGGGGGGGTCTAAATTTTGTGGTTATTTTGTGTTTTAGTCCGCATTGTCGATCACGACAATGGAGGCGTGCAGAAGCTCCTCCCCTTCTATTGCGGCGCATAAAATAACGGCCTTAGAGACTGGACGGCAGTACTAATTTGACGAATCAATTTTTTAGGCGTACATTGTCACGCGGTAACAATAAGAGCGAAAAGATGAGATGGAAGCATAGAACGCAGACTCTTACATTTTAGGTAATAGTCGAACGATGTACGTAGTGAAGCTCCTCTTCCTCTCAATGGTCGCCGTCCGAGTTTCATGGGCCTGTGTGGCGATGAAACCCAAAGATTTTGATGACGTCATGCCGCTGACGCGGATTCCTCCGACGAATCCGGTTTGGACCACCGAGGGAATGAATGTAGAAACAGAGGGGACAATGGGAACTATGGAAACTATTTCACAGACTTTAGATACAACAAGTACGGGGGTGACTTCCACCTCCACAGTATCGACTTCGACGACGACAAGGGGTGGGTATTCTGATCTTCAAAAATGCAGTCCAGTACAGACCCGTGTGATGACTGCCCTTTGCCTGAGCTTTTGCCATTAGACGACGGCAGCACATCTTGCGGAGGCACAACCGATCCCTCCTTCCCAATAATAACAATGAATGCAATACCTAATGGCATGATGTGCGAATTAGTCGTGTCTGGTTGTACAGCATATGATACTATCTTGACCAATAACGACTGCTTTCCTGAACTTTTCACGACTAACGCTATCTGCCAAAATGGACTTTTCGTCGGATCGGGAGGATTTGGCATCACACGGATTCGCTGCAGCGCCCCATAGATTATCTTCAACAAGCAACTTTTTTTGTGATCAACAAAATAAATGGTACAGAATGGCACAACCTGGATCAGATGATTTCACACTGCACAGTGGTGCACATCACGACGTTTGGGCCGGTAGCTTGGAGAGAAATGGTGTCAACGTCTGCAGCTTGTGTGGCTGTAGTTACGGTGAGCCCCTCTCCGAAGCTTTGAAACTGAAATGCACTGTTTACAGCGTAAGGAGATATTTATGTCTTCTTTTATTGACGGTTACCGTACAATTACCAGCCCACCATCCTCTCCCAAAAAAAATAAAAAGAATATGACTTATAGTGGTACCGTTTTTTCTGACTTACTGTGAAGACTCCCGGTCCGTAACCCATCACCATGGGCACCTCCGGGACGTACTCATCAGTCAGCAGAACTCTATAGTCGTTAAAGGCTGCTGACTTCGCTGTTTTGGCAATTAGGGTCAGTCCGAAATTATCGCTAAAAACAGTCATTATCGAGAAAAGAGTATTGGTAAAATTTAAAAAGAACCTACATGGACGTTCCTTTAGTAAAAATCGCCGTGAACCGCGTAGCATTGGTAGCAGAGCGTCCTATGATCCTAAAAGCAAATTGCGGATTGACAGATCTGAACCGGTCTATAATGATGCCGCGAATGACTTACTCATTTAAAGTACAGACGATCCTGAAAAGGACGTCGTCCTTTACAATCCCGATTGCACTTTGTATGTACTGAAAGTCATGTAATCTTACAGGTAGAAAAAAAATCAAACGCGTGCGGCAGACTAGCAGACCGAGGAAGAATCTGCGATCCTAAGGAAAAATCGACATTCCAAGGAGTAATAGTCCGAAGGGTAGAAATCGGCGAGAGGAGAAATCCAGGAGAGACATCGGTAATCCTAGGAGGAATCGGCAATCACAAGGGAAGAAATCGACAATCAATGGAGAAATCGATGATCCAAAGGAGAAATCAGCAGAGATCCGAGAAAGCGGCTAGTGGTCCAGAGAAGGAGACATTAATCGTTTGTGACCAGGAGACCGAGGAGAGAGTAGTGAGACCGAAAGTGACTCTCTCTCTACCTTTTCACAGTTCGATTACCAACTTTCAAATGCTTCTAATAGACGCTTTTCTCCTTTAAAAAGCACTATTCTGTTTTTTTGGGAGAAAAGGTATAAAAAAGGAAAAAAAGCCTTCGTTCCGCGCGACAGAAACCCTTATTCCTCACGTTCCCGCGTAATTTTCCAAAAAGATCGGGGAGGCAGGTGTAGATTTTGTGCAAAACCGCAGCATGACTATTTTAAAGGAATAAGGCTGAAAACAGAAAGGGGTCCTACTCTGTAGAAGTTGGAATACTGTTTGTCTAGCCAAATCCCCGCCATCTCCCTTCCCTCCCATTATTTTTATTGTAGAAAGATACTTACCCCAAAGTCTCCTTTGACGAGACCAAAAGAAAAGAGAGCCGCTACACTTGTAATACGCATGGTAGAATAAGGTTCCAATAGCCCCGAGTTGCTAGGAGATGCGAAAAAGGGGAGGAGAAAATAGAAAAGAGATCATGGATTATGAGCATGAATATTGGAATTAATATCGAAAAATACTCGCTGTACATTATTTGCACGCTGTAGAGTTATCCAAAAAGCTGCCCAATTTCCTCAAGCTTCCGTTGAATACTTTTCATAGTGGAAAGAAGCTGCCAAATGCGATCTGTACTCGTGCTCTCGTAAGGTCAGCAAGATTGATAAGTGAAGGCGCTATGGGAAAGCGATCATTACCAAAATTTATTGTGCTATCAATGCAATTAATTTCGCGTAAAAAGGTCATTTCTTATTGGTACGGTAGCCGCCTTGCCGACGAAAGTCATTATCATAAATAAAGCTGAGCTAGATAATTTTACAAGCTTACAGTACATTTGAACCAATGTGTTTTCAAGAAAAACGTCATCAAAATCCGGCGGTCTTCTTGCTGTAAGTCCTGCGGGACCCATACCAATCCAGAAAATCATGAAGACTAGAAGAATTCTACTCTAGAAAGATTTGATCTTTTAGCCTTGCTTCCCATTCATGTCATACCGTGACAGGCATTTCGCCCCCATCAAAATCCCATTCGGGGCTCTCATTTTCCTTGAATACATAGCAACAATGGCATGCGTCTAGATACCAGACCATCAGATTTTGATGATGCTTTTCTGGGCTCATCATGGACATAAAATGCCAGTATTCCGTCTTTATTCCCTAGTTACCCGTGGGCCTGTGTACCAGCCAGAAACGGTTTCAGACATCACAAACCAGGAAGTCGAAAGAAGGCGGAAGTATCTAAATTTCATATCGTCTCATCTCCAATTATGGGAGAACGAAATTGAACACGGAAAATCCCCCTTATCTAAGCAGAGATGTGAGATAAAGTCATCAAAGTCCGGAGGTCGCATTACAACACAAGAGAACAGGATATTCAACTCTTTTCAATAAAGAAATATTGCTATAGTGCTATTTTAATCGAGCCAGACGACCGTTTGAACCGAAATTTAGTCATCTTCAGGAAAGAGACGAAGAGTAAATGAGTTGACAAGGATCAGAATGATAGAATCTTATTTACACCTGGTTTCATAGCAGGGTAAGAGAATATCTAATAATAGCGCTGTAATGGAAGGAATTTGAAGAAATAACGGCCGCACAGACGACACTAGAGCACAGACTGGACAAAAATGTAAGGGGCGGCCGGCCGGTTTATCACTTCATCACCCAATCTGCTAACGAGCAAGCTACAGTATCCTCGGGGGAAGGGAAACACGCCACCTATCCTTTGAATGGGGTGACGTGTTTCTATCAGTTTTATTTCAAATTCTGATAATCAGTCAAAATCCTTTTTTGTTATCTTCCCTGTGATCTTTAATCTCAAAAAATGGGCGGATATTCTGAGCAGATCCATAAAAAGGCGGAGTTTTGGGATTTTCGGGGAGCTAGGATACCGGTAGGCTCATTCGCGTCCTTCGTTCAACTCGAACGGTGAGTGGAAAATTCCCTCATTTTTGAGGATTTCCAATTTACCGGCCTTTTTCTTTCTTTTACAGAAATGGCGTTAATTTATCTTCTCTTGATGCTCAGCATTGGGCTCAGTCAAAACATCGACATCGAGCAACGAGGCAAAATTCGGTCGTTCCATAACAAAACATCTTTCAATTATTGCGTGAGCCTTTATTTCTTTTATTTTTTTGTTGTTTTGGGGGACAGATGGAAGACAGCCAAGTAAATGACGCTGTTTTAACTGAGAGTTGTCAGTTAGAAAAAAAATATCTCCTGGAATCAAGGAAGGGATAGGAAAAATCAGCTCATTTTGAAGTAACAGGGAAAGGAAAAGAAAATGGAAGCATTTTGGGCTGATAGAAGGAGATTTGTATCGGGCTCCGCCCTCCAGTGTAAGAGAGTGATAGAAAAAAATGACCTCATTCCAAGTCATACTGTAAAGGTTAATCATCTCGTGTCGAAGATAAAATTATCCCGCTACCTTCCCATTCGCCATAAGATTCTCATAAGATTCTCGGAAACATTCAGTTGCAAAAGATTACAAAAAAAACTGCTTCCTGCTTACAATAAGGCCTTTTCTTCAACAAATAGCTGGTGTCATATTCTGGAAGACGATTTCCCCTTCAATTTCCTGATGAAATTCGAGTTTTCTTTAAATACCTGGCAAGAAAAGATTGACATTATAGTCAACCCGAAGCTAGGATCCGGGCGGCCTCAGATCTGCGAACTGTTAATTTAAATTGACAGCTGATAGGGGATCGGAAAGGAAGTCGATAATAGGAGGTTCTTATAAAATTTTCTGAAACGAAGCATTGCCCAGATTACATCTTGTTTGATCGATCCATTAAAAAAATTAAATTAATAGATCTCCCAGCTCGGAACCTGGTAGGAGACCAGACACATTTCTGAATGGTTCCACGGTGGAAAGGGGAAATTAGAGATTCAGGAGCAACTGAAACAATAGGACACAAGGTAAGGCGCACATTGCACAAAGTCTAATGTCAGGAGATAATGGATAATAATCCTTCATCGCAACCCAAACGCCGATAGATTCTCACAGAGAGGCAGAAAAAAATAAGAAGTGTGGGACTAAAACCGATCGAACGGTTGTGCCCGTTCGGGTGTCTGCAGAAAAGGGTCGGACACAGAAAAAAAAGTTACATAGTGCGTTCCTGCGTGTCGACCATTAAATTCGCCGCTAGATGATTATCTCCTCAGAGACCAAAAAAATTGGCGATGCACTTAACCGATAAATAGCAGCGCGTTGACTATGAAGTTTTTTAACAGCATCCAAAATGCAGCATCAGGAAAATACAAAAAACAACTAACCTCATTGAAAAACCATGGAAATTTATGAGTTTTCGATTAGGAACTCGATATTTTTGCAGTCTGATTCTACGACCGTATCTTCCCCTTCCACTTTGCCTATTTCGTCTAGTTCTTCCTCGACAAGCACCTTCTGGACAACGGAGCCACCGAGTACAATCGTCTCGACAACTCCATCAACGATTACGGAAACTCCTTCGTTCTCCACAAATGTCCCGGAGACATCGACGATCCAGACTTCTGTTGCTCCTTCGTCCTCCTCCACCGGATTTCCCTCTTCATCGAGCATAATTACAATTCGCAGCCCTCTCTCAAGCTCTTCGACTGTTAGTTTTGAGTAATTTTTCTTTTTCAAATAATTATTTTAGCAAACGAGTGTATTGCCGGAGGAATTGACCACAGTTATCTCAACGGAATCTGAACCTGTCTCCTCCTCTGCCTCCTTTTCGACTGAACTCTTCTCTGCGACGGTTTGATTAATTGCTTTTTCCAATGAAACGTGACAATTTAGACAGAACCTACGACTTTTATCGACTCCGCCGTGACAACCGAAACTGTCTCCAACCCATCTACCACCAGCGAAACTATTCAGGAATCGTCGTCCCTCCCTAGCTCGGCTTCTCCTTCTCGGTCCTCAATTCCTTCGATTCCCACAGATGGTCCACTTTCCTCCGTGTCCCTCCTCTCGATTTTGTCCACTCAATCGACTTTCAACAAGATCCTTGAAGAAGAAGACGTTCCTAATCGACTCTCCGACTCTTCCATCTCCCTTCTCTTCAAGAAAGGCAGCCCACTTGATGTGACAAATTACCGGCCAATATCGCTGCTCTCGACCATCTACAAGCTGCTCACATCTATCCTTGGAGATCGTATGTTGCGAACACTTGACGAGAATCAGCCACACGAGCAAGCAGGCTTCCGTAGAGGCTATTCTACCTTAGACCACATCCTGACAATCAAGGAGTTGATCCAACGCTCCGACGAATACAAGCAGCCGCTCTACCTGGTCTTCATCGATTTCGAGAAAGCTTTTGATACTGTCGAGCATGCCGTCGTGTGGAAATCTCTCTACGATCAAGGAGTCCCTGCCAAGATAATCCGTATTCTGGACAAGATATACCGTAAATCCCGAGTGACAGTGATGGCATGTGGAGGCAACGTCGACATCAACGTGAAGCGAGGAGTTCGTCAGGGAGATACCATCTCTCCTGCCCTATTCTCAGCTGTGCTAGAGACTGTCTTCCGTCGACTTCCTTGGAGTAGGAAAGGTATCAACATTAACGGCGTGAAGCTGACTAATCTTCGCTATGCTGATGACGTCGTATTGCTGTCCCGATCAGCCAATCAACTTCAAGTAATGCTGCAATCCCTCTCCGAGAAATGCCGAGAAGTCGGATTGAAGGTAAACCAACGAAAGACAGTGGCAATGTCGAATCGAACAGAAGTGCCGCTCTACCTGGAGGGACAGCGGGTCGACTACAAGAAGGATTTTATCTACCTTGGATCCAGAATCTCTTTCGATCGGAACGAGTCGCTTGAGTTGACCAGAAGAGTTCAAGCTGGTTGGTACGCATTCAACCGATACCACCAGCTGCTGACGAGCAAGAGAATCCCAGTCGAATTGAAGAAACGTGTCTACATCTCCTGTGTAGAACCAGCTCTTCTATATGGCTGCGAAACATGGATATTACGCCAGAGGGACGCGACAAAGCTGATAGTTGCACAACGACGGATGATGAGGAGGATGCTGCATGTCAGCCTAATGGACAGACGCACCAACGAATGGCTTCACAGACGTTGTCCACTCCCCGACATCAGACGCCGTTGTGCTGAAAGGAAATGGTACTGGGCAAAGCAAATAGCAGAAGGAAAGGCAGAACGCTGGACTAGACGTATTTTAGAATGGAGGCCATGGCTGGAAAGACGACCAAGAGGACGACCGAAGGCAAGATGGGCTGACAATTTTGTCGAACATGCGGGCAGAAATTGGTTTCTACACGCCACCGAAAGTCACCAGTGGAGACAAAGCATGATACGACATGTGACAACATTGATCTCGTAATAAACATAAACATAAACATAATCGACTGAGGCATCGTCTTCTTCGAGCCAAGTTCCGACAACCAGTTCCACAACTTCCGAAGGAAAGACTTCTTCCACCACGCACAGTTCTTCTTCGAAATCTTCCACGGAGAGCTACCTGACCAGCACTGGAACGAAATATACGACATTGGACATCTCGACATCTGAAGGAATTACTACACCGACTCCGAGTTCTCCAAGCTCTTCTACCCGGCTAGAGACTACTGGATATGCCACTACTGAGGAAATGAGCACGGTGTCGCCAAGACAGACTGCTTCGACAACAACAGAGCCATTTTCTGCATCATCTAGATTTCAATCGACTGCAGAAGGCTACACAACAACTCCTGAAGGAACTTCGCCTGTCACGGCGAAAGTGCCTGAGACTGCATACTTCCCTTCCACGTCCTCGTCTGGAGCTCCATCTACGAGCACATCCACAACTACGTCCACCGCTACCGAGTCCACTGAGTTCGTGACTTCTGAATATTCCCCATCTACCATGACTTCAACTGTTGGTAGCAGCGCCACTAGCTACGTTTCTGATTCAACTGAAAGATCGACAATAGGAGGAAGTACGGAAGGCTCTTCGACGGAATTTGGAGCGGAAACGAACGAGAAAACCAGTTCGACAACTACTGTAACCTCTACTGAAGTATCAACTCTTTTCTCCACCACGGATTTGGCTCAATCTGCAACTTCTGAATATTCTTCTATGGCTCCCAGCACTGAAACGAAATCTACCCAATCCACGTCTTCTCCAACGAGCCGTCGTCCGCCCATCCCTGGAAGAAGAACTCCTCCTGGTCAAGGTCAACAACATTCGGCTACTTCTTCTGAGTTGCCAAAGACTACAGGAAAAGGAACCACAGAAAAGGTGATTTTGGAAGGCCGCAGGACAGCTGCAGTCGAAAAAAAGAGTACCGTAACCCTTCCCGTCACATTGGCAACGACGCTGAAAGAGATCCTTAGCGGTCGGAGATGGGTGACTCCTGTGCGTCCGGCTATTCCAGCGACATCTACCACGCCAGCTTGGATTCCTACGAGCACCCAATTTGTCAAAACTTCTGTCCCTTCCATCTCGAGTACCGGTATACCATCTACCGTCAGTTCCAAGAAGCCCACCACCCCTTGGGAACTGCCAACGACCACGACTGCCAAGATTATTTTGAACGGCAGGAGATTCAGAACCCCGGAGAAAAATGGATTGGAAAAGATGTCGACAGTGACAAGCACCGAGTCAGGGAAAACTACCGATTTTACAGTCGATACTACTGGTTTTGCTCCCGGAAACACTGAAATGACCGGAAAACCGTCCACAGGATCTTCTTCTGCCAGCTTCGGAACGACAAAAAACGTCGAAATTCCTTCTTCCTCCCAGACGAGCATCCAGGCTACCTCTTCTCGTCCCCTTTCTTCGTCGAGTCAAAGCTCTGAAACAACCTCCCCAGTTTTGAATACGACAGGTAACATTTTTCTTCATTTTTTTCTGTAATTTTCTCTTTCAGAAATGGTTTCATTGACTTCTAATAAGGAAATTGTTGAGGAAACGACGGTACTGCCACCTGTACAGACGACGGAGTCGACCAAAGTCACCTCCACCATGGCTCCTTCAACTGATGGTCCTTCTTTCACCTTGGGGACTACTGTGGAAAAGGTGGGAAATTATTTGATTCGATGAATTTCGGAATTTTCTAGGAAACGGCACAGACTATCCAGCAAACTTTCGAAACGTCCACTGCCCAGCCAGCATCGATCGTGTCTCAAGAAGAAACTTCTTCGACTGGAACAACTGGAAAATTGACTATCGGAATTGATGAAACGACCGTGCCCCAAACTGCAGCCGGAACAACAGTCACGGAAGGACAGAGCTCAAGATCCGCCGGAATTATAACTACCGAGAAGAAAGAAACCACCATCGGACAGGAGACGGCCACCACCCAATCTACCACCCAGAAATTGGAAGTAACCTCCCTCCCCTTCTC
The DNA here is from genome assembly GCA_964036215.1 of Oscheius sp. DF5033. Classification (NCBI taxonomy): domain Eukaryota; kingdom Metazoa; phylum Nematoda; class Chromadorea; order Rhabditida; family Rhabditidae; genus Oscheius; species Oscheius sp. DF5033. Next base: position 3,705,425 of record CAXIWN010000011.1, read on the forward strand.
CTCCGCCCCATGGACCACATCTGAACCCGCCACTTCCTCCACTTCGAGCCAAAGACCTGGAACCAAGCCCCCTGGAACAACCGCCGGTCAAACCACCCTGAAGCCTACACCTGCTTGTAAGATTTTTTTCCCATTTTATTGAAATTTCTCCTTTTACAGACGGACAAGGATGCCAAGAAAGATGCCCACAAGGAACTCTATCCGGATCCGGTCGTTGTTACCAGCTTGTCCCAGTCGCGTATCAGCCAGTAATTTTTATCCTAATTTTGTTGTAAATCTGAAATTTCAGAAGTTTCATACAGCCCTTTCTTTTTGCGCACGGAACCGCACAGGACACCTCATGGAGCCTGCAGAGTTGATGAAGGACATCCTGATCGTGAGGCCATGGCTGACAACGTTTGGATACGACGTCAAGAACCTCTCGGTCTATCTTGGCCCCTTTAAATCAGAAGGGAACAAGATTTATGGCATGTACACAAACCTGTCACGAGTTTCTGTAGAGTTGGCCCCGGTGGAAACGATTAAAATGTCCGAAGTACGGAATTTTGTTGGAATTTGTGTGAATCCAGGTAATAATTTCTTCTCTTTCATATTTTCCCCAAATTTTTTTAAAATAACTTGCAAATCATTTTCAGAGTTTTGTTCGACCTTCAATTGCAGTTTCGCTCCCCTCTATGACTCACTGCCTGGAATGTTGGAATCTCCCATGCCCGAGCCAGTAATTCCCGGAACCACCGTGAAAGTCCAGTGTCTTTCCCCGTCGAACACCGTAATCCAACTGAGGTGTGATTCCTTCGGGATGATGACACCCCGTCCCGGCACTCCTCCCGTGACCTGCAAGATTTCCAGTAAGTTTCTTCTTCCTTTCTCTATTTATTTTGGAATTTTAGGAAGTTTTAATCGTGAAAAGCCTGTGTCGGACAATAAGCCAGTGAGGGAGGAATGTGATTGCAACGAGCAGGGAACTGAGACCTGTGATGCTGTTGAAGGAGGTTTCAAATGCTCTTGTAAAAGGAATTGGCTTGTTAGTTTGTTACAGTATTCCCCATTTAATTCGATTCATTTTAGAAACATACATGCTGGAAGTCGGATGATGCTTGTTGGGTGCCGTCCAATCACCCCGACAAATGCAATGGAAAGGGAACCTGTCACAGCTACCCGGATCAGGTTAAATTTCCTTTTAATTCAATTTAATTATTCATTTACAGTATGTTTGCCAATGTGAAGCAGGATTTGGAGGAAAGAATTGCCGGCTCCCAGTCAACAACTGTACGTGGTTTGGAGGCCCGGATTCGGTCAGTTTTTCCTCCAAAAATGAGCACATTTTCCCCTTTTTAGACTCCTTTCTTCAATGCTGGAAAAGTGGCAATTGTGACCGTGACATCGCTTGAATTTGTGGAATTTGTATTGAAGGTCTTGATCAAGTGTGCCGCCCTGATCTCAACCGACGGACCCACTGACCCGCTATCTTACACGAATGCCGTGAGAAAATATTCCGTAGGCGTCGCCGGAGTATTAATCACAGCCTTCGGGCATCCGAATTTCTTTTTCACTCTCTACGGGTTTGGTGCTCGCCTGGTCTTCCTCCTCGTCAACGTCTTGATGCTCTGGGGTATGTTCTCTTCTTTATTTTTTAGTTATAATTCACTAATTTTCAGCTTTTTGGATGCTCATTATTGAGGCGTATGTTACGTTCACTGTATACTTCGGAATCGGGCGAAACCGTTGGACACTGGGCGTGGAAAAGGCGAAAGAGGACAATTGGTGTGAAAGTGAAGAGCCCAAGGACCGGTGGTTTTTGACTAAAACCTTTATGGTCTATCCTGGAATGATTTTCGCCATTGTCATCGAGTTGGCTATCTTCAGTTGGTTCTACCATTCGGTTAGTTTCCCTTTCTTTTCCCCATTGATCTTCATTTTTAGATTCCTTCGCCCTACACCTGCCTTGGTGAGATTTCCAGCCTTCGGAGTCCAGCCACAATTATCAATCTTCTTCTAATGGCCATGATGGCATTCATAGCTGCCGGTATCGGCTTTTTCAGCCAAGTGGCTAAATGGTACCCCTTTAAATTGCCCGTTAAACAATTCTTCTGTTCAGGTTCTATCCCGATGTCATCGCTGAGCAAAGAAGTTATTTCGAGTTTCATAAGGGCCGCGTTGCCATTGAAATATTGAACAAGGTGGAAAGATGCCAATGGCTCCAACCCATCCAAGCTCCGGTCGTTTTCGCCACTTATGCTTTGGCTGTTTGGTCTCAAGATCAAGTTGCCACCGGACTCGAACAGACTTTGGAGTTTTAGTGAGTTTTAACAGATTTTTTCTAAAAATCTCGCAAATTTCAGCCTTTCCATTCCAATAATCGTCTGTTCCGTATTGATCTCGGTTGTTGGAGTTGTGTCGTCATCATCTTGGCTCTATGGCCATGTTATGAAATTCGTGTTACCCCGACTCCCCTGGTTGAAGATCTGGACAGTTTATACTCCAGCAGAGCACGGATACTTGAACCATGAAGAGGTAGAAAAACTTCGATTATAACTGAAAATCCTCAATTTTCAGGTGATCAACAGGAAAGAAGGAAAGGGATTTGTCCTACCGGAGAACCGAGACTGGCCCAGCCATCCGTCGGAAAAGTCATATGTCTCCCTCGAAAGAAGACATCAGTGTGAAAGGAGGCTAACGAGGCAATACATGGAGATGAGGTTGATGGGAGTGGGGAAAGAAGACGCCAGGGAAGTAAGTTTATATTTCTAAATTTTGTAAAACTCGGTGAATTTAAAATTAATCTAATTTCTTCAGTTGATCAGCGCCCGATTTACACTCGCCATTCCTGAGGGAGATCCAGAGGAAGAGCAATGGACACAGCTACTAAGAGAATGGTCGGAGGCTGTGGCGACAATGGACACGACTATTTTTGAGATTCCTCGGAATCAGGTATTTTTCACAAAATGGAATAAAATAACCCAAATATTTAGGCGATGACAAGAGAAGAGTACTGGGAACGGATTATGAATTCGAACTTGTTCACCCGCGCGGACGTGATGCGCGAAAATTCGGACTGGGTAAGTCGGGGGTTTTTTTAAAGGGAAATTGACTGAATTCTCCCAAAATACAGTAATCAAATGATGTTCAGATGAGGTTCCTGCTGATCTTTCAAGCTATGGGTCACATCCCCTTGGAAGAGCCGGAATTTGAGGGACATTTCCCTCAAATAAAACATGTTCTACAGACTCCGGAATATCAGTCCGCCTGGGAAAGGATTTCCCGTCAGGGAAACAAAAAATCTAGAAGGAAGATGCGCAAAATTGCACAAAAACTTTCACCGGAGTAAGATTTTTCTTATTTTTATTTAAATTAACATTTTTATTAGGTTGTTTCCCAATGCCAAGAAGATCAAGAAACTGAGAGCAAAAGCCCGGCAGCCCCACACCGTCCTTGTCAATCTCCCTGGCGTTCGCCGATATTTGACTGTCGATTTCCTGAATCGATTATTCTTCGTGTCGGAGCAGGCCCGATTTCGTCATCAGGAAATGAAAGGCCAGGTTTGTCCAGCCCTAAAGCTCCAGTAATCGACCAATTTCAGGAAATTCTCGAGCCCAGCGAACAAAGGATTGAAAAGATCCAGATAAAAGTTCTGAAACGGCGTGTCGTCCCCCAAGCCATTACCCTCACGAGCCGTGGAGAATGGCTTGCCGGAGCGGATCTGATCACGATGAAGCAGCCAAAAGCAGCGGCTTTGATCGGCGGAAATGACCAGCCTAGGAAGGCCAAAAGTGTCCCGCCTCTTGTAGGAGAAGCGATCGAGATCCCTGCCGGTGTTATTGAACATAATGGGTATCCATTATCTATCTTTCGGTGGTAAAATGAAGAAATGTCTCCCTGTCCTGGTTAATTGTGAACCGATTTTATGAATCGAATTGTTGTAAAATGTCGTGCTAATGTTCTTGTCTTATCTCAGAAGTTGTTGACGATGATCTCACTTAATAAATTGTTGCTACTTTTTGATCAGAGAGATCAATAGAAGATGTTCTTCTTGTCATCTGCCTGGACTTCTGGGAATATTGAAAATCCAAGGGATATGGGAAAATCAGGCCACTGAATCCGCTATGGCATCTCTGTTGAGGAAAATCTTTGTCGGTCAATTGTCGGCTTGAATTTTCAAGACTTTTCGTCTGATGTTTTCAATTTTTCCCGAATCGCGCGCCTGTACTCAAAAATCTCACATTTTGCCAGAAAAAAATTAGGAAATGGAATTTGAGAATCAAAAACGTTTGTCTACTTTTTATCGTTAAAAGTAAAGAAAATGCCCGTCTTGTTTTAATAATTCCGCCATGAAAGGTCCCTCTTTCTATTTCACCGACATTTCCCCTCCATAAACAGCCCATTCGGGGCTCTCATTTTTCAAAAATGGGTAGCAACCGTTGACGGAGGGCTAGTAACCGATCCTCCCGATTTAGGTGTCGAGGTTATGAGCTTCGTCTGACACCTGAGGAGCGAAAAGGATAATCTTATAGAATCCTCAGTTTGTTACAGCTGCCAGCGACAAGCTTGCCCAATTTACCCGAAGATCGAAAATGCCGAAAAGCGGAGAGATCAGAATTTGATCCCGAGATTAATGCGTTTTCCTTCGGCAGACGGGATAAAGAACAATTTCATCCGATACAGTCCTCCGGAAACCTGTCTGCCACCCCATTTGATGGTCAGAAATTGCCATTCCTTGTCAGTTTGCTGGATCGCCATGCATCCTTTGCTTGTATTTTTAGCTGCTTCTTCAATTTATCGAGCAGAAAGTTGCCTGGCCTCCTATAATCCAGATATTCCACCGACTACCACAACCAGCACAACGACTCCTACCACGACCACGACAACTACCACAACTACCACTCCTGTTGGTATGTAAGTCTTCCTTTCCTGATCCAATTAATTTAGTTTGTACCTGTACAATGGGCATGGATGTCAGTGTTTTTTGCCCGGATTTGGGACCAGCTGCTGGGCCGGCTAGCATGGTCATCACGACTCGTGATCTAAATGCTCCGGCAACTGATCCTCCTTGTACTTTGACGCTCTCCGGATGTTCCAAATATCGCGTCGCCTTTTCGACGAACAACTGTCAAACTGATCCGGTGACTGTCTATGATCCAAATGTCATCAGAGCCATTCTTGAATGTGATCCTGCCACGAACACTTTTGGTGGCGGTGGAGGATCCGTCGCTTACGATTGCTTGGCATTGTAAGATTCTGCTGTAATTTTTGTAAATCTGTAATTAAATCTTATTGGAAAGGTGTTTTTTTCTGTTTTTCATAGGGGAATCGGATTACTGGTCGTTGAAGTGATCTCCTGGTTGTTTATTTGTCGACCAGCTGTTATTCTCCATCAAAAATTGGATTCACAATTTCCCATTGTTTATCATTTTCCGAGATTTCAATTTCCATTCCATTTTTCCCAATTTCCTTTCCGCCTTTTTTGCCTTAACAACGACGAACACTTTCCGACTCTCACTCAACAACCAGGCGTATCAACATTCCCCGATGTTTGTTATTATTCAGAAAGGGAGCAGAACAAATAATAATAGCCGACGACTCTCCCACACTGCTTCTTATGGCCAGCTATTTTTGATGACTTTGGACTCTTCAGGTAATGAAAATAAATTTATTATTCTACTATACGAAAGGGGGCAATTTCTTTTGTGTTGTTCATTTTTGATCTCCTTTCTTCTAGCTTCCTTATCATTGGTCAGTTGTTCTGATTAGAGGAAACAGCGGCAGTTAGTACAATTTCTTTTTCTCTGTCTTTTTTTGGAGGGTTCAATAATTTTACTGAATTTCCTCTTCGAGCCAATAAAAACGGCCTGTGCAAATTCATAAAACTATCATTTCCCGAGTTTGCAACATTTGGGAACCCTATAGATCAGAGTTTTAATAAAGGATTAAAGGATTATTGGAGCAGCGAGCCTTTTAGCCAGTGGTGTCAGTCTCGACAAGCTGTTCCGACGGTCGAGAACCAGTTGTCACGTACTTTTTTCTCAAAAGTGCAAAAAGCTAATGCAGTCGTGTTCCCTAGAAATATATCAAAACATATATCCATCAACAGTTTATTATTAAATGGAGAAAGTCTCGAGGAGCATGTAGGGCGATATTCAGTCAGATTTCATAGGCGACAGGAGTGGACATGCGCAGTTGGAGAGGTTGCTCGACGTATTTGGTCGACGAGAATCCAGAGACATGTGATTTTCCTACCTTTCTTATTCATCTTTGACCAGTAGCATATTTTCCGCTTATCAACTAGGCATCTCCCCGGTTCAAAACTGTTTTTGATCATGCCGCTCTCTCCCATTGAAATAGGACACCCCTAGGTCGTTTGTTTTGCCGGTGGTTGAAACTGGTTCTCCCTCTTCCCACGTGTACCAAAAAGTTTTACTTTTTCTAGGTTTTCCCCTTTTTATCACCCAAAACGGGAAGAATCGCCGTTTTCCGCTTTCCTTTTCATTCCGCCATTTTCAGGGTCATGCGTCGCGAAACCCTAAATATTATTCTATTAGGTCTCGGTTTCGGATTCATATTTACTTCCTACAATTCACAGGTTTGTTTTTTTATTGAAAATACATAAAAGGGGTAGGCATGTATAGCTGAGCCTGTTTTGTCATCCTATCGACAGCATGATTCCTCAATGCCGTCCAATTTTGGCTATCATTTGTGAGTTTCCGTCCATTTTTCTAGATACCCGACATTTCAGGCAATCTTTCCTTTATTGTGTCTTCATTTTCGGCAATTTCTTAGCTCCTCCAGTAGTAAAATTACTTGGCTCCAAGTGGGCGCTGGTCTTGAGCAGCATAGCCTATATACTCCTGCTCCTAGGCTTTGAAATACTGAATATCTATTATTTTCTTGGGATTTGCTTACTTGTTGGAGTATCCGGAGGGGGTAAGTAGTAAAAAAGATTAAAAAAAAACTGATTTTAGTCTTATGGGGATCTATGGGCGATTACGTGGCGCTAAACTCAAATGACGAGACATTAGAGAAAAATTCTGGATTAGTTTGGCTAATTTATATGTTCAGGTAGGCAAAGTTTCTGTAATATTTTGAATATCTTTCAGTAATGTTCTGGGCGGTGTCTTCCTTCTGATAATGTTCAACATCAATTCGAACAATGATTCCTATACAATTGCGCTGATTCGAGAGATCTTCGCCGTCCTGGCAATTGTCTCATTTTTAGGTAATTCGCTTTTATTCCTCTTAAAAGTTCTAGGCACCATAACTTTCCTCTTTCTCGAGGCAAAATATCCAAAAGAAGATGAGCTAGAAATAACAGACGAGGAAGGTCGACCGTCATTGAATAGGCCAATCTTCCGAAGTGTAATTTCCGAAATTGGTAAGAGGAATCAGACTAGGAAATGGAATATTGTAGGATCTACTGTAAAACTCCTCTTTACTAGAAAATATCTCTACCTCATTCCGATCTCTGCCTTTACGGGTCTTGAACTTGGTCTCTATTCCGTCACTTATATGTCCGCCCTTCAATTCACTGAGAAATTTCCGATGAACAATCAAATCCTCGTGGCTTGGTCATTAGTAGCTATTGGAGCTGGAGAAATACTCGGTATTTTTTCTATTTTCGACCAAGAAAACGGTAATTTCAGCCGGTGTGCCGTTGACTTTTTATGGAAAAGGTCGATTGAGTTATAGTTTTATTATGACAATTGGCTGTGTGATGGCTGTAGCTGCCTATGGTCTAGTTTACATCAATGTGCCATCTAGTGCTGTATTTGGGGCAACGAAAGATATTGGGCTTATTCAACCAAAGTGAGAAATTCTTTTGAAAATGGTCCTGAAGCGTGTTGACTTCCCTCGGCGGAAGGCTACTCGTCGACGCGGCGGCGACTATCGCTCGACGTCGGCTTCCTAAAACAGGCCATCCAGCTGAAACCCTTGCCTATTCTTGATTTCTTTTCGTTTTTTAATGTTATAAACTTCGAGTTTCAGCGCAGCTCTCGCCCTGCTAGCCGCATTCCTAATGGGAGCAGTTGATGCCATCCTAAACATCATGGTTTTGGCTTACATCTGCCGACTGTACCCCGACGAGCAGACGACAGCGGCCTACTCGTTGAGAAATATGTTACAGGTATCCATTTAAGCTGTCTAAAGTCATTTCTTTCAGGCCCTAGCATGTGCATTTGTCATCTTCCTCAGTAGTTCAATCGCCCTTCACTGGCAACTTCTCTTCCTTGTCATCTTTGCTATTTTCTCTGCCATTACATTCTACATATCAGAAATTCGATGGAAACAAAGTGAAGCCTACGCAGCGCCCAATGTAAAAGTAGCATTGACTAGCCAAGAGTAACTTATTGCACCTCGTGTCGTTGATCTCACTTCTATAAACTTCACTATTTCTTCGTGCACACTCTGCTTAAGGCAAGCGACGATTGTAACTTTTCCAGAATACGGTACGAGTTCGGGAACGACTGGAGCTGACAACAGGGCATACGACGCCTCTTCTCACGGGTCAGACATAGAGCAACTTGAACGATAATCAACAATCTCAATAAAATAATAAAAATAAAAAAAATAAAAATAAAAATAATAATAATAAAAAAAACTATTTCCAATAAAATACAAGTTTCCTTGTCAAACTCCGGCTGATGACAGCCTGCACCCGCAAGATCTCGGTAACGTGTTCGGCAAATCGAACACTTTCATCGAATTCTCTTCCCAAAACAAAATTTCGCCTATTTTTCCCATAAAAGCGAAGACCAGCCAATTTTGACCAAAAATTCTCAGTTGACAAAAATTGAAATCAACTTGTCAACTTTTGGTCAAGTCGACATCGCTTCTCGTCAGTCAGTCTTCTCTCGTCTTTGGCCGGCGGCGGTCGTCAGTTCTCCAATTATGAGGTCACGTCATTTTTACTTTTAATTTTTACCCAAATTTGATCATTTTTACCCGATTGACGGGTATTTCTTTTGAATCTAAAATAATCCCCGGGGGGAAAGTAAGACGGCCAATGGGACTCACCGAGCGGCAGGCTCGCGCTTCTCGGTGACCCTCGTTTACGAGGTGTCCTGGCCCGGTTCTCCGGCTGTCGGCAGGTATCCTCTGTGTCCCAGTCTCACGTACTTCCATGTACAGTGTGTACGCAGCGGCCTTTTGAATAGCACAGATGGACCCCGATGCAGTAAAGATTTAAGATTTGGGCTATGTGGACTATGGTGGACGGGGTAGATAGTAATAAGACTAGTTGATAGATTAACTACAATTTATTATGAATATCTACAGAGATCATTAGACGACCAGAGTCGGTAGATCCACGGATCCCCTCTCTCGATGGCTGGGCGGGCTCAAGCTTGATACCTGAAAGTTGATTCATTATTCTGAGTCACTCGGAGATTGGGAAACCGGGAATGGTTTCCCCATAACCTTTACAGCTCCCATTTTTCCTTCAGGACTGTCCCCAGTCCGATCAGAAAAAAGGGGTCTCGACGAATTGACTGATGGCCCAAATCCCATTGTTCCCGTGGTCCAACTATTGCCATCCACTCCCTTTCACAACGAAGGACTGTCCCCAGTCCTTTTAGGTTCCCTGTAGCGGAGATTAGGGAGGAGGGGTTAGGGAAAGGAATGGTTAGAAGTCCACCCGGAAGGAAGTAGCCCTGGAGGATTAGAAGAAAGGAGGAGTGATAGAGAAAAAAAAAACGGGGGACTTACTTTGCTTTGGTGAGCGGGATGAATCCAGGTGGGGCCCAGAGATGGTGTTGCTGCACGTAGCCGATGATCGCTTCCCAGGTTGCACGGTTGTTCTCGTCCGAGCGGAGCAGCTTTGCTTCTCCCAAGATGAAGAGTCCCTCCTTCGTTCTTGTGATGGCCACGTTCGTCCTCGCGTTGTCATCCACGAACGACAGATTCCAGTTCGTGGCCCGGCGACGTTCGGTGGCCGCGTTGGCCGCAGATCTGGTTGTCGCCAGGATGACGATGTCCTTCTGCTGGCCTTGAATGGAGTCGATCGTCGCTGCCATCAAGCCCTTGGGGATCTTCTTGACCTGGTCGACTTCAACTCCTGCCAGCTCCTTCTTGAAGAGATCCACCTGGTCTTTGTAGTAGGACAGGACTACCACCTGCTCTTCAGTGATGCCACACCGGTAGATCTTCTGGAGCAGCTCCTTTACGGCCTGGAGCTCCTTCGTGTTGGAGTAGGAGCCTTTGGCGCCTCGGCACTGCTCGCCCACCGAGCTGAGGTCGATGAAGGCGATCGGCATATCCGGGTTCGGCATGAAGGGCATCGTTCGACGGACGAGGGTCCTTTCCGGCGCTCCTGGAGCTCTTGTGAATGCTCCGTGGTAGGTGGCTGCGTTGGCCAGGCCGATGACTGCCATCGGGCACCGGTATCCGCCCAAGAGAGCCCATTGGACTACTCTGGTGGACAATCGGGCGGTGGCCAGCAAGGCTCTTGCTCCTACCCTCGCCGGAAATGTCGACTTGTCCATGGGGCAGAACGGCGGCATCTGTTTCGTGTCCCCGAAGAAAGCGTGCCTGGCACTTCTCATCTTGGCAGCGATCTGAGGGAACACGAACTCCGGAATCTGTGATGCCTCGTCCCACATGACCAGATCGAAGTCTAGGCCCTGGCTCAGGAGGCCCTGAGGTCCGAGGAGTCTATCCAACGAGGCTACTGTGGCCAGGATGATCTTCGGCTTGTAGACTCTGAGCACGATGGCGAAGACCTTGTTCAGCAGCTCGCTGGCGTGTTCTTCAGCGATGGCGAACTGCTCCCTTTCTGCTATCGTCGCGTTGTCGGCTGCCTCCGGAGACGTGTCGTAGTCGTCGATGTGTTTCCTTCCCTCGAGGAACTTTGTCACGGCTTTGCTCCATTCCTTGTTTGCTTGGACCTCGGGGTGATCCTTCAGACGTTCCACCACAGCTGGGAGATCATAAGGGTGGCTAGGGACTAATTTCCTGGCCCTGTCGGCAACGAATCGGACGATCGGGATGTCCGCGGCCAACTCCAGCTCTGAGAGAGCCGTGGTCATCGAATAAATGGCCACGTTCGTCACAGCGGTGCCCACGATGACTCCAGATCCCGGGGTCTTCGCTCTTCTAGCCATGGTGGCTCCTTCTTCGTCCTCCAACACTGGATACCCCCAGGTGATCGTCTGTCCCTTGTAGAGGGTTACGGCTTCATCTCCCGGGTTAGAAACGAGGAGCTTGGGGGCGTCGGTCTTAAAGACTGCCGGGCTGACCCATACTAGTTGTCTGTCGATGTTCGGGACTCGCTCAGCTGTAACGAACATGCTGTGCCCGGCTCCATTTTCGATCGTGCAGGGAACGAAGGCTTCAGTGCCCTGCTTGACGACTGTCTGAGTGGCAACCCGGATTTTCCTGGGCTTCTCCGGACTCAAGAGGCTGGTGTTGACCGGGAGGGACTTTTCTCCTACGGGGAGGGCGACCGGTCCTACTCTGAAGGTCTTATTCCTGTAGTCGATTCCCCAAGCTGGCAGTTGGGCCAGCGTGTCGTTTCCGAGGATGATCTCGTACAGATCGGCTCCTGTCGGTCCGCAGTGGCCTTCCGTGAAGTGGACCGTCGTCTTTACGTCGAAGCCGGCAATATTTAGCCGGACGTCGGATTTTCCAATGAGCTTGACTGGGACATTTCCCATTCCAACAGCTGCTGGGTACTGGCTCGGGAGTAGAGGGTCGGCTCCGATGACTGCTGCTGTCGTGTTGCTGGCGATCGTTGCTGCTGCTCCTGTGTCGACGAGGGCGTACATCTCTATGCCGTTTGCCCGGATGGGGATCTGGGCGACGAAGAAGTCACTCCTGGGTAGGCAGGAGAGGACGGCAATACTCGGGAAGACGACGTGCGGCGTTCCTTCCCGGTGATACTCGGCTCGCGGTTCTCGGCTTCTTTGGACGGCTCGCATAGGGATGTTCTCTATTTCCACGATAGTGGGTCCGCCTCTTCTTGTAGGGAGAAGGAGGGCCGGCGGAGGTGCGAAGTTGAACTGCGGGGGCTGAGGAACCGGCTGGGCCTCCCTTAGCCAATTCCTGTCGGTTAGGCCTGCGAAACCGGCCATTTTGTACCGTAAATACAAAACAAAACATGTTTTAAGAACCCACAGTACTACCACGGCGTCGCAGATGATGTTGAGCACGTCCAGACCGCTCACGTTGATGAGAGACCAGGAGCTGGTGACTTCCGCTACTGTTTGGCGGAAGGAGCTGCCTTTGCCGGCGGATGTGAAGGTGCCATGTCCCTGGGTCTCGAATTTTGCAGCGTGAGACCTGAAAATTTCGACGAAATTAACCGGAGAGTCGAGTTCGCCCAGCGGGGTTAGGACCCAATTGTGGAACACAGTCCTTTGTGGGGGGAGGAGGTCGCCTACTATCCCGTGACCCAAGTTGGTGATTTCGTCTTCAGAGACAGCTTCCAGTTGGCCAGAGACCGGGTCGAAACGGTGGCCAGCTAGGTAGAATTCCAGTCCTGCCACACAGCGGATTTCTGTGGCGTTTTCCGAGACTTCCATCGTCTTCGGGTCGACGAATGCTTCGGCTAAGGTGCCATTTGGTCCTGCAATCTCCACCAGGGGCTTGTCGAAGCATCGACCTTCAAAGGACAGCAATTTAGCCGATGGGATTTCCACACACTGCCGGACAGCGAGGATTCCGTTGCCGGCATAAGCTGCCGTGATGTCGGTCCTGTTGAGTAGGAATCTGGCGACAGATACTGGACTCAAGGAGGCGGCGGTCATCATAGTCGCGTGAGCAGAAGTTCCTCGTTCGCAGATGGCTCGGATTGTGGCGCTGTACATCGCCATCGTCGTCCTGTGGGTGTGTTCGGAGACGGCTGACAGTTGGGTGGAGAGCTGGGGAGTCATGACGATTCCCACTGCCGGAGGGCTTCTTCTCTTCCTGATGTGGGCCGGGATGGCGTAACCCATCTCGGTGGGTAGGAGCTCCATTCCGCAATCTGTGACTGTCGTGCCGTTTTCGTGCCAAGCTAGAGCAATTGTGTGGTCGTCGCTGAGCCAAATGTCGTCGGAACGGCTGCCGCTGAATCGTCCCATTTCGACGTAGTCGCACTGCTCCTGCTTCTGCGGGGTCCAGATCATCGCTGCTCCGTCGGAGAGGGAGCAGAATCCTTCTTGGTAGTCACACACCCTCATGTCGTCGACCGCGCTCTCCGGAGTCTTCTTGTGGTGTCTCTTGGAGATGGTGGCGCTGAAATAAGCGCAATTGGTCACTTCTTGGGTCATATCTCCAGAGAAGTACCCTTTCGGTCCCCACGGCCAGTCGATCACGATTTTGTTCGACGTCTTCCACGTTCCTCCGATGTTGCTCAACTCTCCGTGCTCGCATCTTTTCCTAGTTGCCATCATTTTGCACTCTTCTGCGGTCACGATCTTGTCGTTCCTATCCTCGCGCTGTTGACGGGCGCCGAAGAAACCCACGTTGTAGGTCACAATCTGCGTGGAGATCCGGCATACTGAGGCTTCACTTGTGTAGACCAGCGTGTTCGGTCGGAAAATTCTCAACGACTGCGCATACGGCTCCTCTTCCACTGTCTTCGTCATGGCGGAGCAGTTGTCCGGCTTGGGGAGTCTGAAGTACTCCGGACGGGCTTCTTTGTTGCAGAGGAAGGGCTTCAAAGGGAAGCTAGACAGCGGGACAGTAGCGTTGAATGGGTTAACCTGGAGGGACTCGCCCTGATTTATCATGGAGGCCATGGTGAGGACCATCAAGGTCGCGGCAGCTCCAAACGGTGACCGGCGGCCACCATTGTTCTCGATGTGGCGTCGCTGAGAGTCCTGTCTTATTTTCAGTGCTTCGAGTTGACGTTCGGCGACGGCGAGGCGGTTGCGGGTTCTGACCAGCTCTTCATTTTCCGCTTCCTTCACTTCTTCTTGCGTCGTCACGGCTTGAACCCTTGGAAAGGGCTGTCGCTGTTGCTGCGGAGGATGGCTGGGTCCGTCGTAGTTGGGCTGCTGGACTTCTGGCTGCTGCCACTGGACCCTTTGACCCTGTTGCCCTTGTCGGAGGTCCCTCATCCTCTTCCGGCACTCCTTCAGGATGTGTCCCGCGATGCCGCAGTACCAACAGGCCTGAGGAGGACTAAATTCCTGCTGGCTGCCTGACTGGCTGCGGTTCCATCCCCGGGAATCCCTGAATCTAGGCTGGGGAGAAAACTGTCTAGGCTGCTGGCGGGGGGCAGGTCTGTTATCCCTGGGTCTCGATGGGCCACCCCTGGATCTAGAATCGCGTTGGCGGAAAGAACTCACCCTCTGTGCTGGTGGCGACGTCGATCTGTACCGGCTGGTCGACGCATCGGCGGCTTGTCGCAGGGTGCAGACTGTCAGGGCGTCGGCGCCAGCGGGGTTGATCAGGGACGCGGAAGTGGCCTCGTTGAGGAGTTGTTGGACTTCCTGAGCTTTGCTGAGGGCCTCATCGAAGGATCTAGGCTTGTCTAATTTAACATAGTACCTGATATTCGGGCGCAGCCTGTTGACGAACTCTTCCAGAAGTCGTCGTCTCACGTAGTTGTCATCTTCGCCGGCCATGGCGCTTCGTACTAGTCCCAGGATCCTGTTTCCAAAAACGGCAGCCGACTCAGTTGGACCCTGCTGGCATGCTCTCAGCTTCTCCAGGGATACGCCGGCGTTCTGGGAGCTCTCGTAGTGACGACGAAGGTGCTCCACCACGGAGTCGTAGTGCGATCGACGTTCGGGATCCAGCTCTTGCACTTTCTCACGAGCCATGCCTTCCAAGAAACCGATGAGGAAGCTGGCTTTGTGCTCGGACGACATCTTTTTGGAGATTTCCTGTATCTTGATGATGTCTTCGATTCTTCGGAGCCATAGCGGGAAGTGGATTGCTCCTTCTTCAGATCCATCGAACGTCTCGATTCTCGGGGCTGATCCCGGAGAGAAGACAGAGATTCTGGGCAGCTCATCTATTTTGGATTCTAGTTCGTGGAGGGAGTTTTGGAATTGTGTTTCCAAATCGTCGTAGGTGGCGCCATTTCCGCGTCTGAGCTCGTTGATTCCGCTCCTAGCATGGGTGAGGACGTCGGTTAGGGCTGCTGATGTCCTGTCTCTCAGTTGGCCTACGTCTCCAATCGTGGCGGGATCGTTGATGACTCGGCCGGCTAGGCATCTGTCGAGGGACTCCATTGTTTCCAAGGCTGGCTCCATCAGCGGCGGGGCAGGCTCTGTGACCATGATTGGGAGCCACGAGGAAGGTAGGGTGTAGCTGTGTTCCGAGTTCGGGGTTCGGAGCTTCAGAGGCGAAACCAGGTGGGTGATGTTCAACTCCTCGGGGGACTGCGCGGACGAGTTGAGTTGGGGGCTTGCTACTCCACTTCCGATGCTAAGCTGACCAGCGACAGGGGGAGTTTGAACCTGGGAGGACTCGCCTCTAGCATTGACGGCTGCACGGCCTTCTTCACTGCTTTGCATTCTATTAACCTGGGAGGACTCGCCTCCAGAATTACGCCAGGACCGAAGGTTGTAAGGATTCACCGGCGGGGGAACAGACTTCGGACGTGAGGGACGCTCGGACTTCATCGCTTAGGCTTGGTAGATTTGACTCCACTGAAAAAATCGACGATATTAGAATGAACAGAGTTGGGGCAAGAGGTTCTTTGGGAGGAATCAAGTCAAGAAGGGCGAGAGGGAAGGGCAGGTCCGGCTAGACAGGGCGAAAGAAACGCGGGAGCCCTGTCGACCTGAGACAGCGAGGGAGGAAAACGAGAGAGGGCAAAAGGTCACCCTGTGGCTAGGCTGTGCCGTGTCGAAATGCCGTCCGACCTGCCATATGAGTTATGGCCTTTACTCACTAAAGTTTAAAGAGGATGCGTAATCGTGTCCCTCCTACTTAATATTATTAATTTTCTAGGATTTAGGCCTGTCCTGTGTCTATTTTAGGTTTTTTTGACTCACCTGTATTCGACGGAAATCCATTAGGCCTTCGGATCAGCTGATCGGATTCATGTCTTGTCGAGTCACGGCGCGGGGTTGATGCTATTTTCGTTGAGCTGAGTCGATTTTCCTTCCGGGCGTGATTTCATCGGTGATCCCAAAGTTTCGCCATTGCGCGGCAAAATGAGATGGCGCAGGCAAATTCGAATGTCGCGATATCGTCATGACGGTTGTTTATCGCGAGAAGATTTATCGGCTTCTACTAGTTGGCTACGAAAGCCCAGCTGTTGCTTGTAACTCTAGACGTATTGGGTAGAGATAAGGAGGATTGGGCCTGGGTGTACTCGACACTATTCTTGCTGCGAAATCTTTCTTCTGTGCCCGAGAGGGGCTCGTCGGCCGTATGGAGGCTTCTGGCGGCTGCAGGGTGGAGCCGGGGCTGGTTACTCTGTCTGGGAAACGTTTCTTATAACTTGGGTGTACTCGACACTCTTTTGTTCTGCCTTCTCTGGGGCGGAGGAAGTTCCTCTGGCTTGTTCGAAGGGCTAGCGGGTGGCTTGTTGTTCGGTCTTGATGTATCCGGCTTGGTTTCTTCCTAGGGTAAATGTTATTTTTGACGTCTTGATGTGTTGTTCCCACCGAAGGGAGGCTTGGCAGTTCCTATTATACGGCTGCCGACTGCTCTTCTCGTGAAGAGGCTCACCAGCTCCTGTCGCAAGGAAGCTGTCTGCTCTGTTCATACAGAGGCTATGCCGCTCCTAAAGTAAGGGTGGCTTGACACTCCCGGCTGTGGGGAGAATTCGGGGGACCTTGGGTCCCAGCGCGCTAATTACATTTATTTTAGGAGGTACGGTCTTCTTGGAGACCTTTGGTATCAATCTCGACCGATTGACTACCCACCTGCAGGGTTTCTTCTTTTATTTTGCTATAGCTCTGGGCAGACTCGCTGCTGTTGTCGACAACACTAAAATAAACGAGGACGACCCGGGATCTGTCTACACGGGTTTACAGGAACGGATTGGACGCGGACGGGGACATTGAACAGAACAATTTCAATAACGGGAGACAAGATAGGGGGGCCGACCCTATCTTCACAATTCGGCTAGCCATAAAAGGGGCTCAGGCGCCTGAGATCAGTTTTACACGGGCCAACATTGACCTGAAAGCATGCAAATTACCTACCTGTATTGTAGAGGTGTGGAGAAGGGGTCCGCCTATTGCTGCTACCAGTAAAGATTTAAGATTTGGGCTATGTGGACTATGGTGGACGGGGTAGATAGTAATAAGACTAGTTGATAGATTAACTACAATTTATTATGAATATCTACAGAGATCATTAGACGACCAGAGTCGGTAGATCCACGGATCCCCTCTCTCGATGGCTGGGCGGGCTCAAGCTTGATACCTGAAAGTTGATTCATTATTCTGAGTCACTCGGAGATTGGGAAACCGGGAATGGTTTCCCCATAACCTTTACAATGCCAATAGGAGAACTGGAAGCTCTGTTTTTCTTGAAGGGATTTAAAACTCAACGTCGACTTTTTTGACACACTTTTGGTCTAAAACATGAAAAATTACATGCTTTTCTCTATTTTCATTGTAGCTCTTTTGCTCTCGTATTTGTTTTCAGGCTTCTTATATCATGAAGGCGACAGGAAGCAGTGGACATGGATCGTCGACTACAAAGTGAAGGGACGGTGCGCCACACATGATACTGGAATGGTCAGTCATTTTTAGACCGTTCTAATGTGTTTCATTGTTAGAAATGAGCCCAAATTTGACTACATGGATTGACAATTATGAGACTTGTAATTAATGTGTGTAAATCCTGGTTGGATTATTACTGGAAATTAGAAAAAGAAGCGATAGGAATGGACATGGTCAAGGCTGTTAGTTATTTTCTTCTTGTTATGTGATCCTTGATTTCAGTGGCATTTTTATAGGGCTCAAAAAGACGTTTAAACTCTGCGCTATCTAATTAACTATTGTATAAGCCTAAAATTACTGGATACAATTAAAAGAAAATGAGATCCGTCGATGTGGACATGTCGTTTCAAGGTTTGTTGACAATTTTTCACTCGTTGTGCGCCACAATTAGACAGATAAATGCTACTGGTTTGTTTTATCTGCTCTGGAAAATCTTTCCGAGGAAGGTAAAACGGATCGGTGGCAGTTCCGCGTAGTACACATGGTCCCGCGAATTTTTTTTTCTGAAACGGGATAATTTTCAGGAATCAGGCAGCTCCTGCGTAGGCTGTGTGGTCCACCGATGTCGTCTGTCACTTCCTTGCAAGCTCGTCTCGTTTTCTCTTTCCCCGCCAGAGTCCTGCTGACGCATCTGTGTTCATCTGCCAATCCTTCTATCAATCCTACATGCGTCGCATAGAGGATTTCACCTGCAAATGACTCTTTTCTGAATAATAAAATTCGCGGGACCGTGTGTACTACGCGGAACTGCCACCGATCCGTTTTACCTTCCTCGGAAAGATTTTCCAGAGCAGATAAAACAAACCAGTAGCATTTCCGCGCAGATGGCTCCTCGCAGCCGTAAGAAATCAACTGCCCACCGCCAGGACGGCGAGAAGCTGACTACTTACGACTTCGGACTAAAAAATTACAACAAACCTCAATTCAAAATAAAAATGTCCATTTTCCTGATAACCTTCCTCATTATTTCCATTCCGATTACTTTTAGATTTCCTGTGCATCGATAGGGAACGGCAAATAAGGATCCAAAAAGATGACGACGACTAGAACTGAAAATAGAGGAATTAATTCAAGGAAACAGAACGTTTTGATATGAGGGAACGGAACCGTATGGCTGCTTGGTTGTCTAACGTTGAAAAGAACCGACCTTGAAACGGGAGTCAAAGGGTACTTTCTTTTATTTTTATATAATTTCCAAGTCCCATTATAACCATCGTCAAAAATTAATTATCCTTTCTTTCACATCAGTTCAATTCCATTTAAAACTCATCAATTTTGAGCTAATTAAATTCTTGGCCGCTGAAATCAAGGATCACATTACAAAAAGGAAAAGAAGTAGGAGACTGACAGTTTCGGGTCCACGCCTTATTGTCACTCCATTTTCTTATTATTTCCACTAAAAGTTCCAATTCTACATTAGTTATGTCGCCAATTCAGTCTTCATTTCTAAAATTTTCACCAAGTTAGACCGGGTTAGAAATGACTGACCATTCCTATATTTTGTGTGGCGCTCCGTCGTTTTCACAGCACCCAGTCGATGTTTCCTGAAAATAAACACGAGAGCAAGAGAGCTACAATGAAAATAGAGAAAAGCATGTAATTTTTCATGTTTTAGACCAAAAGTGTGTCAAAAACGTCAAGTTTTAGATCCCATCAAGGAAATCAGAGCTTCCAGTTCTCCTATTGGCATCGGGGTCCATCTGTGCTATTCAAAAGGCCGCTGCGTACACACTGTACATGGAAGTACGTGAGACTGGGACACAGAGGATACCTGCCGACAGCCGGAGAACCGGGCCAGGACACCTCGTAAACGAGGGTCACCGAGAAGCGCGAGCCTGCCGCTCGGTGAGTCCCATTGGCCGTCTTACTTTCCCCCCGGGGATTATTTTAGATTCAAAAGAAATACCCGTCAATCAGGTAAAAATGATCAAATTTGGGTAAAAATTAAAAGTAAAAATGACGTGACCTGATAATTGGAGAACTGACGACCGCCGCCGGCCAAAGACGAGAGAAGACTGACTGACGAGAAGCGATGTCGACTTGACCAAAAGTTGACGAGTTGACGCGTCAATTTTTGTCAACCGCGGAACAAATTTTGATCGAAATTGACATCGCTTTTCTTTCGGGAAAAGTGGATGAACTTTTGATTTGGGAAGAGAATTCGATGAAAGTCTTCGATTTCTTCCGAGATCTTGCGGGTACAGGCTGTCGTCAGCCGGAGTTTGACAAAGACCACTGGCTAGCTACAGGATTTCTAAGCAAAAATAAAGCTGATCATGCGAAAAACAGAAGAAGGGGACGGGCAGTGCTTTTGACTGAAAATTTGCAATCGACGTTCTGGGCAAAGAGGAAGCTCATTGGAACAACTCCTCCGTGCGAATGCGAAATAATGTTTCGCCGACTTATGTCTTTCTAGTTCTACAGTTCCTTGCCGAGGTACTCAATCACAAGTAATCTTCTTGTCCGATCTCTTCTCCTCTCTTTCCATTCTTGTATATCTAAAACCAGCTCGTCTTGCAAGGCTCCTCTTCTCCAGATGTTCTCTGTTTATTTCTTCCCTTTGCCCTTATGACTAATCGTCGTTTTTGAAAAGCTTCCGTGTTTGTCAGGTCAGAAATGGTTCGCCCACCTCTTCCGGTCTTATCTCGGCTCCCAAAAGGGGAAATCAGCTGCTGGGAGAATAGTACTAATTTCGAGCTTTCTTCTTATCTTTCCTACTGCCGCCTGATACGAGTCTTTGTTGTTCTTTGACAATTTTTGAACTGTTAGATTTTGTCTCCGTAGAGCCATTATTCACTTTCCAACCATGGAAAACATGGAGAAAAAGGTCAAACGAAGACGAAAACTGTATCCTTTTGTACCATAAAACTGCCCTTTTCTTTTCATGCTATTGTCCAGGAACACCGACGGCGTCGAACAATAATCCGTCTTATTTTGCTCTTCATTCTTGTGACCATGTTTTCTCGTATTCTTCGACCTTTTCGGCTCTTCCCATTGTGTCCAATTTTTATTCTTTTAGGGCAAATGAAACGGGAAACATGGAATATTATCCAAATGGGACTCGGCTTTTGCTTTGTATTTTCTGCAGTAAATTCACAGGTGATCTTCTACTTTTTTTACAAAATTTTACCCAAAAAATTAGGTGGGGTTGAGTTTCCGGCGGACATTTTGACTCAAAAATATGGAAAAAACACCTCCAGCAGATGGGAGTTTTCAATCTTTCCAATTTCAGGCTTTCATAGTCGAGCCGGTAATCTCCTCCTACCACAATTATGACCCCACAATGCCTGCTAATTTCGGCTATACTCTGTCAGTTTTCTTTATTTTCCCCGTACTCTTACAGTCAGAATGGCCATTACCTTCACTTCCCTAATGATTGGTAATTTTCTGGCTCCTCCTTTTATTAAAGTTGTCGGATCCAAGTGGTGTATTGCTTTGTCCAGTTTATGTAAGCTTCTCTCAGTAATTCCTAGCTTTTTACAGATTTTCCAATAGCTTTAATAGGCTTCGAAATTATGAATATTTATTATTTTATATCTACCGCGATTATCGGCGGGATAATCTCTGGAGGTAGTTTGTTTAAATTGAAGTAATTGTCAAAATTCCAGCGATGTGGGGAGCTATGGGCGAGTATATCGCCCTAAATTCAAAGGAAGGTGAAGTGGAGAAAAATACCGGCCTGGCCTGGCTGATTTATATGTCCAGGTGAGGTCCCGCTTTAAGATTTTAAAGGAAATTTCAGTTACATTCTTGGAGGCATTTTTCTCCTGATAATTTTTACAATTAACCCACAAAATAATTACACGCTGAAATTAATTAGGGAAATTTTTGGGATTTTGACAATTATCGCCGTCGTCGGTAGGCTACTGAGTAGTCGACGAGCCGCCGTTTCAGGTTGTGTAATCTTCTTCCTCCTGCAGTCAAAATACGTCGACGAGCCAGAAAAGAAACCTCGGGCGGATACAACGTTGTCAATTGTCAGCAGCGTCTGGGAGGAGACAATTTCCACTGGGCGACATCTCTTTTCCCGAGATTTCTTCTTCCTCATTCCAATTTCAATCTTTTCTGGATTAGAACTCGGCTTTTTTGCTGTCACCTACCCCACAGCTCTTCAATTCACGGATAATTTTAAATTAAATAATCAAGTCCTAGTTGGTTGGGTGTCCGTCGCCTTGGGATTCGGGGAAATTGCCGGTAAGACAGGACATCCACTCTAATATCAAAGATTTCAGCTGGAGGGCCTCTTTTCTTCCTAGGAAAGGGGAAATTCTCTTTTAAATTTTATATAATTCTTAGCTGTATTGTGGAACTTTTAGCCTACATTCTGGTAATAATTTCAGTACCAAGTGACGCGGTTTTTGGTCACACGAATGATGTCAGTTTTCTTCAGCCAAGGTAAAAAGTCGACCACAGGAGGACATTCATTTTAGCGCTGTTTTGGCTCTGATTGCCGCTTTCTTGATGGGAGTAGCCGATTCAATTATCAATATAATGACATTAGGATACATTTGCCAGTATTATGAGAGCCAGCAACTGGCGACAATTGCTTACTCTTTGCGGAATACCCTGCAGGTAGGCGGGAAACTTTTAAAAAATTCCTTTTTAGGCTATTTCAATAGCTGGAATCCTCTTCCTGAGTTCCTATGTCTCCCTTTCTTGGCAACTTGGTTTTATCTCAATATTTTCCGTCCTCTCCGCCATCACCTTCGCCATTTCCGAAATCCAATGGAATCGAAATCTTCCCTCCAAAATCGAGAAGCATAATCCCATCATTCCACCGGTCCAAAGTGTCATATAAACGTTTGAAATTTCCCGGCTAAATATCCGTTGTAAATAACCATAGATTTAGGAATTTCTTTTTAGCCGACCGGTCGAGCGAAGAGGAGGAGGAGGGCTGCGGGGCGACGGCTATTCGACGGATCGCTGCGTGAGGTGGCGCTCATAGCTTGTTCTCCATGGCTGTTGATCCCACTTTTCTTTGCAATTTGTTGACGGGAATCCTTTAGATCCTAGTCAATCATCCGAGCCGGTTCGGATCCAACTTTTGACTCCATGACATAATGTAAATATTGCCGACAGGGGTTGGCAGCCGGATCTCGCTGTCTTGACCGAGGAGACAGTTCATGGCCAGTCCTATGGCAGCTCCGGGTTGTTCCCTTTCTTTTTTTTCTCACCACATTACGATCACCCAGCGTTTAAGGGATAAGTCCGAATTGTATTGACACTCTTGACACCATTTGAGTGCTCTCAAGGGACGATGTCGAACAAATGCGAAAATACTACTGAAACGGCTTCAAAACCTTCTGTTTTCTGGCCTTTTCGGGAGTTTTCTTCTGAATTTCCGTCGTGTTGGGTCCCCCTGTCGAGATTTCCTCTGGCCAGCTTCCCATCCTCCCAAAAGTTGAGACATGTTCCCTAGTAATTCCCTTTCTCCCATTTTTTTTCTCTCAACAACCGGAAATGTCTTCTCGTGTTATTTATATTTTACCCAATGTGCCCTTGTCGTGTCGGTGTCTAATTGCCCCCGCAGGTAATCTCCCTCCTCCTCGGCCTTGCTTCCCACTTCTCTCTCCTTCTCTAACTATGTTACATGTCTTCCGCTTCCTTAAAAGAAAGTTACAGAACCAGATCCACCGCTTTTCCATTTCCTGCCAATGGTTTCCCGTTCCGAACTCATCAATCGAATGCTTAGTGAACAAATTGATGATCCGCCATACTTTAAGAATAATAGGATGTGGACCAGTTTAGCCGATTTTGTAAAGGTTAGTATGGGGGTAAAATGGCAAAAAAGGACGCCCAGCTAATGGGACGACACGCTGCGATGTTCCACTTCTTCTTTTTTTGTGAACCGGGGATAGACATAGTCTATGCGCCTCATTAGTATGTTAACTGCGACGCCAACCTTGGAAAAAGGCAAGAGGAAACCATACTTTGTCGAAGGAGATCGGGGTCAAGCTCCCCTGTTGGGGAATAATTTATTTATAGCTTTTACGACAAATCAGAATGTGATCGGATAGGAAGGGGAGGAATCACAGGTCGTAGCACTGGTTTCTTCATGGAAAATAGGGAAATTTCTACCAAATTGGACTTTTTTTAGCCTAGGCAAACTATAAATCAACTTGACTGCGAATACAGGAAAGATTTCCCCTCATTTATGCCAAAAATAGCCCAATTTCCGGCTTCAAATCCCCCAGAGAGGGTGACCAGATAGCTCAAGGTTCCTTCCTATTCCTTCCTTATTTTGGATTCCAACTTGGGTTCAAAATAAAAATGGGCCGGTCCTAACACACGAAATAGAGAAAGTTGATCTCCCTGGTTAGAAAAGAATTGCAGCAGCTGGTGTTTTTCGTTTTTTTTGTAATAAAATTGGATTCCAGGATAATGTTCAAGAAGTCGATGAAAAGATTCAAATAATTGACAACTGCATCTGGGGAAAACTCATCGTCATGGAGAAAAATACTCGAATAGCTAAGGTACCACCTATTTTCCTCTCTCCTTGTAATTTCCTGTTTCTCTCCAGGCTTACCTCCGGAGTCCCTCAATTGCCATCGACGGTTCTACTTTTGAATTTGATGGTGGTCGACTGGGACTTGGAGCATTCTCCTACCTCGCAGCTAATCGAAATAGCCATAATTTACTCTCCAAAATTGGAAAAGGCATTGACATCTATGTCGATTTCTTGGGAAATGTCAGTTTGAGCAATAGAACTGGGAGGAAAATTTACGTCGAAGCGCAGGATACCAAATATGACATCGGAATTTATAAAGAGAAGGTGGAAATTCAGTAAATAGACCTCTAATTTGATGTTTTAGATCTTCGACTTAAGAAAATTTAAGCAAACAGTGAATAAAAGCAATTTGAGCGATAAAGAGATGCAGAAAATTAAAGAAGGAGCCATTATTTGGATACAGGTGAGCTTTTTTCTCCCTTGCTCGTTGTGAGACCCCTGAAGTATTAAAAAAGTCCCCTAAATAATGTTACAGTTCGCAAAAGGAAATACTCCCCTGGAATCTCCCCTGTGGCTCTGCCTGATCCATGTAATCGCCGTCGAGATGGTTTGTCTCCTCTCGCCCCAGCCATCTTCTTCCTCCGCTGCTTCTTCAGTAAGTCTGGGGAGGGCAATTTGACAGCCGCGCCATTTGTAGTCGTTTTTGTCTGGGGGATTCGAAAACAGGCACAGGCATAAAGGGCGGGTACTTGAAGGGGCTAGTTTTTGACTGGAGGGGTCAATTGTTGCAGGCGTCATCATCGTCGCCCAAGGAACACCCGTCTCCACCAAGATGGACGGCTCCCAGAAAGAAATTGTCAGAAAATTTTTACGAGCAATGCACTAGGGATGATAATAATAGCGTCCGGGATCGGGAAGAGGCATTGTACTCGATGCCAGAAGCCACAGCACCGGTGGTGACGAAGAGAACGGCGTCGAAGGAGAAAGTCAACTCATCACGGTCGACGCCGTCGACTTGTCCGACTCAGTCAACTGAAGTCACTCGACTTTCTCGCTTCACTCAACATGAGCACTCTGCCCAGAAAAGGTTAATTTTCCCTTTAAATCGTAGAAATATTTTCAGAGGAGGAGTAAGAAAGCGACTGGAAAAATCTCTTGGTCCTCCTATGGAAAAGTCAAACTCGACGGTAATTTCTAGAAAAGGAAGAGATTTTCTCGATTTTTCAGAGTAATTTGGGGAATCTCTCATCGTCGATCATCGACTTGAGGACTCTCGCCAATATGAGACGACCAGTCTATTTTCAAAAGCCCGTGACTAATCGAAGCGGAAAACATATCGTACTTTAGCCCGAAGAAAGAGGCTATTTTCGGGTTATGAAAATATCAAATACACAAAAATACACAACAATAAATATTTATCGGCTCAATTCGTATATGAAAATAAGAGAAAATGGGAAAATTTCTCTGTGGAACAGATATTTTTAGTGGGACGAGGGTCGACTCGACCCAGTTGTTTACTATTTGCACTCGCTTCCAAGCAAGTGGAAGAGTGGCGGCGTCATAGCTTCTGGCTGATAAAGGACCATGTTTTCAAGCTCATTTTTCATGTATTTGTTGATTTTCTCGTTTGAAATTCATCTTTTTCCCGTCAATGTTTATAAAAATCGTCAGCTTTGTTGTCTTCCTTGTGAAATACGCCTTCCATACTAATTTTTCCTTTAAATGGCCTGTCCTTCTGTTTTTCTCATACAGAAGCTTTTCAAATGTGGAAATATAAAAATAATACGCTAAAATAGAGCAGAATTCGATGTTTCAGCTGTTTTTAGCAGAAACCCTCAACTTTTCTTTATTTCAGTCGACTTCCAGCCATTTTTTCCGAATTATCGCAATTTTATAGACGAAACTACACAAAATTATGTCAAATTTTGTCTTTTCAAGGCCTATTAGCGTTTTCTTATAAAAACGCCATTAAACTGATAGCTTCATTCTGATGGCAAGGTCAACGACGCGGGGGTTAACAACAGCGGCGGGCAATTGTCGCCAAAAACTATTAGTTTCTTTGCGCTTTGTTAGTTTGTTTCGCCTTTCCCTTTTTTTTGTTTTGTTAAACTAGTCCACGATGAGTCACGCGGCGTCATTTCGACCAGTCTATTGCTCTGGCTCACTGCTGGGAGACAACGCCGGATCAGATGGCTGAGTTGAGTCAGAAAATTGCTTTCGATCCGTTAGAAATAGGTCAATAAACATTTCCCACTTCAAAAATCGTCAACATTTCCTAATTGAACCCAAACACGAGGTATTTTCCTCTCCCTGTTCGGGGGCCGTTGTTTGCTTGCTTTCCGCACCCGAAACTATTCCCTCCTTCAAATATTTCGCCTGTTTCACAAGTGGAATGTTTAAAACGCCTAGAAAATTGTTGTTGACATTAAAAATTATAAAAACAGCTGGAAATGGTGACAGCCATGGATCAAATGACTCCTATTTCTCCTTCCTGGCCATCTGGCTACTCGAACTGGTAAAATCAATATTGGTTGTCTATTCTCAATTTTCCCTTTTAAACCTAATTTAAACCCAAAGCCAGTCGATAACATGGCAATTTCATAACTAAATTGACCACATGAAGCAATAAACAAACAGAAAAACAACCGCCGTCTAGCCATTTCTTGGCTTCTTCTTATTTTGCTCAAAAATCCTCGTCTTCATCCAATATTTCCCTTTACTTTTCCCTTCTCTTTTCAGATGTCGTAGCCCTTCCAAAATGCAGTGGTGTTGTTTCCTTTTCTGGTTCATTTACCGCTTGGTTTTAGCCTGCCTGGCCCACTTCAATTGGTAATTTTATCAATTTTTCCTAGATTTTTGGTTTCTTCCAGGGTTTTGGCATTTTTCTATGCGAATTGTGCCTATTTTTGGATGTGGAAAAGTTATGATCTCTTATGGTTTTGGATGCACTTGGTGCTCTGCACGTGTTTTCCCCAACTTCGACGGGAAAATTATCTCCTCGTCTGGTGTAATCTTCTCTACAAAAGATGCACACAATATCCTCATCTGACTTTCAAGGTAGGGAATTTTTTTAATTATAAATTATGACAAATTCCAGCAATTGTATCTGGCTCTTTATGGAGGAAAGGGTACCAAAGCGGAGAGAGCTCTTCAGAGGATGGATACCATTGAACATAGGGAAAGAGAAAGTCGACGGTTGAGGAAATGTAAGATTTTTCTGTTATTTTTACATTTTTGGGTCCTGGAGCAAATAAAATTGAGCAGAAAAACGAGATATCCAAAAAATGTCGCTAAACAGAGCGCCAACTACGCGCCTAAAAATACGTCAGTGGAAGTTCGCGGGTAGGGTAGTATTTTGGAGCAAAGTTTAAAAGTCCTGACAGCCGTATTTATCAAGTAAAATCTCCCCTTTTCCAGTATCCGGCGGCTCCACCTCGAGCGATGAAGAAGATTCTGACGAGACTCAAATCACTCCGACTTCTTCCAGTCGAATGAATGGGTATTTTTCCTTTATTTGCTTTATTTTTTCCACTTTTCTAGAATGTCCCCGTCAATGAATAAAGTCATCGAAGAAGAGGAAGAAGAATGTCGAAAATATGTCTACGTCGGTGAGGCGGTCGACTCCAACGCCGATTTGGAAGCCCGTAAGTTTTATCCGCTCGCAAAAGATGAAATTCTTCAGAAGCGACAGGAAGTTCCATTCCCATTCCTCCTCCAAGAAAAGGAAGAATTTCTCCAGCTCCGCCTATTCCTGAAGCGGAAGCTGTCGATCAACCGGCCGATTTGCCAGGGCCTTCAGTTCCTCAGGTGACATTCAACGTCGACGACACTCCGGGAGAAGCTGACGCAGATGGTAGGCTTTTTCTGGATTTATAGCTGTTTTTGATTTCAGAAGGAAGTGGAAATGAATCGGATACAAATAGTACAAGCAAATGGATACAAAAAGTGCCCAATATTATTCGAAACAAGTGAGTATCTCTCATTTTTTTTGTCTCTGCACCCGAAAATTCTCGGAAGTCGAAATTTTCGAGCAAGAAAAATGAGTTCTTTTAGTGAAGAAAATATATCCTCCCGCAATGGGAGGCTTCCAAAATTTTATGACCAGCGCTGGTTTCCCAGAGCGATCAGTATTTATACGAACCTCAAACACGTTTGAACCGTATACGGTTATCAATATTCCGAAGCGTCTTGAGGTCGTTGCACATTGCTGCCGAGAATTTACAGGTGCGGGAGCGCGCTTTTTGGTCTCAAAATTTTTCCCTCGAACTTCGACTGCCCCTTTCAGATTCCGTAAAAGTAACACTTCCGCGGTTTCCCAAACGAGCACACAAGTTTCCCTGGATAATGGCAACGGGGATACAAATAGTTTACTGATGAAAATTCGAAAAGCCATTCCAAATCCGTTGAAATCTTTCAATCGAAGTGCCAGTCAAGATGACGCCAATCCCAATGGTAATTTTCCTATTTGAATATTTTTATTTTTAAAGAATTGGACATTCTACGACCAAATTATACGAATACTTACGATATCAAGGATCCAAAGGAGCGGCAGAAGCGGGAAAGACGGGATAAAAGGGCGTTGACTACGAGGGTCAGAAAGAGATTGAGGGAAGAATTGAGAGAGGCGGCAAGGATCGAGAGACAGTAGGCCGTTTAAAAATGGTGGAAACAGCGCTTTTTTAGGAGAAGATTAGTGACAGATTCCATTGAGCTTCTTCTTCAGTTGCTTCGAATGATGGCCTCATTTGCCATTTTGATCGGAAACATTCGAAAGACGTTCATTCCCGCTCAATTCAAATATCTTCGACCGGGACAACACGCCTATGACAATTATGAACTTCTCCTTTTATTCAGGTAGAAAAATCCCGATTTAATTAAGTTTTTAAATTCAGAGTTACGTGTTTTATTGACGTGGCAATGTTTTGGATGAATGTTATGTGGGTTTGGTGCCTTCAATGGCATTTGTGCTGTCGATTAGGATTTATGAGATTTTGGGGATGGGCCATTCTGCTGGCTGTGGTGAGTTTTCTTTTGATTTTTATTTGTTCCCGCTTAAAAGACGAGTCAGATAAGGATTTTGCCCAAAAAAATAAGGAAAAAGCGGGTTTTAACAGCAAAAATGAAAAGAAAAAGACCGACAAATAAAAGCAAAAAAGGATTGCCCCAAACCAGGATCGAACTGGTGACCTTTAGATCTTCAGTCTAACGCTCTCCCAACTGAGCTATTGAGGCATGTTTAGCTGGGCGCAGACAATCCACCACCTCCCCCGCCTCTCTCCCCCCTTGCAATGGGCTGCCTTCTCTCATTTATTTGATTTCAGGTGGCTACGGTGACAATGTTAATGCCAATGAGTTATGCCATGAATCAAATGGACCTCAGTTGGTGCCATTTCTTGCCAAATTCGACTCTCGAACGATACCAGCCAAACTGGTAGTCCAGTTCCCCTCTTCGCTAGCCTTTCTACGTGTAGATAACGTGTGTGCATAATACAAAAAAAAAGCAAAATATCTCAAAAAATTGCATTTTCTTTAATAAAATTAACAAAATTTAGCACAACATTTGTTAGGATCCACTCGATTTTTAACGTATTTGATGATTTCTGGCAATTCGCTGTGGATAATACTCTCACAGAGCTCCATTTTCTGCTGATCGGTGTGGAAAATTCGATAGCAGACTTTATCCAAAACTTGTTCTTCTTTTGGCTAAAAACGATTCGAGTTCCCTGACCCCGAGAACTTACGACATGGTCGAGGATCATCATTCGCGTGAACTGGACGACGTCTTTGCAAACGGGGCAAGCGCAGCCAAGACCGTCGGAGACTCGTTGACAATCCGGCTTCAATATTTTACCTTTCAGGGATTCTTTGCTTTTGAAGGAAGAGGAACTGTCGATTGTGTAGGAGATAGCAGAGCTGGCTGAAAAAAGGGGGAAATTTGGAGAAATTAGGCAAAATTCCTGGGAAAACTCGATTAAATGGGTTTTTTCCTCATTTTGGATTGGATTTTGTTCCCTTCGTCTCCCAAGATGAAAATTACCGTCCTGCTAGACTCCGAGAGGAAATCTACCCTTTTCACTTCAGAAAATGTCTCAAACTGTAAAAATCCTTAATATTTTCAAAAAAAAAAACACAGATTATTTTGACTAAAAACCCCCCAAAATAACGGTAGATTCAAAATTATTGCTGAAATTAGAGGAAAATAGCCCGCTGTAGCTGATAAAAATAAACTACGAGTCGGAAAATACGTGAAAAATTAGAAAAAAAAGGCTTTTCTCACCAAGGAACAGCAGGAAAAGTATCGCTCGAGGCATTGCAGGGAGAAGAAGAAGAGTGCGTATCCGCAGCAGCGGGGGCGATTGACCCATATCCCCCTCGGGTTGAAAACATCAATCTCATTTATTTGGAAAACACTACAATATAGTCGAGACGACAGTAACCGTCTCAATTGCCACTTTTTTACAATTAACTGACGAATATCGATAGACATTTGACTCGACGAAGAAAGTATGAGAGCCACGTTGGAGGAGCATTCGATAGAAAGGAGTTTTATAGGCTCCCAACGCGAAAACTGGAAATGATTCCGGATTAATATGATTAGAGTATGGAAATTACCTTCGTAATGCATTTTCCGAATGAGTTGAGTATCGTCGACATGGATCAACTGATAAAAGGAGACATTTTTCAGGGTCGACTGAGTCGAGTAGGGGTCGCCCAAGGTCTGAAACGGTTCCTTCTTGGGAAAGCATCAAATTCTACCTGTTCTGCTCTGTCATCAGCACTGCAAATTTTAAAATCGAGATTAAGAGTCAAGACAAAGGAGGCATTTTGAATGGAAACCGTCGACAGGACCAGAGAGGGCAAAGGGACACAATGACAGAGTTTGTTCCCCTGTCGAGAGGACATCTCCAGACGGATTACCTGGGGAGTACACAATCTAGAAATCACCTCACTTTATAACCAGGACAAGATCTAGCCGAGTCTTTTGTGGCTCTTTTAGTCAACGATGATCTTATCCTCAAATTGACATATTCTGTCTGGCTTGAATTGTGCTGAAACATCTGGAAATATCCGTTTTTCTCATAAAAGTAATGGTGACATTTTGAAATCGTTGAAAATCGTCGAGATGAATATAGTCGACGACATTGTGCCCCATCATTTCGACTTGTGACAATCCCAAATAAATGCTGATTGTCTCCGACACGTAGACAATGTCCCCGGCCATGTTGAGGATCAGAAAAAAGCTATCCAACAACTGAAAAGTTTCTTTAAATGGAAAAAGAAGTCTACCTCCAATTGATGACTATTCCAATATCTGTCGACTTGTCTTTCCTCCGTTGACGTTTTTAAAAATTCCAAATTTTTATGCAATTTTATATAAGACACAGAGAGTCGAACCATTGTTGTCTACAATCCAAAATATTAGTAAGGTGCAGTAATTAAAAAAAACCCACCTTATCAATATGTTGTCCGGAAATAGCCCTAGCTAGTGGCAATTCCCTCGACAACAGGGCGAATTCTTCATTCTCCAGCTGTCGACGCTGTTGTGCCAATGTCTTTGCGGCACATGGTTCTGTAGAATAGCGATGAGTTTTGTCGACGGAATAAGAAATACCGGAGACGGGTGGCGGATAGAAGGGGGCTGACATCTGGACTACGGTAAGATGAGCGGAAAGACGAGCGGAGATAATTGGAGGAGAGAGGTAATTTGATCAAGTCTCATGTTTGAGGGGAAGAAGAATGGAGAGCAGGATATTTGCAAGGATAATTGTCGACATCTGTTTTGGTCGAAGGGGGGAAAACTTCTTTTAGCGGCGAGATTTTCTCGATTTCTCGGTAAAACTGACGACAGTGGGCGAGATGGCGCACTCGACGCATTCAATTGGGAGAAAACCCCCTGTTACACTTTTTTATTAACAATATCCACAAGTTTTCGGGCATTGTTGCTTCATCACCGCCTTGTACGCCGGGTCATTGCACAGATACGCGACATTGGGACAATCCGATTTCCCTGTCTGTGGATTCACGAGATCTTGGCAAGGAGGGTCTGTGGTTGTCGGTGGGTCACAGAAGCCACAAGTTTTTGGACATTGCTAAATCTTTTTTTCTGCTGGCAGACTGTAACTTACTTGTTCCATGATCTTTTTGTAAGATGGATTGTTACACAAATAGGCAATGTTAGGGCAGTCGGATGTGCCAGTCTGGGGATTGATGGTATCCTGGCAGCCGGGACTAGTTGTCGGAATGGTGACAGGCGGAGAAGTCGTGGTAGATGGCGTCGTACTAGTCGTGGAAGGAGTAGTTGCGGTCGACGCTGTCGAAGTCGAAGCGGTGGTCGACGGAGTATTGGTCGTCGACCCGGGAATGGTGGTAGTTGTTGTAGAAGAAGTTGTACTGGTAGTGGTGGTTACAGTAGTGCTGGGAGTCGACGTTGTACTAGGCACAGTTGTCGTCTGCATCAGCGTCGAGGTATCTTCCGACGTCGTCGGCGGGACGACATCAGAAAACGGGCAACACAGCTGCGTATCGATGATGCAAATTTGTCCAACTGAACAAGATCCATCTCCTCCACATGCTGACATGTTCTATACTCAAAACTGCAAGAAAAACTCACCGTCGCCAGCGGCTCCTGGGACACATTCTTGACAAAAAACGGCGGAGACCAGGAGAAGATGAATGAGAATTCTCATGTTGTCAGGGAAGAAGGAACAATGGCCATTTTTCCGAGGTTTTAGGCAGAAAATACCTGCTGATAAAAGGCTGTCCGGGGTTCTTAATCCCAAACTGTTCTGATGGAGTCATGTGACAATTCTTATCGATTCAAGTTTTCCTGGAGACATGAAGATAACTGACAGGAAACTGGGGATAAATGAATTTATTGACAATATCCACAAGTTTTCGGGCATTGATCCTTCATCAAATCGCGATAGACGGCATTTTGACAGAGATAGGCGACATTGGGACAGTCGGACACGCCAGTTTGTGGATTCAACTTGTCTTTGCAGCCAGTTCCTCCAGTATTTGTTCCAGTTCCACAGAAGCCACAAGTTTTTGGACATTGCTAAAATCTCGTATTTTTGGCTAAAATTGTGCTTACATCTTCCATGACTTGTTTGTAGGCGGGATTGGTACACAGGTAGGCGACGTTAGGACAGTCGGATCTCCCCGTCTGGGGATTCAACTTGTCGACGCAGGTGCCAGCAGGAGGAGTTGTTGTCGTGGTAGTCGTCGTGGTAGTCGTCGTGGTCGGAGTGGTGAAGACATCAGCAAATGGACAACATACAAAGACGCCATCAGGAGTGTCAGTGATGCAAACTTGCCCGGCGGCGCAGGTGCCTCCAGTACCGCAAGCTGAATGGTTTTATTTATTGAATTGGAGGGAAACCTACGTCCTGCATCATCTCCAGGTTTGCATTGTTGCCCAAAAACAGCTGGGGCGAATAAAAGAACAAGAAGAAGTTTCATCATGAAGACAGGACAAACAATGACGGGGTCGAGAGATCTGCTCACGGTTTTGTGCAAAAAATGCCGACTGATAAAAGGCTTTGCGGGGTTTATAATCCTCCGGAAAAGGTTCTCGTAGCAGGGCACCAGCTCTTATCAGTTGAATTTTTGAAGATGAAACAAACGACACAGATTTGTACAGGGTAAAGTTCATTGAAAGACAAAAATATCAGCAGTATCCACAAGTTTCTGGACATTCTTCCTTCATCACTGCCATCCAAGCAGGATCTGTACAAAATTCTTGATGTGCTGGACATGTGTTATTTCCATTGCTGTCTAATTTATCGGCACAGGGCGGTTTGGTGGTCGAAATTCGACTTGGAGTACACCATCCGCATGTCAATGGACATTCCTGAAAGCAAATTGAATCAAAAAATACAAGAAAACCCACATCATGCATGGTAGCACTGTATTTTGTATTATTACAGAGGTGTTTCTTAAACGGACAATCGGATAGCCCCGTCAAGATGTTAATTCGATCTCGACAAGGAGCTGGAGAGGTAGGGTCGGCGACCATATCCGCCGGATGGCAACACAATTGCGATGTCACATCACAAACTGCCCCATCTTGTGGGCAAGCATTCTGTCGACAAGCTAAAAAAATTGTTTTTATTGAAGTGATCGTAACCTACGCCCCAATGACTTTGTCCCAGGACAAGTGTCGCCCCAGACGGCGGCCAGTAAAAGAAGACCAGAGAGGAGAGAATGCATAGGAATTGAAGACAAAGGAAGATCTCGGCTTATATCCTGGATTTATTTGATCAGGAGTACTTATGCTGTGCAGTTTTTGAAATTATGTAAATGAACCTAAACATAGAGCAGAGTGAACAAATAGCCCAGGGAAGAGCGGAGGGCGATGGCTTTTATTCATAAAACAGGGAGAAAATGTTTCGACATCGGCGTCGTTTCTGATTTGCTGACACATTCGTCTTCTTTTGCTTTCCAAAATGGCGATTAAACAAAAATCTTGTAAATTCTGGATAAAATGGCCCTATTCCATCGGATTTCTCCCTGCCATGCGGTCGACTTTCTTTCCCATCTTCATTTTCTGGCTTCTTCATCTACTTTTCAATCTGGCAGCCATCCAAGCAACAACAGTCGACAAAACCGAAAAAACGACAGAGAAAACACCGGACGACGACAACACCTCAAGTGGTATTTCGTTTTAATTCGAAATTCAATTTCCAGTGCTAAAATGGATTGGAGTTTGTGCCGGGATCATTGTCTTGATAACATTTGCAGTATTTCTCGTCGTTTTTTGTGTTTTGAAGAAGAGAAAAGATAAATTTTTAAAAGGAGAAAGCCCGGCGGAATTCAGTCTAAAAGATGAGTCTCAGGACAAGGACGAGCTGATGCACACGGAGAGAAATCAGTTGGAGGATGACTCCCCTCGTGGTGAAGCCACTGCCACCACCGCTGATAGAACTCCTGCTCAAGATGCTGCCACACCGATATAAATACGACATACAATATACAGAATAGACTAATAAATTCTCAAAAAAGTACACTTTTTACGTAAAGAGGAAGTACAATAAAACCGGTAACACTGATAAATGCAAGCGGGAAGGGATTACACTTCGTTTTGTTCTCGATTTCCCATGGTTATTTCCGTTTTGTCCATGATATTTAAATATTTGTCATCGATTACCAGGGGAATGAGGGTAAGTCTAACGGGAATCAAGAGGATGCAAACAATGGGAAAAGCCATTTGGACATAGGGATAGGGGAAGAAGCCGAAGACACAGAAAATCAGCAGCTGGATGAGTTGTAACCCAGTGAACATGTGGATTTTCTTCTTGGGGACATGTTTTGTGACTTCGTTTTGAGGGAAAGATTGCTGGAAATTCATAAATTGAGGTTGAAGACCTTTCTCAAAGAGTGGGGAAACTCGGTCGACAGCCGACGTCGAGAGGGCGGAGGGAGGCGGTCGACGAGGCAAACTTTCCTTTTTTAGATCTCACAAAGGCAATAAAAATTTCAAAAACCTGTGATTCCATGATTTTGAACCAAGACAATCCGCGAAATCGACAGCGCGTCGAGGAAACGGACATCGTCGATCTCCGTCGACCAATGAAGGCGAATGAGCAGGAAAAAAGACTTACCTCCTCAGTAAAAAGAAGCAGCACCCGATCAAAAAGACTATTCCCCGGAAGGGAAGTAACAGCCACGTAGAGAAACAGCCCATAGAGGACTGAAGTAGGAATCAGTTGAAGAGGATTAGGGATGAGGAAGAAGGCTGACAGAAGAATCAGTACATGAGAAATCAAAGCGGCTAATCGTGTCTCCCTCACGTTGGTTATTCTAAAAAATTACTGTAACACGAAAAAAATAAGACTTACACTTCAACTTGATGACCGTCGACTTTTTCTACTTCGATGTCCGCCAAAGCTCGACAATGCAAAGGCGAATGAGGGAGGGCGCCATGAACCCAGGGGAGACCCAAAATGGAAAGAACCATATTTAAGACGGCGACCACAAAGAGATCCAAATTCTGGGTTTGTCCTTTCTTTAACTTGTTCTCTGGGTTACTGCACAAGGCAGAGGTGACATTTTGATCGATGTAGAAGAGAAAAGAAAGGGAGAAGCCAAGCAGCAGGGAGAGGAAATAAGCTGACAAAGGAAGGGAGAAAATGGCGGCCATTTGAGTGACGGGGATCTCTTCTCTCATTTTAAAACTATCCTCTGAAATGGGAAAAGGGTAAAATAGAAGAAATTGCTTACTGGCGACACTGGAAAAGAGATAAGAACCAACGAAGGACATGATCAAAACAGCGGCGGGGAGAGCATAGTCAGCTATGAGATCTCGACCAGTTCTGGTGAAAAATGAGGTCTAGAAGGGAATTTTCGACGGGAAATTAAGGAGTTCTGACCTTGCGGATACTGTAGAAGAACATTCCGAGCCAAAGGGTGCCCAGCATCAAAAGAACAAAAAGAATCGCCGTGTCCCGATGGCAGGAATCCGATCCGAGGACAATTATCGTCGACGACGCGTTTTGCACCAGCGACGAGGAGTCACAAGTGTCGTAATTTTGAAGAAATGCTGAAGTTTTACCTCTTTCTAAAGGAAATTTATGATTTTACCCCGTCGGGCAGCTCGAATCCCCTCAGAAGTGAAGTCAATGGCGATAAAAAGTGAGAAAATCTCTTCCATCGATCTAAAAATATAACAATTTTTAAGAAAAAAAAGACAAAAAAGTTGTTATAGCCCGATGCGGGGCTCGAACCCGCGACAGCCAGATTAAGAGTCTGGTGCTCTACCGACTGAGCTAACCGGGCTGATGGCAGTCATTCTTTCCGGTTCTAAGTCGTTCTTTCGCTATGTTTCTATGGGTAAACCTGTTTCTGCTGTGTGACATGGCTGCCATTCAATGGGAAGAGAATTTTTACCTGGTAGAAAACTTCATCAAACTCCCGAGCTCTGTGACAGAATAAATTATCAAGAAAATACAGCAAAATATGCCGACGCAGGCATACATTGCGAAGAAATCATAGCCAAGTTCTTGACAAATGCTGTAGATTACTGGAATTTTGTTTATTTTATGCAAATTAATTGAAAATACGTTTGATGTAAAGGGCGAGAGGCGCCGTCGAGAGGAGAATAATCATCGGCTGGCCGCCAAACAGCGCGAAAACTATGCCACCTATTCCTTGGGCTATTATAACCTTCCTCACGTCTAAATCCCCGCTCTTCTATTGGCAATAAAGTTTCCTTACTCAATCCTCCGTTTGTATTGTCATCATTCAAAGCGCCAAAAGCCACGTCGGGAAGAAGACAGGCAAAATAGAGGAAGGCTATGGTCGACAGCAATTTTTGAATGGTTTGGGGTCCTCGGATCCCGTCTGTGAAATCGGACACATAGTAGCCGAGACGGAGAAGGAATTCATTCTTTAGACCTCGGAAAGGATACCAGGGATGGGGGCCGAACTGAAAATAGAGGAGATCTCAGGGTAGGGGATGAAGCTTACGAGATAGGGCTCCGACTGGGCAACGGATCGCTGTCGACAAAATTCGACGTAAGAAGTGTCAAAACTCGATTGTCTCTCGGAGTCACAACTGAAAAATAAAAATTTATAAGCTCTCCTTAGGTTTTCTTTTCGAGACCCAAATAGAGGAAAGCGGAGAAAAATCGGTCGACTAGTATGGGACTCTTCCGACAGAAATTTCTAGGCGTCGACGGAGTCTCCTCGACATCCACCGTAGACATTACTTCGATTAAATCTTCCGTCAGATAGATTCAGATTTGGGAGTTTAAAAATGTTTAAAATAGTCTCACCTAGCACTGTCCGAAGCTGCAAGCACCGGAATCTGAAGATGTCCTTGAGATGGTTCCTTATTTTCAGGAAATACCCTTGTCATTTTGTCAAACTAAAAAAGAAACGACAGTAAAAGGAAGAGAACTGCAATAGGAGGCAAGGGGTTAAAAGAGCGACAGCGGATGACTTTCCATAATACCGTTTTGTGGCCAGTAATCGCATGGTAATCAGGGCGGAAAAGGGAAGAGAACTCTGGTCTCGATGAGCCTCGACGTCGATGACGCCAGACGTGGAGGCTCATCGAGACCAGTTTTCTACCTTTGAAAAAGTTAACGCCATTTATCATCAGGGGCTGAAGATGGACTGGAACTGATATATTGGGTGGAATTCTGCCTACTTTGAAAGTTGCGCCGATGCTTTGACAAGAAATCGCCGACATCTGACAGGATTTCCAACAGGATGTCGAGCTCATTCAACTGCTGACAGCCATGCTGTCTTCTCTTTTCTACAACTTCTTTTCAACGTGTTTCTTCGGTCTGATCATTTTTCTCCTTTCCTACTACGTGGCCACTCTCGTCAGCGACTATCTCCGTCCACCAGGGAAGCCGACCGAGCCGACCGACGTAGTGACTCGCCCGAGACCGACTCCCTCTCCCCAGCAGCAGGCGACATGTGGGAAACGTGGACTGATTAATTTTGAGGTCGAAATAACTTGTGCCAAGCAGGATCTTCATTCTGGAAGCTATGGTGGCTCGGTACCTGAGGCCATGACCGACTTGACTTGGCTCCTCAGCCAGTTGACCGACTCCACCGGACGGATCAATATGCCCGGAATCGAAGAAGATCTCCTGCGCCCGACAGACGAGCAGAGAAAACTCCTTCGTAACAGTAATTTCTCTATCGACGATGCCCAAAAAGGCAATGGAATTCGCCATCTGACAGTCAAGGATAAGGAAGATTGGCTGATGGTAGCCTGCTGGAAACCGGCCATCTCTTTCCACGGTATTGAAGGAGCTTTCGATGGTCCTGGAGAGAAAACTGTCATTCCTGCAAAGGTTTGGATTAGGTATTAATTTCAATTTTTAATTTTAGGTAACTGGAAAGTTTTCGATCCGTACGGGACCCGGCCAGCGCCCGGGTATCATTGCCGGCGTTATGGATCGCCATCTCCGACAGACCTTCAAGACGAGAAACAGCCCCAACAAGATTGTGACCCGCTACGAGCCGATCATGGAAATCTAAACACATCCGATCACAACCAGAATAAAACTCTTGTTTTTTACGAGTCACTGCCTTTTTGCCTCCCGGTAAACCCCGGCGAGGCTGTTCCAAAAACTTTGGTTTTGACGCATAGTCAAGCTATGGTCAGAATCCCTTAGTACCTTGAGATACTGGGTTAAAACCGACGCTGGCAGCGAGCGGCCGGGTAGTGACGACGGCTGGCTGCCGAGAAAGTATGAGGGAGGCGAACTATTCTCTGCGCTCTGGCCGGGACGAGCGCAGGGGCGAGAGACGCAGAGACCGCGGCGTCTCTCTGCCAATCAATTGAATACGCCATGAGAAAATAGCGCAAAAGCATTTGTTTTTTATCCAAAGTGAATCAGAAATGAAGTTACAAGGTGGAAAAAAACAATCTTCAAAGCCTCAGGAGAGAAGCAACCATTTCTGTCTCACGGGAGATATTCTGAATCTTGTGGATGTCATTTCTGTGTCACGGGGGATATTCTGAATCCTGTGAATGTTGGATGCCCGGGATGTCACCTGTACTGATTATTTGATTAATTTCATTTTCAGTATAATAAAAATATGGTTTATTGGAGTAATTGACGGAATATACATATTTTTTGAGTAAAGATCGCCTAAAATTGATGGAAGCTGCCCTAGGCCATTTCCTCCTCTTCCTCTATTGGGCTTTTTCTTTCAATAACGTCCGCCGGTCTGATTCGGATGCCGTAGTTTCTACGGCACATGTGAAGAGATCGAATGTAGAAGCCAGTCTGCTCAACCAAGGGGAACATGACGGTCAGGGTCAGGACACAAGTCGGAATGGCTCTTTGGAGAAAGTCGATGTGGTCTCGGCTGGCCTCCTTCTGAATTCATTCATTTGGCCAACTTTTTGGCCCTATCCCTTACCCAGAAAATAACCAAATAGGAGAAAAAGATAACACAGGCGGCAAAGAAACATTGACCGATAATTAGGATGAAGCGAAGGGCGGTGTAGATGATTTCAGCCGGCAGGAGGAGATAAGGATTCTTGACAGCGACTCCAAGGACCATCGTCAAGGCGAGAACGACATCAAAGGCAAAGATGGCAATCTGTCAGTGATCTCCAGTTTATGGTAGAAATCTCACCATGAATTGATAATGATCACGAAGAAGGAAATAGTCGGCAGCGAAGCGGGAAAGTCCCAGGGCTGTGAGAAGGGCCGTGAAGATTACGCCGGTCTAAAAATCGACGAGAGTTTTGTGATTTTTTGATGGAATTACCTGTGGATGTAGGGTGCTTGGTCCGAAAGATACCGATGAAATATGAGTCGACCCACGGACACGACTGTAGCCGAAGATGGCGCGGAAAAGCTTATCGCCAAAAGATTGGTGAGACATCCTTCTGAGCATGGAGAATTTATAAGGAAGGGAGAGGTCAATAAGAAAGAAGTTAGCTGACTGGTCGACCGATAGGGACCCGCTGACCACGGCCATCTACATTGGTACGAGCAAAGAACAGACAAAAATAGGCTGGTCACCCAACCAACCGAGCATCGACTCTCACAGTGGCAGGTCATTATGATAACTTCCACCAAAAGGACCTCCTACCGCCTGTGATAACTCGACTCGTGCCGTCCACCTTATTTACCCCACGGATTTAGATACCAAATTACAAGCAGTCGGTAATAAAAATTAAAGGAGCCGCCGTGATATGTTTATTGGTTGGGAAGAAGTCAACGATCAACAGAGTGTAGTGTAGGTGGTCTCAGCATTTGTGGCCTTCTTGAAGACGATTAGGAGAGCGCTTTTCGCAGTGGCGGAAGATGTCCACTGAAGAAATTTGAAGTACAGATAGTAGAGAACAATTCTGGTGGTCCAAATGTGGGTCATTTCTGGAATTTGGAGCAAAAAATAACGTCAAAAATTGGGGTAGAACTTGCCGATAAGGAATCCTGGTGATTTTCCAAGTTTCGCGATTGTTTCCGTTCCCAGCAGATATCCAGAAATGGTCGACAATGGATAAAGGGCAATTCCAACGGCGACGAGCATTTTAACAAATTGCATCCAAGAGAAAATCGAGAGGAAGACACTCGTCCCAGCCAAAATATACTGTTTTTGACAGAAGAGAGCAGCTAAGAGAAGGGCGGACAAAGCGCCACAAGCGAGGATCTCCAATAACTGGAGAATCTAAAAAACAATAAGGAACGGTAATTGAACGTACCCAATAGACGGATAATTCAAATCCAAAGTACAAAATGATCGAGGAATACAAGAAGTAGACGGATATCAGGACACCCAGAAGATAGGCGACAGGAACAGGATTGATACCACAGCGATAGGTGAAGATTCCGAAATAAAGACGGAAATTGGCTTGATAAAGATCGCGGAAAGCACCCTGGGCCAAGGTGTCATCACGAAGGTCGAAGAGCTTGAAAATTATCCACCATGTGGGGTATTCTGGCTTGAGAGACATTTCAGGAAACGGAGAAGAGAAGCTGTGAAGAAAATTTGAAATAAAGATGACGCATGTTTCCTAAAAATTGAGGATCTCGCTTTTCTGGGTGGTAAAACTAAACTGCTTTTATTTTTTTATATAGTTTTATTAGTCTATGAACTGCTCAAAAACCTTTTACAAAATTTAAATGTAATAGATAGTTTTTGCCGGAATTTCTTCTATTGTCCTGGGAAATTCGTCGTCCAAGGAGAGGGTGTCTTTTTTCGTCCACCATTGATAAATTCTCATGACGACGTAGGGAAAAGAGATCACCGCGATCAGAATGATCAGGCCAACGCGGATAAGATTATCAATTCCGTCCTCAAAACTGCCTATAATCCTATTAATTAGTAATATTAACAGTAAACTGACCTCGGGTAAAATAGCTGAAAAGGAAATTAATAAAGTCTCCGGCCACAAGGCACAAATAATAACAGGCGGCAACTCCATAAATTCCAAACATGTGATAAGACAAATAAGGATGATTGAAGAGAATAGCATAAATCCAAAAAAGGATCGAGAGTCCGACAATACCATAAAGCATTCCCATGTTTTTGCTAGATACTTCTTGCCAAAGGAAATTGAGGACAATGACAAGATGAACGCCAGCTGAACAGAGGGAAGCCATCTGAATTCCACAGATTTCCAGATGAAAGAGAATCTACCTTCCATATAATCCAGAGATTGAGCTTGGATTTCCCCTCATCGTGAATCGGTGGAATTTGATGGATTTCCTTCGACATATCGTTATGAATACCGTCGAGAGTCAAACGAATACGACCCAAGTTTCCAGAAGAAGCCATGTCGAATGGTCGAGGCTCGGGTTGCCGAAGAATAGAACAATTGCCTGTTTTTGATGTGTCAGAACATCGGCATGACTCCCATTTTTCATTGATCAAAAACATGAGAATTGCAGAAATTTATTTAGATTTTAGACCGTCTGGCTTTCGGTGGTTTTGCCCTGTTCTTCGGGTTTCTGTCCCTGATCGACGGCGGCACTCTTCTCTCCCAAATAATAGTAACATTTCTGGATGGCGGTAAGGGGAAGACACCAGACAGTCGCCACGCCGATGCAGAGACCCATTGTGGCTAAAGAATCACGGAAAAGATACTGCCTCAGCTGGTGATTAATCATAACCTCGTTGTAATATTTGGTGCTCTGAATTGGGGCGATAAGAGGGAGGAAAAGGGCAAACCATGACGGGAATGGCAAAGATTTCTGGAAGAATGACAATGGCGGCAGAATAGATGGCAAGCAGGATGAAAAAGCCGAGAACAGACCAATAGACAACGAGCATGGGGACCAGGAATCGACGATTTTTGAGGAGAAGACCAATCAGGAGAAGAAGAGTTGACCCGGCCCAGATATTCCAACGGACAGCCTGGAATATTTCATAAAAACAAAGAGGAACACAGACGGAATTGACATTGTAGACGTTCGGATGGTCGAAATAATCCTTGACAATCCAACCGAGGAGGATGACTTGAACCAGGGCAATGACAAAACTAATGAACTAAAATGGCGAGATTTCTAGTGAAAAGGAGAAATTACAAAGCTGTGGAAGCCTTTGGTTCGATCCTTGCTCATGTAAACGATGGGATCAGCAAAGCTACGACCCTCGGAAGAGGTCTTTGGAGCCATGGTTTACCTGTAAAGATCGAGAAGATCTAGAGAAGACGGAGAAAAGCGAGAGGATATCAAGAGGAAAAGAGCCGAGAAGGAGGCGCCGTTCGGCCTTATCACCTTTGGTACAGCGGATGACACGCTGTTTCAACGAAAAAAAATGACAAATAAATATATTCATTAGCGATGTGAAATGGCATTATACGCGTGAATCGGACAGGCTCATCGTCGACGTCGACTGCTGGCTCTCGTCGACACTGAGGACATCGTACTGGTTCTCTTCTTCCATTTTCAAATAGCAGCGGCATTTATGAGCCACGTAGATGGAAAGAGAAGACACGAAGGCAAAGATCACAGTAATCAGGATGACCATCACCTCAATCCAGAAATCTTCTAAATTTTTCAATTTCATAAGAAGAAAAAGGAAATGGCTGACCTACAACCATGTTGCCGATAGTCGAGACAGATTTCCTCTTGGGATAAAGGGCAAATTGGTCCGGAAAAGCGACCGACAGCCCAAAACGGATGGCAATTGCCATGGAAAAGAAGAAAATGATCCATTGATGGGCGAGAAATGGCAACAGGAAGAGCGACTTCTTGAGGACGAGAGCGACAATCAGGAAAATTATGATGGTACAGTGGATGGCGAAGGGCAGAAACTGAACGAATATTTTTGAAATATTCACATAGAATACCGTGTAAATACAGAACATATAATTGTAGAGATCCATGGCAAATGCACCAATAACCAGCACATGGAAAAGAGCAATTACAGCAGTAAGGCTCTAAAATGTCTAGATTTGTTCTAAAAAAAACTAACGTAGCTATGAATCTTCAAAAATCCACAGAAATTGATGTCAAAATTGGTCGTCGTCGAGTCAGCGGAGTCATTGGTCCTTTGCGACTCCGGATAGAGGGCGACGCTGTCGACGGCTGCCGCGTTCAGGAGTCTTTTATCCGCCATTATATTCACAGACAGGTAAGTATTCGAGCAGAGTAGAAAATGAACGGAAGTGTAGGGGATTAGAAAGGTCATTTTGACCTGTTCGGGGATTATTCATGTCCATTTCTCGTCTTGCCACGTCACTTTTTTACCGGTTCAACGGGCGTCTTGTTCAAATTGCGGACAACAAAATTTTAGCTATTTCCTCCGAAAAAACTCTTTGTTTGCAGTAAAGCTATCTTTTTTTCCACATATGATGGGTATAAGGATTATGGAAACCATGGCGAGGCAAGGTCGACATCTGGTGGCCATCCCCGTGTCGACATCGTATCTCGTCTCGCCGTCACCAACTTCATTGATTTCTTTTTTTTAAACTGGAGATTGCAAGCATGCGGTCAACCTAAAGAGATCATCGAGAAGATTTCAAACATTTGTTTTTATAGCCATCGAGGTGGCCGACGATAGTGAGAAATACCACCCAACCATCTCTCCCTCGCTCAGCACCTCAAAGCTGCTAGCTACAAAAAT
The DNA here is from genome assembly GCA_964036215.1 of Oscheius sp. DF5033. NCBI lineage: Eukaryota > Metazoa > Nematoda > Chromadorea > Rhabditida > Rhabditidae > Oscheius > Oscheius sp. DF5033. The sequence continues at coordinate 3,750,029 of CAXIWN010000011.1, forward strand.
CTCTATGAAAACCTACTGAGAAAAGTTTATTGATATCTTATCTAAATAAGTGAAAATTGAAGTAAGACCAAGAATAACATCGAGTTGAATAGTTGCCCCAGTGGCTGGCTAGCCCATAGGGAATGCCTCAGCGTCATCACGCTGATAGAGAACCGTCAACTGGCGGGCGTACTTGATCAGGATCATATGAATTGTATACAATAGGAAGGAGAGAAGTCCCAGGCAACTAGAGAAGAAAGCATACTGACCGAAGAGCTCTGAAATTTGGATAAAAAGAGGCGATCGATAGCCTACGATTGCTGAAATTCGGATCCTTCATGTTCACAACACGGCGGAAATCGTCATCAGTCTGAAATTCTCACAATTTTTGTGTACTTCAACTTTACCATGAATGGACGGGCGAAAGGATTGGGAAACAGAGCCATGGCGGCCAAATATCCGGTCAAAAGGAGGTAGAGTAAGCCCAAGGAACTGTAGACGTGAGCTGCGAATTTGACGTAAGAACTCTTCTTACAGAACATTCCATAACAGAGAAAGTTAGTGAGCGTAATGAACAGAACCAAACGAAAATACTGAAAGATCAATTTTCCTGATAGAAAAAGGCCGGAACTTACTCCCTGGAAGGTGAACATGTAATGGCCATAAATGCGTTGATAAATAACATCGGTAGCAGCAACAGAGGCGAAAACAATGTGAACAATAGTAATAATCCAAGACAAAAACTAAAAATGTAGTATCAGCCTGTTACCGAAATGCTTCGGTTCCCCAAAAAATGTCTAAAATGCTCCAAAACGTACACAGCAACGGATCCAATAATGACTGGTCAAATAGAATCGCGGATCATTTGCGTTTCTGTTTCCGTACAGAATATTCATCCTGTTCAGTAGGGAGCTTGCCCTAGAATTTATTTGATTTGAAGGGAGAGAGAGGCGTGAAAGAGGATAGAAGGAAAAGTGGTCAATCGAAACCGAGAAGCAGACAGAGTAGGTTGATCCCGCCCCTTTAAAAAGCGAGTGCTTCTGTCAGAGGAGATTATTGGAAAGGCTGAGAATATAGAAAAACTACGGGAGATTTCTGGAAGACACAAAAGCATCCGCCTACTCGATGGGCTAATTTTTGCTGCTTCCAGTGCGACTAATGCGAAAAGGGTCGAGTCACCGTCCTGTATCATGTCTCCTTCCTCACTTGAATTTTATAACTTAACAATGGGCGATTTGAAATAGCCAAATATCACTAGACGAGCCTGCTTTTGTCGACAATTTCCATGCAAAATGAATTGACTCATTTGGATAAATCACTGCTAGACAGGGTCAGACTGTCTGGCCAGCAGCTATCGTTCTGGACTTACAATAAACATGTTTATCTACAGAAGCAGAATTCTCTAGACCGGTGAGAAATGTGACAACGGCAAGAAGATTTCAAAACAGGAGACGACAAAAAGAGAGCGCGGGCCAGCTGGCCTAGGTCAACCGACAGACACAGACATACACGTCATAAACGAAGAGGGAAGATTATTTATATCTCTGTTGACTTATTCTGACAAGTTTTGGATCACAGAAAGAATGGAGATAGCATTAGACATCGACGGGCCTCTCGTCATCGAAGAAATCCACCGGATCTTGTGGAATATAAGTCGGACGGGCATTTTCCTTCCTGCCCATATTATTATAAACTTTTCGCATAATGTGAAGAGATCCGATAAAGAAGACCGAAATTGTCATCAATATCGTGGCCAAGCAGAGGGAAAATACGAAGGAAACTGAAAAACTTCGACTTTTTTTGTGGGAAAAGCAACTTGCCGACTCTTTCCTCATAAGAATTTAGAAAATATTTGAATTTATGATATTGGGACTGAAAAAATATGATAAAAATAAATAGAAAATGCTTACATTATAGTAAATGTATGTGAAAATGGAAGGGAAGAAAGAGTGGACGAAGAGACAGCCAGCAAAGAGCCAGAGGAGACCGGTAATGGTTATGTAGACACCAAGAAGAGGAATGATGAGCAGACGGATCTTGAGGATCAGGCCAAGTGTGAAGAGAAGGACCGCAATTGCAAACAGAAAATATTTAGCCGTCTAAAAATAATAAATGGAAATCCAAATGATCCTATGGACATTGAAAAGTTCGCCTCGATGCATTTTGAGAGCTTCTCAGACCATTTTGATCATAATTTGGCCCAATCGACCGTTTTCAGAAATTCGGGAGCTTTTGGAAAGAAAAGCCCTTGCTTTTCTTACAAATAAGAATCAAAAGTCAATGTTGGCTCGAAATTTGAACCAAAGTTTCCAAGAGCCTTCTAGCAATTTCCCCAACTCGCCTCATCCGGATAAAAATTCCAAATTCCGATGGTAAAAATCTGCACTCCAAAAGTTATTACAATAGAAAAATTGAAGAAAGCCAATATCCAACTGAGCATCTAAATTTGCCATTTTTGTCTTCTCTTCCCACTCACATAACAATGGCAGCTGATCCGTCGTCGTCCACAATCCATGACAATGTAAGGAATTCTCGGATTGAAGTTGATCTCCTTGGCTGGTTTCTTCTCCTTCGGTAGGATCATTTCCATCCAAAAAAGACAATTAGAGAAGAAGAAAAATCAATGAACAATTGGGTAGAGAGAGGGCGATGAGTAAGGAGCAGTCGCTCATCACTCGACGAAAGGACATCGAAGGGCAACAAGGGATTGTAAAAATTCGGCGCATTTCTGTTGAAAAGGAAAAAAGGAGATCTCACAGAAGTCATCAAAACAATTATGACTCACCCCCCAAAATAGCCAATACTTCCGTAAAATTTTGAGAGAATAGGGTGTAACTTACTTGCTTACGTCGGCATGACACAGGGCGAACAGGGGAAGAATGTCGACTAAACCCAGGCCAAATGATACCGCCGCTGTCCGTTTTTCTGCCCTGGGAAAGGTTACGCCGTCTCTCCTGCGTCGGGCAGCGCTGTCGCTTTTTTGTAAACAAGGATGGAGAGAAATAGAAAAATGTTTATTGTCAAAATGCCGACAGACTGGAGGCGAACGGAGATAAACAGATGACATAAATTAATCACAATCGTTTATGAATCATAATAGCTGTTTAATATTCTTCTAGGTCGAAATAATAATCATTAAAATCAAATTCTAGATTGTATTTCATGTAATAGTAACATTTCAGCTGCAAATAGGTGACGAAGGCGAAGAAACACGCAAGGATGGCGCCTTCGACCAGGACAGGAAGTTCTGAAACGGATTTTCTTATAGGTTAACCAGAATTTGGTCTTAAAAAATTTGTCATGTTTTCCTGATCAAGAAAATCCTTTAATTTTTTAATAAAGTAGCCCCACACGCTGAAAAAATGAGCGGCAAAGACGAAAAGCCTGCGAAGTGCTCCTCCGTGGCAGCCCTTTTGTGGACTATCAGCTGTCTTTCCGGAAAGAAAAAGAAAAAACTTACCAACTTGATGACAAGCAAACTCGATAGGAACTTGGATGGCCAAAATGATATCCAAACCAATTTTAGGCACAAGAAAGAGGCTGATCTGCTTCTTTAGTCCAAAACAGAAACCGACAATGAAAACGAGCTCAATTGGAATGTCGACGAACTAAAAACACATAAAAAGTATTACAAACAGCTTACAAGATATAATTTTGATTCAAAACTATCCGATGAAAATTGCCAGATCATTTTACCCAAAATTGCATAGAAGAAAATGCTCAACAGAGAGAACGCATATCCCAATTTCTGAACTATTTTTATAAGAAAAACGGAGGAAACCCACAATGCAATCATATTTTTGACCGAAAAGGTTGAGAAAATGCCAACCAGGGGTGCTCTCCCGATAGGCTTTCGAGAGGAACCGCATGGGGAGATCACCAAAATGGAGAATGATTCGACTATTTTCCCCCTTTTCTCTCGCATCACGCAATCGAAAAAATTGTAAATCCACACCTGCAGAGAGGACCAGATGGGTGATAAGAACGGGGAGACAAAGAGGACACGGAGAGGAAGAAGGAGGGCAGTCTGTACCATACGGGGAAAAACAGAAAGAGGATGAAATTTATGGAAACAGAGTCGAAATTAACCATAATATGGGATATTGTGGGCATTTTCGGGCAAGGTGGATACTGCTTGTAGTGAAATGACATTTGAGGAGGGCCAGAGCGGGCATTTTTATTCCAGGCGACAGCGTCGACTCGTTTTTTTTATAATAACGTCAATTGTGAAATCATATTGACACCCATCTTTTTTTCTGATCAGACAATTTTATACACCTATTTACATAAAAATAAACAAACGATCAAATGGAATGGAAAAAAGGGCCATTCTCCTTCTTGAGTAAAATATAACACTTCAGGAGGACTATGGTGCAAAATTTGAAGAAGGCAGCGAAGAGGAAAAAGACAATGGCCAAGAGGACAGCGATAGCCTTGTCTGAATGTCGATAAAAGTCGAAAAATGGGATTCTTACCTTCTAAAAGCTCCTCGACCATCCACAACTCCTCAAAGAAAGGAAGGTGAAGGGCGTTGAAGACAAAAGAGGTGCCGACGATGGTCGAAAATAAAGCCAAAGTTCCGTAGACAGTAATTTGAGGCACAAGCATGCGATGTTCCCGGATTACTCCAAAGACACCAATCAAAGCCATGAGAATGGCAACGGGGAGGAAGACAAAGCAAATCCACTGAAAAGGATCAGTTGAGAGAAAGAATTAGTTTTTACCTTGATTGGTTCCATGATCGCTGGGCGGGAATGATAATGGCAAAGGTCCCAAAAAGCAAACAAAAAAATAATATAAAGGAGAACTGTGACAGCCAATATTACCCGAGAAGTCGACTAAAATGGACATCATGGGGAAAGGCACACGAACCAATGGGGAGAATTGATGTCCACAGAGGCAGGAAACTTTCAAGGCATCTGGATGCTTGTTTCGGAATTTTCGGGAAAGGAAACACATCGCCAGAACTGAAAAGAGACTGGAAAAGGAAGACGATCGGTCTCCTGGAGATTCTTCGAATTTTGACAAATGATTTCAACATTAGGCGGCAAAAAAAAGAGGAGAACTCTGTGGTCGGTTGAATGTGGTACGACCACATGTGGCGACGAACCAGGCGGCTTCCAAAAGAGATGACCGGACAAAGAGACAACCATCTGATGATGACCTTTTACAATCATCTGGCAGCATTATGTACAAGCAGGCTGATAGGAGGAAAGAGAAGAAACGGGCCACATTTGGCGCCAATTTCGTAAACTTTCAGGGGATTACTCGTACTCCCGTGTTTCACCTGGGAAAGGGGTCAGTCCCGCACGCAAACTGAAACAAACACACGGTGAACTGATCGATACTTTATTAGAAAAAAGGGGACATAGCTGTCGACAAGAGGTCCCGGGGATTATTGAATTTATCGGTAAATGTTTCACAATATACAGGAAATTACTCTTTCGAAATTTTCAGATCTAGACAACGGCGGGATCAGCGAGGACATCTCCGTCGTTCTTGAAGGCGACAACGACAATGTCGTCGACATCAAAACGGGCATCCTCCCAGTCGCGAAGATTGAAGTAGACTTTGGAGAGGACTTTAGCAGCTTGGTAGAAGTAAAACATTCCACAAAAGGTCCAGAGAGCAGATGAAAGACTTTCACAGCTATCTGGAAAATTGCCATAAGGAGAAAAAGACAAAAAAAAACCAACCGACAGTTTTCATACAGAACAAATACGACATCAATTCCTGACAGTCGAAGAAGTAGAAAGACAGAGCGAGGAGGCAAGTAATCAAACTAGCCAACGAGAGGGAGTAGTAGATGACAATTTGAGGGCCCAACAGGTAACTTTTTTGTTTGATCAGCCCGACGGCCATCATGTAAAGACATGCGATCTTCAGAGAGATTTCGAGCATCTGAAGACGAGGATTTAGCCAATGGGGAATGGACTTACACCGATGATCAGAAGATACTTGGCACAGAGAGAAAATTGGCCGAAGACGTTGATGATCGTGAAGTAGAAGAGAAGAGTCAGGAGACTATAGAAGCAGATGAGAGTCTGAAAAAGGCGTTTTGTGGGAGAAATTCGATGAATACAACCCCCGATTACGGAATTTTAAAAATTTTTCTTTTGGTTTTCCCGATTCTCCCAGAAACGCAAAAAAAAAATACTTACAAGCGGGTTAACAGGACAGCAGAGAAGATAAGTTTTGATGTAGTCGGGATTCTCCTGGCGATAACGCTTGCAGATAAAATTTCCGAACACGGCGGTAAGCAACCAATGGCAAAAGCCCATATTGACTGACTAAAATGATGATTATTGACCAGACAAAAAGAGAGGAGAAGGGCAAAATGAGATTCGGTGGAATATGAGAAATTGATTGATCTAGGGGCCACACAAAGACCCTACGCCACTGACTGGCAGGCAGGACGGCTCTCTCTGTCTGCAGGAGGCGGGCAGATTTACAGGGGCTTTAAATAACAACCAAGGGAGAGAGAAAAAGGAAAAGGCACCACTGGCAGAGGTTTTAGGGAATTTTTGGAAGAACATGAGAGCAGAGCTATGGTTTTCCCAGGGAAGACCCGAGAAGACAGCAATTTCTGGTCGACAGACCCGGAAAACAAAGCTAAATGGCAGAGGCTGGCCCTGTAGCAGACATTGTGAATATCACATGATGGATAGACCAATCAATAGAACTATTTTGAATCGTCTAGAGGCTGTTGACAAGTTTACGCAAAGTTCGAAAGAGGGAGAGAATGGTTAGAGGCCGGCCAGCTGCACAGATGACTAGACTGCACCTGCAGAAACTTTTCAACCAAATTTTGCATAAAAGTTCAGAGTACAGGCTTCTTCTTTATTAAAATAACTACCGTACTGATAGTCCGCTCTTCCGGCCACTGATAGACGGAGCTGGGGCGATGGAGATAACAACACTCGACATATTTTGACGAGTAATCAAATTCACAACATATCGACGATGTGAGGGGATGATAAACAGGGCCGTACACGAATTCAGACAAGGGATCCAGATGTTTACAATAAAATTAAAGGAATTAATAATTGGAGAAAAGCGAAGGTCAGCAAGAGGAAGGAATTGAACACCGATGAAGGCCAAAGATGAAAGAAAGGAGAGCAGGGGGATACAGGCTTGCAGGGTCAGAGACTAAACTTTTTGTTATCTTCGCAATCACAAGATATTTTACCTGTATAAATGCCAGGTTTAATTTTCTCGTGGCTGGAGACATAGTCCTCGGCGAATGTGAGATGATCACTTTACGGAGATGTCGACGGAGCAGGAGGGCGGCAATAGTTCCTCCAAAAACAGGGCCAGATGAGAAGAAGACAAGGACTGAGCCCTAAAATATGGTAAAACGTTTAAATTAGGATGCCTACCCTAATTGATAGCGGGTAAACAGTGGAATAGGGGATGTTTTGATCAGGAGAGAGAGCAATGTTGGAGAGAAGAGGATCCGATGAGAGAAGATGGCCCGTCTCCCTTTGGAGCGTGTACTGTAGGACCTGAAAGTGTTTTCTTTACAGATTACATAAAGAATCCGTTATTTTCTCCTGATTACGGGAATATTTTCATTTTTTCAAAATGGATGAACTCACCAAAGTAAGCAGAGCCGGCAAATAAGCCAAGAATCCCACGACTACAGCATGCTGATATTTAAAGTTGCCATTTTGTAAGATCCGCTTTCTCACAAGAAAAGAAGCCAAAACGACGTAGATATTATTCAAGACAGCGTGTTGTGCCAGTCGTTGGCTGTGATAACAGACATCGGCTCCCAAAATGTCACAATGCCCGAAGTAGATGGTCATCTGCGTCGTATTCCCAAGGGCAGAAGGGTTGTAGGATTGCATTGAGCTCGAGGGAACACCACTAGAAAACTATCTTGGTAAAAAAACGTAGGTTGCGACTATTTTTGGGGTCTTTCGAGGGGTTTAGTGAAGCGAATTCAACACTTTTTTTAGCTTGACGTGATGATAATAATAACTCAAAGATCGAAGACGAATTTATAACTTAAAAGTCTATTTTTGGACGGATTTAGCTAGTTTTCGGTGTTTATTTTGAGAAAAACTATCGGAAATTACCAGAATGGCATATGGGAAATTATTTTGGGAAATGGGTTGAAATTCGAGCATAACCGCCATCTGTTTTTTCAATTTCTTGATCTCCTGTAAACTCACCAAGCCATAGCCAACCAGCTTCCAATAGCTATCACAATGTCCGAGATGATAACATCGATCATAAGAAGAGTTATTGGCTGTCCAAACTGAAAACATTCCTATTTACTTCCTAATTAATTCTGACGTGCCTGATTCTTTTTCCTCATGTTTAGATAGAAAAGAAATATATTCGGAATAATAGCGACGAAAAATAAAATATACCAGATGAGATAGAGAGCGATCATTGGCAGGAGAGAGATAACAACCGGGAGATTATAGGCGGGACCCTTCTATTTAAAATGTCTTACATAGGCAAAGTTAATTGCCAGTTGAAGAAGTTCAGCTCCGGGGGAGGATCACAAGATGTCAGGTCACCTATGGTCGAAGTAAGAAGTTGAGCCGAGATCAAAACAGACCACAAAGTTGGATGTCCGGTCGCCGTGTGAATATTACAGCCAATCATTTTCCCCTTGGGCGAACCGAGCTAAATACCACGAAATGGGATGGCAAACAGCTATTCATTTGGTTGTTTTGTTACTTTTACGTATCTTCAAGTTCTTTAGAGGATCAGCAGCACAAGGTAGTCGGTGAACTTTCAGCAGCGGAAATCATCCTTTATTTGCAGATTTAATTGACGTCTAATCGTCGTCAAAAACGAAGATGAAGTGCAATTTTTGCAATTGAGAAAGTAACTGGCGGATTTTAATCATAATCTTCTTTTCTTTAAACGTCGTGCTTTGTACACCTTGAGGACATAATTCTGACGTATAAACCAAAGACAATAATAGTGCACAAGTCATCCAGGATCTATCCGGAAGTCGATAAGAAATCTCCATGAATTTATCAACAAAATACCCTTTCAGAGTCTGTCAACCTCTTCTTCCCTCTCTTTCCTCCCAAAAAACAGCCACTGTCTGCCAAATTTGTTTGTGTGAAGTCTGACAATTTATGAATGACCTTGAGCCTTTGAACCAAAGACCTCCACGACCCCCGGGGAAAACACAGGAATTGGACTATTCTCATTGTTTTTAGGTATATTTTTATGGAGACAAGGAATTTATCGACTAAATTCCTTTTGATATAAAAAAACAATGTCAGAATGACAAAATGTCGGGAAAAAGGTGGTCGCCGGAGATGTCGAGCATGGGAAATGGCAAAAAAATGATTCGCATGGAAAACGGTCCTTTCGTAAAGAGAGACAACATTTTTTTGATCTAGGTGACAGGAGAGGATCTCCTCTCATTCGCCCAGGTTAAAGTTAGCAAAGGCGATTTCCAAACTTGGGGGAAGAAAGGTGTGAAAATCGAAGGCTTCAGATGCCGCAACTAGCTGTCAATCTGTCGAAGAAGTCATTCCGTTTCCGATTTTCTGTCACAAACTGCCATAAATCCCGGGTTTTCTCAAGTATCAGAGAATTCCCGACGCTCCCAACGGTCCTCATCTGCTCTTTTATCCCCTACAATAACAATAAAATCATCCCGGGTATCCGGTTTCCCTTCAAAAATATACTTTTTCCTGGCCACAATCGACCCCATTCACCCATCCGTAAATTGTTCTGTTTACCGCCTTTTTTTCCGTCGAAATCCCTCCGCCCCATCACCGTCGACCTTGAAGATGGTATGCCATCCTCGTGACAACAAAATAACATAGAAGAGTAACATGTTGTTGATTGTTGTGTCGTCTATTTTCTCTGGTTGATGTTTTTATCATGTTATGGGCGGGATTGCCGGTCATGACGTGGTTACTGTCCTATAAAAGGGAGATGACAGTTGTTGTCTCTAAACCGCAATGCATTCTATTCTTGTCCTTCTCCCATTCCTCGGACTGGCTCTTGCCGCCGATCAGTCTAATGTCAGCTTGAAATATGTGCTCTCCTGCCCGACACAAGACTCTTTCCGTTACAATATTAAAATCTATGAGGTTTGTCTCATTTTTCCCGTCTAGAGCTATTTTCTGATTTTAGGATGATCTTCTTTTTGATGATTATATCAGTGAAGGCCATGGAGTTGGACGAGGAACAGCCGAGGGAATTATCACCGGCTACGATAATGGCGATTTCCCTACCAGTAACTATGAATTCTACGCCTGGGTAGAACACAACTGCGGAGCTGAGGGCAAGACCACGAGAATCGAGTTGAATCCAATCTGTGCCGTTGGAGCACCCGCATGTGATTATGACATCAAGGCTCGATTGTAATTCTTTCTTCACTTTTTTTACTCTGTGCTTCAAATTTGACAAATCTCAACTCACTCAAATGGTGCCGGTTTATAAACCAAAATGTATAAAAAGCCCCATATAATAAACATTTATCCATAATATTTTTTATGTTTCTGGGGAAGTATGAGGAAAAGAAGGTGACAAGGGTCGACGGCTGATCTACTACGGTGTTCGACGGCTGCTGGACTTCTACTCTTCAACTCAAATGGGCGATGAATCAAAGAAAACTTTTGTACTCTTCAGAATAAGGTCAAAAACTGTGAGATGACCCATGCACAATGTGATTGACTGTCTGAAACTTTAGTAGAAACTGCTTTCCCATTCTATCGTCGCCAAACATCCGACCAGGGATGGCTCTCGACGCGCCGACGATGATCGACGATCTCTGGACCACCCGTCGACATCTCCTGTGGTTCCCTTTACCCGAATAAAAAGACAATTTTCCCCTTGTTTCGTTATTGTGGGGATCCAATTAGTGACGCAGTTTTTTTCATCGCTGTTCGCCAGCGCTCCCGTTGGCAATTAGCTAAAAGCCGTCTAGCAATTAACTGATCTCTGTGGCAGATATTCTTCTTCCCGTCCCCAAATGGCCAGACCACTCGCCTTCAATCATAACAGTCCTCAATATATTTCCTATTGCGGTTGTCACTACAAGGTCTTCTTCTTTTCTGATATCCATTCAAATGGTTTTTAGAGTGGTGCAATAGCCGTCGGTTGTATTACTGGTATCCCAATCTGTTTAGTCGCTTTTCAACAAGCGATGGGGGCTCTTGACAAAGATTTCTTTATTATGGTTTTGCTGGTAAGATTTTTCGCTTAAAAAATCAATTTTCTAGTTTCTCTGGTCCGGTATCAAAGTTTCAAGCGTTGTGTCCTTTTTTGTCGGAATTTTTACCTACAATTCCTGGGCAGTTACCCCGTTCATTTGGATCCTGTATGTCCTCGTCTTTCATTGTATTCTTGGCTTTGGAATGGGATTTCTGTTTCTCGCCACCAGGAGTCACATCCCTTATCCGACAATTATGGTAAGCCTGAATTATCCTTTTCTGATCCTTTCAGGAATTCATAGTCCCAAGTACAATTATCAGTCATCGAGATGCCATAGGTACGACTTCTTACGATTTAAAGACGAGATTCCAGATTTCCCCAAAGTTATCACCTACTACACTTGCACCATGGCAATATCCTCGGGACTTTTTATTTGGTTCTGTTTTATTGTCATCCATTTGAGGTATTATATCCGAGATTGGGAAGATTACAACCAGATTCAACCGGAGATAAGTGATCCGGATAGTGTCACCGTCTATTGAATAAAATTTGTATTTTACCACAACTTTATCGGGGATTTTCGTCTCTTCCCTCCATAATTATGCTCACTTTCTCGCAAGTTAAAAGGATTAATTATTCCAAACCACCCAGGCTTTTTTCCTATTTCTTTTTTTAAGTGTGTTCGAGTTCCTTTCTACTCAGCGCATAATTTATGCCCCACAATTTCACCTTCATGAAATTCCACCGTCAGAGTTTCAATTTCACCGTTGGCTTGGCAATTTCACCGTCAGCTTGGCAATTTCACCGTCAGCTTGGCAATTTCACCGTCAGCTTGGCAATTTCACCGTCAGCTTGGCAATTTCACCGTCAGCTTGGCAATTTCACCGTCAGCTTGGCAATTTAATCGTCAGCTTGGCAATTTCACCGTGAGAGTAGCAATTTCACCCTCAGCTTGGCAATTTCACCGTCAGGCAATTTCACCGTCAGGCAATTTCACCGTGAGAGTAGCAATTTCACCGTCAGCTTGGCAATTTCACCGTGAGAGTAGCAATTTCACCCTCAGCTTGGCAATTTCACCGTCAGGCAATTTCACCGTCAGGCAATTTCACCGTCAGAGTAGCAATTTCACCGTCAGCTTGGCAATTTCACCGTCAGCTTGGCAATTTCACCGTCAGCTTGGCAATTTCACCGTCAGCTTGGCAATTTCACCGTCAGCTTGGCAATTTCACCGTCAGCTTGGCAATTTCACCGTCAGCTTGGCAATTTCACCGTCAGCTTGGCAATTTCACCGTCGGAGTAGCAATTTCACCGTCAGAGTTAAAATGTTTTTGTTAGATAACTGTTCTTCAGACTATGGAACAGGACGTTTTCAGGAAGAGCATGAAGAAAACTACAAAATGAAGCGTTCTGCGATTATGCCAAAGTTCAAGAAGCCATGCCAATAAGAAATTGGGCATAAGAGCGAAACAAAAATGGGAAATAGACACGCTGAGCGAAGTTTTATTACATATATCGCTAACGTTCGTAGCACAAAAAAACATAAGAGTATCGACTGGGAGTCGTCTACTTGGTCTTCTTACTGACTTTTTCCTTGCTCGGTTTTTCTTTCGAGGGCTTCTTTCCAGTCTTCTTTTTGCTCTTCAGTTTATCCTTTGAAGGCTTCTTGTCGGCTTTTTCCTTTGATGGATCCAGCGCGAAGAATGTGTCCGTTTTCTGGCCTTCTTTCTTGGGCGCCTCTTTGCTGGCTTTTTCCTTGCTTGGCTTCTTGTCGACCTTTTCTTTGCTCGGCTTCTTCTCGACCTTTTCCTTGCTTAGTTTCTTGTTCTTTGACGGCTTTTTGTCAACTTTTTCCTTTGAAGGATCCAGCGCAAAGAATGTGTCAGTCTTCTGGCCGGCTTCTCCTTCCTTTGATGCCTTCTGCTCGACCTTTTCTTTGCTCGCCTTCTTGCCGACTTTTTCCTTCGATGGATCCAATGCAAAGAACGTGTCGGTTTTCTCGGCTCCTCCCTCTTTAGAATCCATTTTTTCCTTGGAATCCATCTTTTCCTTGGAATCCGCCTTCTCCGTCGAGCCTTTCTTTCCCAGCTTGGCCTTGGACTTCTCTTTACTGGCCTTTTCCTTGCTCATCTTTTTGTCCGCCTTTTCTTTCGACGCCTTTTTACTGGCTTTCTCTTTCGATGGCTTTTTTCCCGGAGGAGCATCACTGGACACACCTTCTTTGCTTGGCGGCAAGTTGAAGAATGTATCAGCTTTCTCCTGTGACGATGCTTTCGGGGCTTCTGGAGCAGCTGCTGGATCGGTTGGCTTCTTCTCTTCCTCCGCCACTTTTTCCTCCTTTTTCTTCTTTGTCGATTTTTCAACTTTCTTCTTGCCATCGGCTACCTTTTCTTTGCTTGGCTTCTTCTTCTTTTTATCCTTTTTACTGTGCTTTTTAGCAGCAGGTGGAGTTTCGAAGTAAGTTGGCAAGGGTTCTTCAGCTGCTGGTGTCTGCTGCACTTCAGGCGTCGGTTTCGATTCATCGGTCGAGGGTGCCGGAGTCGGGGCAATATCTTTGTGCTTGTTCTCGTCTTTTTTCTTCTTTTTGAATAAGCCGCCAAAGCCTTTCCTGCCGCCTTCCTTTTCTCCCGTCGTCTCGCCGTCTTTCTTCGTGAATGAGCTTCCATATTTTGGCGGTCCATTCTTTTCCCGTTCAGCTCTTTTTCTCTCCTTCTCGGCCTTCTTTCTCGCCTTCTTTTCCTCCTTGGCTTTCTTTTCTGACGGGGTCTTTTTACGGAAGAGGCTGCTCAGACGACTTAGTCGTCCTTTCTTCTTTTTCTTTTTATCTGAAAGCAATCGAATAACTATGAGAATAAAAAAGGGGTGTACCTTCACCAGACTTGTTGGTTCCAGTCGAGCCACCAGACTTTTTGCTACTTTCATAGGTTTTTCGGTCGACGACTTTTACACGGGAACGACCGGTACGACGGGAACGACGAGAGCGAGGACGACGGCGGACGCGGCGACCCCTCCTGCCACTGATGCTTTTGCTGGACCTGCTGATCCGGCTGCTTCGACTACTTCGACTGCTTCTACTGGTCCTACTAATCCTACTGCTTAGAGTGCTTCTACTGCTGCGGCTGACGAGTCGACGGGCTCTCCTTCTACTTGCACTTCTTCCACTTCGACTGATCGTCTTGACAGACCGCGATCCTCTCGTGCGACGAGCCAGTCGTCCTCCTTTTCTGATCGGCAGAGCTGTGCGCATGACACGAACAATTCCCGATTCGGCATCTCCCGGTCCACTTATGGCTTCTTGCTCGCGTCCATGTAAAAAGAGTGCAACACCAGTAACACAACAGCCAAAAAAGACAAGTCCACCAACAGCCGTCAATACAATTATGACAATTAGACCAGTGGTGATGTCCTTTTCCGGTGGCGGAATAGGAGCAGGAGGAGCAATTGGCAATTGAGGAGGAGCCGGTACAGGAATGTGGACGGGCATCGGATGTGGGATTGGAATTGCAGCAGCTGGTGCAGCTGGAACCGGCAGAGGTTGCACCACTCCCGTTAAGGAGGCACTGCCACCTTGTACTGCGACGACACTACCAGCATCTGTGCACGGAATGGCCAAGAAGACAATGAAGAGCAGTATTTTCTACAAAAAAATGCCCATTAAAATGAATTTGGACTGCTCACCTGCTTGGTAACCGGCAGCGCGCTCAACCATCCTTTGGAAAATAAGAATAACCGGGTAAATTGGGTAAAAATAGTCCAAGAAAATATTCCACGACCATTCATGGCAGGGAAAGCAAATGGAATGATTGGCTAGAATGACGACAAATTTGACAAGGTTCAATATCATGTCAAAATGACTGATTTTTTGGATGTTAACACGATAGAAGTGAAGAATCATGGAAGAAAGTAGAGAAGATAAGCGCGACATTTCCCAACGAACATTTTAGCACCAAAAAATGATACAAAAGTTTCAAATTTTGGGACATTTTCGGGTAAATTCGTGCCTGCACAGCGCGATGTCAATATAATCAAAATCCTTGGAGAATTTTTGCCTTAATCGCGGGTGAAATTGAAGGACAAATCGTTACCCTCACCGGAGGTCAACAGGCGACTCGGCTGTCAAAAAGATTTCGTATTGTCTATGAAAATATGTCATTTATTTTTTACGCAAATACAAATTATTATGCTCCGTATTTTTCAACTGGCAGTTTAGGGAAGTTCCTTGCGCATCGGTTTGATGTCAACGGCAACGGATCCATAAGTCTGACGATATTCTTCAAAATCCTTGAGATAAGTATAACATCTCTTGACAATGTCAAAGAACCAATAATTCATCAGAACACAGAAGAGGACAACCACAGCTCCAAAGATACAAACCATTCGAACGTCTAAATTGGGTTTTTTGTATCAGAAAAGGAAATTACATTCGTCTAGATCCATCCCATTGTGATGATAGTCAGATAATCGAGCGTGTTGTTCGAGATAAGTTCGGAGAGATGAACTGGCAAATGTTGCGCCGATTAGAAGAGCAACGCAGAGGAAGAGAGAACTCAAAAATGCCAGGAACATGAAGACGACGAAAGGAATAACCATTCGAGGATTCATTTTAGAGATTCCGATGAAGAGCATCACAGTGCAAAGGACTTCCAAGGCAAGGACAGCGATCTAAACTTTTTATCCTGAAAGAAATGTGGAAACATACGGTGAGGAAGTCAATTCCTCCTTTGGCCACGGCATTCAACACCGAAAGGGCTAACATGGCAGCCATGAAGATGCCAACTCGACGGGCTCCTGTCTACAAAAAAAGATATTCTGGAAAATGGAGAAATTACCTGACAATGAACGGTGCCACAACAGCACTTCTCGCACATGTATTGCTTATCAAAATGGGGAAAATCATCCTGTACTGGGATCATTTTCATCCTGGCGTGGATCATAAACTGGAATTGATTGGTAAATTTGGTTATGGACAAGGGGTTCAATTAGAAGTTCGGGGGTAATAATTTGCTTGCCCGCAATATCACGAGACCTTGAAGATCCAGCGGTTGGAAAACGGATCATTTCAATTAGCAACTGACATATCCACGATGTTTTTCTCGACAAACAGAGATTGATGAAAATTAGCCGTTCCCTCGGGGGATCAAGAGGTCTCGGAGTATAAATAACATGTGATCATGTCAGAGGACAACAAAAGGCAACTGGCCAGAAATAAAAAAAAAGGATTTTGGTCTTTCAAAATTGATTTCATTAGAAAAGTCGGATTCAAAAGCCCTAGTTCCTTTATTTTCAAATGTTTTTCCCGGAGATTGGACAAAATTCCAGGAAAATGGGCGGATATTTGTAGGAGAATATAAAAAATTGAATATCTGTGATTTTAAAAAAATTCGGTAAACAAGAAGGGAAAGATTCGCCAAATAAGAAACATTGATTCGTTTCGCAATCTTGTTGTTTCTATTCGACGTGTCAAGAAGTAACTGAAGGCTATAATTGACACGTGAAGACGACGGGCCGGCTAGTATTTCTCAGCCGGTCAACAATCAATGCACCCAACGCTACACGTGCTGTCCATAACCTATGAGGTCGAGGGCCGAACTAACAGCCGATTTATGGAAAAATGCTTATAAATACGAGCTGGGATACAAACAGAATATAACGAAGCCAATAATAGACGCACAATTTCGAGGAATCGGGATGCTGGCTGTTTGGGAGGGGAAGAGTTGTTGATGAGAGAGAGAGGGCGCAAGATAAATAGGGGAGAGGACACGGGACATTATGAAATGTACTCCAGCGGCACGGGGAGAATAACTCGGTTACTCTCTAATTGCAGAATTTTGCTAATTGTTTACTGGGAGGACAGAGAATTCTGGGAATTTTGGGGATTCTTGGTGGGATTCAGATATTATCAGCCGATTGAAAAGCAGAAAGACAATTCACATTATTTCCAATTAAATGACCAACAATAGCCCATTTTCACATAGAACAACGGGGAGAAAGGGCTGGCAACACTTGAAAAAAGGACATGTGTTTCTGTTGATGATTATGATGGATGGAGAGAGATATTTTCGTGTTGGGGATCCGGATAACTCACAGTTCACGGGATATGACAACATGATCTGTCAGTTCGGTGTTAATCTCGATGACAGTCATAAATTCGGCTAGATTTTCCTGGATTCGACCATTCTAATGGGCGTTTTGGGAGTTGAGAGAGCTAACGGAGCTTTTTGAAGGATTTTACGCTTTTTTTCAATTCGGCAGCCGTTGTCGATCGTTTTGGCCAGCAAAGAACGTCAACGGCAGAAGTTGAGTCATTGCCGTGACGCATTCAAAAGATGTCGAAAACCGGATTCGGCCCAATTTTGTTAGATATTGGATCAAACGGAGTCAGACAAGGAAGCTAAAAGATGGAAAATTTGAATTCACCCTAAAATTGGGTATGTTGACCAGCTGGATATTCCGCAGGCAGTGGAACGAGAAGTGCAAAGACAAACGGCAGATGAATTATGATCTCACAGAGTTACAATGGCTGAAAAAGAGCAGAGAGCAGATGTCTTCCTCCCGCCTTGTGACACTCATGATGAAAAATGTCGGCTGTCGGTTGAAAGGGCGCCAGTGATTGTCCCATGACTGATTGAGGTTCAAACTTCGTTGTCTTTACTTTTCTCAAATTAAAATTACGTCAAAGGATGTTGCCAATTTTATTCGCTTATGAAATTGGCTTGATTCCTCGATTCTTGTCGAGATGTTGCCTGACATCTTGGAGATAGCGATAGCAACGTTTGACCACAAGAAAATGCCAGTAAAAAATGATCGAGGCGAGGATACAAACGACTTCCGAGATCAGAAGCAAGTTTGGAATGGCTGGAAGACGTTTTTACGATAATAAGCAGCACTCACTGATATATTCCTCGAGAACATTCGCGACTTTCTGGTTAAAATGATTCTGCAACATTTCTGGGTCTCGAGAGGATTTCAACTTACACTAATGAGATCCAGAGGAAAATAGCCTTCGATTATACAATAAATGGCGACAGAAAGGACGCCAATGGACTGGAAAATGGCAAAAACCATAAAAGGGAGCAGGCAATGAGGAAGAACTTTGGTGATTCCCTTGAGAAGAGCAAAAACACAAAGAAATTCGACCACTTGCTGGCAAAGCTGAAGACGGAAATTCCTGGAAAGAAACAAGATCGCTTACCGCCAATGAGACGCCATGGTTAAATCCCCATAAGAAAGTATAATAAAGTAGAAAAGCCACTACAATAAATAGACACAATGATCGAGATATAGCAATCTTCTTGGCTTCCGTCTAAAATAATTTATGAATAATTCTCTAGCTCACCAGGCAGTGATTTCGACCGCAGAACATCGTCCTACAGATATACTCCCCTTTATTGTGGTCAAAAGACTTCTGTCCAGGATGAATTCCCATCTTTTGGAGAGCAACCATTGGACAAGGAGAAAAGAATGAGAGTCTCAATCATGACGGACGCGAAAAATTTGATGAAGCAGCAAAATAATCGAAAGGCACGGCAGTCAAAATATCAGGGGGGAAATTTAAAGTGGAAACTGATCTAATAATTCAAGAATACCGCACTTTTGATCCAATAGAGCCATAAGAGAGTTGCGTGAGACGGTCCCAAAATGAGAGGTTTTACTATTTTTACTCTTTTCACCAGATGTTGGACACAAATTTCAGTGGTGGATTACACGTCTGTAGAAAAGTTCCAGCTGGTTGTAGAAAAATTCCCGGTGCCTGTAGAAAAATTCCCCCTGGTTGAAGAAAAATGCCCGGTGTTTGTAGAAAAATTCCCGCTAATTGTAGAAAAATTCCCGATGGTTGTAGAAAAAGTCCCGTTTGTTGTAGAAAAATTCCCGCTGGTTGTAGAAAAATTCCCGTTTGTTGTAGAAAAATTCCCGCTGGTTGTAGAAAAATTCCCGTTTGTTGTAGAAAAATTCCCGCTGGTTGTAGAAAAATTCTCCTGGCTGTGTGCCGAAAATCCGTTTCAGTCTCATGGAGATCCAAGAATGGTTTTGTGATCTGTTAAATGTTAGCAAAAAGAATTTATTCCCGTAATTGAATGTTGTTGCTCCTCAACTTGGCGTAATGTTTTTCGCGATCCTTCACGTAGACGTAATACTTGTAGAAAATGTAGAAGACAAAAATTTCGACCAGCCAAGCCAAAAACTCCGCCGTGTGGAAAATAGACATCTCGAAGGCAGGATCTGTAATGTTTTTATGATACTGGTGGAGACTCTCACCACGAGGTTGAAGAGGATGGACTGGCTCTTTAGTTTCATTACGAAGTTGGGCATGGAGGGGATGATCGACGGTATTCTGGAATCGACACAATTTTCAAAAAGATTGTGTCTTACCTCTAAAAAGCTAGAAACAGAAGATTCCGGGTTATGAAGAATAATAAGATGAGCTGCGAACATAATTACACCGTAAAATATGACGAGCCCTTTTGTAACCAAAATTGGGATCAAATACTTGGATGACGTCATCTTCATTCCGATGAACATAATTATTAGACAAACTATTGTGGCAATAAAGGATATCCACTAAATTCTCTCCAATTTATAGAAAAAAATTTCGAGCTAACGTCCATGATCAAATAATTCCGATGGTGGTCGAACCAAATGGTGAACATGCACCAAAAATCGACAAGAATCGTGAAGACGATGGCTACTCGGACGCCATGCTGAAAATTAGGTTTTCTATTTTTTGGATATAAGATTATCCTTGTCCTAAATTCCTTTTCCAGGTTCCCAGAACTGGGAAAAGAAATTTAGGTCTGAAAATAAAGCAACAGCTCACCGTTATATGCACCGATCGACAGCAACACTTGTATTTTTCGTCGAAATGCTGGAATATTTCGACTTTTCCGCTGTCTTCCATTCTGAAATGCTTTTTTAATTAATGAAAGGTAAAATTGTAGACGAAAATAGAAAGCAAATGGAAGAGAGAGGACATCGGTGCCAACAGCTGTTGGTCTGCCTACCGCTGTTGACCAGTTGTCGTATCCTCTTTATTTTTTATCGCTATCTCTATCTTTATTAGCCCTGCTAAATAAAACAAGGAATCAAGCGCCTATCATGAATCGGATAATCAGAGGAAGTGTGCAGTCGAGCCCGATAAATTTTATCAAATTGAAGGTTTATTCCTAAATTTTCTGACATTTCCCAATTTTATAATTTTATTCAGAGCTCTATGACAATTTTCTATCAAAATTTATTTACTGATGACCAGCCTCGACATCATTTATCAACGTGGAGTAATATCTCTCGAGATCTCGCACATAAACATAGCACTTGTAGTAAATGTAAAAGAAAAAGATTTCGATTAGCCAACACATAAATTCACCCGTGTGCATAATAGCCAGCAGAATAGCGTGTTCTAAAATATTTTAAATTTGTAAGATGTGACTACCCTCAGAATCAAGCCGCTTGCCATGAGTCATTCTACCGGAATTGTCCCGAATCATCGCGTGAACAGGACGATCCAATGTTGTCTCAAAAGGGGAATTTCCCTCGTTTTTTAATAAACTGACCTTTAATATCCCGGAAATCGATGAGTCCGGTGAATGGAGGATTACATGATGGGATATGAAGGCAACCAAATCATAAAAGAGGGAAACGGCAGTGACAATTAAAATCGGAATTAGATATTTGGAATTATTCTTCTTTATCCCGATGGCCATCAGAATCAGGCCGACGACGGTAGCCAAGAGAAAGAACCACTAAACGACTATAAATAAGGAGAATAACAGACAAACGTCGACTGCCGCAGGAGAGAGGTTAGGTTCTGACCAGACAATGAGACTGGCTCCGGCTAAGGTGAAAAAATTAAGGAAGATGGCCAGACGAGCTCCATGCTGGAAATTATAAGACTGAAGCCTTCTAACAACCAGATTAGGGCCCATTTTTTACAACGACACGTTCGATGTCCCCTTTGATAATATTGGCCACTCACTGTGATATGAATCGAACGACAGCAACACTTGTATTTATCATCGAAATGAGGAAATGTTCCCACTTTTCGATTGTCTTCCATTCTGTAAAATAAAAAGGAATTGAAAAATAAAAAGAGACAGAAAAAAACAGAAATAAACGCGATAGGAAGAGCCGAGGGCATCCATTGTAAAGTGTCGGTGTTGGCTATTTGTCACCCCGTCTAGGTTATTTCCACAGCCTCCAAATTTACCTTTTTTAAGGATTTTGTGCTAGAAAATGACGGTTGATATCTCTCGTAGATTTTGTTGGAGAATTTGGACGTGGCAGATTTTTACGGTGGATTTCATGCAGAAATTGACTGCTGTTGATTTCGCCGGTTTCGTGGTAGAATTTGTCGACTCATGCGAAGAACAAAATTGGAAATTTCTTTATTAATAACGAGCTTCAATATCGCCGTTGATTTTGCCATAATATCCTTCAATATCTCGTAGATAACGATAATATTTGTAACAAATGTAGAGACAGAAAACGTCGAAGAGCCAAATGATCATTTCCAATGCGTAAGCGGTCGAAATCAATTGAGCTAAAAGAAGGATATGACTGGTAGGAGACCGCTATCCTACCTTCCTTCTGATACATCCAGTACCTGTCGCCTTCTTTCATTAATTGACCGAATTCTCTAATCTTTGCGTAATTTGGATCCTCGACAGTAGCCTGAAGGAAATTTGGCAAATTTGCAGTTAAAAAGGATACCTTCAAAGCGTCGGAGAGAGACGAATTTGGCGAGGTCACGATGATATGATTTGCTGTGAATTCGACGAAAGTATAGAGGACGGCAAAGGTGCTGAGAATCAAATAGGGACGAAGATATTTCGAGGAATTTTTCTTCATCCCAACGAAGGCCAAAATTGTGAAGGCGAGATCAGCAATGAACGTAATCCACTGGAAACGGTTTTCATTCAATTTTTGGAAATTAAACGTACGTGAAAGGCAGAAAGTATAGGTGAACCATAATTCAGAAAAAAGGGGACGGCGAAGAGAAGGGCAATGAAATTGGTGATGATTATTAGTCGACCACCATGCTGAAAGAATTTTTTGGGGTAAAGACGAGAACTCACCGAGATATGCATGGTAGAACAGCAACATTTATACTTGTCATCAAAATGGGGAAATGTGCCAACTTTTCGGGTGTCATCCATTCTGTAAAGGAGATTTTAGTGGAAAAGCCTGTGACGAGAAAGATTGTCCGCTTCACGACATTTTGACGCCGAGTCGGACGTCGACAAGGTCGAAGCCGACGTCGACTTCGACCTGCCGACTGCAATGTCGACTCGACTCAAATTTTCAGTCTACTCTGCTACAAAAAGAAGCCCAAATTTTGTCAGGAGACCAAAATAAAAATCGGCGTATTTTTGAAGATTATTATTCGTTTTAGGAGACAAGTAACCAAGAAATTGTCGGATGAGGAAAGGGACTGGAAAAGTCGAGAGATGGGCGGATAACTGGCAGTCCGCCAGGTCAATGCTCCTTTGTCCGAATTAGACAGCACCTGTGCTCAGGGTGATCTTTTGTTAATTGAGCATATTTATTGTTCAGATTTAATTGATTTTTTCCCATTTTGAGATTTTATTCCGTCTAGCACATTTTTTATCCTGAATATTATGGTTTGACGGAGATCGAATAAAGACGTCGAGTAGGATTGGTTTATTCACAACAAATACAAAGAAGACATGATTTTTTTACCCGGATTTGTAATTAAAGGACTGTCATAGAAGTGAGGGAGAGATCTAATGAATTGTGGTGGATTCGACATTGAAGACAACCGAAGTGTGTCGCTCTCGATGCTGTTCCAAGTCCTTCAGATAACGATAACATTTGTAACAGACCCAAGTGAACCAGATATTCACCAGGAGACCAAGGAGAATGGCCGTGTCCATGAATAGAGCCATTATTCTTACCACTAAAAGAGGCAATTATTCAGAAAAGTTAAGGTTCTTACAAATTTCTGGGTCGACACTGGCTCCTTTCATATTCGTCGAATCATTGTGAAGTGTCTTTTTTAGATCTTCGTGGTCAGAAGTATCGATATAAGCCTGAATTTCCGGTAAATTAAATGAACTGGGCTCACCTTAATCCAATTTCCAAACCAAGAATCTGGATTAATTATGGCGATGGTGGTAAAAATCAGGAGAAAAACGGTGAAAAGAATGGAAAGAAGAGAGTAGATAATAAAAGGAAGAAGGAATTTGGAGCGGCTCTTCTTCAATCCAATAAAGAGACAGACCAAAGTCAATGCTTCCAGAGCCAAGAGTGCCAGTTCAATGGCCGTTGAGAACATTGTTTCCTTTGAAAAAACGGCGAAGAAAAGACTAAAGACAACAAAAATGGCTGATAATATTCCAATTATTTGGGTTCCTTGCTGGAATCGGCTATTTTTTAGGGAAAGAGACGTCTTACCAAGACGTGGACGACATTACAGCAACATTTGTATTTATCATCAAAATGAGGAAATGTGGACGAGGTTTTCGACATTTTTGAATCTGAAAACGGTGAAATTAATAGAAAGGGAAAGAAGAAAAAGGGCCAATTATAACCGGGAAAAAGAACAATTTGAACGGAATTCGGGGGTCAATGGAAGACTAAACGGGGGATTGAAGTCGGGAACGGTCGCTCAACGGTCAGCAAAAAGTGTTCCCAATCGGGGAAGTTGGAAAATAGGGCAGGAGAGGGAAATAAACAGAATATTATCCTATTTTGGATCGCGGAGATAAAATCGGGAAGATTTATTGTGTTTTGGGAGACAGGGAGATTTCCAGCTGATCATGAACGAAATTTAAGGGAGAAATATATGGAAAATCGCAATATCTATTCAAAAACAAGGGAAATATGAAAATGGCATAGGACAACTGGTTGGTTCAGTGATTTTGAGGTCAATTGCCGATTTTTACTTTAAATTTTGATCAGAAATTCGGGTAAAAGTCAAATGACTGCGAGTGGCAGTTGAATTTTGGTCACACGACCCATTCTGACTTGTTTCTTTCAATAAAACTGCCAGAAGATCGCGAAATTGACTGAATTTCTTATAGAAAATGAATAATTTGATGAGAAAACGCAAAAATTGCAGTGCAACAAGGCGCCAGAAGAAAAGACAAAACTATACGAGCGCAATTGAAAACTGAGAGAAAAAGGACCCAAAAAGCGATGTAAAAAAACAATTACTCATCAAAAAGAAGGCCGAATGACAGTTTCAGAGCCCACTAGCCCAAAAATTCAAATGAACGATCAATCCAGAAGATCAATACCGGTTTTTAAAAATATTTTCCCCCCATCAAAAATGGGCCTGATGATAGGAAAAACGACAACAAAACAAGACACAGAAAAGAAGAGAAAAGACGACTGGTTTGGACATCGATTGAGAGGGTCGACTACCAGCCAGCCGGCCACAACTGACCGATGGAACTGGGTGGCCTTGATGAATCAAAAGGGCGGCTATTAATGAGAATTGTTCGAGGAATGGGGAACTGACGCGAGAAAAGAGAAAAGAATTCGACGAGGACATTTTGAAAATCGATCGGGAAATGATGAATAAGAAGAACAGACGACAAAGATCGGAAACGACTACAGACGGCAGTTAGACATGAGATTTGACTGCGCAACGAAGGACACACAAGGTCGACGGCCGGCTGGTTTTGAACAGGAAAATATCACATCAAAACTATTTTTGACTATTCATTTCAAAAGTTGACGGATTTACTGGTTTTCCTGGGAAATTGGGCGGCTATTTTTGGAGCTGAAAACATGCCGTTATCCCATTTTAACTGAATTTCCTTTAAAAAAAGTTTTATAGTCGATTTCCAATCTCTGGGGAGAGGACGCTTGGAAATCAGGGAACCAGGATTTTTGAATCGGATATTTTCTAAAGGAAAACAGAAGAATTCAACAGAACTCAATTCCTGATTTTCAAACATCTCTCCCGGTTGGAAATTAAATAGAATCGAAATTTTCTTTAGAACCAGGCCACAGTTACGTAAAAACATTCGAAAAAGCGCAGAGGATGCCAATGCATGGGTGATCCAATGCTAAAGAACCACTGCCAGCGCCCGGTTAGCTCAGTCGGTAGAGCACCAGACTCTTAATCTGGCTGTCGCGGGTTCGAGCCCCGCAGCGGGCTGATGCAAAACTTTTTTTAGTTTCTATTGGCGAATAAAAGAAAAGAGAAAGTGAAAACCCGCTTTCTTCTCAAAGAAGAGGAAATTAGTTGCGTCGTGGGCTGAACTTTCGACAATTCGAGGTTCAATTCGCCGAACTGATGGGCAACCGCCCGCTGCAAGGAAGATGATCTGTGTTGTTGATTTCTTGTGTCAAAATTCTGTGGGAATTTGTGTCGTTTTTGGAGAAAAAAAGAGGAGAACATAAACTACTACGTCAGGTTTAAAAATATTCGAGAATTTTGAGAAATTCGGTCAACTTGTAGTCTGATCGACTGTCGATTCTGGTTTGGCGCCATTTTTCCCCATTTTTCTTTTTCAAATGGCCTCTAGGAAAAGCAAAAATAATCGAATAAAATAAAAAAATGCATCAGCCCGATGCGGGGCTCGAACCCGCGACAGCCAGATTAAGAGTCTGGTGCTCTACCGACTGAGCTAACCGGGCGCTGATTTTCCACAATTTTGGGTAGAACCACGTAAGTTTATTCAAGTATGAGAAGTTTTCCAGACATAAATTTTCGTATCTTTTTGTCGTAGAATATACTTGGCGATCCAACTTCTATAAGGTCGGATATAATAGAGGCGGACGACAGGGCTTAAAGCTGGGACTATTCCCAATGCCAGGGCGGTGGCTTTCTCCAAGTAGGGGCCATGGAGGAGGTCGAAGGCAGCCAGAGAATAGAGGAACAGGAAAAGGAGACACAGGGCGGGGAGAGTGGCTTGGAAAGCCAGAGCCTGAAACTTTCAGTTTTCGCTTTGGGAGCCTGGATAATTACAGTAACCTCTAACAGATCTAAACTCACTCTCAATAGCTGCTGATGTAGAATCTGCGTCTTATTGCTCATATTATTATCATGCCGCTGTAAAGATTTCAAACTTTTCTGTCTACACAAAAATATTATCACATAAATTGGTAGAATCGGTAGGCTCATGTGCAACGTCACGTAGAGGACATTACACCCAAAAATGTCCACAGAACCATAAATTAGACGCTTATCCAGGTAATATTCAGGAAATAAGGCGGACAGTCGATAGACAAGATCGGGAGAATTCTCAAAACCAAAATAGAAAAGGAACTGTAAATTGGGATTTATGGAAAATAAAAAGAAATTACCATTTGGATAAGGGAAAGGAGATAGAAGAGGAGAAGAATAAGACCCAGCTGGAGACGGGAGATTTTAACTGATCGAATGGCAAAAAGACGGAAAATGAAACAGACCATTAGACTCCACATATTGTGAGTATAACAATGGAGGGTCACAGAATAACTGAAAAGGAGATTTATTCTTTAAGAATCATTGTAAATGAGGGTCCGGATTGCGTATTCTTTCGCTTTTGGCTCAAATTATCCCAATAACAACTTGATCATATAGTTTGCGCTCGTAAAAGGCGAGCAAGACATCTTGTTAAAGTCTTCAGAATCCCCTCTTTCTGGCATTTTTGAATTTCTTAAAATCTCCAAGATATGGCCGAGTTATCCCCAAAATGAGCTGAAATTTGTTCTGGTTGCAAAGAATTCCAGATGAAAATTGCGTACTCTCCAAAAAAATCCAGCTGTCTCTCAATTTCGAGCCTTTACAGTGGATCTGTACTCTCGTCTCCTTTATGAATATCAATTTTGCATTTATTTTCAATTCCAGGTCAATTGAAGTCGGCAGGTGCTGGAGTACATCTCGGTGTCCCTCAACCCATATTTTCCTGCTGTCTTTTTTTGCCGTCTATTCGACTGTAAAATGCCCATGAAGGGTAAAAAAAGTCCATGAAATGAAGACAAAAAGAGTACGTTCACAGCCGGTCCCGGAAGTTGTAGGCCCACAATATTTTGACCAACCTCAAATGGCAAATATTTCCGCCAAAATGTTGGCAAGGCCCTTCTGGGATGAAGAAAAGCTGCCTTCCTGTAGGAATTATTCTAAAACTCGTCATTTTCTCCTCATATTTGAGTAATTCTCACCTTTCTTGGACAAAAAGTGCCGTGGCACATGCGACCAGGTCACAAATCCCGCTGTTTACCAACAATACAACGTAGGATTTAAAACTATCCGGGGTTTTAAAGAGACCAATCATAATTTGAAGTAAATTGGCGGTAATTCCAATTACATTGATGATGATTACGAGGCCATAGAAAATTGATTCGGGAAGCAGCATACTGTAGCGGATTCTGGATTTAAAATTGAAGAAAGTCGTTGAATTCCGGGGAAAAAAGGAAGGAAGTAAAATGGAGGAGGAGCAATTTCTCAAATATCCTGCCACACAAAAGGAGGAAAAATTAGTGTAAGAAATCACTGAAGCGGGTCGAATGCGTCAATAGCTAAATTTTTCAGAGTACAAATGGATGAGATTGGGATATAAAAAGAGCTGGCCAAGACAATTGAACATACCGCCCTTTTCTTGTTCAGTGGGCGCTTACGTATAATATTAGTGGACACCAAAGGTAAACCATCCAGAATTCCTTTATTTTTGATATTTATTATATGCCATGCACAGGGGAAGAGGCCTAAGAATACGCAATAGAGATATATTCAAATATTCTTC
Organism: Oscheius sp. DF5033; assembly: GCA_964036215.1. Classification (NCBI taxonomy): domain Eukaryota; kingdom Metazoa; phylum Nematoda; class Chromadorea; order Rhabditida; family Rhabditidae; genus Oscheius; species Oscheius sp. DF5033. Next base: position 3,777,841 of record CAXIWN010000011.1, read on the forward strand.
CGGGTACAGACAGCGTCATCCTAATTATTTAGCCAAAAACAAGGAAATTAACTGGTGTTAAGAGTACTAAGAAAAAGGGATAAAAGAGCTGAGCGTCGGCTAAAATTTGACCAGGAGATGATGGTTCATTGTTTAAAAATCGACGGAAATTCCCAAATTATAGGCAGAAACTAGCATATTTGGACAACTCCTCCTTTGAAAGGGTAAATTCACATCCTTGCGATTTTTCAAGTGTAAGTACAAAGGAAGTGCATAAAAATTTGACCGATTCTGATTTATATAAGTTGGATGATTGTTCTTTGATGGCCTACTGTACCCTGTGCATGAGAGGAGGAATTCATGTAATCTTTCCACTTCGCTAATTCTGTAGAAATGAAATTATGTCATTTTGGAAAAGAAAGAATCCCCGCAGTGAAAGGAGATCTCTTGACAAATTCGGTTTAATAAGAGAAGAATGGAAGGGAATAGCAGAAAATTAAAATGGAAATATAGTCTTTTTCCATTTTAATTTTCAGTTTCCAACGCTGGGCGCTGCGGGACCTCAGAGCATTTAAATCTGACTTTTTCTCAATGAAAATTCGAAAAATTTGCCTGATTATCAAGTGGTCCAGCAACGCCCATTTCCTCCAAGATTGGAAACCGTCTAGAGGTCCCCGGTGACAAATATTAATTGTTTGCATACGGTAAGTGCAGACAGCTGAAGATTTTTCCCTGCAGATACGTGCCCCTCGGGAAAAAATTAGATATTGTTTTGCCAGACAATCTATTATTATACAATTTATAGTCCATTTTAAAACTTGGGAAAAATAACCGCTACGGGACCGGGATTTTTGAGTTTATAACGATAAAATTGGCGGCAAGTCGGCAAAGTTAATGGTGAAATGACAAAATCGGCTGTGAGTCGACAAAATTAGCGGTGAGTCGACGAAAAAACCGCATTTTATGAATAGAAGATATTTATTCCAAGTGAATTTTAATAAAATCAGAGATATCGTTGAAAATTGTTTCACGAAGTCGACTTCCTCCCAAATTGACGACACCATGAAATCCCGTCGGGTAATGTCGCCAAGTCACGTCGACTCCCGTTTCTTTCAGTTCCCGGTAATAGACAATTCCTTCATCTCTATAATTTTAATATCTGCTGAAGTGTAAGATTTTACCGAAGGACGTCGTAACCACAAGTGACGACTATTGCCGGTGGAAGATCGTAAGTTACTCCAAAGAGAGGCGAGATCGCGGGGTCGAGGGCTTTTTCGAACTTGGTTGAGATGTCACGATGCTCTTCAAATTCCTTATTTTCGTAGTTTTTATTGGGATACATCTGTTTTATTCGATCCCAAGAGAGATATTTCCTGTATTGGGGAGTGGCACGAATCGCACTGAAAAATCCAACTAAAAGAACTTCCAGGGACTCTAGTTTTCATCAGTTTTACGTTTAAAAACGAGAAATTTAGTTGATTTTTATTTTGCGTCGAACTGCGAAATAAAGGGCGGGAGCCTGGTCCCAAAACGAAGACGCCAAAAAGAGAACTTACTCGCCGATATGGCGTCCTTTCAATATCTTTTGTATATTTTTCTTATCGGCGGGAATTCCCATATACATCAGAGTCCACCGGGCGACGGATTCCGGGCTCAAGGCGGCCATTCCATTGAATCGCTCGTAATATTCTTTATATGACGGTAAATTAAAAGCAAAATAAGATGTGGCTGGGTAAATTAACACCTAGAAACTAATTTTAAACATGAAAAGGACTACCTGGCAGCGGATAAGATGCTTCAGTTTCTGAGCCAAAGCGGCCGCCAATTGGCCACCAGCACTGTCACCCGCTACAATAATTTTATCCTTGTCAATGGCATATTTCTCTGAACTGGAAAGAAAATCGTCAGCTTTGATTCTTGCTTACAATTCGTGGAGATATTCGACGACTGTTGAGCAATCCTCAAAAGCTGCTGGGAAAGGATATTCTGGGGCTAGACGGTAGTCCACGGAAAAGGCTTTGATTCCCAGTTTCTTGACAAACCAAATGACGGCAGAGTCATAATTTTCAGGTCTCATTGTGGACCAGCCACCACCGTGGAGATAAATCAACGCGCAATTTGTATGGAAATCCGTGGGAGTGTAGCAACGGACACGGATCCCGCTTATTTTCTCATCGTGGATCTAAAGAAATGGTGGGATTACGATAGAAATTGTCGATTTAAGACCAAATTACTATGTCAACACGACACACCTCAACATTTTTAGTATCCGGATGTGACAGCATAAATCCTATTGAGGTTAAAAGTCGTAGAAATGAATTCCTAGCCTGTGGACCAGCGATTTTCTCAATTATCCCGCCCTAAAAACTGAGTTACACAGAAAATACGGCAAAAATTACGATATATTCATCAAATATCCGTAAATATAGCTCAATTAATTGGACACGAAAACGATCAGAAATATCTGAAGGTAAATCAGCCAACGGCCACATCTGAAATCGAGAGAAAGAATGAATGTTTTTGTTTGTTTGTCAAATTCCAGGATATTTTGCTGCTTTGGGACAACATCTAGTCGCATCGATTCTCCTAAAAAGGAAGGCTAACGACTCCGCGTCAGCTGTTGACACTTTTGGGTTTTGAGATCAAAAAGATGACTTCAAGCGGCTCAGAAAAAGAGGAAAAAAAACGCGGATATTTATAAACTTTTATTTATATGATTATCCTACGAGTGTAACCGACGCCGACAATCTGGCCGAGGCTATCAGTTCGTTCTGCTGTTGTATTCCAGCCATTTACACCCAAAATCCGGCACTCTTGGACAAAAACGACGTCAAAGTTGTTCTTCTCCAAGTCGTCAAATCTGTCGTCAACTCATCCAAGTATTTTTCCGATTTAGTCGAAAAAAATAGCCAATTCCAGGACTACTCACACTCTTCGTGTCGAAAAAGAATTTGTCATCGACCGTCCCGGTCATTACTGCTATGTTCATTACAATTTCGTCTCCGACTCGAGCATTGAAGAAACTTGCTGTGTCAAAACAAAAGTTGCAGACTTCAAAGTCACCAAGAGCTACTTCAATGTCAACATTGATAATGTTTAGTTCCAAGAGTCGGCATTTATTTCCACTCCTCCTGTTTTTAAATCTTTAAAAAAATAACCAATAAACGAGCAATTTGTTACACATTTATGCAGCATATCAAATAAATTGAAATTTCTCAAGATAAATTGAAAAAGTCGAAATCCACCGAGTGTTCGAGTTCCTAAAATTAGAATAATTCCTTTGCTCAATGAGACAATTCGAAAATATTTAATACACAAAATTGTACATCGAATATAAAAGATGAGTATCATTTGTTTTAATCCATGAGTTCTTCTAAAAAAGGTATTTCATATCTTTTGGGTCTATAGTGCTCTCGGGCCGATAATTTCCACAGCAGATGCAGGTCTTTCTGCTGCTTTGCCAGATGTTCTATTGTGTCGACCATTTGAAGAATCGACGCATAACGGGCTGGTCCTTGTGTTCCACTGAAAACTACCCGTTTTTGTCTTCTGTGCGGTTACCTTTCTGCTAAGCAAAGTTTTAGGAGGGCGGCGTTGTGTCTTTGTCGTTCTTGGGCCAAGATACTTTGCGCGTATTCCGACAAGTCATTGACCGCTGGATTACATAGGAGAATTGCCTTCAATAGGACGTATTCTTTCTTTGTTAATTGAGATCTAATCATCGGTTCGATCGATTGTCGTTTGATGATATGGGTCCTCTGTACTTTTGGGCTAAAATTCAGTCTATTACGGAGCAGGAGGTGTCGCTTACTTGTCGCCTCTTGGCGGTGGGATTACCGTTCCATCTGGATGTAAAATACAGGAGGAATTGTTCTCATAAGAGAAGAAAGCTTGAGTCAGCATAAAAGTCAGAACAGTGACACTTTTCGTCAAGATAATTTGATCTTCTTCAGACAAAGCATGGAAAAAGGGAAAAGTCTTCGCATATTCCACACAAACCATTAAATCAAATATAAACCAGTGCTTTCTATAAACGAAAGAATATTCTACAGTAATCCATCAAGTTACCTGATTGGATTATGTGGCGGTGGCTCTCGACATTGCCCTGGAACCTTTGGAGGACATTGAGGAGTCGGCAATGGCCAATTGGGCATGGGCTGGAAGGACTCTCTTCGAAGGAAATAAACAATCACTTACTCCTAACTTATCACCAAGTCCGAGGCTATTACTCGATCGGAGGAAGCCTCGCAGATTTGGCAACTCCTTTGGATCCGGATTGTACGCGCTCTTTCGAAGAGTATCCTTTTTTATCTCCAAATAAAGTAAACCGTCAATGAGATTGGTTATTTGCTGGTCAATGGTTGTCATATGGATTACGGGCATCTGGAGAATATTTTTTTGTATTGAAATACTGGAAATTGGAGGTTCGCGGTTCGCGTTGAGGTTGCTTGGAAAGGCTGCAGGCGCTTTTCTTTTGGCCATAACTCGGCTATATCTGGGATACTCTTTGCACTTAAAAATTCTACAAAAAGAAGAGAAAATTTGTACTTTTCGTGTGGTTTCGAAAGATCTGCTGAGGATTGTGGGTAAAAAATTTTTGTTTTTTAGAAGCAGCACGATCTCTTCTTTCTATTAATTTTTGAATTTTATGAAACGGCCCGAATTCAGCCGAATTATGGCTCAAAGAAGCCGAGACATGCACGAAAGACAACAGCTTTTGTGTCATCTTCCCCCATAAATTCCAGTAGTCGTCACCGCTTGCTGCTCCCACCGTCGCCTTTTATGACTCATAGCTGCTATGCACGGGAGTCCGAAAATTGCACTCCCTTCGAGAGGACAAACATAATGGTGGACTGTTGTAGATCTTTGCACTTGGTGATCCTCCCAAACGTACCAGTTTATTATTGTTCTCCGAGGATGTTGAGGGTGAGGATCGCTTGCGGATAATACTGCGGATCATGTCATTTTCACCAAGGTCTTCATCCGTTTGAATTGCTGAAATTGGCGCACTCTTTCTATACAAAGAAGGCTCTCACCCAGTGGATTCATTCCAACTTCAACACATTTTTTAAAACGACAAGCACGGCAGGAACAGCGTCGTTCTAAAAGAAATAGAAAAATTTAAGGGGAAAGCCCCACCTTTTGGTAATATTTTAAAGCATTCCCAGCCTTTTTTGCACTCGTAATTCTTTTGGGCGAGAACAGTTCGTCGGAAGAAAGTCTTACAGCCGTTGCACGAGGGAACCTGGAGAATTGTTTCTAATAAAAAGAAGGGAAATTCCTACCTCGTAGTGATATCCGGTAGCGGCATCCCCGCAGACGACGCATGTGGTTGGGCAGACATTTCGAGGAAGGGATTCTGGAGGAGAACCAGTTGAGGTAGATGAGGGAGAAGTCGATTCTTCTCTGAAAATTGGTGGATTATGGAAAGTACGATATCCTCTAAACATTGTGAATTTTTCCGGGTTTAAAATTTAAATGAGCTCCCAACTGCAGTCTTTTCCTCGTAAGACCAAGTTTGCTCTATTCGTGGCGAAACTTTCAAATATTGCGGGCAACCCGAGAAGAGCCCGGTTAAAGGAATTGCAAACGCCTTCCCAATTTAAAGTTCTAGTCTACTATATAATTCCATTTAAATGGGTTCTTACCGTGTTGAGGTAGTGGCCGATTCCAAGTCTTCTTCAATTTTGATATCATAAATTTGTGGGTAGGTTATCCCCATGGGATTATACCTCGCAGTCATCATTGTGTGGGAAAAATCACCGCTGAAATATATTTAATTTAAAAATAATTGAGAAAAATGGGGAAAGGGGGGAATACCAGCCGTTTATTGAAAACAGCAGGTGCACTAATGAAGGAAAAAAGGCACCGGCGGCGGGGAAAAGACTCTTTGTACTCGAAATTGTGAATGGAATAATTTATGCCACCTCCAAGCGATTAAAACAAGTGTGGGTCAGAGCGATGAGTCAAATGGCCTTCGACCTGACGTCAAACGCCGGGTTGTTCCGGACAAAAGAGAACTCTCCTGGTCACGTTGCCAACCGACGACCAATGACGGGGAAAATGTGATCGATAAGCTGCTCAAACAATTCGGCGGAAAAACGGGGAGGAAGCAAGAGGAAATGATTCACAACAAAAATGCCAATATAGAATTTTGACAATAAAGCCGATGTCGATCTATTTGGGCTGGCTGGGGGATCAACGGACGGGGGGAGAGAGACAGATGCGGATGTGAGAACTTTTTAAAATAAAATCGAGAGAATTGAAGGAAAGATTATTGATAAAACAGCCACTGGGAGTACGGGTACAAGCTGTGACCAAACATGGATGGAAGGTCGAAAGATAGGCGGTCGACCCGGGGATATTGAACTTTCTGCAGTCTCCAGCTGGTTTTACTCACTTTTCAGTGGTAAACAGATCGAAACCACCAGTCAATCAGGAATTATTACTGATCTCGACAGGGTTTCTAGACTGGCCGATTTATTCAACGAGAATTAGAGGCGAGGAGAAGAGAAAGTCAGGACGGTCTTACTCGTTCCGTGACCGGTGGCTTTCGGACAGTTGTGTTCTGTGTTTCAGTCAAATTCAGACGATTAATCGACTTTTGTATCCGAATAACCGATAGTCATCGACCAGGGCAAAAAAGGACGACCCGCAGTCCTCGATCTAGACGCCCCGATGGATTTTATGCCGCGATATAAAGGGAAGTACTCAACATTCAGCCAGGACATCGGCGCCATCTTCGGTTGTATTATGTGAGAAAGGAGGGCTTGTCTATTCCTACAGAAATCTCAAGGGAGAAGGAAATAGGCTACCCGTCGCTTTCTGATTCGATCTCAACCCTAAAAGAACAGTCGACTGCGTCACACAAAGGTCAAGAGTGGCTGTTTGATAGGAGGAAAAGAAGCCAACGGGCAAAGAGCCACGCTTTTATATTTTAGCCTATCGAAGAGTGACGCATTTCGAAGGAAAGATAGCAGATGGAGCAGGGCGTGACCAATAAGTTTATTGTCTATTTTGTCTGGGGCCAAGGAGCAATAAAACAGCAAAAGTCAAAATGGATAAGAAGGGACGAGTCAGTGGGAGTTAAAAAATTAGAAAAAGGCCACCCCAAAGGCTACCGCCAGTCACATTTTTGAACAAAACGATCACAAATTTGCACAGCTGAAAATGTCATGTTTACAACTTCAAAAGCATCAATTTGCACTTCATCTGGCTGGTACGAACCCGTAATAACGAACTGAGAAAGTGAACGGATTGATAGCTGCCCCAATTTGCGAGAAAAACATTTTGAACTATACTGCAGCCGGCGAGCGGAACATTTAGACAAAGCGGGGGGAACTCGAACCTCCCCCGGGCGACGACCTCATGCTGTCCACGTGAGGGATCTATGGACCCGGCAACTATTCGTATTTTGTCACAAATGAATGTTCGACTAGTAAAGGGACGCCGGAAATGACGGCAGCGGTACGATAGCAGCTGTTGACAGGCACTGATTGTGTGTATACAGGCAGGCCATTTGAAATATGATACATATTTTATAAACAAAGAAAAAATGGTGAATAAGATGGTCATAAACAGGTGAGAGATCAATTTTTCATCGCGGTGCACCTGGTCGTCCCTTTTTCCAACAATTTATCATTGCAACAAGCTGGTCTACAAAATCAAGCAGGTATTTAAAGAAGATCGTGCACCCGCGTTAAAAATCGCATTTAAAGCCCAAAAGTCAAGAAAAAAAAAGAGTCATTCTTGATAGGAAGCCGTTAAGTTGAACGAGGATGCGGGCTATCAAACATCCCCCGAGATTTGTAAAGATTTCAAGAGCCAGATCTCTAAAAGAGACCAACAGTCAAGGAAGAGAGTGAATGGCAACTTTGTAACCCTACTCCGCCTTCCTGGCCGGATCTGTGGTGCTCGTAACCATCGTTATTTGTTATGTCAGCTTATTCTTTTTGCGGGGAGAAAGAATCTTTGGTGCAGGGAAAAGAGGCAAAAAAAGCTGGTGACTAACGAAAAAATGACTGTAGTCATGTAATGTAATCCATGTAATTTTTATTCTTTTGACTGGGAGGATTGGAATATTCAACCTGGTCGAGTTGTTCTAGAAGAAAAGGGAACGTCAAACGTAGAAGAGAGCAAAGGGTAAAGATTGGTATAGTTGAACATGGGAACATTTGAATTAATTTATTGAGGCAGAAGGGAAATGTAGGAAAAAATGGGATGAAATTAGGAGTTCAAAAGGAGATTTGGGCTTGTGAGCCAAATTTCGTGTTCACAAAATATTGTCCCCATTTTACTGATTTGGTTTTTGCTCTCCTAGGACAAAAAACACCGTTGAAGTCATTGGAGTCTTCATTATCGCCTCGTATTTGTGCAAAGAAAGGAGCAAACTCTACAGAGGGCAGAGAGCGATGGAAAAGACCAGGAAAGGACAAGGAATAAGGGCATTGCCATCTTTCATTCGAGCGAGGATCGATTGAATAGCTACTAGTCATTTTTTGTGGTTTGTAACTGAGGACAAAACACAAAGCACTTATCCTCGCAAAGCAGCAGATGCGGGTCGCTGTTTCGCAGATTATCGAGTAGAGAAGGGAACGAAGGACATCGAGAAGGACAGAGGGATCAAAAGACCAAAGGGGATTTCCCGATTTGGAGTCTCTTGGGTAAAGCGGCCAGGAAATTCAGCAAAAACAGCAAAATTAAAGGTCTACAGACTAAACATTAAAATTTTCATCATCTTTCCCCAATCGAGGAAAGTTGGGTAGAAAGCTGAGTCGCTGTGACTGACCGCCATTCTCCCTTTATCAGAAACAAAAGTTGGAAGGAGGAGACGAAACTCGTAATGAGCCGATAATTATTAGTGGTTCAACTGATAACCGCTGATATTCATTTCAGCTCAAACTGACGTCATAAAATCGACGAAATTTGCCTATTCTAAAAGGGCAAAAGCTTCGTTTTTTGAAGCAAATATGTGTGACAAATATCCCGTGTAAAAACATGGTCGATTGGTTAAAGGACAACTGTCAATAAATGGCATCTCTACGTCGTTTTACACTGGACACAAATCACAAAATCGGAAGAAAAAAAACCAAGAAAAATGAGTCGAAATTGGCGAGGAGCCTTTGGGAAACTCGGCACATGTTTTGTCATCATTTCACCCCAGCTCTTTTCGAAATTGATAGGGGGGAAATGACGAAATCGACAGGAGGAGAGGAAATGAATTTTGAAAATAAAGCGATTGTGAGGGATAACATGGCCACAACCGGTAAACTGGTATAAAACTCGGCGAAAATGTGGGAAGAGGAATGGGGGAATCGATGGCTGCGACGAACACGTCATGGCAAACAGTCTCTCGACGCGGTTAATTGTGTATGCCCTCACTTGGGCATTTTTGAGGAGAAAAGGTCAGGCAGACGAGTGCAAGTTTGCCGTTCAAGATTCCTATAACTCGGATCTTCGCCATAACCTTGACAGGACAAACGTCGAGCTTCAGGGTAGACATTCCCCGTCGACACTCAGCTCGACTTTGTCTTTCTAACAGCTTTTAGGAAATTCAGTTTTTCATGTTTTTATTCTGTCTGTTTACACTTAGAAAACGCTGTTTTAGCATGTTTGAAATGATTCCGTATTATCAGCGAGATCCCGGAATAAAACAAGCGTCGACGGCACTGTTGGAGAGGTCGAGTCGACGGATCGACACTCGGAGCAAGACATCCTGCGCCGACTTTCAATAAATTCCAGCCATCTATCTATAGTACAGTCAATCTCCCAAGATCCTAGCCAGAAAAACACCTGGATTAGTCTACTAATCCCTGTCGTACATGTGTTCCTTCAAAAATAGAGAATTTATTAGGGAAATGCAGCTCCGGCTTCCATCTGTTTATGGGCTTCTTTCAGTTGCCTGTCTAGTTGACGTTCCTCTTCCAGCAGATTATCCATCTCGTGTTGTTCTGCTTCTAAAAATCGTCAAATTCTCAAAATAACCAGTGGATTACGGTATGGTTTAACCACTGCCAGCTGTTCTTTTGACTCCTGGTTGACTCGATTTGCTTCCGCCAACATTTTTCGCAGCTCTTCCTCCAGACCGTGTAATTCTCCAATTCGTGTTCGATACGATTCCGCTGTCTTTTGTAATTCCGGCTGAAAAGACATCGTCACATGGCAGACTAATCAGATGTCTATTCATTTTGATGTTTATCCCAATTATCCACGAGACAGCTGATCAATGTCATAAGATAATGCTTATAACAATCAGAAGAAGGAAGAAAACTTACCGTGTCGTCATGAATCCGGGCTTGAAGTCCGCGGACGAGAACACGGACATCGGTGGCTTCCCGCTCGGCGACTGTGGTAGCTGCTCTAATTTGTTTCCGTTTTGCTTCGACTTCTTGTCTTCTTTGGCGCAATTCTTGGATCCTGACTTGGTGGCTTTCTACCTAAAAATTGGGAATATTTGGTGATGGAAGGATTTCTCAAGCCTTTTCTCATTTTCTATGCTGATTAGGATAAAGTCGAGACAGTTCTGGGCTGATTGCCCTGTCCTAACTGTTATTCCCAAAGGGCATATGGAAATGAATGTCTACGCAATTTAGAGGCAAATTTTCTTGGGAAACACTTTTTGTAAATTTGTCGTACTTGAAAAAACAGCCTTGACCTGTTGACAAAGTTGACTTGTCCCCCTTTTAGTTCAAAAAGTTCAATATTCTCTTTCGTGGGCAGGTAGATCTTCCTCTCCTTATTCGTTTGTCTCTTCTCACATTCTATGGCCGTCCCGTAATATAAAAAAGAGACTATTCAGACCAGGAAATGTCCACGTCATCCATCCCTAATCCGTTTCTTATCCATCCCCGTGTTATTCACCTTCTTCTTCCGTAGACTGTCTGCCTTCCGTCTCGCTGTTTCCGCCTCTTGTTTTCTTTGTTGTCGCCGTCTTTCAGCTGCTTCCTTCTTCCTTTCCTCGTATTGGATCTCTTGTTTTTTCTTCTAAAATTGTCTAGTTTACTGTACTTTCTCCCCGGAGTCCGTCCCTCGTCTATACGAAAAAGGGCAAAGCCAAGAATAAATGGTTGATAAGCTTCATTAGCACCTGTCCTTGTTTTGTCATCGCCGTCGTGTCTTTCGTAACAGAATTTCCCAGTAGTCATTGACTCCGGCTAATGAAGCAATCCCCGAGAGCACGTGAATCGACACATATTGGAACGGAAAATTACTTTTTGATTTTTATATTAATGACACATTAATACTTTAAGGCTACCGTAATTTTTAAATTAAATCAGGGGCTACAAGTTCTACTGTATTCTCCATATTTACCTGGATTTCCTTTTTTAATTTATTTCCCTGACTTTCTGCCGTATCCGCTTGATGTTGCCAATTCTCCACAGTCCTCAATTTTTCGCCCAATTCTTCTTGTAATTTCTGCCTTGCCCATTCTTCTCCCTGTTGTACCATCTAAATATTTTTTCTCATTTTTCCTTAACATCTTTACCTGTTTCCGCCTGTTGTTCTCCTTTTGCACATCTTCCAAATTATCCCAATAAGCCCCGTCGACATCTTGATTCCCATCGGCTAGAAACGATTTCTGCCCTGCTTGCTCTCGCTGGATAAATTCCTGAAAAAAGAGCGGGCCGAGTTCAATTTTTCAATTGCCATCACGCGGGCGAGCTCTCAAGTTCCTCATATCGGGTTACCTCAAACTGGCATTTTAAAATTTCTGCTCCCCACGTAAATTGCCTTTGTCCAATTAGAGACACCTACTTTTATTTTCCGTCGAAAGTCAGGAATTTTCACGCCGTGGTCGACGACAACTTGTTCTTTTCGGCCTCGACTTCCAGGTTCCTCCTTGTGTGTATAAGCTGTGTAGATTGTCGGATCTCTATATCGAGTTTAATTTATTCAATCGACCAACTTTTTCATTTGAAGAAGCCGGATAGCTGCTTGAATTTGATTAATCCGTGTTGATATGGAATATCCTATGGCTTCCTGTTCTGATAATTTGACATCAGTGACAAGCAGCTGAAATAATCTTATAAATCCTCCTTTCGCTGTGTTTTGTTTGAAGAGCCCTCTTCACTTCCTGGTCTTTTTCTTTTTGTATGAACTCTTGTCATTCCCTGCTTTTTGCATCAGTCACGCGGGTCCCCGTAATTTGAGACAGTGTGAACTTCAAAGGTCTTCCCCCTTTTTCCCTTTCCCTCGTTAGTCTAGAATTTTCTGGTAGTAAAGAACGGCGCCTAGTTGAACTCCCGGTCTCATGTACATAGTTTTTGTTTTCTGACTATATAGAAAAGACGATGAGAAAAGGCTAAAATCTCCTCCTTGAGGGATAAAATGGGAATTAACCAGGAGGGTGTGCGTAGAGAGCGATCAGCCAGTTTCTTTAGCTGAAGATTCGCTTTGTGCACAGAGCACAATTTTTGTTTTGGTAGATGAACCGCCAAAAATAGAGCCGGGTCCGATTTTTTAAGTAGACCTGTACTCCGGTCCCTACCCAGCAAATTTTTTGTCAAAATTGTCAAGAAAAATGCATTTATTGCCCAGATCCAAGGAGTTTTCCTCCCTCTTTCACAGTATTTTCACCAAAATTCCAGACTTTATCCGGATTTCAACCAGAAATTATAGTTTTTTTGGTCCAGAATCCGTGTACTATTGATTTTTTCAACCCACCTCATCCATAATTTTAATCCATTTCTCTGCCACTTCGTCTAAATTCTTTCCGTTCTCTTGTGTCTTCTGCGAATGTCGCTCCTCCTCGTCTTCTTCCTCCCTGACTCCCCATTTCTCTTCCAACAGTTGTCTCTCCTTCAATAGTCGTCGTCTCTCCTCCCTGATTCTTTTCTCCATTCCATCAAATCCACTAACATCACCACCATCTAAAAATGACTCAATACATATTGTTCCATTGTCATCGTCCCCCTGAATAAACGTCGACGTGTTCACGAACACAGTTTTCCAGTCGACTGAATTGTAATCCGCCTAATGAGGGCATCCCCCGGGGGGATTACCCTCGCTGATAATCAGGACAACCCACCGGCTCCTATTAGCATTTCCTCATATTTTCGTTGTCTGTCGAAAAGGGCTTCTGATAGTCGAGCGATAAAGGCTTCCAGCTCCTGAAAACTTTGTTGATCTTTTTGTCATTTCAGTCGAGTGGTTGTCAGCTGATTGTACGGAGTCCGATCATTGGTAGTTTATCCGGATGCTTTCCACTTGCGTCAACTGGCTGACCTGTGATTCTTTGCCGTCTTTTTCAATGGCTTCCGTCATCTGCTTCTCCTCCTTTTCCCATTGGTTTTTCTGTTGTTTTCTCTTCGTCGCTTCCTCTTCTTCTTTTTGCTCTAAAAGGAGGAGATATTTGATCTGTCGACTCTCACTTCTCCTTTGCAGGTTTCCCAATTTCCTGTGGGATTTCTCCACCTTCTGTTGGAGATCTCTCGTCTCCTGTTGGATGGCTTCTCTCTTTTGGCGAAGGGGCGTTGGACTGGGAGGAGGACTCCCAGCAGCAAGGGCTTCTAGTCGTCGACGAGTTTGTTCCAATTCACTCGCCTTAGTTTCCAATATCTGGAGATTCTTCTTGGAGACTTCAACCGCCTTTTTCTTATCCTCATTGGCTAAAAAGGGCTGTTTTTTTGTGGATTTCCCTACCTTTAACAAGTCCTTCATATTGTTGACATAATTTGGCTAAAATCTCCTCTTTTTGGGTGATCTATAATGTCAGTTTTAATGTGTCCTCCCAGAGACCAAATAGTTTCTCCTCGATCCCCTCCTAAATCGCTATTATCCCAACGCCGTTGGGGGCCACGCGTCGTCGTCGTTGTACTCTCCCCGTCCTCTTGTGCCTTTTTGTGTCGGATTTTCAGTTTTTACAGTCGGCGCACACATGGTTACCACGTGTCTCCCGTACCCGATATTTACATACGCGTGGCCTTCTATGTTCACCCCCCGTGGTAACATGATCTACACCAGTCCCCCCTTATTACTCTCTTTTGTGACATTTTCACGCTTTTGTTTTAGTGCAAAAGGGAGAAGGGCATCTCGTAGACATATTTTCGTGGTAGGATCCTATTTAATTGGTTTTTTGGGGCAATTCCTTGGAAACCTTAGAAGCCTTCAAACATTCCAATCACCGCCATTTCAAATGCTCACCAGTACAAGTGGGACTTCTCTCTATTGCAGAGAACACTTTAGACCTTTAAAATGAGCAGTAACAGTACCTGTTTCTTTAAATTATCCGGTCCACCTGGCAGTGTTTCCAATCTCCCCAGTCGAGCTGTCAATTTCCCTCGTTTTAAACTAGCCGAGTGCATTTCTAAAAAAGGTGATCGAGATCTTTCCTCTTTGTCTTTTCCTGTGCAAAGAAAAGAGCTGTCCGGATTCTCTTCCTGGGTTTGCTAACCGCGCCCGGAACAAGAGCAAGGGTTCAATGATTGAAATTTGCAAACACTGACTATTTCTACCGTAATTCGAAAGTCTTTGTTTTTCTCGCCCACCCTCGGACTCGGTCAAGTAGACGGGAGAAAAGGTCATTCGTGAGAGAAGGTTCCTCGGTCAAAGAGTTCTCGCCGTAGGGTGTCAAATTTGCACAGTGTCCACTGGGTGACCGCAAGATTGATAGACTTCCGAAAATGATCAAAAACCGTCTATATTTGAGCGGTCGACGTAGGTACAAGTGAGCGGTGAAAAAGTTACCCGCAGTGTGTAATTTACTTGGCCAGTGAACAGGAGTCGAGGCTCGACTGTCGAGAGCTCAAAAATAGAGTAGCTCCTTCCAATTGATTTTCCTATACAAAGTGCAGTACTTTTTGTCTTAAATCGGTGGCTTTGCCCAGCCTCTTCGTACTTTATCCCTCCTAGACACTCAAATATTGACGAAAACTGTCTAAACTTCGAATTCGAACTAGAGAGGCCGATCGAGTAAATATAAAACAAATTGCGCAATTTCCCTCTTTTTTTTCTTTGACTACTTTTTGATCCCCTTCTCTATAGGACAAAGACCATCTTTTGTGCAAAAGGGGAGGAGAGGCAGCTGATCAAATGTGGTGGAGAACTGCGGCCTCGTGCTAGTCTCATTGCGACATCATTCCCTGTGTCGCCTTTTTAGTCGGCAATGTTGTGAATTTCACTGAAATTGATAGAAAAACAAGCGGCTTTTTTTAAATATTTACTTTTTGTTGAAGTTTATGAATTGGCGGGAAAGAGCTAATTTAAAGGAGAGAAAAATACCATAGAAATTGATATAAAAGCCCATTTAAAGGGTTAAAATGGATGTGTAATGCAGTGTGTGTGTGACCCTTCCCGGCAATGTCCGTTGCCAGGTGTTGGTCCCTTCCGGTCTCCTAGCATGGGCTGATTTCTTAAACGACGGACATCGTCGACTTCTACCCTTTCAAGAAATCAAGCGATCCCTCCTTCCCCGTTCGCTGCTCGTTTCTCTCTACCACGTTGGCGCACTGAAAAAACTCGGGGTGGAGAAACACGCGGACGGGAGATGCTGCTATCCGCCCTCTCTCCCACACCGACATCATACTCTTTTTTCTTGAAAAAGGCCACTTTTTTGGCCATTGTCACCGGCAAGCTCGGGGAATACGGTGTCTTTATTTCGAACCATTTGAATTACTATTTGACTTTGTTAGTCAAGGTGATAAAAGACCATAAAACCTGGAATACGCCTTATTTTTTGCTGTTTTCGATTTACCCCATGAAGTATCCTTTTCGGATAGTAAATAGATGACAATCATGTGTCACTAAACCGAAAAACGGTCAAAAAGTCACCCTTCTTTAGATTTCTTCGACCTTTTGATCAAAACAACCTCTCCCTTTTTCATAGATCTCTTGACTCCATCCGCTGTACTCGACAATATTAGGCACAATTTGTGGTATCCTCTGAGACTTCCTGCTAGAACTTGTACTTATTGTAAAGTGTTCTTTAGACTATCGGCGTCATCCATTAAATGATGGCGACGATCGACAGCTCGATGTCATCCGCCTTTTTCGTCTTTTTCTCTGGGAAAGTTCGCTTTGATACCGACCATATTTAGTGGTCGACGAAAATAAGTTGTCCTTGATTTTTGCGCGTTTCCCGAGACTTCTGCCATTGTCAATAAAGGACGTGGCCCAGCATCTTCCCCAAAGTTTCCTGTCATTCCCAGATGTCCCCGTAACCAAGAGCTACGTTTTTTGGTCTTTTCTCATGAAGAGGAGGGATGAGAATAAGCACATTTTGTTACACGCGTTGGCGGCTTTCTTTGGTCTACGTGGTTAGAATTCTACCGTAGTTTGTGTCAAAAAACGCTAGTCAACTGGTTTCTTAGCAAACTGTTTTTAGCCTGGGCGCCCAAAAGTCAAAGACTGCCATTATTGAGACAGTCGTCGCCGATTTCGTCACTGAAATCTCTATCCATTTCCCAGAAGACTGAGAGAGTTGTCCTAACTGGGACAATCCCATCCAGATTACAGTATTCCTTGAGAAAGTCAAAATTTTGAACTTTTTAGGCGATCATGAGCTGCCACCTAACCTTGACCGGCACTAATCCTCCTTATTCTCGCCCTCTTGTCATCACTTCCGGGGATGGTCTCTTTCTTTCCTCGACCTCCGTCTATTTCGAGTCTATAAATTCAATCAATGTCCTCAGCACAAACCCCACCCGAGTCCAGCTCGCTCTCGCTCCCGTCCCGTGTCTCTCTCCCCTGATTAGCGGTCTGTGTGCGATTTTGTGTCGGACTGGGTTTCTGTCTGCTGCTCTCCTTCTCTCTCTCCTTGCTTTCCAAAAAATGGTTATCAAATCCTCAAACACGTGTCTTTTTCTCTTCTGCTAAAGTTCATGGGGCAGTCCTGCCTCGTCCACTTCTTATCTTTTTTAGTTACCAGCGGACCTAATCATCTTATCGATATTTACCATCCAGCCGAACTGCGTCATTAGCTGCTGCTCTTTTCCATTTGTAGTCGGGATTCCCCCAATCTATTTATAGAAATAATAAAGAAGTAGCTAGGAAAATGGTCTGACTGTGGCTGCTTTACGGTCGTCGTTACACCCGTCGACTGTTTTCTCTGTCTTTCCAAAGATCAAATGTCCATTTTTCTGGTCTTTTGACTCTACGTAATTACCAGACGGATCACTGGCTTAACTTCCAATATCCTCCTCGTTTTCAAGGTCTTTTTGCCATATTCAGCAATTCCTCCTCCTTTAGTTAGCCAGTCAAATCACTCTGGCAACCGTCACTAACCAGGATGAAAGAAGATCAGCGACAGGCTGCTGGCCTCGTGCCATTCCCGTGGGAAAAATCGATTTCCTCCTCCTTTTTTACCGGAATTGATGACGCGATGCTGTACAGTCCAAAAGGCTTTTTCCTCTACAATGTACCCGTCGTCTTTGTGTTTACCCAGCAGGCAGAACGAAGCTTCCAAAAAGATTTTGCCGATCGACAGTCGATTTCCTTTTTTTTTCTCGATGATTTCTGAAAATTCGTCTCGATTGACGATCGCGTCTTTTGATTGATTAGTCATTGGACAATTTTGGCAACAGACGTATTTCGACGACGACGGGAGCTACTTGCACGGGGTTTTCCCTTCTCCGATGACTTTTCACCCATCTGTCGAGGAAGAGGTTCCTCCGCCCTGTGACATTCTGGTATTCGGGTACAATTTCTTCTAAAATATCTGTTTACTTACCTCGCCCCGAACAACATCTCGTGCGCCTCCTCGGAACTTGTAAGAACGCAGTTTCTGACGTTGCCATCTCTAGACTTTCTTGCCCTATTTCAATTGACTCGTCTCTTTATTCATCTCTTTCTATCGCTGTTGGTGGTCCATTTGTTACCCGATAGGGTCATACACAACTGGGCGATGTTGGAACAGCAGCAGCCCCCGGTCGCCTTTCTCTCTCGTCGTCCTTTCACGCCACCAAACCAGCTTGTCACATTTTCACACAAAAATCTATTGATTCTTGAGTTATGAGATTGAATATTTCCCGAGTTTTTATACGAGAATTTTTATACGGATCAAGGGTGCCCGGGGCTGGCGGATTTCCGCATTTTCATCCCAATTACCGGCGGATTTTGTATATCAATTTGAACCTTTAAAGAGAAAAAGGGAGAATGGGCCCAAAAATAGCTCTTCTTTTCCTGATTTGTGCCCTTCTCTTATCTTTCTTACATGTTTCCTTTTCATCGAAATTTCACAGATCACCCTTTTTGAATTTTTAGTTTTTGGTTCTCCGACGGCATCATTTTCAGCCTTTTTCTCGATTAAATTTAATAAAAAGAGAACATGGTCCGTCGTCTCGATAAAAAGGGCAGCCACTAATCTCCTCTCGTCATCGTATCCCCCCCGATCGACTTCCCCCAACCTGTACTCTCGTCTCGTCGCCTTTAATCAATTCTCCTCTATTTTTTGGCCTCTTTTTGATC
The DNA here is from genome assembly GCA_964036215.1 of Oscheius sp. DF5033. NCBI lineage: Eukaryota > Metazoa > Nematoda > Chromadorea > Rhabditida > Rhabditidae > Oscheius > Oscheius sp. DF5033. The sequence goes on from CAXIWN010000011.1 coordinate 3,796,222, forward strand.
TTAAAAACGGGTGAAAAGAAGACTTTATGATAACAGGTTTTTCTGTCTTCTAATCAATCGAGGCTTTCACGTGGTACTCATCATTTTTTGTTCAAAAATCAAAATTCAAATCCCGTACAGCTGCCACAGTTAGACAGTTGTTTCGGTAGTCCTATTTTTGCACTTCTTGACCTTGAGTAAAGTTCCAATCCGCTTAAAAGTTCCGCCATTTCCAAGGCTTCCTTTCGAGGAAAGTTATTTACTCACAGATCTTTGAGTATGAAGGTCGACTTACTTCCTCTTCTTCGGTTCCTAATTCAATTTCTGGTTATCCATTCGCTTATGTTCAAAGAAACAAACTTCTTTCTCCAACCTATTTACTCCAGTAACGGCGGCAGTTGTTGTTATTTGTCACCTTCCACAGTCACTTGTCAATCGAACCGGTTTCCAGTTGTTTCTCTCCTATACTCATCTTTATCTATTGGAAATATTCTCTAAAAATGGCTAGAAAACAAGGCTAGAGAAGGGATATTCTTCCCGTCTGAAACGTTTTCAGTACGTTTTCTGCAGACAATCTGTTCACATGTATTCCCTCGACCAAGTTTTACCATGGGAGATTCCCGTTGGGCCCTTGGGCATGGCTCCTTGTTCCCCTCTTGTCCTCGACAATGTCATATTTTTCCCGTTCATTTTGTCCACTCTCCATCAGCTTCTTTTTTTTTCCTCCTTATCGTCCATTTTTATGCTTGCCATAAACATTTTTCTTTGCAGAGGCTCCCCCAACAAAAATTGCTTCTTTTCCCAGCCACGTGGTCCCTTCCTCGAAACTGGCTACTACCAGAAGTTCAGCGATTTTATGGGTGCGTTGAGGACATTGAAACATCCTCCGATCGGATGCCGATTTTATCTCAAATCCCTTTTCAGAAGTTCACAGATTCCGGCGGTTCATGTGCTTCGTCTTCTTCTTCGGTGGATGACGATGCGGCTGACCCTTCCTACGAGATCAATCCCTCATCCAATCAGAAGCCATTTAAAAAGATTCGAAACGTCAGAAAGAGCAATATCCACAAGTGTGCTGTGTGCGGGGATAAGCCCACTGGCTACCATTACGACGTGTTGTCCTGTAATGGCTGTAAGACTTTCTTCCGACGGACGATCATCTCAAAACGGAGATTTGTTTGTGCTCGGGATGGGAAATGCGAATTTACTAAAGGTATGGTCTTCCTGGATCCCGAAACGAAAAAGCTTTTAGACTTCCGCTGTGCCTGTCGAGCTTGTCGATTTGCCAAATGTGTATCAGCTGGGATGAATGCCAAGGCCATCCAAGTTTCTGGGAAAGAAGAACTGGACCAGGAAGAAGAAGACCTGTCGGTAGTTCCCGTCAGTAAGACAATTCGAACCGAAGAGACCGATTACATGACAACGATGGATTCAATTGTAAGTGTTTGATTCAGGACAGATGGCTGACATCACCTCTGGCAATTGAATTTCGATGAAATGATGTCCATTTTTGTGCTCAAACATTGGGAAAAATAACCTAATTCTGGGCGGGAATAACAATAATACGCGTTGTCATTGCGGCAGATTATTGACACGGAAGTTTCCTTTGATTTGATACCGATTCCAGCGAAAAATTAAGAGAGAAACAGTCGCACCCGTTACCAAGCCTCTTTTCGCCTCCTCGAACCACGCACTCCTACAATACATCCTACTTCCTTTTGAACAAACGACAGAAAATAGCCCAGCATCAATTTTCTGAACTAATAATATCGCGCCAAGTTTAATGAATTGCCCTGAAATGCAATAAAAGTCGGAAAGGTTGCGGGTCAATCGTATCAGTCGCCCTGTCCCTCTCATTGTATATTTGCCGCGTGTTCTACCTGTCATCTCCCTCTGAGCTTTCCATTTCCAGGTCCATCGAGAGAAGGCCCTTCAAAAATTACGAGAAAATGACATGCCATCGTTGATGTACCCAGATGCTGGACTGGATGAACTCTTTCCCCTTCCATCGGCTCTAGGAAGACGGAAACAGGTTAGCTTCTAACACTAATTCTATCTAAATTTTTCAGAAAATCCGCTATCCTCCCCAAATGGCCTGTTATAAAAGACATCCTGTTCGATTTTGGATGGTTGCCGATCTCTACTTGACTGTGGAATATGCTAAAACTTTTCCCGAGTTTCAGAAAATGAAACGTGACGATAAGGTAACCTCTTACAGTACAATATTCTATCATAATTTTAGGTCAATTTTATGTATAACATTGGTGGCCTGTCGCAAATTATCACACAAGCATATTATTCAATTGCGAAGGAATCGGACAGCTTGGTCTTCCCCGATGGCGTCGACGCTCTCCATTGGCAAGTGGTCAAGCTACAGTATGTTGGGTTTCCTACCGCGAAAATTGAAATTTAGTCAAGCGGATTTCGAGCTCTATTATCGGGAATGTTACTGTCGACCGGTGGACATCATCCGAGCTTTGGACATGGATCTCCCAGAATTCGTGATGTTCAAGACCATCGCTCTTTTTAGCATAGGTTTGTGATTTTTTGTGTCGACAAATTAGGAGTCGTAGCCATCGATGGACGGAAAGATATTGGGAGATAGGGCGGTCAGGGCAAGAAAGTCGTGCATTTGCTTGCTTGCTGCATTTTTATTTCTTTTTATCCTAAAAATCGCTCGTTTTCAGAAGATGAACTAGAGGAAACGGCTCAAAAGCGAATAAAAAAGAAACGAGAAGAACTGCTGACCGTCTTCCGAAAGGTGACCCCATCCTCTCCCCCTATCAATTCCCCCAATTTCAGTACCTAATCCAGAAATATGATGTTCATCGAGGAACTGAAAAACTGTCGCTATGTCTCTTCACAATCAAGACATTTATTGAATTTTCTGAAAAAAGAAGAGCTCACATGTTTGTGGCCGATTTGACCAACCGGGTCCAGTTATCCCGGATTGCGGCTGCCATCTTCCTAAAAAAGATGAATGTCGAAGTTAATTTCAATTGAAGACAGGCGGTCTTCACTGTTTGTATATTTGTTGTTTTTTTTATTTATCATGAGCTTTCACTTGAAGCAGGGATAAGAAGGAGCGCCTTCTTTAAAATAATTCCTCATTAAAATCAGTGTTTTCGCGGTCTTTACCTCTTCTTTCTCCTTTAAATATCTACCATATCCGTTTTACGGTACTTTTAGCTTTAAAACTCGGCAATCCACCGTCTCTTCTACTTTGTATTGACATTTTTTTGTGGGTGGAAATGGTGGCGGTGTCTTTCTCTCTTTGTCTTTCTATTGTAATTCCATTTTCACTCGCAATTTTTTAATGTTAATACTTTGTAGAAGTGACAATAAACTGTGCTAGCTTAGAATTCCTTTTGACTTGAAAATGTTCCCAGATACATTGAATATTTCCTACTTTTTCCTCTTTCTTCCATCTCTTCTCCTCTCTTCCCCACTAAAGGCCATAAAAATGTGAATATTTTTCAGGCAAAACTGAAGACTCAAACTAGACCTTGTCGACATATGGCTGACGCTGTCATCGGGCTCTGGGTAAGTTTTAGACGAGAGTCTTCTTGACTCCATGAGATCGAAGATATCCCGCTCTTTTCAGGGTTTCTCAGTTTCCGGCGATTCGTGTGGCTCTTCGTCCGCTTCAGGCTCTCCTCCGCTGGACGACGATCCGCCCTTCGAGCTTCCCCTTCCCAAACCTGCTCCTCCTATCAAAAAGATCCGAAACGTGCGTAAAAGTCCGATTCATAAATGCGCCGTCTGTGGCGATCGCCCCACTGGCTATCACTACGATGTCCTCTCGTGCAATGGTTGTAAAACTTTCTTTCGGTCAGTTTATCCCTCTCTCTTCCCTGAAAAATGGATTTTCAGACGGACGGTGATCAATCAGCGTCGTTTTGTCTGTTCCCGCGGTGGAAATTGTGAATTTACTAAAGGTTTGTCCTTTTTTGGATCCCAAAACGAAAAGTTTTTAGACTTCCGATGTGCCTGCAGAGCTTGTCGATTTGCCAAATGTGTAGCGGCGGGGATGAATCCCAAGGCCATCCAATTCCCAGTCACAGTACCCAAGGAGGAACAGGATTCCCCAGATGAGACGGACCAACAAGCCCAGCAGATGAGCCTCGTGCCGATGTTGAAGCAAGTGAAGACCGAAGATTTTGACCATATGATGGCACTGGACACTATTGTAATTCCCCTATACAGAAAATCTTATTTAAATGTTTAGTTACATCGGGAAGAGGCTGTCAGAAATTTGAGAGATTGCGACTTTCCTTCCTTCATCTATCCAGATATTCCTCTCGAAGAATTGCTGACCTATAACTGCGTTCTGGGAAAGAATAGAGATGGCTCGGTACGGTCGCCATATCTCTCCTAATAATTCTCCTTTTTTAGTCGAGTCCAACACAAATGACCAGCCTCGAAATGTACAAGCACAATCCCGTTCGATTTTGGATGATCGTCGACCTTTTCCTGACTGTTGAATTCGCCAAAACTTTCACAGAATTCCAGACTTTGAGTCAACGGGATAAGGTAATTTTTTAACACAAGGATATTATAAAATTTATGCTTCAGTCGGAGATTATGACAAAGATCGGAGGAGCTGTTCAAATATTCCAACAATCTTACTACGCGGCGTTGCAGCACAGTGACAGTATCACTTTCCCTGATGGCGTCAATGCTCTCTATTATCAATTGGTTACAATGAAGTAAGAATACTGTAGATTTTCTAAATAGAGACCTCTTTTAGCCGCCGAGAATATGAGCAATACTACAGGGAATGTTACTGCAAGCCGGTTGACATCATCCGTCGACTGGAACTCTCATTGCCGGAATTTGTAATGTTCAAAACTATTGCCATTTTTAGTAACGGTAGGAGAATGACCAGGCTAAGAAAATGGAAATATTTTAGAACTGGATATTAGTGAAGAAGCGCAGAGAGTAGTCAAGGAACAACGGGAGAAGTTGATCACGATATTCCGAAAGGTGAGATCTTTTTATGAAATGTCGACGCGTCAACGACGGACAATGGCATCTCCTCGACCATCCCTCCCTTTCTTTGAGCTCGTATGCCTTGAGCAGCAAAATTTTAAATGTTACTGATTCCTTTGACAGGGAAACGGAGGAAATAAACTCTATGTTCTAATTGAGAGAAGGCCAGTGTCGACGCGTCGAGGGAGGGTGACGACATTTACTCGATGTCCGCCGTCGACACTTTTTTTTCGAAAACCTGTGAAACCCTGGAATAATCCTATTTTCAGTATTTGATCGGTCAATATGGTCTCCAACGAGGTACAGAGAAGATGGCCTGCTGTCTGATCACCATCTCGACTTTCATCGACATCGCGGAGAAGAGACGGTCGTATCTGCACTGTGTCGATCTTCTCAACAGATTCCAAGTCTCAAAGCTAGCTAAAGGGATCTACCTCAAGCAGACCAGCTAGACCTTTTCCCTCTTTTTGTATTCCCGTTTCCTGTTATCCCAGTGATCTCTCCCGCTGTTATTTACGTTTTTTTGTGTACAAAAATCCTCTAGTTATTTTCTTCTCGCTCACATTGGGCTCCTCCTTGACATTTTTGGGATTCTCTCTTCTTCTATCTCGGTTTTTACAATAATAGTCAAAAAAATATAAAATAGAAATAGAAAGAAAATAAATATATTTGTTGTCAGAGCGAGTTTATTTACAAAAGGGAAGAGATCATGTCTTGGTGCTGTTTAGGAGTCGATAGGTGTCGTCGACGATTTTTGGCTCAGGGACGGGCATTCTGAAAAAAGTAGCTGTTATTTGGAACCGGGGACTGTTTTTCTGGGGGCTTTTTTTCAGTAAATGAGGGCAGAGCCAGGGCTGTTCCTTATTTACAGGCGCTTGTGTGATCTCCGCTTTCAAAAAATATCGGAAAATACAAGTCCCCGTACTCTCTCACACCTCCAAAAGCTCGACAGGGAACAAAAGACCCGCATCTCCTCTTTCCAGTTCCAATAGCAATACTTCAAGAGATCCAAGCTAAAGATCACAGGGTAGCGCCCTTTTCCCATGGTCATCATCACTCCCCTCGCGGTGCTCTCTGAGATCTCAATGACTCTATTAACCCTTCAATTTATTTTTCAAGTACTGCGGGAGGACATCTGACGGCTCATTGAGTTTAGAGGAATAGTGGGAGTTTTGTTGTTTTGTCCTGGCTGCTCCTGCTGCCAATCATAAAAGTGTCTGGGGAACGGCCGGCCGACTCATCCATTTGTCAGCTTTGACATGAAAATTGTAGGTTTATCCCAGGGGAGACGGGACCGGGTGGGTTCGCTGGGTAAATAGGAGATTTCATGTCGAGGAGTCATTTTACGAGGAGATCAAGATGGACACGAGGAGAGACAAAATGATCTCATGCATTGGGAACAAGGTTCAACTAGTTGTCTTCTTTTTGAAGAGGCCACTGAGAATCAAATGTTCTACGCAGTCAAACCCTGACAGCTTGGGAAGACAGGATATCTGATACTCAGTGTAAACCGGCGGCTGAGAGAAACAATCTCAGGAAATTGGCTTATTCAAAGGGCAAAAATTCAATTTAGACTTGATTTTTTGGAAGCAAAATATGGGAAGCACTAGAAGGAAGCCACTGGGAGTCAGCAATCCGGAAGTACTGGCATCTTTTGACCTCAAAATACGCAGGATTTTATGCCTGGTACGGTAGACTAATTCAGTATTTGGGCGCAAAATGGAGAAAATGGTGCAGGGAACGGAGTCGCCTCGTAGACGAATCTCTCGGCAAGCTGATCCGCACCCGTAAAATCTCGGTAGCTGAAATGTCTAGGAGCTCGGGAAGACTAATAAAAACGTTTTGTAGCGTTTTGAGTAAACCAGAGTCCTTGCCTGGATTCTACGGATGTGATGGCTGATCTTTTGACTTTTTGGGATCGCCGGATTCACGGTCCTTTTGAACGCACATTATGTCCTATCCGGCTTCAAATTTCCAGGAAATCCGCTTCTCACTTACCTCCTTGGATATTCTCTAAACAGTCGATTGTGTATCCCAAAGAAGAAAAAAGCATTGGCCGACGCGTAGCCAACAAGAAGAAGAAGGAAGAAGATCCTCATGTGAAGAGGAATCTGAACTGGAAAAGGCTTGATTTGAAGGCAAAAGAAGAAGAAAGAACAATTTATAGAATACTGAAGAGGAATAAATGAAAAGAGACCGGGGCGAGAAAAGAGAGGATATGACCCAGGGCGGGGCTACTTCGGCTGAGCAACAAATCGCATGTAAGCTTTTCCACTGGGCAAATCTTTCTGGTGAACGGCGTCGCCGAAGAGAGCAGTCGCCTGAAATGTTACTGGATAAGCTCGAGTCCCCGGATGATTTATTCATTGCCCTCGAGGAGAAGACAAAACGAGGACGAGTTCATGAGGAAGCGCCATCAAATATTACGAGCACGCTGCAAATGTCAAAATATTCATTTGGCTGGCAGATGTGGGGGTGGAAATTGAACAGAAAACGAAGTGGTTTCTAATTTTAATCAAGAGTTATTTGATCATTGAAAATCTTGTAAAATTTCCCTTTTTTTAAATGAGATTTCCATTATTTTTCATAAATTTATCTCTAAAAAATAAATATTTGACATAAAATGGATAATTTGGATTGCGCAGAGAGCCTACGCTATCATATCTGCAGGAAATTGTCTATTTCCTATCTTTCCTCGTCTTTTATCAGATGTAATCTGAGTTTCCAGAAATGACGTGACCTCTGGTTCTTGTAATCGTCGACAAAACCTTATTCGACTAAAGATAAATTGAAACAATGGTAATACATTGGATTCTTGAACATTTTATCAATAAAAATTGGTTCACCCTCATTATTTCGCTTCCAGAAATAATTATTTACGTTGAATAAATTCATATCTCTTTATTTTTACTGTTTTACCCATTTTTTATAGTCTAAAAGTGATTTTACAGCAAAACAATATGACTGAAATTCCCTCAAATGCAAAACATATCTCGCTTTCCTTGTTTATTTCGCTATTTCTTTACTTCAATTCATTTTTCCAGTTCTTTTCTTGATTTCTAATGTTTTTCCCATTCAAAATCGTAAACATTCTTCCAAAAATAGTTGTAAACTAGTAAATGCCAAAAGTATAACGATCAGCGGCCACAAACAGCAGCGGCATCCAAGCATAAAATTAAATTTCCTAGTTTGGGGTCATAAACTTTGTTTGGTGTCGCTTTTTGCTCTAATTGAATTTTTCTTACCTTCTCTTTGGGCAATGAGGGCTGAACCATGCACTTGCCATTCTGCTTCCAGCCTTCTGGTGTGGCCACCGGGTGATGATCAGTCAGCTGGAGGCTGTCGGTTACACGGAGAATTTCACTAAAATCTACTTTTTTTCGGTTTTAACTTGGGAATTAACTTGAAGTCACGACCAGTTGTAGCCGGGTAAAGAATCATCGAGCGGAGAGTCTTTTTGGGTCCAATAATGAAGACGGCTCTTGCGGTCAATGGAAGGCCATCTTTTCCGATCTCCAAAGGATCCAACATTTCCAATTTTTCAGCCAGGACACGCTGATCATCAGCAATTATTTCAAATGGAAAATTAGCTTCTGAAACAGTTTTTTTTTTATTTTTTTGAAGTTTCTCCAACCATCGACGCTATTTCCTTCAGACTTTACATAGGCGCAGATATCCTTGATCCAACCGCGATGAGACTCAGCCGAGTCACAGCTCAGCGCCAACATTTTTACCTTTCTCTTGGCAAATTCATCAGCCAATACGGCAGCTCGACCAAGTTCTGTGGTACAAACCGGGGTAAAATCAGCCGGATGGGAGAATAAAATGGCCCAACTAAAGGATGTTATTTTATTTAAATTAAACATACTTTCCCTCTCCCATCCATTCATGGAAACTGTTGATATTACCGCGATCCGTCGTGGCTTTAAAATCAGGAAAGACGTCGCCAAGCTTCATACTGAAGAGGAGAATTATCGACGAGTAAAAGTAAACACGACAGGGAAAAGGACGGGATGTCCCAAATAAGAAGGCAAATATTATGGAGTAAAACATCTTTCATCTGCTCTAACCGTCTGATACATAGACAAAAAAAAGGCAACAAGTAAAGAATATTTAAAAACATCAATAATATTTTGAATAAAAGCAGCTTTAGTCGAGATCGTCCATGGTATCAACCATTCGACTGGTTGTTGCTGGACGCCGAGGAGGAGGCGGCAAATCATCTTCACTGGCAGTTTCGAAACCATCTTCGTCATCGTGCTGAAAATATCATCAGTATTACAACAAAGGGCGCTATCGGTGCAGAAAATACGTAAACATGTTAAAAATCAAAGACTTACATTACAATCAGAATCAACATCCATTTCTTCCCATGGCTCAATATCTTCCATATCTGAATCGGAGAAAACTTCTGGCTCGTCTTTTTTATCGGGACCAAGGAGACCTAAAAATAGAATAAAAATTAAAATATGCGAAAAAATTACCTTTGAATAAACTTCCGAGAAGACCGCCACCTTGTGGAGGAGCTCGCTTTCCAAAGAATAATTCACCAATTCGCATTAAATAAGTAGCATAGCTAGGATCACGCTGTAGATGATTTTCATATTGTTCAACAAGGCTAGAAAATTGATGAAGCTGAAATTAAATGATAACAAATAAAAATAGAATTAAATACCTTTCGCCCAGGAATGAGATGAATTAAAAACCAGCAGAAATTCAATAAAGGTCGTGGAAATGGTTGAGTGCGAGTTCTAATAGCTGGGTGAAGTTCACAGTACGATGATAAAAGAATATCGGCAGTTCTTACACGATGTAAACAAATGAGCTAAGTAATAATTGAGAAAAATAACGACAAAAGAATACCTGTAAAACAGCTAGCACAACAAAAATGTCAACTTCACTTGGATGTCCCAAAGTTTTATGCATATCAACCAGAAATCGAGCAAATTCCTAAAAAAGTTTAGTCAATTTAGAGAAGGAACAAACCTCTGGTCTTTCGGCCACAAGCCAATGATTTCTTGCTTGCTCATAAGCTTTATTATCCCAGAAAACTCTAGCAAGATTACAGTGAAGCTCTGATAGGCCTCTCTTTTTTTCTCTATTTTTTGTAGCATGTTTTTGAGACCTAGAAAATATTATAAAACTACAAAAAACCTTACCAAGTGACACAATCAGCTACAAATTTATTCCTGGCGTCAACCGATGTTCTCTTACCATCTTCATCTTTAGCACCGTGAACAATAAGATCTTGTAGAAGCTAAAAAAGTTACCCAGAATAATAGTTCTATACCTGACTAATTTGTGCAAAAATATCGTGACAAGGCTTAAGATCGGATTGAGCAAGAACAGTTGCAAAAAGATCGACAAGATCAAAAGCACTTTGTAGTTCTCCTACTGAAAATGAAAGAAAATTAAATTAAAAGAGGTGAAAACAAACCTGTAAACAATTTTTTAGCACCATCATAGAGTAATTCAATTAATTCTTGATATTTCTTTGCAGCCAACATTCGTGAGTACAGCGTACGATAAACTTGATGAGCTTCATAATATTCTTTGTTTTCAAGACATGTTATCAACTTTTTCTCTAATCGGGAAGCCATTTATTCGGCTTGAAGAGGCAACTACTCTGAAATAAAAAAAATATTGATAAAGAAAAGATAATGGCATAGGAAGAAAATAGAGGAGAATAATAGTTACGAATTGTTTCTAATGACGCAATGATTTTTCGGATGTTTTATGCATAAAATGACACCCATATCTACTTTTATATGTAATTCACAGCTGCTGCAACATATACTGATGACTAAAAATAGACAAAATGTAATGAAACACAGCAGACAAAGCAGCACGAGGTTCAAAAAGAGACCGACTTCGTGAGAATAAAAATATCACCACGACAGTACGCATCACGTATCCTTATCCCGCATTGTGCTTCATTTTCGATACTGTACCACAGCTTCGAGTAATTTGCATTCTGGGTCACAGTATCACCTGAAATTGATTCATTTTCCTCAATAATCATAACCCTGCCCACTTTATTCACCTCCCAGTGCAGCATTCCATGTGCCTTACCCCAATTATCGATTAATTTTCAGGTGATTTTACTGCGCCACCTTGTTCACAAAGAAAAGTTTGTTTTCTTCGTCTTGGGTAAGTTTTCTGGGCTCATAAATTAAAGAAAACTATTATAGCCATTCTTGAATGATTTATTAGCCGAAAAAAGTGGAGAAATCAATGCACAAGCCAAGAAGTCGAGAAAGAAGACAGCGACATCCAATGGGTGAAGCAAATTCTGAAAATGTGAGTACTTCCTCTATTTTTTTTCTTTTTATCCAGAGAAATGGGGGAATAATGATTAATATTTACTTGGAAACATATTGCGAGTACGCGCATGTGGGAAAAGCATCTGGATTTTACAACGCAAACCTCTTTGATCGCAAGTTGTGATTCCTCCTCTCACATTCCAAATTATCGCCTAGTCGCTGGTTTACAAGCCCCTGTCACCCGGTGACCTTAGCATTGTTTATTTCTCTTTGTGTCTTGGGGCTGCCTTCACCGTCTTCCATTCTTTTGGTCCTTTTAGTGCCGGGTTTTGATCATTTTCGGAATCAGGTTCAAAAACACGACGATTCAAAGGGCGAAAGCCGGCCAAAACATGTGACGAAATCCTGTGACTTACAGCTGCAAACACTCTCTTTGTCCCCAGGTTTATCCCTTCTTTTGCAGAGAAACGGAGAGTCCGCCATGCAACAGAACGATGACAACTGGCATCTGGAACCGAGTTCTTCTCGCCAATCAGCAGAACCAGCTTATAATCCTCGTCAACAAGGCATCAAAATCCCAATGAAAAAGCTGCAGGACTTTCAAATCCGAAACGCTGTCGGGAATATCACCGAAGAGCAGAAAAAGGCCATGCTCACCGAAATACCTTGGGACACCCTTCCAAAAGTGCCGAGATCGACATTGCCTTCCTTCAATGAGTTGCACCCTGAACAACAGGGAAACGAGAATGTCGGACATCGGCCACGTCCTTTTGACCCGGAGAGAAATGAAGACGGATCAGCCAAGTTGATCCCATGGAGAGGATGTGCCCGTGCTCGGGTTTGGATTAAAAAACCGTATAACAAGAAATTCTGGCGATATGATACGGAACATGTTCGAAGGAGGACGCTGCTGGAGAGTTACCTGCAGGATTTGAAGAAAATGAATCGGGAACCGAGTTCCTTTGAAGTCCAGCAGTTGGAAAATTATAGAAAGAAGGCGGAACAAGCGGCGGCTGTGTTGTGGGAAGAAGGACAGAAAACGCTGGCTAAGATGTTGGAAGAAGAGGCAGAGATGGAACGACAGAAGGAGAGGAAGGAGGAAATCGAAAAGAAAAAATTTATATACAGTCTCTTATCGTCGTCGAAATTATATGGTAAGTCGCAATATTTTTTTAATTTTTGCGTGACTTTTCTATTTCATACGTTTTCAGATGTAAAAGAAGCCATGAAACAGAATTTCGAGGAGTTTTTGATCCTTTTGAAGCATACGAAACAGAATTCATCAAACAATACAGCCAACTTGTTCAAGGAATTTCGAATGCAAAGGGCAACTGAGAGTTACACACTGGAAAGGCCCCTTGCTGCACCACCAATGCAAATGAGAATCAAGGTAGAATATAAACTTATTTAAATCAAAATTTCAATTTAGAGTAGCAATGTGGTGATTTCTCATGAAGTTGTTGGATTGTCGACGACGGAAGAAGTCGACTGGGATGCGATCTGGTTTACTGACGACCGACAAGGTGAATTTTAAAAGAAATTTTTAAAAAAAACTTGTGTCTTTGTAGAATTTGAAGAGGAACAAGATCCAGAGGAGGAAAACGAAAGTGTCGTGGGGGAGCAACCGTCGGAGGCGAACACCTCTCCCCGAGACGATTTTCTTCGACCAGACGAGGATGAAGACAGTCGACAGGAGATGATCATTCCAAGGGAAACTGAAGCAGAACATTTTGCCAAATGTGAGAATATCTTCTTCTTATTTTTATCTGATTTTTAGTGACTTTTATGGGGAAATTTGAATATTTGACCAAGAAACACAACAAAAGTGGCCAGGCTCCGCCGATGATTAGACGATGTGGTCCTGCTTCTATTAATCGAAAACTGTTGATGAAAGAGAGGCAGGAGAAGCTGGCGAAGCTGGCTAAACAGCCATTTATCACAAGGAATGCAAATGTCGAGCAGTCATCGACCGTCGACAGGCAATCGGCGTACCGATCGACGCAGCGCCAGAGACGGACAAATACTCCTGTGGCAGATGGACAGACGAGAGAAACATCGCCGGCAGTTGTCAATCAGATAGAAACACCCAAAAAGAAAAACTACAAAATGGACGAGAAGCCCGTCTACGTTCCAGAACATCATTGGGAGGCCATCCTTCACGAGAAGGAAAAGAAAGAACTGGAAGCCAACGGACAACAAGAAGAGCTGCGGCCACACATCCCGGCAATTATTCCCAATATGGGACAACAAGAATATGTCCGAAATTATGCGGCCATGATAAATTATCAAGCAGAGATGTCAGCCATCCCGCCGTATGGAATGGAAATGAGGGAACATCCATATGGAACGGATTCTCAGGCGACATCACCGGCGATTATGGAAGAAGAGATTACAAATGAATTTATTGGAGAGCTGATGAATGAAATAGCGGCAGAAACTATGGATGAAGAGCTGGCGACAGGACAGGCTGAAGCAATTGGAACAGAAATCTTTGAAGGAGATCAAGAAGCCGAAACGGAGACGATACCGGCCATTGATGAGACAATGAACCAGGAAGTAGAGCCAGAATCAGTTGAGGAACCTCAAGAACAGCCAGTACAAGCAGCTGAACCCGTAGAAGAACCAGCAGATGAGCCATCGGAGACTTTTATGGAAGAATTTGTGGAGATCTTCTCACCGCCAAGGGAAAGAAGTCCGATGCTTTCGCCAAGGTCTGCTACTCCTCCACCCAGTCCCACTGCTCCTTCTTCAACTGTCGCTATTCCAGCTGTCTCGCAGCCTCCTGCTCCGGTTCATACTCCACGAACGATGGCTGCACAAATTCCCGCTCCTCTTCCGCCTATCGACACAAATCTCAATCATCCGAAGAAGTTTTTGGTTCGGGATCCAATAACCCAACAACTGATTCCGTCTTCCGGGGCTGTGATAATAAGAAATTCGCCTCCTGGATCTGCAACAGCTACTTCGCCAATTGTACGGGAACCAAATTCTTCGAAAGTTACCGTTGAGGAAGCTCCCAAAAAGACCAGGAGACCAATACTTTCTCCTGTGAAGAGCTCTCCAAGCCAGACGACCTCTCATCAGCTTCAACCTAACCAAGATGTAAGTTTCAGCTTTTTTTTAAATTTAAAATTAAATAATTTCAGGAAATTAGAAGAAAATCCAACGCTGGCAAGGTTACCAAAAGAATTGACCCACAAGACATCCCGAAAGGAACAATTAAAAAGCGAGGACGACCTACAAAGGCTGAATCTGTATGTTTTCCGCCATTTTGAGCAGTAGAATTTTTAGGCGTTGAGAGCAGCTCTACGTGCTGGATTGACTCCAACTGGTGAGATGATCCCTGCTCAAGAGACGTCGATGGCAACCCCTGTCTCATCCAGTTGTCTCCCTGTGAAGAAAAGACAATTAGGAGAGGTTGAGGGACCGTCAGAAGGACTGAGAGAACCACCTGCAAAGGCTAGAAATGTTGAGGAGGCGGGAAGACGCGGTGATGTTCCACCCGCGTCGAGTTCCAGTACGACATCGGACTCGGATCCTCCCAAGAAAATAAGTCGACGACAAAGAATTAGAGAAAAGTAAGACGGCCTCTTGACTCTAATAATATTCTTCTAGACAAGAAGCAGTTAGACAAGAAGCCCGCCAGGAGGAAGCCCGTAAATTGGCTGTAGAGAAGCAGGCAAACTTTATAGCGGCGAATATCATGAGGGAAGCTCGACAACGCGAGTCGAGAGAGTCGACAGTTTCTGGAAATAATTCCCAGCAAGTCTCACCTCGTCCCGTTGAGGTCCAGCCTGTGTAAGCTTTTTTACTAGAGTAATAGTTCTGATTTAGAAATCAGGAGCCCAGTCCCGAGGTAGAACGAAGTTTTAGGGAGATATCTATTCCAGTCGAGAGTACAGTGTTCGGCAAGATCTACACCTCTCCGCAGTCATTGATTCCCTTAGACAGTCGATTCGCCACCGATCCGACCACGGCCCATCCAAAGAGTCGAACAAGGCGACAGGCAACCATCCGACAGTCGCAAGAAGCAGCCCAACGAAAGGCGACATCCAGCCCGACGAGTACTGCAAATCCAGCTCCGTCGCCCGACGTTATCCAACTCGATGGTCCATCACGAGAAAGTAGCATAGCGATTGAAGATATTGGCTCAGAATCGTCTTCTATTCATTTGTAAGTTTGAAAAAATCCTGTAAATAAAAAATCTTAGGCCTCCCAAGAAGAGATTCCTCCAGAGAGCGCAGACAATCCAGCAGAAAGAGCAGCCACCGTCGGAACCAGCTCCAGATGTCCAACTTCTATCGTAAGCCATTTTCCTCTCGAAATGGATAGAATATTCTAGGCCCCCGGTTAGAGAACAGCCGTCGGATGACGATGATATCATGATCATTGAACAAGTGGAGAAAGATCCAGCAGACATCAAGAGAGAGACTTATGATGCATTGGAACAGGCATCCACCCCTGTGCAAGTAGTGACTGATAAAGAATATGATGAAGATGGAGAGGATGAGCCACCACTGGGTTTTCCACTCATTTATGCATACGATTTCATGGAAATCGACAGAGAGGAAATCACTGCAGGTTCGATGTCCCCATTTATTTCTTTACATCTCTTTTTCTAGATATGATTCCTTTTCCTCCGGAAGCTGCTCGAGTCGATGGTGCTTGTTTCACCCATCTCTTATACTCTATCTTAAAAAAAGATATGAGAAGTATTTTCCATTGTTTTCTCTTTATTCTCCCAATTTTAGGTCATCTTCCCCGCTTGACGAATCGATACGCTCAATATCCTCAAGACCTTTTGAGTTTCTTTGAATCCGTCTCTCCCCGATATTTAGACGAGAATAAATTGAAATGTAAGGGCGAAATAATTTCTTAAATAGGATTTTTAGTGGCACTGGAAGATCCCGCCCAGCTGGTGAACATTGCCTTGAGCAACCTCTCTGGGGATGCGATCCATGTCTTGACGACGGAACAGGATAAGGTCGGATTCTTCTCTTCCCATTCATATTTTCTGTATTTTTAGGCTAAGAGAAAAAAACAGCTGGTGACTAGTCTGAAGATCCGAGGAATTATGACTTTATTCCTTCAAAGTCGAACAGATCTACTGCAAGAGCTGGCCATGACCGTCTATGGGACAACAGACGGACCGCAGTACGAGAAATTAAAGAAACAATTCGACGCCTCCATGAACAATATACAAATTTCTATTTGTGACAATTTAATGGGATTGGCAGAAGAAACCAAGGATCCAAAATGGAAGCCGACAGAGAATGTTCTCAAACGACGATTTGTAAGGATTTCTCTCTCTTTTTTATAGGAAATTTGCGGTTTAGGAGGCGTTTTACTTTGGTTGGAGAGGATTTATTCTACGTGGAGGGCCGCTGAAATGTTTCTCCAATATGTTTCAAAACAACGGAATGGCTAACGAAATCAATTCGACGTTGGAGATATGGTTTCAACGCCTGCGTAAGTGAATTACTTTTTGGAACACATGAATTTTTAGATGTTTTGTTAGCAGCCATTTCGCATGAGCTGATAAAGGAGCCAGTCGTCAGAGCCAGTGAGCTGGTTCGTACCTTCGAAACGAATAAACACCGCTCGATCCAATGGGATCCCGCCTTGGTTGATGTCCGTGGCGAGCCATCCGATGAGTAAGCTCAAAGCCAAGGCCAGAAAAACTAATTTAGACATCAATTTGGTTGCGAAGAATGTAAAGTCTACTTCACAAATAAAAAATATTTGGAGGAGCATGAAGACCTCCACGAGTACAAGCCATATGAATGTGGAGTGGTGAGTTTCCCCTCCGATTTTTGTGAGTACAACTAATTTTAGGATTACCTCGGCTTTTCTCATCAAGTTTCTCTCTACTTGCATTATTTACATCGTCATCTGAAGGACATTCTCAGTGGAGAGCTCACTGTCTCTCCTGTTCCTGAATATCCTTAAACTTTCGAAGGCCTATGCCAGTCTTTCCCCATTTCCCCTTGCCCATATCGACAATTTATCCTACGAGCTTTATTTGTATTGTTGTATGCCAATCTTCCCCAGTTGTCATTTGACCCCGCGTGTTCTTTCCTCGCCTTCCCTTACGGATCATACCTATAATTGCATAATTGTCTACTGGTTGAATCTCAGATTTACGGTCCTTTATCTGACAGTTTTTCCTCATTGAGAGTCAGCTGTGTGAAAATGGTCGTCTGGCCCCAGTGTTTGGCAATCGATCCGCGGACATCTTCTCTCCATTTTCCCCTTTTACACAGTCTTCTCTAGGTCGACTGGATGTACTCGTTGGATGGAACCAGTGGCTGCTGCTTCTAGTATCCTGATTTCGATTACTGTTCCCGTCGTTGTGGCGTCATTATCCGAAAAACAGGTGAAATTGACTGATTGAGCTCCAAAAAATCTTGGAATTTGGCTAGAAATCGAACTAGTATCCCTTGTCTGACAAATCCTCTCCCACTAGTTTACAGTCTCCTATTCTATCCACCCGTCCGCCACATGGCCATCTCCCTCTTACAAAATCTCTTCGTCTACTCGACTTTTGACCACCAGAAAGCAAACAAAAATATATTTATTCTTTGTAGTATGTAAATACTTTAACCAAAATATTATTGCGTGATTTTTTGCGTAATTCCCGGAACGATCTGCTAGTTTTGAGCTGTTATTGAACATTAGTATAATCTCCTCAAACAGTCGTTTTGAGTTCAAAACATCAGTTTAATTTAGGGATTTCTGATCGATGCCTTGTTACTGATCTCCCAATGAGTCCCCGGGTCTCTCAGTAACGGAACCTGGTAAAACCCTCAGAAAGAGCTCGTAAAATGATGAGAGGAATTGAATTTTGACCGCAAGAGTTCACACGCCGATTTTGATTGAAAAATAACGGGAAATTTGCATGATGATCTTTGTTTATGGTCGGCTGCCCGCCTCTTGAAGTTAGTCAGTAGATGACAGGACCACAGCGCAAGACTGGAGCAGCCTCCATCAATGTACCCACTATCAAGGTAAACTGTGACTCATTTTGACCTTCTTCTTCTTTCTCCATCTGGGTATACTCTGGCAAGGGCTTACAGTATCCAGTAGGTAGTCTTTTCTCCTAGCATCTTGTAGTTGCCCTTTCTTATTTGGAATTTTGGCCAAAAAGTCCATAAGAGCTCTTGGCGTCTTCTTCTGTGCTCAATGACTTTTTTTGAAGACATTTCCGGTTCAAAATAGTTCTAAATGGGGTGGTATCTTCCTCTGCGAACCCCCTGCAACCCTCCAAAACCTCAGCTTCCTTTCTTCGACCCAAAATAACGCTCTCAAAAAACAGAAGTTGATAACGGCCACCGTCTCCCTCTTCTTCTTTCCCTTTTTATACTGACCGTGCATTCCCTTTTTCGATGGAAAAGTACACAAAATGGAACAGGATACATTGATTAGACAGGCACTGTACTAGCCAGGCCCGGGATCCAGGCTCGCTCGTGTATTTATTCAGATTGGTTGTGTGTGTCAATTGCGCCAGCCACATTGGACAAAGTTTCTATCAATGTGTTTCAATTCCAAGATAATTGCCCATTTTGGATCATTTCCTTGTTTGATATCTTCGTGATCTTTTCATTTCCCTGCAAAAATTTTTGACTTTCATGAGTCTCACTTTCAACCGGATTTTGTCACACCCAAAATCCTCCCAAAAACCATTCGAGTTCCCAGTGATCAATGTGCAAGAATTACACGGGAAATTTGAAACTATCCAGGGAGTCACATGGCTGCGGATTGTAACTGTTTCCAGGATTTTGGTTTATTTTAGGGGATGCCCGTCCCCGGAAAATTGGGTGCTTGCCTTTCCGGGAATCGCTATCAAGGGAATGGGGACACAAAACACATCGGTCGGGAAGAGAAGACCATCTTGAGAAACGGGGAATATTGTAAACATTTTCGATTTCTTATTGATCTTCCAATAGAGCAATAAAATGAGATAGTAAAAAGATTTCAACAGCAATCTCGAAAAGTTAAAAGACTTCCGCATTGGTCGAGAATCAGCATATTTCATAGCTTCACACCAGTTTTAGGATAGTTTGAGCCCAGTGCCCTTTGAGCTCAACCCGGAAAAGTTGAATTTCCTTGAAAATCAAGCCAGTTTTGTGGAAATCTCCCATTGAAAGCCACAAGCACATTGAAATTCGACTTGAAAGTGGACAGGAAACCTAACTTTTCCCATTTTTTCCCGTTAGACGTCTCTTTCTTTTACCAATTTGTATTCAACCGGCAAGAACTAGCAGGTAGAAGCGGACAGAGGATTTCCCCAACAAATTTGGAAGGTGTTTTGTTGCCCAGAAATCTCTAAAACTTGCCCAGAAAGCTTACAACCTCAAAATATCTCCAAAAACAGACAATTACAGATGTTTTCTTTCTATTTTCTACGTCTTTTCTGTCCGTGTTTTCTTCCCGCCGCTATGATCTCACCATCCCTGATTCAGTCCGTCAATTCTGCCCAGCCATTTTCCATTCATTGTGCTCTCCTTGTGTTTGACCACTATCATTTGGCCAAAAAACGACGACAAGCAAAACAATGTTCACCGTCGTCATTGCAAATGTTTTTGTTATCCATGCGGGACTAATCGGGATTTCTGTTCCAATTGATCCTATTCCTCTTCCCAGTCTTTGATCTTCTTTTTCTTTATTTGACTGTAGACGGACGGAGGTCGACTAAAATAGGAACTGGGGGGTTTCCCGTGATCCAATATCGGATCAAAGGGCGCGCCACGTTCAAAACTCGTCAATGGGAACATTGACAGTTTTTACTCGTTACCTCCTCTCCCGGTCTTTTTATCCATTTAAATCAATATTTTTACAGATCACAATCGCTGATCAAAAGCCGGTTAAAGCACGCGAGGGTATTTCTCGGATGCCCTCGCGTGCCTATTCTTTAGCCGGTCCATTGATTCTCAAGCAACTAGGAGGTAGGTCCAGTTGCCCTTCCTATTCACTGTCCTTCTAGGTTTGAGTCTTTTGAGATCGAAAAAACGACACTTTTTCGTATTGGATGAGCTCGGCCGTCGATTGGTTTACTATCGAGATGAGGGCGACTTCCTCAATAACAAGGTAAATATTGCTATTTTCGATTGATAACGGCCGTTTTCAGGAGCCCGTTGGTTTTCTGCCATTGGACAAAGCGGCCTTTGCCAGCGTCGAAGGCAATGAAAATGCCTTCCTAGCCCAGTGAGTTTAAATCTTTTAAAGAGAAACTGCTAGATTCTATTCATTATCCATTTACTTATCCAAATTTTTGGACAAAAGATTGGGAAAACGAAAAGTTTGGGCCGAAAATTCCCAAAAAACTAGAAGGTCACCTTCTTGGAGCCGGTAATCACCCGTAAAACCTTGACAATTGTCAAAACCCCGAAATTTAACCTTTTTTGGGTGGAAATCAAGCCAAAAATAAACTCATCGTGAGTTCTTGGATTACGGTACCCCTAAACTCCCTCCCGGATCCGAGAATAAGTCAATATTTCGGTGTAAATTCCCGTCTATTTTTACCACCTTCTACTATATTTATTTGCCAAATGTCTCGAAAAATGTGTGACTAATCACATTGTGTCTATCCCAGTCATTAGTCAATCCTCTCATCATTTTTTAGCTGTCCATTGTTTCCTCCTCCCCCGGCCGGACTGTGTCCATTCCTTTCCTTTTGTGTTTCTCTTGTCCATTGTCATTTCGTTTGTTATTCCACCGAATCCATCAGCCAGAAATATTCAATTTATTTACATAGAGAAATCTTTTCAGCGTCGGTGAACGGCAATTTGAATTAGAAGCCGATAATCGGACAAGTTGTGAAGCCTGGATGGAAGCACTCGCTAATCGGTAAGTATTCCATTTAAAAAAGACTGTAGTCCTTTAATTTTTAGAGAAATGCATGAACTTCCAAAAGAAACTCCGCCAAGGATGAGGAGAAGCAGCTCGCTGGACTACGAGCAGATGCAACTGTACAATACTCATTCAAACGACATTATGAAGCCGAACTTTAGAAAATGTTGGCTATTTTTTATACCGTAACCCGTATAATTTTAGTATCGGCTAATCCATCAACTGGATCAAATTTTGCCCTATCGGTTTTGGAGGAAAAATTACAGAAATTGAGTGAAGAACTGGCTGGAGAGACAAATTCGGTGAGTTTGGAACCTGCGAGATCTCGGCAGGGGGGAATTCTTGGCACTGGGAGTTTAAAATATCGCTTTCTATCAAGTTTGTAATAGGGAAAAGATTCTTTTACGGGCGCAGAGAGCAAAGGTCGAGTCAAATAATTTATCGAATTCCCACACATACAATGAAATCACGTGCCATGTTCCGAGCGACTTTTGTAAATAATGAAAACGGCTCCTAGTACAGTTTTTGATGCTATTCCTAATGTCGTAGCCCTAATTTTGTGAGGTCCACATTGTACAGCATATCTCCCTATCAAAAGGCGGATGCTAATATGTCGATTTCAGATCAGCCCATCGATGACCGAATGGGTCGACAATTGGATACAGAAACATAATTACACTGGGAATACCAGGTATTAATTTATTTCTATAATAAACTAGCTATTTTAGGTCCGACTCCTTGTGTACCACAAGCTCCGAGCAAAATCTGAGTACCCATTCCCCGTGTTCTGTCTTCGACGACGAGCAAGAGAGCTCTACCCCCTCCGAAGAACTTGTCCATTTACGAATGGTCAATAATCAGCAAAAAATAAGAATGCATGAGCTGAAAATGGAAAATAAGGCACTGGAAGAACAGAATAACATATTACGGTATGGTTCTTTTAATGAAAAACGGGATTTTTAGAGAGAAGGCCCTCGTCGCCAGCACATCGACCAGCCGATTTTTAAATACAGAAGTTGCCCGCCTAAACAAGAAATGTATCACCCTGGAGACACAGCTAACCGATGCAGAAAATAAGAAAAATGCTCTAGAAAAGCAGATGCAATACACGAGGAAGGAATATTGCTTCGCATTGATGTCCGCCATCCGAATTCCCCTTCATGATAATCTCGACGTGATGCAGGTTAAACTTATTGGAGGAGATGTGGTAATCCGACGAATCCGACCACAAGACAACCCATTTCAGCATAAAAAACGAGTCTGTGCCCTGATTGAAGAAGCCCGAAAAGAAGATCCATCTCTCCCGACATTACAAGGCATCATGAGTGGCAATTATGTCGATGTCTACGGTTTTCGGCAACATTTTACGGACGAGCCACTCGCAGTGCAGTATATGGCTACACAGCTGCACATGTTTTATGAGAGTGAGTCGAAAAAATGGCAATATTGAGCTTGTAACATGGGAAAGCAGGCAGGGGTTTTGATGGGAACGAGCGTAGATGTCGATGTCAAGTCGATGATGCCACCGTCGACTGCCGGATTCGATCACATTTTTTGACCAGGGTATCGTGAAGATCGTCAAGGCCAAAGGATACATTGTATTGCCCGCATGAACTGATATCCTCCAAGTAAAGTTGAGACGAGCAAAAAAACCCCCTATCGACAATCTAAAGTCGAGAAGGCACGTTGCCCTTCTGAGTCGAGGGAGCTGATACGAGGCTTTTTTTGACCGTCTCACCTCGTGGCACAGTCTGGGTCAATAGGGATCTGAGCTTGGTCGCTCAATGTAGGGGTCTCTAAATATATCCATTCGACCAGAGGTCGGACCCTTCGATGTCGAAGATACAGTCACCACCCTTCGCGATGACGGCGGAGCAATGGACAATGATCCCAATAACTTTCAGACAACGAGGACTCAGTCCGTGCTCACAAACAGAAATGGAGAGATTACATAGCCAACAATGAGACCATCACCTTGAATGTAAGCCCAAACTTTACCACTGAATCTCCCCGTTCCAGCCAGAGACCCGCGCCCTGTGTCGAGGTGGCGTTCCCAACTCCATGCGCCCTCATGTCTGGCGGCTATTGATAGCTCATCAGACAAATGATCTAAAGGAAAAATATGGCCGCTATTACTTCAAAAATCTTTGTAGTCAGCCGATGGACGAGAGGAATAATGACGTGGGTTTACGGTGGAAAACTAATCAGGGTCATTACAGTTCAGCCCAGCAAATTTGAAACAAATCAACTTGGATTTATTGAGGACGATGCCAAGTAATGTACATTTTATGAGTGCCAATTGTCGAGGAGTAGGGAATTTTTTAAAACCAAGGAAGATATAGTTTAGGTCTCCCAGTTGCAACAAGTTCTACGAGCATTTTGTCTCCATAGCAGTAGTTTGGGCTACTGTCAAGGGATGAATTTCTTGGCGGCTACGGCGCTTCTCTTCATGACCCCTGAGGTCATCCATATTTCTAGGCATAAATGAAAAGTTTAGGACTCATTCTGGTTCTTGATAGCCATCACCGAAAAATACTTCGATCCCAGTTATTTTGACTCTAATTTGACTGGGGCGCAAGCCGATCAGGAGGTCCTCAAAGAGCTGTTGGAATGGAAACAGCCTGTCTTGGCTGCTCATTTGGCCAGTCTCGAAGTCGACTTGACAACGATCACTTTGAATTGGTTCATCGCCCTCTTCTATGATACGGTTCCCTTCCAGGTGGGACTCCCTCCTTCCAAATTAATCAAATTCTAGACCCTTCTCCGGATGTGGGATTGTTTCCTCCTGGAAGGACCAAAAGTACTGTATCGCTTCGCCTTGGTCATTCTGGGTCATCATGAGGAGGAAATCCTTCTGAGGACTGATACAATTGGAATTATGAAAGTCGTCAAAGCCGCCGTCAAGCTGTGTTTTGATGTTGATGGATTATTCCAGGTTTTTAGAGAAATTTAGGCTAATTGGGGTTTAGAAAGCCTTTTGTGAGATGAGAGGCCTCCCGTCGAGGACACAACTTCGACAGAAACAGCTGGCATATCTGCAGGTTTTGAGGGAACGTCTGTCAAAAAGGGAACAAATAAGGAATATGCTCATCAAGGTGGGTCGGAAAACTACCATAACCCAGACAGCTTTTTGAGAACAACCCAATAAGTCATTTCAGACACCAAGTGTCTCGGGCGACGAGGTCACAATTACGGACATCTGCCCATCCGAAGTCGAAGACAATATCTGCTACATTGTCAGCGGTAACCAAACTCGTGGCCTCATTTCCAAAGTCACAATCCATGATAAAAAGTCAATTTTGGAGGAGATAGACGTCGAGGTGACTGATTATAGGACTGAAAATGTAGAGTTTTTTTAGTTCGACTGCCGAGTCGCTTCTCTAGTTGCCGTCGAAACGGACCTGATCTTTGTGGGTCTCATTTCCGGTTACATTGTAGCTGTACAAATAGAAGGAAAAGAAGGGTAAGCTTGTTCTTTACAAACTTTGAAAGTACAAATTTTTAGTGACATCCTGTGGGAGATGAAACTGCCTGACACTCCGCTTCGACTTCGGTCACTTCACCATCGACTCTTCGCCTCTCTGGCCAATGGAACCTTGACAGTTTTGGAGGTTATCCAGGTTCTTAAATTGAAAATTATAATTTTAGAATGTTTCGGGAAAATCACCAGCCAACTTGGAAATGTACCACGTGCCCCTGGGAGCTGCCCCGTTGAATGACGCCGTTCCAATGGGCGATACTCTTTGGGTCACCAGCGGCTGTAAAATATCCGTCATCGACGCCACGTAATCCTCTTCGGGGATAGGAGACAAGAGAGAATTTTAGGAGTTTGAGCAATATCTCGACGGTTTTCGTGGCCTGTTCAACGGCTGGAGGAGGGACACCATTCTTTGAGAAGATTCTCTGTTCCTGTAAATCCGAATATGGCATGTTTTTGACGACAGCGCACTCGACGTTGATCCAACTGTGGCAGGATGGCACATGCAAGCTGCTCTTTGATGTGGCTTTTGATCACAGAACAAGGTTAGTCGATGGGGGTTTCGATCGACGAGATTGGAAGAAAATGGCGGGCTGAAAAGTCACGAGAGAGATCGTCGTCGATGTCGACAATAATGGGTTGTATTGACTGCCAGACGTCGACCGATGTACCCACCTCAGAAGTCATCATCAGTTCCAGAAAGCCATCCCTCTCCGATGACGAGCAAACAACCAATATCATTTCGCTCTGCTTCGTCGAAGGATTCCTCTGGGTAGGGACATCCGATGGCTACGTGATCATCTACGCCGTCGAGCATGGTGTTCCCGACCATCAGACTAATAAATTCATCCTCCGCCGGTATTTCTCCCTCCCTTTCTAAAGAAATCTTCCAGATATCCTCCTGGCCGTCGATTAAATCCTGAAAGTTCACCAGGAGGTAAAAATCTAAAGGCCCAGTTGTGTTATATCCCGACGGCGGCAGAGGCAGAGGAAGAGGAACAATTATCGAGGAATGAGTATCCAATGAGGAAGACGAGTAAAGTTTCGATAAATATTGACCAAGATAATAAACAATATAGTGGTAAGGAGAGAAAATAGCGAAAATAGCTAGGGATTTTAGTATTTTTGAATGAAAATAATAATGAGGAGAAGAGGCTGGCAAATGGGCAGCAACAGAAGTTGAGGAGGAGAAGTTCGACGACGGCTAATTGGATGGTCAATGCAAAGAGAAATTTCCAGAAAGGAATCGGCAGCGACTCGGTGTTTTTAGCTGACAGCATCA
Source organism: Oscheius sp. DF5033 (assembly GCA_964036215.1). Lineage (NCBI taxonomy): Eukaryota > Metazoa > Nematoda > Chromadorea > Rhabditida > Rhabditidae > Oscheius > Oscheius sp. DF5033. The sequence continues at coordinate 3,822,065 of CAXIWN010000011.1, forward strand.
GTGGATCGTGAGTGTTTTTTAATTTGAGCTTGAGCTCGCTGATAGAATTTCTGATGTCGATTTTTTCAGAAAGTATTGCCCCCGCCATTCGACCGGATCAAGTAATCAATCAATGGAATACGATAGTGAGATATTTGAAATGTATTCGGATGAAGGTGGTCGCGGCTCCCCAGCTCCTGAGACCATCTCAACTTTAGAACGAGGTCGCCAGGTCTTGGCACTTTCTCCCAGGAAAACTTGGGAATATCAGCCGCCAAAGGCTTGGGAGAAGCCGACAATTCGACGGAAGGATCTCCTCTTTGACGAGCCGATGTTGATCGCTGTACCGGAAGACAATGGGGAAATGACACCGAAATCAGAAGAATTGACACCACCGGCTCCTGTGTAAGGAAGGGGTTGCTATAAAGTGGAGATGGTCATTTTAGGGAGACATCCGTCGAATTGACGCTGACGATGAAGTTGAAGATATCCGATAGGCCGGTTAGGAGAATTGTTGCTTGCCAGTAAGTTTCATCAGACGGTCATCGGGATCTCTCGACCTTTTTGGTCATAACTCGGCCCAAAGTTGGTCATTTCGGTAATTTTAAAAACTGTCGAAGAGAGGAGACACTGGTCCTTCGCATACACCGTTTTTCAGAAAAATTATTTTTATCAAAATATGAGAAACGAAAAATTAAGTAAAAATAGCGGCAATGGATGTTTTTTGATTATAACAAACCAAATATGGAGTCTTTTCACTCAATTTTATGATCATTAGATTGATCAAAATCTTCTCTTTTTATTACTTTTTGAATTTCAAAGATTGGTCAAAATTATGACGAGTTATGTGGGAAAAGAGCGGGCACAGACCTCTCCGACCATGGAAATTTACTTTTTTTCAGGACAACAAATGGCCCGGTGGTAGTTTCCTGTTCCGGTTGTATCACCGACGAAGAGGCGCTTTTAGTCTGGCGAAAGGATAAAGAAACTTCCCTGTGGATAAATGACCCTGTCTATGGTCCTTCTTGTAAAATATTACCTCAAAAACAGGTTTCTGTAGAGAAGAAAAGCAGCAAATAAAAACAGAATTATATTTTTATTTGGGGTTACCAGTAGAGATCAAATTTTCCTTATTTTTTTCAGATATTTTTATATTTTATTCAAAGAAGTATTTATTTTTCTATCTAGAAATTGTCATATACCATGTATATTTCCAAAATAAATACGTGTACTTATTTTTAGAATGAAAATTGAAGCTTTTTATGTACAAAAGCTCTAAAATATTATTAGAAATTTTTATAAATAGAGAATGAGGTAGATTGGGAAAATGAATAGAAGAAAATGTCATTGATTACTGTGAGAATTGACTTTAGCCAGTGCTTCTTTGAATGACACTCGTTTTGGGAAGAAATCTATAAAAAATTCACTTTTCTAATATTTTTCAAAGTTTCTCACCATGTAGAAAATCCAATTCTTCACATTCTTGAATATAACTGGCCAGCTCGTCATAATCCATTTGTTCTCCATATTTTGCATAAACTTCTTTGGCTAGATTTTCAATAAATAATTCCTAAATGCCCTGGTTTTTTGTTAGAAAGGCCAAAACTTACGGCTGCTTTTCCAAAAGCAAACTGAGCTTCGGGTGAAAGGGGCATCACTTCACTGACGAGGGAGGCAATTGCCTTTACCCGGGCTAAGGGCAAACTGTGAGGGCCATCCTTTTCTTGGTTTTCGGTCATTTCTGGAGGGATTTTGGGAGAGAATGATAATGGCTGGAAAGCAACGAGCGAGAGGGAAACTTCGCTTGTTGCAATTATTGATCGCGTCCTTTGAGAAATTTACAGCGGAAGAAGCAGTCCGAATGAGGCCAATAAATATATTTGCTATACATATTTATGTATATAAAATTATATATATTTCCAGTACAAATTTTGTATAAAAATCTGAGATCATACAAAATAAAAAAGTGGAAAACTATAAAAAAACAAGTCATGCAATATCATCGATAGGCGTATCAACGATTTCTTCAATGAGCATTGTTCCATCATCATATACAATTTCGGTTTCAATATTTTCTTCCATAACATTTGAAGTTATTAACTTTAATTCTTCAGAATCATTTGAATTTCTGTCGACAACTGAAAATAAATTAGAAAATAATGGGAAATCAAGTGAAACTTACGTTTGCAGTTCAGCATTACTACTTTCATTGGACCTTTTTCGAAGATTTCCAAAATCTCTACATTGTAAATAGACTGAAAATAATTTTAAAACAGTAAAAATATAAAAAAAAAACCTCATTAGCGGAAACAACGATGAAGGTATCATTATCATTCACGGTTTTGTTTATTATGTACGAGCGGATCGCATCCATAGATACTTTATCAATATCACGAATTTCATCACCATTCTGGTCAATGAAATTAATAGAATTTTGCACTTGATCAACGCTCTAAGAAGGATAATAATTAAAATAAAAAGGAAAAACCTCGGAGTTAGGCAGGGGCTCTTGCCGTTCCAATTTTGGAGGTTCTTCGAAGCCAAAGTCATCAACTAAAATGATAATTTAGACAAACAAATTAAATATTACTAACCTGACATGCCCGATTTTTCCGCAGCCAATTTAGCTGTTTCATTATCGGCTTCTTGGATTTTTCTCAATTTAACAGGATCTGTCTGATGTGCATGAGAAATGTGTCTGTCGAGAGTATTTTTCCCATAAAACACAATTTCTAAATTAATTTTACTGAAAAAAAAGCCGGACAAACCACATAACGGGCAACGTTCCGGTTGACGATCACTGAGCTCTGGACGAACTTTCAATAATTGTGGTGGTGTTGGACGGGGTACGGGTTTATCTCTCGGCTGCATTCTCAGTCTTTTCATTTGACATGGAGATAAAATACCCGGCAACTGGGATAAAAAAGATTAAATCAATATTTAGTAACTAACTATGGGGACATTAGGTTTTAGGCGCATCTTCTTTTGTGCTAAGCCACGAATTAATTTCCTCAGATCGTGGGCTCCAATTTGCTCACGAACATCTTTTTCGATGAATGTTTTCGTATAAGGGCAACTTCTTCGATAGTGGAAAAGTAAATTATAGTCGTATTTAAATCTAAAAATATGCAAGGATAAAATAAAAATTTATACCGATTTCCGCAGAGTATACAATGATGAGAACCAAAATTAGCATGGAATCCCATTAAATGTCTTTCCAAACGACCAATATTTGCAAATACTCTACAATTATTTTGTGAAAACATCTGAAAAAAGCGGTTACCTCAAGCACTCCGGACATTGTACACCGACAGTCGCTGGACACTCAGGCAACTTCCATTTACCCTCAGTTTTAGCCATTTTCATTCCACCATCAGCGCCAACTACCATCATATCTCCGGTACCATAGTCATCGGCAAAAACGATACCCTGGAAATAATAATATTTAAGTTAATAAAATATATTACCAAATCTCTTTCAGGATGAGCTCTTGCTGGCGGAGGTGTATGACCACGAGCATCAGCAACAGAATCATCATCTACGACTACCTGTGAGACATTATTAAAAATTTGTCTTCACAAAGCGTACATGATTTTCGTCTACATGTCTTCTTGAAGTGGAGGGTCCGGGCATTGGGGTGACTTCACGTTCCAAAAAAGTAGCTGAACGGATAATAATTACAATAAAGATGGAAACATACGGGCAGTTTTCGTTTTAGTTTGAGCTCGACGTAATAAATCCATCACCATCCTACGTAAACCTGCATCATCCATAACCAAATCATTGCTAGGTAGATTAGCTTGTATTTCTGGGCAACTAGTACGCCAATGTTTGATTAGATTACAATGTTGCCTAAAATATTTTAATAAAAATTGGTTGAAAATCAAACCTAAAACCAATTCCGCATAAATCGCAAAAATATCCGCCGGAGGCTGATTCATCATCTGGTTGCAGATTACAATCATTGCGATGAAGAGCTGCATGCCTTGGTGCATGTGCTGTTGAAACCAATACACCACAGCTTGAACAAGCTGTTCCACGGCGGCCTACAATAATAAATCGAACTGTGCATTTATTTCTACAAGTACCTAATATATTAGGAGGCATTTCCAACCGCGATTGAGGTCCATATTGAAAAAGAATTGACTTCGATATTCCAATATCAACAGGACCAACTTGTGGTTTCTTTTGTGCAATATCTTCTACCAATAAGCGAAGGCTATGGACATCCATCGTCTAAAAGTCTGTGTTATCATAAAAAAATAAACTAACTGTTCTCTCTTCAGTGGATAATATATCCGTAAGTTCGCGACACGTTTTACGCCAATGAAAGAATAGATTGTACTCATATTTGAATGTTTTTTGACAAAGTGGACAGAGAAATGATCCGAACAGCTGATGGACGGCCAGATGACGTTCCAATCGTGCTTGGTTAACAAATGTTTGCCCGCATTCGGGACATTCACAGCTACCGTATTGACGATTCTTTCTTGATTTTAAACCTAGAAAATAGCTGTAATTATAAGGAAGATGTCTAGCCTTGGGGCAATGAAGTAACGAAAATACCAGTGGGGGATTCGTCATCGCTGTTTACAATATCCTGGTCTGCATTCGATTCTGAAGTTGCTCTATTTTTCTAGCTACAAACAAAAGTTACGGATTTCTGTTTTTATAGTCTTCTTCAGCTCTGTTCTTTTGAAGGATCCCATATATTCATTATGATTAACAGCATCGTCTTCGTGTACAATTATTTCATCTTCCAAAATTTCTATACGAATTTGTAGATTATTTCAGGCTGCCTACCATCTTGAGCTTCTTCATTTTCCGGAACCATATAGTATACCTCGCCATTTTCACCATCTACTCGGTAACATTGCATGCCATCAATAACTACATAATCCTAAAAATTGTTATCAAGATTAAAAATGAAGCTTACTCCTTCTTGTTGTATTTCATTACCATCTCCAAGTTGAAGAATAGCTCCATTTTTTATATCTTCATCATTTTCATCTCGTCCATTAGCAGTTGGCTCTTCCAAAAACTGCTCATGTTGTAAGAATTCATTTCCATCTGTAAATAATCAATAAGTAGCGTGTATATGTGCTTCTGATATAATTTTTATATCATACAGGGTGGAAATAGTGTGTAGCTAAATGAAAATGAAGAAAAACTAACCCATTTGAGAAGAGTACACCGATCTCGTGGCTCAGTTGCCTGATTGCAAGGATTGTTACTCCTTTTAGCCGTCACACTGAAAATAGTTGTGTAATCGGGTCGACTCCCGTCCGGAAAAGATTGCCCATCATGAAAAGAGACGACATCGCAACCGGCTGCATAGAATAACCGTGTTCTCTTTGGCAAAACCACGCCCTTTTTAGATTTGAAAATTCAGCTTTTCACGGCTTATTTACCTTTTCTTTCCTCTTGTTTCTCTTTGCAACACGTGTAAACACACCATGCATTTTATGCTAATAATGTTAAGTTGAATTATTACCTTCTAAAAACTTGTGATTGTGAATTATTTTCAATACAATGATGACGTATCGTTGATAACGTACCTCCTGCACTTTTCGTGGTGTAAACAAGGTAAAAACTAGAGTTCAATTCTTTTTATATTGAATAGATTGTTTTCTAATCGGAAATCTATTTCTGTACAGTTTTTCTTCTTCTATAATGCTTGTTTAGTAAACAGTCACTATTATGTAAACACCTACAAATTATTCATTCTCTTTTCTTCTTTATATTTCTTTTTCTAATATTTTATTTTCAGTGGTAATCAGCCGCTCAGGCTAACTGCCGACGGCTAACTACTTGGGTTCTTATATTTTGTAATCTGTTTTTATTTAGTATACATCATCATGTCTACCAATCAAGGTGAGTAATACACTTTAATATAATTAAGCACTTTATTTTCTCTCGAGAAATAGAAATTACTAATTTTTTTTTGTAATTTAGATATTGCAGATCCTAACTCGCATATTATGTATCAAACTTTTGCTGCTTATCCTGCTACTCAAACCATGGGAACATGGGGACAGCCCGCCTCTCAGGTTTCTTTAGCCTAGCTAATTTTTGTATAACTTTTTAGCAGTCCTACACGTTCACACCGTATCCACAAAGTGATAGAGCATCTTATACGGACACTGCGCCATATAGTAATCAGCAATATCAGCCAGTTCCATACGGAGGAGCCGGCGATAGTGGCGATTACTATCGTAATTCTGGTTATTATGCCCAACAGGTAAATTCTTTCAACTTTTACACTCAGCTGTGTTTTAGCCAACAAACCAGTGGCAAACAGGTTCCTATCCTACATTTAATGCTGCTCCTAGCAATCAACCATTATTTGGAACTTCTACATATTCGGGAAATGTATTTCGATAGTAATGAAAAAGAAATATTTTGTTTTAGGATCGTGATCAACCGCGTGCCAACACTTATAGTGCTGCAACTGCTCAATTGCCTAACATGTCACAGCCTCCTCCTAATATAAAACGTGAAAACGGAGGTAATACATTCCAAGGTTTTTTTAACATACTTTTGAACTTGTCTCATATTTTGCAGCAAGTCTTTCAATGCTCGAAACTCCTGCTCAAGCTTCTGCTGCATATACTGCCAGCTGGGTTAGCAATACAACTGCAATTCCGCCTGATTTGAAAGAAGAACCTGAAATAGTAATCTTTTGAGAGATAATTTTAGTTATATATTTAGTTTACTGGATTGGCTCGTGACGATATTGGAAGTACGGTGTTTAGCCCACAAAATTTTGCTGATCAATTTGGCGGCTTATCTTTAGCTGGAGATACTCCTAAAAACGATAAGAAGATCGAAGAGCGCCGTCCTCCTCGTCAGCTTGATCCAGCTCCCAAAGAGTTGACATGGGAAGAGCGCATTAGAAAAGCGGGTGTACAAAAAGAGCGTGCTGAACAAAGGGGGTAAGTATTACATTTTGAGCTCTTTTTTAAAATAATTTTTTTTTGAAAATTTTTACCAACGAAAAACTTTTTAATCTGTAAGTAAACGTATTCAGATCTGTCGAAAGAGCCGCAGTAGAACATGAGAGACCAGAAAGGCAAAATATTCGCGGAAATGGTCGAGGCTCTCGTGCTAATGGAACTGGTGGTCGTGGTAATAGTGGACCCCGTGATTCTAGGGATAATCGCCAGCAGCGGAACAATGTGCAAAGCGGAATGATGTGGAAAAATGAGGTAATCAATCTGAAATCATAACTAACGGAAATTTGTAGAATGGCGAAAAGGAACACGACTCAAATCATCAGAATAAACATAGTCATGCAAATAATACGCCTGTATTGCCTGGAATTATGAGAGGCCCTGATATGCCTTTGATGCTGCACCCTGGTAAGTTTATTGACCTTAATATAGTTTTTACGTTAACTTTTCTAACATTACAAAGGGTTATTACCGACTTTCCTGTAGGTTTATTCATTCCAGGCCAGCCACCTATGATGATGCCACCAAGAGGAATGCCTTTTATGGGTCAACCCCGTTATATGGGCAATGTGCAGGACGAACGTTTCAAAAATACATGGCTCGATGCTTCCGCTTATGCTTTTCCGATGCCGTTTGCTCCAATGGCCGTAAGTTATTTATTTACAAATTTTGCATGAATTGTTTAGTTTCCCATGGATAATAGAGGTTTTCGTGGTGGTCGCGGACGTGGTCGTGGTGGATATCGTGGCCGAGGTGATTATCAGAGACGATTCAACGACAGGAAAGATCAAGAGCAGCGATCTGAAGATCAGTCTCAAGAGAATTCTTCTGCTCCTGGAGCTTCCAGTGAAAACAACACTTCTGTTTCTCCTGTAGCTGAATCTCAGTCGACGGCATAAAGTAATAATTTTTCTAATTTATTTTTAAAATTTTATTCACAGATGCCTCAATTGCCAGATCAAGATGATGTTGCCTTCTCTCATGTTGAGAACAATTATTCCAGTTTATTCTCACCTCCTAGTTTTTGGCCTAATGGCTCAGATATATCCTCCTTTTTTTCTTTTTTTGAAGCTTATCTTCTTTTCCCATAAGATAGTAGTTTTTTCCAAGTATTATCATTTTCTTCCTCCTCCCAAGCGCACACATTTCGAACTGCTTCCGCTTCGATCCGGTGTTATTCTTTTTTCCCTTTTGTTATACCGTATCGTTCGAAATGCGGGAATCATTTACGAGGCAGATATGGCTATTTCGGCATTTCCACCATACCTTTCGTTTGAGCATTTTCCTCAAGAGTCCTATGTTCCAGTTAAAGTTTATCCGTAAAGTTCTATTTTGGGTCGTTTCTCGGTGTTTTGTTGATTTTTGTTCGTAATTCTAAATTCCTCCTTCTATTGTTAGGTATAACTCCCTTTTATGGGAATACCACCGGAAATAAAAGCCATCCTACCATCCCAATCTGTCTATCCTTTATTGTTAACCAATTGAGCAATAAGCTCTAATTTATGTGTACGACGCCGCTTGGGTAATGGTTGTGTTGTGTCGATTTCGATGTTAAAATGTTTTTTGATAAAGTTTAATGTTCGTTCATAATTATTCGATATCACGTTGCAACGTGGGAATATTCTAACTGGCGAATTATGGTATTTTTAGTTAGCCATTAAAGAAAATGTCAGCAGAAGTCACTGCTCCGCCGCCAATTCCGGCGAATCGTATTTTCGCCAATGTTGAAAGACCAGAACTTATGGACAAGCTGGTAATACCCGGAAGTATAGTTTCGAGTACTACTGGATTTATGAGGTAGATAATTAATTTGTATTATAATAGCAGAATAAATTTAGAGGTCATGGAACATATATTAGAGGTTCGGATCTTGTGGCAACGCTTGCCGGCACAGTTCAACAAGTTAATAGGCTAGTCACAGTAAAATCAGTTAAAACAAAGTACGTTTTCCTTTTTTTTTTATATTAATTTTTTTAGATACGGTGGTGAAATTGGAGATGTAATAATTGGCCGCATTGTTGATGTGCAACAAAAACGTTGGAAAGTAGATACTAATTCTCGCCTATTTAGTAATTTATTATTAAGCAGTATTAATCTTCCTGGTGGAGAAGTCCGTCGAAAAAGTGTTGAGGTATGCAGTTTTTTTCCAAATTTTTAAAATTCCAGCTTTTAGGATGAGTTGATGATGCGCGAATATTTAAAAGAAGGCGACTTAATCAGTGCTGAAGTACAACAAGTCCATCATGATGGTGTTTTATCATTACATACACGTAATTTGAAGTATGGAAAATTAGCTCAAGGAATTCTTGTAAAAGTAAGTGTTTTTTTTTTAAACTTTTATTTGTAATTTAGGTGCCCGCTTATTTAGTCAAGCGAAGAAAAACGCATTTTCATTCACTCCATTGTGGTGCCGCAGTTATTATCGGATGTAATGGGTTGATATGGGTATGCCCGGAATTGAGCGAAGACCCTGACGGAGGCTATAATCAAAATTTAGAAGAGGTTTTTTATTTTTGATTCATTTTATTAGCAATTTTAGGTAATTGCTCCAGAAACACGGCGAATTATGTCCCGGCTGGCTACTTGTATTCGATTGTTAGCTGATCATTGCGTGAATATCCATGATGCCACAATTTTGGCGGTATTTGAGTGTTCTCTTCCTTTTGAGGTTAATATTTTTATATAGTTTTTATTTATTATTTTAGACTCGTGAATTGTTAAAGCCTGAGATTGCTGCACAAGTTATGATTCAAGCAGTACAAAAAGTTCAAGCGGAATCCGAGTAGTTATATATATATCAATGTGATCTCACCAAAATTATTGTTACTGTTATATGAAGAATTTGTCAAATTTTTTTTCTCATATATTTCGCATACGATACAATATTTGAACTTCTTATTAATGTTTTTACTGAAAATTTAGGAAGATGACGTCAGCAAAAGACGTTCGCCCTACAACCATAGTTACCAAGACACCAGAAGAAATGAAGTTGAAGATAAAAGGGTACATTAGGGATTTAATGTTACCTCTATTAGAATTGAACGGTAATATATCAGTAGGTGTATCAGGTTGGCAATATTTTTTGATATTATAATTATTTTTTATAGGCGGGTCTATGCCCAAACTTTTATGCGATGTTTTATCCGCATTTGATTGGAGAATGGATTGGACACGACTTAAAATTTTTATGGTATGTTTTGATATTCAATTTTTCACATTTCAATTTAGGTGGATGAACGGTTAGTCCCTCCAACCGACAAAGAATGCACTTATATGCAGTATGTACAATTATTGCCTAAGCATATAAAGGATTGTGTTATACCGGTACAACTTCATGAATCCCGTTTGTCTTTATTTAATTTGTAAATATCATATTTCTAGCACAAAAAGCTGCAGCCCAATATGAACAAAGGCTATTGACTGAAATAATCCCAGAAAAAATCGGAAAAGTTCCACGATTTGATATACTTTTTCTCGGGATGGGACCAGATGGTCATACTGCTAGTCTTTTTCCCAATCACCGGTTAACCAGAGTGAGTTCCATTTTTTTATTTTTTGTATAATTTTATCATCTAGGGTGATTCTCTTTCCTGGGTAGGATGGCTTGACGATTCACCAAAGCCTCCTCCTTCCCGAGTAACGCTTACCTTCAATGCAATTAATGTTTCAAGAAATGTTGCGTTTATAATCACAGGAGAAAACAAAGCAGAAGTTGTAAAAGTAATTTTTATTTTTGATCAATTCTATTTTTGATTTTTAGGCGGTCTTAGAACGAGATCCAGCTTATCCTTCGTCCCTAGTAAAGCCTATGAACGGCAAATTGACATTTTTCTTGGATGAAGAAGCTGCATCGAAGTTGCCAAAACAAAAAGCGCCACTACAACCGAAGCCCCAACAGCAAGTTGAACCCGAGCAGAACACATAGAAAAGTTTTTATTTTCCGAATTTTATTTATTATGAGCTCTCTGTAGATATCACGCGCCTTTGATGTGATTGTGTGTGTTATTCAGCACCTTTTATATATTTTAACTTGCTACTGGTTTTACCAATGATTCTATAAAATCTTTCAATTGTGTTACAATTTCACTTCTTTGCTCACTCGAGTCTAGCATTGTTTTCTTCAATTTTTCCTACCTTGCCGTCATGCGCAAGTCACAGATTCGCACCAGTGCGAAAACTGTGATTTGTCCATTGTCAGAGTTTTCCCGAAGTTGATGTGATATGTGTGCTTGCACAAATAGTCGTGCGGGAGACGGCCTTATCAACCGTTCAGAGTACCCGAATACTTGCCTCTTTGAAAGAATGGCGCCATGCCCCGGTCCGATAGTAATCGACCTATTTCTTTGTCCCGCTGTTCTCGGCAGACGAGATTTCGACCTCTGACCAAGATAAATTTATCCACAATTTTTGAGCATCTAATATTTTGAAAATCACTCAAAAAACTTCTAAAAAAATACTCAGAATTCTTGCTCGATTTTTATAATAAGTCAGAACTTCCTCATATTTGTTTCGCCCATCGAATTCTTTCGACAAAAACCATCTTCCTCGTGTACCTTGACCATTGATTGCTGCTGCGGCGGAGTGTAGTCTCTTTCTAACTGTGTGCCGTCTCTCACGTAGATTATTGTTCCCAGACAAAAATCGTCTGCTGCCCTGTCTTTTCATTGTCGACAAAAATTGTTTCTTTATTATTTTCATTTTTATAAATTGTAGAAATTTAGATGAGTCCACGGCAAATTCAACGGTCTGAGGTCGCAGAACACAATTCACGCGCATCGACATGGATGGTAATAGGAAATAAAGTTTACGACGTCACTAAATTCCTTGATGAGGTTCGTTGCATCTAAAAATGAAGACAAAAAAAATAAATTTAGCATCCGGGAGGTTGTGAAGTTCTTCTTGAACAGGCAGGACAAGATGCCACCGAAGCTTTTGAAGATGTTGGACATTCTACCGATGCCCGGAATATGAAAGAAGATTATCTAGTTGGAGAAATAGTTGAGGTATGAAAATGTCCTCATTTTTTGGATCGATGACTTATTTTGAGAAGATTACTGTATTCCATTCAATTTATCAACGTATAATACAAGTATATTTTCAGAGCGAGCGACAAAAATATTCGTATGATAAGAAGCAATCGTGGAATACACAAGCAGCGGACAACAGGCAAAGGTTTGTAAAGGTGAAAGCCAAAGAGGAACCGTCATCGATTTTATGAGAAACAACAAGCTCACAACAGCGCGGGAAAACGACGCAAATAACAAACGCTTTTGAACCTCAATGTGGAGTTTGGCAGTTCTGTCAGCGCTGTTTGTTCGCATTTTATTTCACTGGCATGCTTTAGTATTATTTTTTGAAGTAGGAAATGGGGTTATTTTATGTGTATGCTCAATTCTTTGCACCCCCTTATCTGCTATTGGCACTCCCCGAGAGAACGCGCGCGAAAGTCTCCCTTCGTGGTTTCGCAATCACAGACTCATTTTGCAGAACCGACGGTGGTCGTTCTGATGCTCTGACTTGGGTCGCCTTAGCTGTAGCAATTGCTGTCCTCTCTTACTGGATCTTTTTCTAATTGCTACCCAGCTTATACCATTTTTTTACACAAATAACTTTACATATTTGCTGATAAATAAATTCTTATGATCTTCTCTTCTCTTTCTCTCGTCTCTGTTACTGTTTTTTTTAGCCTTGAACGGAATTTAGATGTCTTCCGACATTGCTGATGCTAAAGAAAATGATCTCAACGGCTCACAAGGTTTGCACTGTATGCTATTAGTGTTTATTGTAATGTTTGTAGAGGTAAAAGATAGTGACAACAAACAAGCACCCATAACTTTGTGGGAATATGAGCATACTAATGGAAAATGGGTTCGATATACCGATGAATTGGCTGAAAAATTAAATCAGTTTGTCAATATCAGCTCTTCTTTCTAAGGATGTTCAGAATTACTGAAGATTTCTTAGAAACTGAAATTGACGAAACAAAGATTCGATTGGATATTGTGGATATGAAGCAGTTAAATTTAGAAACAGGATTCAAAAGGAAGTTGCGTTGTGTTGTACAGAAAGATTCTTATTGTAAGTTTTATATTCTCTACAGTAAATTTTGTGTTCTTTAGCGGCTTTTGCTTGTTGGGAAATCAAACGAGGACATTTATTCAAGCCACTTGGTCGTAAGCATTGTCTTGCATTAGAAGCTGAAATGGTAATTTGATCAAACTCTAGCATATAGTTGTATTCAGGTTACAACACTGGATATTGATGGTAAAAATTGGGAGGTTGATTACGATAAAATGCAAGTTACTGCTGATCAAACTGTGTGCAAAGTATGCTATTATTATTTTATTATATCATATAACATTGGTTAGCTTCGACGTACGATTTCAACAGCTGATAGTTCATTCTCTGCTGCACCTGTTTTGCCTGCCAGAAGAACCCGTGCCTTATTAAAAAGAAATCTGAATGTAGATGCTATGACATCTTCTCAAGATGATGATGAAGAGGAAGAAGTAAAGCCTGTCAGTTGCAATTTTTTTTTGTAAATACGTGAAAAATATTTAGAAAAAGTCAACAAAAAAAGCATCTTCAACAAAACAAGCATCTTCTTCAACTAAACAAGATTCTACTACAGCTGTTACCGTTACTAAATCAATGAAAAGAACTGTTGTATTAAAAGGAAGAGCTCCAGTTGATCCTGAATGCAAGCAAAAAGTTCTGTCAGCTCATGTTTTAGAAGAAGGAGATCTTGTATGGGATGCAATGCTAAATCAAGTAAGTGTCAAAAGGATTTTTTTGCAAAAGAATTTGCCACGGGTGGGATTCGAACCCACGAATGCTTTCGCACGTCCGATCATAAGTCGGATGCCTTATACCACTCGGCCACCACGGCGTATCGACAGAGCTGCGCAACGACCTTTGCGTTCTTTCGCTTTTCCTCAATATGCTAATGACGTATGCTAATTTTTCTTGTGTTAGAGCATCCAAACTATATAAAATCTGTCTTTTTTTATATAAAATAAGTTTTTCAGACTAATATTGGAAACAATAATAACAAGTTCTACCTCATGCAATTATTGCAAGACGATAGTGCTCCAAATTACAGGTTAATTTTTATTTATTTATTTTTATTTCAAAATTTTTAGCGTATGGTTCCGTTGGGGTCGAGTTGGTTATACTGGACAAACTTCCCTGCAGAATTTTGGCACAAACTTGGAAGCAGCAAAGAAGTGTTTCACTAAAAAGTTCAGTGATAAATCCGCCAATGATTGGGCATACAAGGATGAGTTCGAGTCGCAGGCAGGAAAATACACTTTGATTCATGTAAGTCAAGTTATTTCTGGTAAGATAATGCCATTTTAGGTGGACTATAGTGTCAAAAAGACGGAAGAAGAAGAACAGCCAATGGAAGTAACTGAGGAGAACACACCGCCACCAGAATCTAAACTTGATTCACGGATTCAAGCCCTTCTCAAGCTCATATGCAATGTTCAAGCTATGGAAGAGGCTGTGACTCAACTCGAATTTGATGCTACTCGTTCACCTCTCGGTATTTATTATGTTTTATGCTTTTAAATGTTTTTGCAGGAAAATTGACACCTAAACAAATTGCGGAAGGATATCGACTTCTTGGTGAAATTGAGGAATTTGTAAAGAATAAGAAATTTGGAGGTGAATTCGTCCATGCAGTGAATGAATACTATACGAAAATTCCTCATAGTTTTGGGTAAGCTGTAAATTTTTTTCTAATATGGTGAACATTTTAGATTCCGCCAGCCACCTCTAATAAAATCAGTTGAAATGATCAAGAAAGAAACAGAATTATTGCAAGTACTGGAAGATATTGAAATTGCCGTCAGAAACTTTGGAGAAGCTAAGAAAACCTCTGAAAAGTGAGTTTTTCTTTATTTTATATTATAACTTTTCAGAATTGCTACTGTGGATAAATATTATAACAATATGAATTGCACTGTCAATCCGGTAGAAAAAGGATCAGACGATCATAAGGTCTGCAAATGCTTTTATGAGGTTTATTTTGAATTGTAGATGGTGGAAAAATATATGAAATTGACTCATGGAGACACGCACATGTATACTATGAAAATTACCAGTATTTATCAAGTAGATCGTCATACAGAGACGGAACGATTCAGGAAGGATATCGGAAACAGGTACACCTAAATTTTGTTGTAATTACATTTTTCTAGAATGCTTTTATGGCATGGATCGCGTGTAACTAACTTCTATGGTATTCTTTCTCAAGGCCTTCGAATTGCTCCTCCTGAAGCTCCCGTTTGTGGTTACATGTTTGGAAAAGGAATATACTTTGCTGATATGGCTAGCAAATCCGGAAACTATTGCTTCCCGGCTCCAGGAAAACCAGGTCTTCTGTTGCTGTGCGAGGTGGCTCTAGGAACTTCGAACGAGCTTTTCCAATCTGATTATAATGCAAGCGACTTACCAGCTGGAAAGAGTAGTACCAAAGGAATTGGAAGAACTTATCCGAGAGAAGAAGATTATTTCGCACTGTAAGTGTTTTCATTTTATTTTTTTCAAATTAATTATTTTAGGGAAGATGGAACTATTGTACCTTGCGGTAAACCAGTCAAAAGAAAGGACAACAACGCGTGCAATCTTCTCTACAACGAATACATTGTCTACAGTGTTGAACAAGTCCGTATCCGCTACCTCGTTGAAGTCGAATTTGACATGTAATATATATCTGTGAATCTTAATACGATGTAAAATTTTGTTTGTTTGTTCATTTAGTAGTTTAAAAATAAATCTGTAAGAAATATTTATGCAAAATGCAATTGAAGTTCTATGCTTTATTATGTCTGTCTATTCATTTTTTGCCCGTAGTGGCGCATATTTTTCGATGAATTCTTATCACACGGGGAAATGTCACTTGATTTCGATGGTTTCGATCTGTGTTCTGGCTAATTAGTCATCGCTCTTTCATCATTTCCCGGGGCCAGCTGAATTCCTGTTCGTTTCACATATTGATTGACCTGCTGCCCCCGCTCTAAGAGGCTGTTTAGTCATCTCACCCTCAGCCACGAACACAACACAGCTGGTCAACCCACCCACCGAATCTTGCCAGCTGTTATCATCATCCAAGTTGTTTGCTCCTATGCTTCTTTTTTTTGTTGCCAGTTTATTGAAAATTTTTTGAGATAAGGGGTTCTTTCTTGCAACATGGGGGTATTTGCACTGCCTCGCCGCTCACAGCTAACATTTGACTAACTCTGAACGTCTAAATCCTTCTTACAACGCATAAGAGACATCTGTTTTTCTTTTTCTCCGCTTACTTATGCATAGCTCTCTCGAATTCACTTTTGTTGCTAGCGTTTTGACATTGAATTTTCAATGCATGCTTACAAAAAATCATGTTTGATCTATTGATTCGTTTCAGAAGCGAAAATAGTATTCTTATTGAATTTTATTGGGCATCAGGAAGAATTCTGGTCATTTGGATTATTTTTTATTGAAAATTCGCTCTTATTTTTTTGCTGGGTAGAAAAAATTAGCGTTGAAAGTTTTATCTACTTTTGTATGCCATGCTCAAAGCCTCTTGTTGAGACGTACCTCAGGTTCTTGAGCTGTAGGAGGCAGCGACATCAGAAGAACTTCACACAGCCACTAATCCTCCAACTTTTTTCTATGTTGCTAATCCCGGATCTGGGCATTGTCCATTTTCGCGCGACTGTCATTTCTCTATTTACCCGTCCTTCCAATTATCCCTTCCGTTCTGCGCTGCTGCTGCTGTTCCTTTCCCATGTTTGCCATATTATGTTGCGAGTGCTCAGCGATTGCTTTTCTTCTTGCTGCACCAATGAAGTTTATCATTTTCACGTTATTTTACTAAGTTATTTGTTTTAGAAAACCGAAATGCCTGGAGTAGAAGATCTAGGAAAACTTGTTCAACGACTGGAAACAGCTACTGCAAGATTAGAAGCTTTGGCCGCTCAAAAGCCTCAGTTGGCACCTAAACCTGCTCATTTATCATCAGGAGGAGCTCCTTCCGGTTAGTTGTTATTTCTTTTTTTTTGTTATTCGTGCCATTTGGACAAGTAGAAAATGGTTCCAGTTTTGATTTTCCTACTTGGATGTTTATAAGCAGTAGAATAGGTTCCTCAGGAATTGTAGAAATTTATTCAAGCTAGATTTATTTTCTATATTTTCACGCTGGCAAAGGGATATGTTGCTGTAGCGCAACCATTCAGATGAATAATCATTATTCATTGTAAACGTATCAGAAAACATTTCCTTCTATCATTTTATTTTTCTGTGTTTACAACAACGCATCGCTCAAATGCTAATAATCGTCATTTGCAAACCAAAACCGTAAATTTAGATTCCTCCCATGTCGCGTTTTGTTATTGTTTCGCAGCGTTGAATCATTCCCTAAAAAGACGCCTATTACTCATAGATTATAATATCGTCGTCCGCTGTGGACGACCGTCGTTCCTGTTGTCACCTGAATATGCGTAGAAGAATCAATTCGAAAGCTCATATCCTCACACGAGCTCCTACTCAATGTGAACCATTTAGTAAGTACTTTTTAACAGTGTCGACTGATTTCTAGTAACAAACTGTTAAATTGAATGAAATGTCTGGGAAGAAATGAATCGCCATGCGTCCTCACAGCCGGCGAAAGGGACGGGGCGCTTTAACAGCCGTCTTGCCCTGACAAGCTGATGTCTGGCTTGTTCTAGCCTCGTTCCTGGCTCGGCACCTTTTTTTTCTTTCACTCGTTATGCTGCATGACAGTAAAATCCATCTATTTCCATTATTTTAAACAGTTGGATTTCGACTCTGCGCTAAGAAAAGAAATTGATAATTTTCTCTTTCTACAGTGGTTTTTCTCGAAAAGTATCTAGTGTTTCACTTAGTCCGTGAATGCGCTTTTCCTTTGCGAATTTATGAGCATAAAGTACTCACCAGTTTTTTTGGCCAGCGCGCGTGTTACACTTTATGAGGTATTCGCCTAGAATTTCTTCAGCTCGTTACAAAATGGAATGATTTCATCGCGCTTTGAATAGTGCAAAAAGTCGATTGCTTTAATTTTGCTCGCCTCCG
Organism: Oscheius sp. DF5033; assembly: GCA_964036215.1. NCBI lineage: Eukaryota > Metazoa > Nematoda > Chromadorea > Rhabditida > Rhabditidae > Oscheius > Oscheius sp. DF5033. The sequence continues at coordinate 3,840,076 of CAXIWN010000011.1, forward strand.
CATTTTCTCCAGTTTCTATCTTTGCTTTTCGAAAGTGCAAGGTTCCAGGCAATATGTCGTTATTGTAATAGACGGGGGAAAAGATGAATAACTACAACTATACCAGCTACTGTCAACGTCCTGAGGAAGTGGATTTGAGCGTTTATCAGCTGCCAGACAGTCCCATTCATTCGCCGGCTACTCGCGAACGGCAATTTCTTCAGGAGTTGAGAAGCCTTCGGGCTGGCATTGAAAATAATAATCCACAGTCGCAGAGCTATCGAGAAGTTCCCATTGCCCTTTCGCCAAGCTTTAGCATGAGTACGCCACAAGTCTCCACATTACACCGAACTTTTTCGGATTCCAATGTAATCCTCAGTCCGCCATGGGAAAAGACGCTTCGAAGTAGCAACGGAAGGGCAAATCCAGGTTGGATGGACAATCCACCACCGCCGTTTGCTAATTTTAAAGCCCCAGAAGGCTACAGTAGTCTGGAAAGGGGTAGCAGCATTTCAAAAGCACCTGCTGGCCGGGGTTTTTTCAAGTGCGCTAGTCCTACCCCCTGGCAAAGCTCGGATAACCTGGCACGCGAGGAAGTGATACCACGAGGAAGCAGCCAGCGTTTCTTTAGTCCTAGCCCCAGACAGGAGAGCAGCCGTAGTGACTGGGAGCTGGATCGCAACTGGAACAATTCGTCTAATTATTTTGAGGAAAATCAAGAAATGCGTCAACCATCAAGAATGTCAAGGTGGGATAACATGCAGAACATTCAGCAAGGACCATCAAGATCTTATGAGCAGAATTATCCTTCCTGGACAAGTGAACATCAGCCGTCGAGAGACACTTCTTTGTCTAGAAGGCCTCAATGGGAGCAACTGATGCCAGAAGAACGAAGTTCAAGAAGATCAGAATGGGAGACCAGACAACAACGACAACCACAGTCCCGTGACCATTCATTAATAAGGAATCCTGAATGGGATCGGAATTCAAACTGGGAAGAGAACCAAAATAGGGAGCCATGGAAACATCAATCCTCCCCTTATACCGCAGGAATTTCTGAACCGCAGTGGCGTGAGGACAACCTGCAACATCGTCAACAAGTCCAGAGGGATCTTTTGCAGGAAATACAACAACATCGACAGCAAACTGCAAGGATGCAGCCGCCTGATCGAAACACATATCGACAGCCGTTCCAGGGAAATGGGGATTACGATGAAAGCCCTGTATATCCTGTGAATTCTCCTTTGTCGCGGAGTTTAGAGACGGATAACAAATGGAGATCACAGAATACCCCTCTCGCGCCTTTATTAGAAAATCGGACAAGTAGAAGATCGAATTGGGAGAATACCCAAGATCGACGGCGAGAAGATGGACGGCAATGGACCGGTGGCCCAATTTACAACAATGTCCCTCAAACGAATAAATGGGGTCAAACTGAGCCCCGATATTTACAGGAAAGTCAATCTTATCCATATATCCGACCTGAAGATCCAATGACAAGAAGTCAGGAATATGGGAGAGCAGGATTTTTTGCACAAACCCCAGCCTCAACACCTAATAGAGCCATGACGGAACCCCCAAGCCAGATGAGCATGTTGGATAAAGCTATGCAAAATCGAGCTTCCAACGAGCATAGCCATGCATTAGGGCCAGAATTGGAGATGGATATGACTGTCACACATTTTCGAAGTGGAGAGGGAAAGGCAGTCGCTTCTAGAAATCATTCTCCTCAACGACATTCTTATGCAGGGACATTTTCGGAATTTTCTCGAAGTAACCATGACCAAAATCCATATTCTAGCTATTCTAATCCAAGAAGCCCGGCAGAGACAAGACCGAGGAGTTTCACAGTAGGTGATCCCAGCAGCCTCATGTCCTCCCCTACCGTGTCCCCGCCATTGATTATGGACAGAAGTCTTCCGACTTCTCCAGTTCAACATCCTTCTCAAAATGTAGCTTATCGACGGGAACAGCAGAATTACGGGCCAAAATGGGAACTAGACAGTCTCTACGGACTTTCTCCAGAAAGAGCTCAGCGGTCTTTCACCAGAAATCAGGACATGGCACAGAGGTCGACGGTAACAACCCCGATGTATGGCCGAGGAACTTTGAACGAACGACAACCGGAACGAGCTTCCGTTGAAAGAACGACGGCAGTTGTGAATCCGATGGTATTTGAACAGCCGCCCAAGGCAACGACAAAACATACGGGCATATTGCTAAATCCGAACGAGTCTAGAAAAACGAATAAACGCCGGGTTATGTTTTTATGTGATCGTGATGATGAAGACTGCTATTACGACAGAGATAATTGTAAGTGATCGCCGGTTATTGCTTTCCCGCATCGAAAACTTTTTTCTCTGCTTATAGTTGTAGATATTCCGCAAATAGCTCGCAAAGCCTGTTTATTGTGTATCGCAATGTGAAAGGTTCCTTCCTTTGCCTCAATTTCAACGCGATCACTTATTACACTGGGGAATCCCTACGAACGCAATAGAGACTGCTGATGGAGGTTTTTAGAATAAAAAAGAACAATAATTTTTTTGACATTTGAGAACAACAATTTTTTTTTTCAGGTGGAAGTGATTCGGAGCCACCAGCTCATGTAAAGGCGTACGATGCTGCAATTGAAGCTCCTCTATCTCGATTCAACTCTATCTCAAATCAAATTGGAGGAGAAGTCGCTGAAATGGTTAGCCTGCAGCTATTTTTATTTTAAAGAAATATTTAGGCAAAGAAGTTCAGCGGTGCTATGGAGCTGCAGCGACATTTCCTATGGCAAGCTGCTTCTCAAACTAAGGCCAGCGCTGATACTTTGCAAAAAATGATGCAGCCATTGCTTGATGCTGCTAACGATATCGCGGCTTTCAAGGTTTGATTAATACTTATAATCTTTGATTTTATTATTAGGAAGCTGGACGAAGATCTCCTTATTTCAACCATCTCAACTCAGTTTCCGAGGCAATATCAGCTTTGGGTTGGGTTACAATTGAGAAGACGCCTGCTCCTTTCATCAAGGAAGGTCTGGAAGCAGCGATGTTCTATCTCAATCGCATTAGAATGGAGTACAAAGTAAGTATTTTTATCTGCTTGTAAACAAGTTTTTTTTTAGGAAAAAGACAAGAAACATATCGATTGGGTCGTTTCTTTCCAAGAAATAATGACAGAGCTCCAAACCTTCGTAAAACAAACTCATACTACCGGTCTCGTTTGGAACAGTGCTCCTGTAAGTAAATTAATTTTAAGATTAATGAAAAACATTTTTAGGGAAATGCTCCTGCTGGTGCTCCGAAATCATCTGCTCCCACTGCTGGACCTTCTAAAGGCGGTGCACCTCCTCCACCCCCGCCACCACCAGCAGGTATTATTTTCTGTTTTTCAGTAAAATGCTAAATTTAGGGCTATTTGATGACATTCCTAAAGCTGCCGCTCCTACCTCGGATAAAGCAGGCCGAGACGCCCTTTTTGCCCAACTCAACCAAGGAGCAGATATTACTAAAGGCTTGAAGAAAGTCACTGCAGATATGCAAACTCATAAAAATCCAAATCTACGCACTACTGTAAGTTATAAACATATTATTGTTGTTTATTTTTCTATTTTAGTCAACTGTTCCCAGTGGTTCGGCTACTTCTGTTGGATCTGCTGGTAGTGCGTCTCCTGCTAAAGCGCCTGTACAAAAACCTCCAAGGCTTGAACTCGAAAATCACAAGCAATGGACCGTGGTACGTTTTAAAATTTTTTATTTATGAATAAATGTTTATTTAATATAATGTCCGCTTATAGGAATATCACAATGGAAATAGAAATATTGTTGTCGAAATTACTGAAAAGAAGCAATCCGTTTACATCTTTAAATGTGACAACTGCACCATTCAGGTTTTTAACTGAATTTTTTTAATTTAAAAAATATTTAGGTCAAAGGAAAATGTAATTCTGTTGCTCTTGATCAATGTAAGAAAACAGCTGTTGTTGTCGAAGGTGTTGTGGCACAAATTGAGACTATTAACTGTCAAAGTCTACAGATTCAAGTATCCACTTTTTTATATAATGTTATTCATGTTTTTAGACAATGGGTGAAATGCCTACACTTTCCATTCAAAAAACTGATGGTTGTCAAGTTTATCTAAGCCAGGCCTCTAAGGACTGCGAAATTGTTACCAGTAAATCCAGTGAAATGAACGTTCTTGTCCCTGAAGGTCCTGATGGCGAATTTGTAAGTATTTCTTTAGTTTCCAGCTTATTATCAAATTATTTAGATCGAGTTACCTCTTCCCGAGCAGTTCAAAACTGTCTACAAAGGAGGCAAACTGGTAACTACTGTCTCCGATATTTGCTAAGGCGAAGAATAGAGAATTCGTCCAGTGTACTCTTATTTATTTTTTATGCATTTTGCTCATTATCCGAGGTAATTTTTTAACGCTTTAATGCCGTGATTGTGTTTATTTTTTTTGTAACGTTTATTAAATTTTGATAATAAACATTACAAACCAATGCATTTTTTCCTGTTTTGTTTATGGGTTTTCCTACTTTATTTCAGCAATATTCTAAAGGATACCATCAAAATCTCCAGCTATGTTAGGAGATGAAAATATTAAAAATCTCCTTCCAATAGCTCAAAATGTTCGTGCTCTTATAGATGAAATTATTTTACGAATGACTTATCTTCCAGAAGAGGATAAAAGTTCTGGTTTGCCTTAGCTTTTTTTCTGTTGTAACTTTTTTAAGAATCACCACATCTTCTTGCACTTTTTGATTTATTAGCATCCGTCATTGATGAAGAAATTATAGTAGAAGCAGCTGTATACGCGGATAGAGGAGCTGTTGTATTACATACTTCTATAATCCCAACCATTGTACGTTTTCTAGTTCATTTTTACCGATTATTTTAGTCAAGTATCCTTGAACAAGTAAAAGATCCTCCAGTACAAGATGAAGCTATGGAGAGCGAAAATATTGAAGAAATACGAGGTACTGGTGGTTCTGTAGGTGAATTCGACAATTTTACTAATGAACAAGGTAATTAGACCGTTTTTTTTAATAATTTTACATTGTTTAGATGCTCCTGTGTTGGATAGCGAAGTTGAAAAACCGTCGCCTGTAAAAACAGCAAAATCAAATTCATTGGAACATGGATCAATAGACATTTTCGACGATTTGGGACAAGTTTGTTATTTAAAAATAAATAGAATTCCAGGAATTTAGGTAGATCCTTTCAACACAACATTATTAGATCAACCAGCTGGTAGCCAAATGAGCGGATGTAGTAGACCTTCACACATGAGTGTACAAGAAAGCCAAATTTTAAATAGTTCATTGAATGTAAATGCAATTAATATGGATGAATTATCTGAATCGGATGGATGTACAGAAGCTGAATTACCATCACAAAAAATAGAAAAAGGATTGAGATTTTATGAGGTATGTTTTATAGTCATTTTCAACTTTATGCTCAATTATTTTGAGATTTGATTCACTAACTTTAATTTTTTATAATAACTTTATTATAGTTTTTCAGATTGTTTGCAATAATAATTCTGATCAAAGTATATACCTTTTTCCACGGGTAAATTATTGTACGTGTGATTTTTACCAAGTAATTCATTTTTTTTACAAGATATTGAGCTTTTTCAGAAAAATGTAATTGAAGAACGGAAGGATTTCACATGCAGCCATGTTCTGGCGACTTGGTTGAGTGAAGCTCTGGGAACAACAAGAATAATTTACAGTACAGCCGATACTCTAAAACATATGGCTGATTTTTTTATTGAACGAACAGATGAATTTCATTGAATATCCAGGTTTTCTTATTGTATTTTTTACGAGTAAAATTTATTTTTTTTTCTAATTTTTCAGTCCCTAAAAATTGCCATTCAATGCCGTCGCTCCTGCCGTTCTCTTTCTGTGTATTTGAACTGCGTTGACGCAGTCATCGTCTAGTGTTTGTTTCTTACGAGCAAAACCAGTGAACCCGGCTGCCAGGCTGAGGAAAAAAACTCACACAGAGTGAAAGTGTGCTTTCCTCGCGAAAATACAACACAACTTTCTTGGCAAAGATGACAAAAAAAATCACGATGGGATACAGTATAACGGACAAATCTCTTTTTCGAATCAACAATCACTGTTCTCATTCCATTTTTAATTTCATGGTGGGCGATTAAATTAATCAAAATAAATTAGATAATATCACATCGTGTTTCTACTGCGATAATTGGATAAAAAAGGCGAGGAGGAGATTAAAATATCAAAACATAAAGTGAATTCATTTGAAATATTCGCTGATTTTTTGATTTTGAAATATTTGCTGTCCTCTTTCGTAAGTTTGTTTATTTGGGTCGGTTCTTTTCATCTTCTCGATGACTCAGAGTAAATGCCAAAAACAACTAGCCAAGAATTCTTTCAAACTATAAATAAATGGACTTTAACCACGAATATAAATATCTAAGAAAAATTCATAAGTTTCATGGGAACGAAGGTTAAAAATATGCCCTTTTAATTATTTCAGAAATCACATTTCACATGGATGAGGTCACATCCTGATCGGGGATATATTTCCACCTGATATCCTCCTTCTCCGGCCAGTTAATTAGTCATTCCTCTGTAATTTCTTCCTCTCGAACAAACAAGGAAGTCGAAGCCAACATCAAAGTCCAGTTAATTTTTAAAAAATGCCCCTAAAAATTTCTGAGTAAAAAGTTTCTCATGCCCTTTCTAGGAAAATTGGGACCAAGAACTTCACACAAACATGCATTTTCAATGAGCTCGTGTTCCCTTTGAGACAAACTAAAACAAAAGCGGCCATGTTTTTGTTTGCCATGAAAAGAAAACGACAGCTAGCAGGGCGAAAGATGGCAACGCAAGAATATAAAGCAATTTTTTAATAAAACAATGCAATTTTCTATTTCTAAAACATAGTAGCCAGTAAATTCTTACTGTAGCATCTTCTATAAATTTTAATTATACAGTTTTTCATATTTATTTGACCCAAAATTTGTATTTTTTGGTCATTTTCTTTGCAAAAATGCAGCAAAATGACGTTTTGCTCAATAAAGGATAAAAAATAATTATAAAGAGCCCAATTTCCTTTCTTTGTGTTTCCGTTGACCAAGATCAGAGTCCATTGGATTTTTGCAGATCTTTTTGTCCTTTTTGTTGAAGCAGAGATTAGCTCAAATTTGACTCTAAATATTCTCTCTTTTCTTTCCAATTTTTAGTCTTTTTAGTCCCTAAACAAATGCCAAAAGTAATATTTTGAAGCCCCGAAAGCACTTGCGCCCATACGAGAACAAATAGACGAAACTTTGCCATTTTTTCGGCTCTTCCCTCTCTGCTCTTCATCGTCTCATCATTTTTCATACTCTATTTCAGATGTTTTTATGTCGATTCCCTCCCCCTCGACCTTATTTCTGTGGGCAGAATGAGCCACAACTGCGCAAATATGATGCCCATGTTTCTATTGCGCAAACGTTTTTCTTTCACCCGCTTTCTCTTTACATTCGCAGCCAGGTCAAAGGCCAGTAGGAAAATGGAGAAAGGAGAAGAAAATACTGGGTTTTATAGCCTGTTTCAAATGGATATGTTTTAGTTAAAGGTTAAATCGATCTAGATAGAGCGCTCGGGCGTCTAGATGGGTCAGATGCTCGATTTTGCTTTCTTGCTTATGCAATTTTCTGTGAATTTCTCTCTTATTTTCATGTTCATTTTTATTGCATTTACCTACTAAAATTCTGATCTATCGAAAAAATACAAGAACTAGCATAAATCATGGCGAATCCAAAAAAGTGCTATTTTTATAAAAATAAATTTTGTTGCAAATTTCAAAAAATTGGAATCCCGCCGTTGCGCAGCGAGACATTTCCATTTGAAACAGACTATATCAGAAGATGGGACAAGAAAGAGGTGGCATAATGACTTGGAACCAGGAAATAAGAACGCCATCAGCCCGGTTAGCTCAGTCGGTAGAGCACCAGACTCTTAATCTGGCTGTCGCGGGTTCGAGCCCCGCATCGGGCTATAACACATTTTTTATCCTTTTCGCTTTTTTGGTAAAATTTCGTGTTTCTTTGATCCTTTCACGTTTATTTATACCCCGTTTCCCCGTTGTTTTGACTGCCCTTTTCTTCTCCCAAATATGTCTTCCCTCAATTGAGTATTCCCCAAAAATATTTGCCTTCCTTTGCCTTCAATTTGCCCAAAATCCACTCGAAGTTTATTCAAGTTTGGAGCCTCGAGTTCAAGTGTTTTCTCTTCGTTTTTTTCTTCTTTACCCATTCCTGATGTTATTGCTTTTCGTCTACCCTAGGGCCCGGCCTTCTTGAATTTTTGATCTCGGTGGAATTCAAACCCACCCTTATTTGGTGCTCTGACCCTTCAGAAAACAGCAGCTTTAGAAGCTGTACTCGGCGGAAAACACTGCGGTTAGAAATCATCAGCTTCAGAAAATGAAAAGTTTGGAAAAAAATACTTCGGAAAAATGACGAGTTAGAAAAGGGACAGTTTAGAAAAAAATTGATTAGAAACGATATGAATTGGAAAAGCGAAGGTTCAGAAAACAGATTGTTCAGAAACCGGACGTTTTGGAAAAATGCGTGGGAATAAAAACATTTTCACGTACCAGGTCAATTTTCCGGAAAAAATTCAATGATTTTTGTTTTTATTATTTGTTTTTGCTGCTTTTATCGATTTTATGCTTATTTCTCATCGAATATGTTTCTTTTTGTTGTTAATAAGTTGTACACTAACAGGAGAAACGTTGCAGCAACTGCTGCCGTCGAAGATAATTGGTAAAATAGGAAAATATTAGCGAAGTTGTCAAGTAAGTTGATTTCGAATGTTTACTTTCTATTTAGGTATCATTTTTATTGTTTATTGCTATTATTTCATGTATTGTGTTGTTTCTAGCGTAGGGAAAACCCTTTGCAGTTTTTTTAGCGATAAAACTTGTAAGGATTTTGTATTATATTGAATAAATTCAATAAACACATTATATTCACTTTTGCTATGTTTATTTAGGAATTTTTCAGCTTCTATTAGCTTGTCAACGTTTATCTACATGGCAACGGCTGTATCCGAACTGAAAAAATAATCTTTTTGACGGCTAAAAGTATATATCTTCGTTTTGCTCTGTACTCGAAGTTATCCGATTGCTATCGTCTCGATTTCGCTGCGAGAATGTTTATCATGCTTTCTTCGGTGTGAATAAACTTTCCTAGTAACATTTATATGATAAAATCGTCCGTATTCAAAGGAGATATCAGTTTCTCGAGGAAAAACGAAAAAAATCGAATTTTTTCCGGAAAATTGACCTGGTACGTGAAAATGTTTTTATTCCCACGCATTTTTCCAAAACGTCCGGTTTCTGAACAATCTGTTTTCTAAACCTTCGCTTTTCTGAAGCACTTTTTTCCAAACTGTTTGTTTTTCTAAACTGTCCCTTTTCTAACTCGTCATTTTTCCGAAGTGTATTTTTCCAAACTTTTCATTTTCTGAAGCTGATGATTTCTAACCGCAGTGTTTTCCGCCGAGTACAGCTTCTAAAGCTGCTGTTTTCTGAAGGGTCAGAGCACCCCTTATTTCCATTTTACTTCGGTCATTTGTACTTCTTTCAGCAGCGAAATTCACTTCTACGCTTATGGCGCAATGCGATGTGGCGCCGCATCAAGCAACTATTGAAGGTTCAATTCCGGCCGAAGCCAGAATCGTTTTGCTTTTTTTTGAAAAGTTGAGTTCTGATCAAATATCCTCAAAATTGGCCCGTGAACCTTCTTTTTTATTACATTTTCTTCCCAAATAAGCTCCCCTTCCTCCCAAATTATGTTTATTTTTCTTCTCCTTCTCCCCAGCTGCTCACTTCCCTGTTTCTTTCTCCTTCTGCCGCTGCCTCTGTTGATATTTTTACCCGCCTCATTTTGTCCTGCAAATTGGTTTGAATTAGCCAATTCTGTTTGTGTGTTGCGCCCTTTTTCCTCCTGCGCGGGGTCCTCCTCCTCCTTTCAGAAACACGCCGCCTCCACGTATTTTTGTTGTTCTCGTTAACCGTTGGACTCCGCCTGCTCGAGTTACGCGGCAACCGCGCGCGGCAACACAAAATTTTGAGAGTTTGCTCGGGAGGAGAAAAGAGCAGGAAGTAATTGAAATTGGAGGGAGAGAAGATGTGGAAATTGAAGGAGAAAGAGGAAGGAGAAGAGAGGACGGGAATAGAGGAGAACAGACATCAGAAACTGGGGAGGATTTGCACGCGCAGAACCTCGCCAGCTTGTTTTTTCTAGCAGAAAAGCGCCATAATTCGACTGGATAACTGGAGACACAGGGAGATTTGCCGGGATTCTACGAGTTTTACTCGCCTTCCCAACCAAATTCCCAGTCCAAAATCGGTCTCTTCCAATCCATTCTGTCGCCCTTTCGTGGTTCCTATTTCTTCTTTAAAGACTCTTTTCCCCCCTGCAGATAAAATGCAGAACAATGTCCCCACGACGTCAGACAGTCCCCCTTTTATCGCCCAGTTGAGCCGGAATGACGCGTGTTTCTCCTGGCTGTAAAAGATTATCACGACGGTATTCGAGAAAATTACACGCTTTTTTCTTTAATTTCAATGTGTAACAGATCTTTGAATTGACCAAGTTCGAAATAAACAGAGATCGTCGTCGGTTCCTGAATGCCACGATGAGCTAATCTCAAAAAGGAAAAGGGGAGGGCAACATCATTAGAAGATATTTACTTTGAGAAGAAATTGAGATGAAACGGATGTTTTTGAGCCGGGAAAAGGTCAAATTCTTCCGAAGAAGGCTACCGTAACCGGATTAACTTCTAAAAACAGAAAAATATCCTTACAGAAGCTAATAAAAAGCCTTCTACTGGGTGAAACTCGGTCGCCTTTGAGTTTTATAAAAAAACAAAAAGATTTTGGTATCGAACCGCAGATGTTCTCTTGGTACAGCGCCACTTCGCAGTGCACCATAAAGATGAGATTTTGCTCAACCTCGCAGACAATAGAAAAACCGCCCTGAACAGACGGTTGTCAATTCGATTTTCTTGCTGCTCCAAGAAATTCTGCCAGTGTCTGTGGACCAAAATACTGTACTTATAATAATTTCACTTCTCCTGCTGCCAAAATTGATCCCTCAAGTTTGCCTGTGTTGCTGTTTCTTCCCCCACTATCAGTGTTTTTCCTGGATTTGACTGATAGCGCAGGAAATTGCTGATGGACACGTTTTTGACCTTATTACATCTCCCACCAAGAAATAATAATATAGAACACCAGAGGTGAGAAAAAGAGCGGGGATTACGGTAATCTGCAGCGGCTTCCTGATTTTTCCCTTTTCGTCTTTTGTGTTTTAGTCTTTTCGCCTTTGGCTTTACTCCCTCTTATTTTTGACTGGCTAACAACTTTCCCAGCTAAAGAGAAAAGGGCGGCGATTTTGGTGGTCCAGGGGGTCCGAGGAGACCGCCGCCTTGAATAGCCAAATAGCTCGGGAACCACTTGGCCCTTTTTGTTTTTGTCTTTCTTTTTGTCAAAATATGTCCTTCCCCTGCTCTTCTTGTGGCTGCCAGTTGGTCGCTGTGTTTACAGCCAAAGTGAAATACGATATTCTCGTAATGATGTAATGTGTGTGCAAAAGAAATATTTTGGGTCAAAGAGGGAAAAAAAGTCAGCAGTACTTTTGATGGCGCGGCTCAAGCACCAAGCGCAAACGGTGACTTGGTTACTAAAATAAACCTGAACTGTGGAGCCTTGAAACAGGGAACGATCCTGCACAGAAAAAAATAAATGCAAAAAAAATGAAGGGAAAAGACTGTGGTCATCTAGAAATATCACCAAAAAAAAGTTTTCCCACCTTTGGACTCGAACTTTCGATGTTCTGTTGGCGCAGCGACACTTCGCACTGCGCCATGACGGTGAGATTTTCGCCCATGTGAAGACAGATAGACAAGAACTCTTCTCTAATTACCATTTTATTAAATAAGGCCAATCCACCCCCACTTTTCCTCCAAAAATTCTTCTTCTAAATTTATCGTGTGTCCTATTATTGTCATCAAATCCCATTATTCTATCTGTTGAGCTGGAGTTGCCCTTATTATCCGATATAAAAAGAAGAAGGGATAACATAGCCTTAATCCTCCTAGAAAATATCTCTGAACACCCGTTGGCATTCTTCCCTTTGCTTGAAATGTTCCTCGAATGTCCCCCGTTGATCTAGTCGGCCTCCTCCCTCAATTACCCTTTTCTGCGTAACATAATCTACTTGTTGTCCTCGTTCCAGCATGTTTTCCATCTTAAAAAAACTCCACCTCCTAGTTTCCAAAAAGGGAGACTCTATGTCATTATCAAATTTTTGGAAAAAACAAAAAAGCTTTGGGGATGGAGGGGATTGAACCCGGGATGCTTCGCGTTGCCAGAAGTCTTACGATCAAAAGAGCGGAGTACAGCCCCTTTGTAAAAAGCAGTAAGTGTATTTGGTCAACCACGTGGGCGAAACAGTTAATCCGAGAGGCCTTTTCACATGTGTTTGGGTTAAAAACTAGAAATGGAACAACTGAATGGCCGTTGGTCGACAAATACAAGGGGAATTATGTTTTGATTTGCAAAAAAGGAACAGCCAAAGGATGCCATTCCCGTGATTCGGAGAGACTGTTACATATTTATAATATTGCGAAATTCTCTGTCAGATGGTTTAAAGCCGAAATGCGCCAAAGATTATTCGACAGAATAACAAAAAAGTACGAGGAAAGAGGTCAAAATGACGGTTTGTAAACAACAAATGGGACCTGTACTTCCTGTTCTCGTAAATTTTGGCTCTTGCACCCGTACAGTCTTGGCAAATGGATTCTTTCCTTCCAAAATAGTCAAATTGTTTAAATATGTTCTTGCGGAAAAAAAGTACGCTGGCGGCTTCCTGAAAAACGGAGATTTTGCCTACGGTTCGCTCTAAATTAGGTTTGTAACCATCGAGCTAGGCCCTTTTAGCAGCATCGCTACTCTTTTGTGCCCTCAGAATACTGTAAAATTTTGTCAATATAATTTCGATCCTCCAGTCAAAGTAGTCAGAAACCTTCCTGCCAACACTTTATGGGCACAACTAACTCAGTTCTCTCCAATTTTCCCGGTTCAGAAAATTTTGATCTCCGACCATTCTGGGTTGTGCTTTTTCTCTTCGATGAACGCCATTTGACTCGTTTTCCTTCGTATTTTTTTGCCTATCACCTGCATTTCTTCGAATCTACCCATTCAGAGGGCAATCTTCCGTAAAATTTGTTTTTATCACAGGACATGAGATCTCTGGCTCCCTCAGTTGTCAGTCATCTTGATCAGGGTCAGATCCCCGCTTTTCTTTCCTTTTTGACCATCTGCTCACTTTGATGTTTTGTTGTCAATCCGATTAAACGGGGACAGATAGAAATACGAAAAAAAATGAAACGAGTTCGAGAGTAGAACTCCGGTACGCACTCCGCACAGGATTACTGGGACGCGGTACAGGAGGGGAAAAGTGACGGCGAATGGTTTCTTGACCTCTTTTATAGAAATTACAGTAGCCTATAATACTATTCAAGCCTTTTCCTGCAAAAGTTTCGAAAATATAGCTCCGAGAAGTCGTTTTTTTCCCTCAAAAATTTAACCGAACAGAAATCTTGCTCATGATTGGGACCAAATCATCGTATCTGGTAATTTTGACTCCTAAACTTTTGAAAAATTAAACATATCACCTTACTCGTCTCGGGGAGCTGATTCCAGTGGTATAAATATCTTCAGTAGAAGTCTGGATTTTTCGGCATATACCCTTAAAATATCCTCATGACCTTCTTCTTGTCCTTACGTTGCGACCAACTACCACCGTCTGGCAATTCTGACTCCACAGTTTTGAAAAGTGGAAGACTTCTTCTTGTAGATCTCAAAAAGTTTATTTCAACCATAGAAAAATCATTTCAAGAAGACGTTTTTTTCACAGAAGCGGTAGGAAAGGACCGCGGAAATTATGCTATTCCTCATCTATCAAACTACATCTTTTGGCCCCCTTTTCTGATATTCTTATGGTCTATTTCCAGTTGACTTGCTCTTTTTGCCTTTTATCATCGTAGTCGTCCATAAATAACCCGGGTTGAACTTGTCCTCAGCTACCGTATCCAATCCTCTACGTATCACCCGTTCATCATTCTCACCCATCCGTGTCGACTCAATTTTATCACTCCTAATCTCAAAAAAAGAGAGTCTAAATCCGGGGCAGATAGCCGATTTGTCGGCTTCATTAATCCACCGTAATCCTCTCGGGGTTTATTTTGTGCCAAAAGGGGTATCCGTCATCCCGAGGGGAGGATTTTCTGATTCTTGCTCTCAAAAATTAGCAGATTATCCTTGTCCTCGTCGCTCTTTATAGTGCAAAAGTCTTGAAACGGGGATCCTTTCTAGTATAATTCCCGGCTATTCTTCTGAAGATTTCAAAGATCTAAAAGTGTCTTGTTTTATAAAATGTACGGATTGAAGCAGTGTGACTAACCCGCCTAATACCTCGCTGTTTCTCTCCAGACGAGGACTCAAATTTCACTAAAAATAACAGTTTCAACGTCAATTTGCTCTTTTTTCCGAGGTATCAAATTATCTCAGTTGACCTCCACTACTTTTTGCTCATTATTATGGGATCTGAGATCAATTTTCTTCTCTTTTTTTTGTTGTCTTTTTGATGGAAACATTTTCAGGATCTGGGAGACATCGCCAGCTTGGTTCTGGAGAGGCTACAGGACACGGCGCCTTCAAAATACCTGGTCCTTTGAATCTTCCAGTGATTTTAGGTCTACAGTAATCTTTCTAGGTGGCAATCTTTTAAAAATTGCCCGAAAAGTGGAAAAAAGCGAGGAAAATGCAAGGCATGGCCGCGAGTTCGACTTTCTAAAGGGTATTTGCCCATATTTCTATGATTTGCTGCTATTTTATAGGCTCCACAAATATGGAACTAAGCCAAAAAGTTCCTCAAATTGCCCTTTTCTACTCCCTGCTAATGTCCAATGGCATCATTCTCGCTGTTCCCCGGGGTCACTACAAACAGCCGGAGATATTTGAAGCCCCGTTGCACTCTCTCTCGTGTGCACTAATTTGCTTTGACTCATTTTATTAGGGCTATTAAAAATACGGTAAAAGTACGTCGACTATTCTCTAGTCCCAGATACAATTCCCTTCCTTCCTCTTAAAAGTTGCTTCTTTTCGCGTAATTCGACCCACAAAATATCCGACCGCCTGTTGGCCGACGAGTGCAATGGGTCCTGCGAGTGTTTTGTCCACATTTCGGGGAGCCCTTTTGCAACTCTCCTCGCTCGTATTGGTTTTTTGCTCTGCCATTCCGCGCCGCCCCTTGTCAGTCGTCGTCGACGCGCAACACACACACATACATACGTACATGTGTACATCCACTGTGTATGTTCTTTTATTTTTATTGTCCTCTCGCCCTCCGTTCTCATTAGTTTCGCATTAGGTGCCCCCTCCCTCGCACGTGTGTTTTGAGCAGGCCGCTCGGGGCTCCCAGTGGGAATTGGAACCCTTGTTTACGTCGTCCTTCTTGAGCCAAATAAACCCTCGGAAGTGAGCTCCGCCCCCCGCTCGATTCAAGTTCCTGTTTTTGTTTTGTTTCCTTCTCCTTTAATGGAATCCAGCGATCTTTAGCTGCTGATTGTCACGGAGTCCGACTACCACTTCCCGCTTTCGACGTCAAAACACAAATTTCGAATCTATTGTTTCTGGTTTTTGACATTTGCCGAAAAATGTATGATTTGTGGTCACAGGTGGCTTTACTCGACGACAAGCTGGTACTGTAGTTCTTTGCAGCCGCGGAAATGGCCCAAAAAACTTCCAAAAATCACGCTTCGACCTTAACTTTTTTTTCGACGACCTAAACAGGAACATTGGGCTTCGACATCTTGAGATTTGAGCGACAGTCGGGCAGCTAACCGTGGCTGATGGCCCTAGAATTTCATCATGGTCTTCCTCTTTTTCCCCCGTTTTCCCAACAGTTTCAAATTTTGATAGCCTGCAAAAGTTACTGTGATATAGAAGATACTTTAAAAGGTCGAGGTTATTCGAAAATTCTATGGACTGTGTCGTCCTCCAGCAGTTAGAAAGTTGGACCTGGATGACTTCCTGCCATCGTAGAAACCGAGAGACCCCTCTCCTTCTCTCAAAGGAACAAAAAATTTCTAGTTTGGAAACATGAAAAGTCTCGTCGACAACCCTTCTGTTCAACCCACAGGGATTCTCATCTCCCTCGTTCTCCTGCTTCTGATCCGCCTCCTTCTCTCCCTCTTCTACCGTAACCCGTCTTCTCTTCCTCTTTCTCCCCTCTCCAGTGGTTTTCTCCTGAATTTTAACTTAATTCCATCATGATTTACTCCTCTCTTTCTCTCCATTTAGAGTGTGTGTATATGTGGCCGGGCTGGCCTCCAAATAATTCATGTGGGATCTCCCTAGCGGGTTATCTCTCGCTCTCTCCGTTCTTTTGGTCTTCTTTTGTTTTTCCTCTCTTCCTTTTATTTCCATGCAAGTGGTCCCAGTTGTTTTTTCGATTAAAAGTGCAGCCAAGCTGTTCTTATCGGGAATTGGTCTATTCAAAAAGGGCTCCGTCGATGATGATTCTCTGTTTGTTTTTGGTTGATTACGTTTGACTTCGAAGAAATTACCAGAAAGTTCATATTTTTAAAAATTACTCATCTGGAAGACGACGTGCATCGAAGGAATTAAAAGAGGAGACTGACTAGTACGTGTGTGACATCAGAGGATCTTCTTCTCCTTCCAATTTTAACCTTTGGTCCCGCAATAGAAAAGAGAATCATATTACCCTCTCCTCCCCCACAGAACTCGTCGTCGAGACTATTCAATCCCAGATGTTTTAACTTTTCTGGGAATAATTTCCGGGTAAAACAACAAAAAAAAGGACAATTCTTGTACGGCGTCGTCTTCGATTCTTATTCTTTTGAATTTCTTAGGGAGATTCAAAGCACTTTTTTCGCGGGGATTTGTGCAATTGCAATTCGTTTTAGAGGAGATAAAAATCCCCCAAAAAACATCCAAATTTGTGGGAATTAACTGGAAGACTCCCGTATAAAACTTATGGCCCCGTTCTTTCTTGCTTACTTTTGCCATTTTTTGGCCCAAAAGTTTTGGGAGCAAGATCAAATTTCCCATAGCTTCAAATAGACGCAGAATATTTAAAATTTTAACCAATAAACTGTTGGAAATTGCCAAAAATTGAAAATGCCAGTATGTTTCGGGCGTTTTTTCAAAAAATTTGCCGGTTTTTGAAAGGTCATGCTGCGTACTTCTGAATTTTTATGATTTTATGACCATTTTGAAGCAGATTTTCTCTTTGAAATCCATTAAAACACATTGAAGCAAGCGGAAACAGACTAGAAACAACCTCTTCTCCCCTTTTTCCCTGGCTGTCCTTCGACCAAAAATAGAGTCTGGTCCCCCTTTTCTCCCATGTTACTATTTTGTTCTCATTGCTCTCCGTCTTCTAATCAGCATGTCCTCTCTCTGTTGTTTTTCCCAGCTCCAGCAGCTGAAACAGATGGGTGTGGTTGCTGAAAAAAGCTGAAGTTTTTCGCGTCCTCTTCGGCCACCTGTTCTCCAGCCATCTGGCAATTTTAAATTTGTTTATATTTGTCCCTTATCTTGCCCGTTTTCTAAAGGTCAACCAGCGTAACTTCATCTATTTTTTATCCGCTACTAATCTCCTCTCCCGAGATAAAAATGCTAAAATATGGTTTCTGAAACATCACACAATATTTTGTGTATTTGTCGACCGCCTCCCTCTTTCATTTTTTTCGTCATCAAGCTGGCTTTTCTCACAGATTATTTTTCTATTATTCTTCTTTTGCAAAACTCAATAGAACCGGTACACATGTTGTGTTCGGCAGACCTTTTTCTCTGTGATTTAATTGAAAGAAAAGAGCGAGAACATATTGCTCATGAATTAGATCTGAATCGAATTATGGACGCCTCACGGGAGCAAAGGGACACAGGCAGAGACCAAAAATAACCTGAGATGAACTTTTTGACAAATGAAGCAGACTGAGACTATGAAGAAGATAAGAAAAGAGCCATTTAAAGAAATTTATTAAAAGAACGGCGAACGAGATGAGATCAAGTACGACTCAGGGGAGCAAATGAGTCGAAAAAAAAAGATCAGTGAGCTCTTTGCTCGTGAATAGAGAAAGCTGGAGTTTTTCGGTCAGAAAAGGACTTCCTAGGGAGAGGCTGCAGTTTGCAGTAAGAGCGAAATGCTGGGAAATTTGCTCTAGTCGCAGCATAACTTCGTAGTCGAGCTGTCGACGCGTCCGCTGGAAACTTTGAGGTCTAGTGGACAGGGTCTCTTGAATCCTGGATCAAGTACCCGGGAGATATCCAGAAAATCAAGGATTGCTTTAGGTTTTCGTTATCCTTTCCTAAGAGAGTAAAATACTTTTTATCCGCATTCTGTAATATCGGATCTTTTGTCTAGAAGTCGAGATCGAAAATGCAATTGACGTCGACAGTCGACCCGGCAAAAACCCGGTAATTTTGATGCAAAGCTCTCGAACTTCGTACAGTTTCACGGCTGGCCCGGCAACCCATTAAACCCAGAAACCTCTTAGATCATTTGACGCATTCCTCGGGTTCGTTTGGACAACAATATCAATCTTTCCAGCATGCACTGTATCTCAAAGCGCTTAGAGCAGATCGTCGTCCTAAGCCCGCTATTTTTGCTAGCAAGCATGGATAAAGGAGGGATTTTGGGTCCAAGAACATCACAAAAGGCAATAGGGGACAATCTGAGGCATTGTTCTATTTTTGGAAAGAAGTACAGTAACCGCCGTACCCTCGACTTCTATAAATTCAGTTTCCAATTAGTTTCACCTCTCTCATCTCATAGATCACCTGCTCCAAAAAGTGCGAGTAATCTCCGCTCATTCCAGCATAGCAGCATGTTTTCTCTTTTATCATAAATATTACACAGAATAATATAAAAAATAGAAAAAGAGGGCTCATTTGCTCCAGGTGGTATCGAAGATAAACAAAAAATTTGATATCATAGTTTGAACTCGGCAATTGTTGCGTATTTTGTATTCAGGGGTAATTTAGGGCGATTCAAACCAACGTGGGGGAGTGATCTTCATTCGAAATTCAAAGAATATAAAACTTCAAAGAAGATGAACTCCCCCCACGAGTTCTCTCTTTATTTACTCGTCGTCCCTGTTCCATCAGAGGTCGTTGTCCCCTTTTTTGGACAAGTTGTTTTGACCCAAGTATAGACACATTTGTCCCCCTTTTTCATCTTTTCTTTTTGCACGTGACACATCTCTCTGTACTTGTTTTTCTTATTTTATCTTTCGAAAGAAGAAGGGGGGAGAGAGTACTGTAGTAGTTTCGACGTAAACGAGCCCTCCCCACAAGAGATCATTGGCTAAGAAAACAGCAGCAGAAACGGCGAAAACACGTAACTCGATTGAATGCTACAGCGACTGTTTGCAAAAATCGAGGAGGGAAAAGATGATCAACAGAAGCAACACGGGCAAGTCTCTCGGAAATAAACAAACAGCAACAAGCGCGGCGATGGGAAAACGGCGTCTGGAGTGAGCGAAATTGCGTTGTCGGGACCAAAAGACCGGCATTTTAGAGTTTTTATATCACCTGCTTGATTTTTAAAGGGCAGGACAAGTGGAGAAACATCGGAAAGCCGCGTAACGACAGCCAGAAGGGCGCGGTAGGGACGAATTATAGGTTTCTGGTGATCCAGAAAAGATTTGAATTGAGCAATGTCTAAAAGGATTCCTTCTAATCTTCTCCCCTCCTGGCAGCTGAAATTGGGCTCTAACTATTACTGTAGTTTCCAAAACCAATTTTGCTTTAAATATCAAGTTTTTGATTGAATTACCCGTAATATTTTGGACTGTTACAGTAGTTCAAAGATCTGGTAAAGTTCTTCTCCTTCTCTCCTTTTGCTATTCCGTCAATTCGTGTTGACCCTACACCATTCCAAAACAATCTTTTCTCAATAAAATCAAACTCTTATTCAAGAAATCTTCCACTCTTCTCTGACCAAGAGATGACTGCCCTTTATCCCAGTTCACGACGATCGTCCTCTCTAATTGCTCTTGACTTCCTCCGACCTCTCCTTCTCTTTCTCAAGTGACAATAACAACTAGACCAAAAGTTACACCGACACACGATGCGTCAGCAAAATGCAACATGAGCTTGTCGACTTTGCAAAGAAATTGTCCCTTTCGTACCTCAGTCTTTTCGGGCTTATCACCAACCGGCTTAAACTACATTTCCCTTGCCGATTAAGCGCCTTGTTTTCAAAAGAAGAAAAGTAAGAAAAATCATGCGGACCGCGAGCTAGAACGCCAAAACAAATAGCCTTATCTGGGAGAGAGATGACGGACTGCCCAAATTGACGGATTTTATGCTCTTGCAACACTCTTGGCTAGTAAAAACTGAAAGAAAACAAAGGAGAAACAACGGATATTGGGGGTGGGAGAGGGTAAGCTGTAGGTAAACATCGAAGTGGAGAAGAAATTCCTCTTGGCAACAGCTCTTTTCCTATTTTTTGGGTCTCTCCTCATTTCCTACGGAAATTGTAGGGAAAATGTTCTAAACCCGGTGATCTGATCCTATCGAAGCTCACAGTTCAAGGGCTGTTCGTCGACTCAACCCATGGTCAACCTATGTCGATGTCGAGTCGAGTCGACAACGAGGTCGACGACGTCTCGACCCCTGACATCCAGAAATCCCCCCTTTACCGCTCCAATTCCTTCCAATTTCCCTCTTCCCATTCTTTCAACTCTTGCAGTATTTGTCCCCTTTAAATGAGAAATAGTTCCAGGTTGTCTCTTTCTACTTCTCATCGCTGCGTCTCCCCTCGACTTTTTTTCGGATCTTCCGTGGTCGCCGCCGTACGTCTTTTCCGGTTCCGCGTGTGGCTCAGTCAGTGCGCCCTCTTCCTCGAAACATGTTTTCTCTACCGGATTTCAGGGCGCCGTGGCTGGGATCGGTGTAGTTTATGAAACATTTTGTTAGGATGCGTTTGTTCGCTCGGCGTGTCGACGGATCTTGGCGACCCAGTTGGTCAGCCACCGATTTCATCTTTTCCGCTACAAGCTGTGTGAGATTCGTACAGAGAGAAATTTGTAAAGAAAGAGAGTGCCACTTTCCCTTTCTGGACGATGTCCCGAGAGAACACTCTCCGGCCGAGCGACTTTCACTTCTCCTCGGGAGGATTTTATCTCCGATTTTTTCTACCTCCGGGTGTCCTATTTTTTCGTCCTCTTTCACTTTTCTCTCACCTATTTTGTCCTTTATCCAACATTCTGCTACAAACTATTCACATTCGAATATTCGGGATATTAGCTAATTTCCTGTGACAGGTGAAAAGTTTCTTTTTCAGGCTACATAAACAAGCCACACCTCTTTAGAGAAAAATAATATGTTCTAGAATTGTGCTCTTTATCATCTCTGAGCGCTTACCCGTCTTACTGTAACTTATTTCTCTCTCATTTGACTAAAACAAAAAAAGCAAAAACTTTTTGGTGTCTAGGAGATACGAACTTGCGATCTTTGAATATTAGAAAGATGCTTTACCGACTGTGCCATGGCACAGAGATTTTCGCTATGATACCAGTGTATATTCCTTTCTTTTATCGCAGAATTCCATGCTTACTCACCGAGTTCCGGAATCCGCGCCCTTGTAATCACTTTTCCCCTGCTATCGTGCCCTTGGAAATGGTGACGGTATTTTCATGTTTTTTTCTCCATAATGATCAGGATCAGCAGAATGAATCACCAACTGATTCCATTATGTGGAATGTTTACAAATTTCTCGACTTTTTTTGCTCCACCCACAAAACGTAATTTTGCACCTGTTCGTTGTTTTTCCAGAGGAGGTTTCCCTTTTCTTGGTAGATTCTTTCCAGTTTTTTTCTAATCAACTCAATTCAGATTCACTTTTGTTTATTTAGATAGAAAAAAGTGCAAGAGTACCGGGTTCGAGTGGAGTACAGTCTCTGTCGAGTTGGCCTCTTTAAAAACAGACAAAAGAAGAGGAAAAAAAGCCATCATCCCCCGCTTTTCCCAGACAGTCCGTCCTTTTTTATTATCATATACACGTCGTTGTGTGGCTTGACGTCTTTTCTCCTTATATATTTCGGGTCTGTCATAAAACAACAAACAGTCTATTTTGACTGTAAACTCAATGATTTTTGTGCCTTTGCACCCGTAAAATCTTGCCAGATCTTTTTATACATTAGAGCGCACTTATTGGGGTTTCTTTTGGGGTTCAAACGTGTCCTTTTTGGATATTCCAGCCTAAAATTTGCGATAGAAAGCCAATTTTCCCGGGATTTTGGCCTTCTGCACCCGGAAGATCTCGGCAGCTGGGTAGATTTCTGGGTAAATTTGCCCTTACAGTACCCCTTCTTTAATTATTTTTTTTAAATCAAAAAATATGTTTTGTCTGCCGCCCAGTCCAACTTTTATAACCTGTCAATGCCATAAATATTGAACTTGCCACCACGCGGAGGGCGACGAAGGGCATTCCCCGGATGGATGGCTCATGTTTTTGACAGATCTAATGGATTTGTTATGATCCATCCATTCGTCCATCCGTATGTCCTGTGTGTGTAAAAGAAGAAAGACAACACAACGAACCCGGCTGCCTGATTGATGGCCTGTTTCTCCGTGATCCAGACGCGCTTTGTTTCAATCCACGCGGCCACCCCGGGCGAACGCATGTTCTGGTCGTCATTTTCACTCCTTTCACCCCGCGTCCATTAAAAATTCTTGATTTTTATAGTCGCTGCACCCGGCGGTTGTTTTGCAACTGCCCGTATAATTGGAGATAACAACAAAATTCTATTTTGTCGTCGTTCTAGATCTCCCCTCTGATCCGGTACACTTTTGATTCTTTTATTGTATTTTTACCGGAGACAAAACAAGTTTTTGTCATTTTTGGTCATCTACAGGGAGCTGCCGGTAAGCTCCGCTTCCTAAAACATTCCATTTTCCCAGGGCAATCTGCAGTCCCAATTTTAGAGGACGACAGCTGTTGTTTTTCAATATTTTGAAGGCAGAAGATAGCGATCTGCAACGTCCAAGTCTCAGGAAATTTGGCAAAAGTTTTTGGGGAGTCGAACCCTGATCTCCTGCATTCGACATTTCTCCTTTATCCACTAAACTATAACGAGAAATCGAGCGGCTTCATTGGGAATTATTATAACTATAGTCCTACTTTTTTTCTTTATCTTTTCTGGCTGCAAATGTCGTTTTGTTCCAAAAATCATTCCACCCTGCCCTTTGTATCTGTTTCTTTTCCTCGTTATCTTGTTTCTTTGTTGGTCTATAGGCGCCGGTGTCGTCAGTTATCTTCGTGCTTTTCCCCTCAGGGCTCCTAGCGTACAACATAGGCACTTATCAGGGAGAAGAAGGAGAAAGTCGACGGAATTCTTCTGTCTCCAGTCGATCTCCTTTCAAAGCCGTCGACAGACTGTCGTCTCTTTCCTTTGATCTCCCTCAAAAAGGGCGTCAGTCCTTGATTTGATCTCCTTGGAGCCTCCTCCCTTCTTATCTTGTTTCCTTTTGTTTCCCCTTGGGCACACTGTCATCTCTTTAGACTCTCGAGCTTACTGTAATTATAGTCTGACCTGAGTTTATTCAGCGACCCGCTCGACCCGGTTAATATCAAACATTGCCATCCTCCGTCGACAGTCTTCTTCCCGGTCTCCCACCAATTTATTTTGGGAACCGCCGTCGTCCGTGGCAGGTGTTTCTTTTTTGCCCTCTCGTCTCATCTTTTCCCTCCCTCTCGCCATCCAGAGAAACATACACAGAGGGAATAAAAGTAAATTTTGGGCCGTCTAGACCTATTTTGTGAGCGAGAGTTTTGTCAGAGTCCGCAAGTCTCTCTTTCCCAGAGAAACAAAAACATCCCTCTCTCGACTATTTTTAGAGGATGGGGCCGCCCGATTGTTATAAAAACCCTGCCGTCAAATATTCGTCTCTCTCTTGTCTCGTCATTTTTTGTCTTTTCTTATGTTTTTCGACGTCTGAATAGGCATCGTCGTCTTTTGTCAAAAGCAGCGATCAAATCTTGGTCAGCCTCTTTTCAAAATCTGAAGGCCAGCTCCTAAAAACAACAAATTCAAGCCTGTCCTGTTCGGGTGATTTATTGCCAAAATTCGGTGATTTATTACCGACACATTTCAACTTTTTAACGGGTAAAAATGGCTATTTCCCAGGGAGTAAAAAAGGCTGCAAATCGGAGCTGCCGAGACCTTACGAGTGCGGGTGCAC
Source organism: Oscheius sp. DF5033 (assembly GCA_964036215.1). Lineage (NCBI taxonomy): Eukaryota > Metazoa > Nematoda > Chromadorea > Rhabditida > Rhabditidae > Oscheius > Oscheius sp. DF5033. The sequence continues at coordinate 3,864,357 of CAXIWN010000011.1, forward strand.
CTTCTCGCTCAGTTTTCCTCCCGGTCAATTTCTGATTTTCTGCTATTTTGTGTCTGTCCTTTCACGTGTTTCCTGTCGAAAAGACAGTCCATCGGTCAATTTTCGTCGTCCCTCGTGCCCCTATCTTTCTCTCCCCAGCGATGTTTATTCTTCTTTCTTCACGTTTATTGCCGAAAATTCAGAGCCTATTCGGGTCGAACCCTGTGCTCCGTTTTTTTTCTCTCCTCCACTCTCTGTTCAGAGCACATATTTGTTTTTCTGGCACTTTCTCTCGCAACAGGCAGGCACACAGTGCCATCGGACTGTTGGCAAACTGGCCCATCTGAACCTTCTCCACCTCCTCCTCTTCTTTTTTCTTCTACTTCCCGCTTCTATTTCGAAATATTGACAACAAGAGGCAACATCACATTGAATTTCAAATAGACAAAAAAACGGGTAGGAAGAGACGAGGCCAGGATTGATAAGCTGGCATTTTTCACGCGCCCGCGCGATCCGGGAAGAAGATTATACAGTTCACCGGCCGCCGGCCACGAACAGCGTTGTTTCTTTTTTCACCTTTTCCCATGAAGAAATTACGGTATCGACATCCGCTTTCATTTAAAAAATGCGGGCGAATATCTTTGGTTGCGTGTTTTGACCTCAGTTGACCTTTGCCTTTTGAAAGTTACCGCCTCTTCGATCAACCGACTGTCTAACTGCGGAATTGCGTCTCTCTCGTGAGATTCGACTCTCTGCAGGGGCCCCAGCTGCCTCTCTAAAAACAGCCGAACTGATTGATGACCTGACATTGGTTTGTTGAGAAAAGTTGCCAAAATTCTCTCCTCCAAAAGACTCTACAGTCATTTTTCGTCTCAAGACCTTTCTGTTTGTTCCCGCGCATCGACCTTCTCCCCAACCTAAGAAACTTTGTCAATCAATTCGAAATATTTTTTAGGGAGGAAATCCTTTTCTTGGCTGGGTGCCCTCGCTTCTTCCGATGTTGTTTTTCGCCTTAAAACGCTCGCTCCACTCCTCCCTTCTGCGCGGGAAGGCGCAACCTTCAATAAGGGCAGAAAAAACAACCACCATCAAACGAGGTTGTTTTGGACTCCGTTTTGCAACGAGTCTTTTTATTCCTATAGCCACAGATAGACAGTTTGCTTTGTGTTTTGGCCTTATTGCTTCTCCCAATTGCCTTCCCTCCCCTAAAATCTCATTTGATATTCATCCCAAAGCATCTTGTTGTCTTCTTCTTTTCCTCCCTCGTCGTTAAAAATGTTTCTAATTTCAGGAAATGGAATTCTTAGCTGCCCAGGCGGCCATTGCAAGCGGGGCAGTCAGTCCTCCAATTGTCAGTCCAATCACTCAAGATGCTCCAAGTTCATTACTCGACTGTCCGGCTACTCCAATTCCCTCTACCAATACGCCCAGTAATAATAATAATCCCGCAGTGACGACAGATGCCCGAACTGGAGAGAACTTCGAACGGCCGTCACTTTCCTATAAGGATTTAATCATCGAGGCGATAGAGACAAGCCCAGAAAAACGACTAAAATTAAATGAAATCTATCAGGTGAGGACATTTCTCTTTCTATTCAAAACAAATCGACGCGGATTTCTGCCCGCTGACCTCATTTTATCTCCGAAAAAGTGCGTGAGAATAACATCCAGCCTCTCCGATTGTTATCCTTTAAAAAGTGTGGCCCCACTTTTTACAACCGGAGGCGCGGAGAGTCGATTTTTTTTTTCGCGTCAGCGTTCGGAAAGATCCCTGCTGGCTGAAAAATTGACGACGACGACGCAGTTGTTGCCGGCCGATGTTCGCGAAAGAAACACAAGGACACAAAAACAACATAGAAAATTGGCTGGCCGGGGAGATCTTTGGGATAACTGGGGGAAAATACTGTAGAACAGGCTGCTGTTTAGGGAAATCTTTGCAAAAGTTTGCAGAACGGACGCGCCCCATAGGCTATCCAGTGCCGTTTTCTTTAATTGAAAAAATACCGTCATTTTATGCCAAAAAGTGTCGACTGACTCATTGCCAAGATTTACGACATCGACCCTCGACCCCTTTTTGGCAAGCGAAGATATTTACCCGCGTCTCTTTTTTCTCTCGCCTTTTCCCTATTTGCTTTCGATGTTTCACGTTCGGTTTTTGCAATTTCTGGTGGTTTTCTTGGCCGGCCAAAACCGGCTCTCAAAATAAATACCAGTCACACACACACACATCGACGTAGGAAATGATGACATTGATTGGTCAATGGAGGGGGTCTTTACACACGCGGACGACGGCCACGTATTGTTTGATCTTAAAAAAGGAGAAAAGAGACTTTTATTGCCTCGGGATCTGACCTATAATCTCTCCCTTTTCTCCATCTCATTCGTATCACTGTTGGCGCTATATTTACCCACAGTAGGTAATAAAAACGGTTTCGGCCCCATCAAACCCCGAACTTTTCTCTCGTCTCGTCGCCAAAAAGATCGAAAAACAAACACATCCGGGTGATATTTGGAGTCAAGCAAATTGCAATGAGTCGTGCAAATTTTGGATGACGTCATCGTAGAATCTCCGCAAAAATCAGGGAGTCGAACCCGCGATATTTGAGTTGCATGTCGACCATGCTGACATTCCTTGTTTTTACGGCTAATTCTGCCCTTATTAGAATCTAAATCGTAGAACAGAAATGAGGAAAATAGAGGAAACTGGAGGGTGACACGCCAGGAAATGAAATATCACGTAACCGGAAATTCATAAATGAGAGGGAGAGCCGGCGAGATTTGATGTCTACACTGTCGACTGTCTAACTGTCTCGCCTTTTCAGGTCATCCGCCTTCTTCATCCATACTATCGCCATCGACCGGATCAATGGGGCTGGCAGAATTCAATCCGTCACAATCTCAGCCTCCATGATTGTTTTGTGAAATTGCCATTGAAACAGACTTCGGCCAGCGGAGTTGTCGGTAAGTATCCCTCGCCCGTCATCGCCAATTCATATTCGGCACGCGTTCCCGGAATAGGTTGCTTCCTCTTCCTCCTTCTCGCCGCCTTGCAAAATATGTCAATACGTGTTTACATGTTTAGAAGGAGAGCCGCCCTCGATAAGTATGCTCACTTTTTTAGACCAAAGGCCATTGCGAGCAATTGAGGCGAGGGCCGGGGACAAAACATTCACAAAAAGTGAGGGGCCGTAATTTTCGACGCAATTCTGCAGAAGGGTGGCCGCAGCGAAAAGTGCAACCAGGTCCAAAGCTCAAAAGAGATGTCTCCGCAAATTTCTGAGCAGAGGACATTTTAGGGGAGAATAGTACAATTTTAACCGTTAGGGATTTTCCCTTCGGGATCCAACTACAAACTACAGTAATCCTCGATTATCCTTGCAAAAATTGCAAGGGTAATCATCCCAGAAATGATAATTTCGACCTCAATCTGAGTATTTCAAAACCATTGTCGGATTAGGCCCGCCAGTGTTTACAATCAGCACCCAAAACTTCCTTGTTTTTCTGATCCAAGCCAGCTGACCAACGGGACCATTTGGGCAATTATTTTGTTTTGTCGAGGGGAGTCTTTTCTCGACCAGAATATATCGAGTGTTCTCGGGCCCTTCGAGTCCTTTTTGATTAATTGCCGTCACTCACATACTCCCATTTTGCAACACTCGTAAACACAATGCAAAGAACGGGGCTATAAACTGAAAGAAAGAGAACAAAAGATTACAATTTCAGGCCATTTTTGGACTGTTGTACCGGAATTGTCGGATAAGCAGACATTAAGGCGGAGAAATCGGGCAGCAGCTCGGGCGACAGCAAGAACAAAGACGGTCGACTCAATCGAGAAGGAAGGCAACTCGTCGACAAGTGGAAGCAGCTCTCCGACACGGTCAAATGCCTCCGTCAGTCCGCCAAGTGATCTCCCCAAGCCTATGCCCAGCTACGGGTCTTTGGATATGTTGGGACAGGCGAAGCCAGGAGTCGAGAGCAATCCCTATGGACAGACCATTTTGAATGCTTACTTGTATCAACAAGGTAAGGAGGATTTTGTTTTTGCTTGGAAGGGAAGAAGTCAGGGAGGGAAAGGAGCTCAAATTCGTATTTTTTGGCTAAAAGTCGAGCATGACGCCCTATTTGACAGTTTCTTTAAATGAGCTTTGTCCTGCCATCTAACCGTTGTGTTGTGTATCCGCATACCGATCTTATTCCAGTTTCAGGATTGATCAACCAGCTCCAAGCCCAAATCCAAGAATTGTCGTCAAATGGGCCGAATCCCTTGGCTGGCTTAACGCCACTTGGTTTGAGTCCTCTTTTGGCGTTGAGTCAACTAGTCGGTGCCTCGACTACTCCCACTCATACGGCTCCAGTATCTCCGGTTAAACCACAGGAACAGCAACCATTTTTACTCTAGCTGACTGATTTCTACAGTATTTTTTTCGTGGCGGGACCCTTTTTAACTCACAGGTGTAATTTCTGTTTAATTTATTCTCAATAGCCTTCACCCTGTTTTTATATGAACGGATCTTTGTTTTCTGTTTCTTTTTTTATAAGCAACATTGTCATATGAGCCGAGTCCCCCCTCTTTTTTTTTAATAGGAATCCAATTTTCACCGGTTGTGCACCCGTCCCTGGCAATTTTTAAGTTGGTTGACTTTGATCTCTCAAAGTGTTTTGTCTTTTTTTTGTATTCTTCCTCTTAAGACCTCGTAGTGGTTTGTATCCATTTTTGTATACATTCCCCCCTCCTTTCCCCAGTGAAACAGCCTCCAGATTCTAGAGTGATACTTGTCTTCTCTCTCTTATTCAACTCATTTCTCTACCTTTTATTTGTTTTTTTTTCTCTAAAATTTCTTCTTCTTTGACCTCGTACCCCCCGAGCGATTCGGAGCTGTTTTTGTTACAAGTTTAATAAAACGTGCTTTATACTATCCAAAAGATTTATTCCATTGATTTAAATTAGGGGGTAGAGGAGAATCTGGTCGACGACCTTATTTCGATGCCGACGAGGAGGGATCGTCCAGCCATCGGCAAGAAAAAGAAGAGAGTACAAGAAGAAAGTCGAGAAAGAATCCCAGATGCAAAAAAAGACAATAAGAACTGGCGTCGACGTTCCCCTCTTCTTTGAAAGGAGAAACATCCAGCCAACTGTTTAATTTCCTGCTGATGGCTACTACAAGGGAACACCGCCCAAATCCAGATTTAGATGAATATAGCTCAATCTGATAAGAAAACAACAATTTGTCAACATTTTTATTCGCTGTGATTTCAGTCATCGTCGTCTGAAGAGTCGCCGTCGTCTGTCCGGCAATGGTGACATCCAGATTTCAGTTCCGGGCAATTCCTTCGGATTTTCATGGTCAAGGCGGGACTATCATCGCCATGGAGTTCTAATTTGATCCAAAACTCGTTGGAAATCTTGACGACGACGACGTGTTTTTGATAAAAACCTTGCCAGGAACCGAGAATTTCCAAGCCACATTCGCCCAGAAACTTCTCCATTTCATGAATGCAAGGGGCTCCTATTGTCATCCAAAAGGTAAAACCTTGGAGATTTGGCAGTGGCTGGCTGGACAGAATCTAAACAGAAAATTTGATGTATTTTAATCTTTTTTTACTTGGAAGATCAGCTGGGGAAAATAGGATTTGCTGGGACTTCGTTCCTTCTCTACACTAATATTCACGCGAGAAAATGACGGGAGGGCTCGCCGAATTATGGCTTCTGCATTTTTTGCATCACAACAAAGATCGACTTTTTTCTAAAAAGAAATATTAATTTCTATTTTTAAAACCCATACCAAATGTCTCGCTAGGAAAATGGCTTCATGTAGATTATGCAGGTGATCATAGATCACGATTGACTGACATTTGAGGATGTCCAATAGAAGGGCCCAATCGTCTTTGCTCCAGTTGACTCGATCAATAATAGTCAACTCTTTGCAGGTGAAGCAACTTTCTTTGATCATATTATACAGAGGTTCAAAAGGGCCAGAATATTCTGAAAATATACTGTAATTTCGATATAAAATGAACTAACCATGTATATTGAGAGAACAAGCTTTTATGCCATGCAGTTCCATAGTTTTCAAATTGTGTTCACGATTAAAAAAACCGAGACGTGGCTCTTCCTTGTGGAGATATAACCCATGGTTTAAATGGACAGAGATGTTTCGGTCCTGTTGGATGAAGTCGAACATCCAGCGGCATGTCATCTGGAGACGAAAGTAGCTCTTGGGATGAAGCTGTAATTAATTAATTGAAGAAGGAATGAAGGAGATAACCTTCGTGATGATCTTTTCCAGAAGAGCTGGATCCAAACCGGCTAATTCGAAGAGAGGTTCAGGCGTCGACGTCGAGTCGATGTCTTCTCCTTCCTCGCTCTCATCGCTGCTCTCTTCCTCCCCACTTTCCTCTCCTCCAATACTTTCCACGTAGCTTCCCGACGTCACCACACTCGTGTCGTTTCCAATAGTCGACATATCTTCACTCGACTTTTCCTCTCCAGTCATCTTCTCGGTCAGCCTTGCTTCCATCTGTGCCATCTCGTCCTTCACAATGCTCATCTCATTTTTCACCTCGTCCAGGCGCTGCTCCATTCCTTCGACCATGGTTATCAGCCGAGTCAACAGCATTTCCGTCGTGTTTTCTTCTGACATTTCGACGACCACTCTGGAACAGTTGACGATGGTAAATGGCCTGGTAGAAGATATTTGGCTGCTTTTAAATGACCGGAATTCTGACATGACGAAAAAATGGTCAGTTAGAGTCATTCATCAGTGATTATCAGCAGCAGACGGTCGACTCAATGGGATCCCGTAATCATTTCGACCCGCTGATGCCGCAACCCGGCTTGACCATAACCAATGACAGCAGCGGCTTGTCGTGGACTGTGCTGAGTATTCTCGCGTCAGGACCCTTTTCCGATGTTTATATGGTACGAGAAGCCGGCAACAAGAAGCAGAAATACGCAATGAAATGTGAAAAGGAAGGAGACGACGTGCGTCGAGTACTGAAATTGGATGTGATGGTCTTGAAGTCAGTTCTACAAAAGCCGGGCTTTCCTCAGTTCATGGCTGCTGGCAGGACAGACTACTACAAATATTGTGTGATGCAGCTGGTTGGACCGGATCTCGGCAAATTGCGTCGTTGTCTGCCAGGGAAGAGATTCAGCCCGTCGACGGCACTCAATGTCCTCCGTCAGACGCTCTCTCGACTCGAAACTCTTCATGACGCCGGGTGGCTTTGTCGAGATGTGAAAGCCCCGAATTTTGCTGTCGGACTCGGCGACGAGGACAACACCATCTACATGTTGGACTTTGGCTTCGCTCGGAAATTCAGGGATTCGCAGGGGCAGACATTGCCGCCAAGGGAGAAGGCCGCCCTCCTGGGGACATTCCAATACGCGCCGTTGGCCAGCCACGACAACAAGGATCAAAGTCGAAAGGACGACTTGGAGAGCTGGCTATACATGGCATTTGAACTGCTCAAAGGTTCGTTTTTCTTTCTTTTTGACATCGATATTTCCAGGCACCCTACCCTGGGCCAATTACCCCGAGCACACGGAAATGGCCGAGTACAAGAGAAACCTCCGCGGCCCTTTGCGTGCCGTCTTCTTCAAGGATCTGCCACCTGAATTCGATCACATGATGACGATGCTGGATGGATATTCCTACTACGACCGGCCGGATTACAAGCAACTTCAGAAGCTTCTGGAACACGCCGCCCACCATCTCCGAGCCAATTTGAAGGATCCATTCGACTGGCAGTCAAATCGACGAATTCTGAAAAAGGCGAAACATGTCGGCGAGCTGGGAGAGTCGAATTTGGCCTCGGTGAAGATGGAAGAAGAAGAATATGAGGTGGATGAGACACCCCCGGTGGAGAGGGGCGACGATGCCCTCCAAATTGATATTACGCCGCCTATCGAATCCAATTGAGGCGTACTTTCCGAGGGTAAACTGCGCTTATTTTTTGTAGCCTTTTGTTGAGAATTCAAAAATTTTAATTAAAGCTAACCGGGCCTCAACGGAGATCGGAAAGGCCCTCGCCCTGTTTATCCTCGGAAAGTACCACGCCAATTTTATTCTTTAGGACTATCTCAGCGACGATGAAGAACTAAACGACAGCTTACACTAATAAAAATATGTTGATTTCTTATTTTCTTACTCAAAATAAACTTTGTCGATGGATTCTTGGGTCAAAAACAGAAGTACTTCTAGCCTTGACAAATGGCTTCGCTCTCTTCGTCAGCCAGTCGTGATATGTCGGGTTCATTATCAACAAAACGATAGCACCACAGAGACTGAAAGTCGACATTGTGGCCATAGTCAAAGGCCCAATATCTAAACTCTTGTGTGTTTTTATCCAGAACGGCTTACATTCAAATCCATAGATTTCGAAAACCATAATCAGAGCAAACGGAACTCCAGGGATAATTAGAAGAGTAATAGGAATAAATGCTTGCAGAATAAGTTGACGGAGATAGAGACGTTGCATTCGGCGAAGATTGGCTGACATCATTTTTACAGTCGTTATTCGATATGTCAAAATGATAAAGGAGATCATGGCAGTGAGAAAGATGGCCAAGGCAATGAAAAGAGGCAAAGTGGCGTAGGTGCTGACGGTGCTGCGATCGTAGGCCATCAAATTGGGAATGAAGACAATCGACGGGGTTACACAGGAGTACCGCTGAAATTAAATCATATAAAAAGAATTCACGACCACCCCATGAAAGATGCTGCTTATCGCCTTTTTTTTACAAAGATTCCCTCAAGTGAACCATAATCTCTTTAATTTTTCCACCCGAGTTCAAAAATAAACGTCAATTTCATTTTCTGTTCTTTTTTTTTCACCTGCGACGAAAGTTCAAATAATCTTCGACTCTTTTTCGTTTTCCTACCTGTTGCCAATCCTTTAGAACGCTGCTCACATCCCGATAAGATAAATGAACTCCAACAATGGGGATAAAAGGTACAAGGATGGCAAAAACCATGAGACCTAGATATGGTCGAGGGAAATGATCCTTCCCTTGGGCTGCTAGATATCGAAGGATGAATAATTGGGCATCAGAAGCCAGCGTAAGACCCAGGAGGCTACCGCAGATGACGAGATAGTAGCGGGGAGGGAGGATCGACGCCAGGAGACCATTGGCATAGGCGGCGGTGAAGGGAAGGAGGTAGACTGGCTGGATCAGACAACTCATCTGAAATTGGGAGATTTCCTGCTGTTCATATTTGCATCTCATAATCCAGTGACAAGTAAACATAATTTTAGGCCTAATTTGATTGGAATATGGAAAAATAAACAAGATCTCGACGTCTACAACGACAGGATCAACTCACCATGACATCACTGGATAAGGCAACAATTTGATGGTACAGTAAATACCAACGATAATTTTTCAAATTCTTCGGAGATCGAAATATTATACAAAAGATGACATAAGGATTGAGGACTAGATTGGACCAGAAGACAATGTCATAGACGAGAATAGACATAGAATTGTCGAGAATAAGCTCAGGGCAGTTGATCATCGAAGAGACAAACTATTTGTTTGTTGACCATAGAAAACGGCTATGATTATACACGGCAGGTTCATTCTAAGAACAGCTGAATAGTGGTTGATGATCGCCGAGGAATGCGCTTTTATGACCGGAGGGAGGTTTTGAACTGAAGAGGGATATCCGCAGAATGAGCATTCAACCGATGACTTCATTAAAAGGTTCTTCTGGTAGTTCAATGTTCGTCTTTTTCTAATAATTTCGGAGATATGCCCATTTCCTAAATGAAATTGGGGCGAAGACGGCGACCAGCGACATTCTGACCCTCTCGTTCGCTAAAAATGCATTTTTCTCCAGATTCCGACCTCTTCCTGGGCAGATTGATGTATCAAAAAATTCTACAGAAAAATCCGAAAATTATATCTCACAATTTATAAGGTTACTCGTCAATGTACCTTCAATAAATGGAATTATCTTTGGAATAAGACGGGTGTCCCCCAATTCTTTCTCTTGCCAGCGTTTTCAATCGTTCTCTGATCTAAAAAAACCTTTGATTATGTTTTCCACTAGATAACTCACATTTACCCAAATTCCAGTTACTCAATCTCATTTTATTGATAAAATTACAGTAAGGACCGAGGGTTCCATATAGGAGAGGTCGTTCGTCGGCTATTGCTTTCACCAGTCCCATAGCGGCCATTTTACTGTTTCGTCCAAATTCTTTTCGGTTTAAAATAAGGACGGGAACAAAAATAGAAATCCCCTGGCGATCGGTGACCCTTTCCCTGCAGAGATAATCAGCCAATTGGGAACGAAGAGAAGGAATCGACGCACAGCGAGAGAGGATCAAAAGGAGGAGGGTAATCCCGTCGGTTATTGCTTCGTGAGCCGTACCTCCGTTCTAAATTAAATACTGTAGAAAAGGAAAAACTAACGGAGAGATGGAGATACAAATTATAGAGCCAGATGACCATCAATTCGGCAAGATCATGTTTCCCAGGGATTGGCGTATTGAAAACTGTCAGAGCATGGTCTTCTTCTTCGATCATGTAGGTAATGGTCTAGAGATTACGATATAAAATAAAGAAAATGTAGACTTACATGCAAGGTGATATACCACGAATAATCAGAAGCTAATCCTCCGACCACATGGCGACAGTGGTCGACCAGTCGACGCTTGACTTCATCTCTTCCAAATTGTTTCTCACATAATTGAATAAGAATAAGTGAAGTAGCCTGGGCAAAATTATAAGCAAACAAATCCCTTACATAGATCCTCGGAGCTTGGTCCAATTTCAGCCGAAAAATCCACAAAAGTTGGGAGAAAATGTCCTTCCGTTCGCAGAGAATCCACTTATTGTCAGGACACCGACAGCAGAGTTTTTGCAAGGTTTCCAGGCATTCTTCAATGGCTTGAGGCTCCTCGGAGCTGTAGAGAATCTCCCGCAGGATGGAAATCAATTCAGGAGATGGATCCGAGTAACGGGAAAGAGAACGTTTGATGGTGCGGAGAGACTGCAATACGAGCGACATCACCGACGGCAGGAAAGAGGGCTGGCTGTGGGGAAGCGAAAGGTGGCTGGAAGCGAAGTGGTAAGTGAGTGAAAGAGACAATAAAGCAGCTTGTTATGCTAAATTGTTACTAAAAAGCGAAATGGCACAAGAATCCAGCTCAAAAACTTAGAATAAAATGTTGAAGCAAATTCAGAATAAAGCTTCCTGGTACGGAAGGCGTTCCTGCCAAAATGACAATCTTTTCTGACGGATAGGTGATCTTCTCTGAATTCAAACGGTTCAGTTATTCCACGTGCTACCACTTTTCTTATCAGATACAGTCATTTGACATAGCGGACATTGCCGTGAACCCTCGTTTCCGCTGCTGACAGCCACTGATAGCAATTTCTGCCCTTTTCCTTCCATTTTCTCCCATTTTCTCTTTATGTTCTGCCCTTTTTTAATTAAAATTTGTAGTAGATCCTGTGACAGGAAGTGGCATACAAAATTTTGATTGTTATTTTCACTTTCTTTCAAAGTTGGAGCATCACGTGGCTTAAACTTTGAACTTGAAAAGTTCAGAGGGTTCAGGAAGCACTTCCTGGATAAAAAAAACAAATTTTTATGTTAAAATTTTTTATAAATAACGGATTATTAACAAATAGATATAGTTTTTTATGCACCTGATGATTATATACTCGAATATGTGATTGAGAACCTGAGCCGGAATGAGTGATCAACAAGAAAACAACAAAGGAACAGGGAAATTATGTCATAAGGGGGCTCGATCTTCATGGGAAAGGGAGCCCTGACCAGATTGAGATCCAGCACGAGAAGGAGACGGCGAAGTATGAGATCGACTAGCCGCTGTGGCGATAAAATTTTGAAAGACTTGCATCAGAGTACCGAATCGAGCCGGCGCTTGAGATCCTAAATTTTCTCTTAAATTTCGATTTTTTTAGTCTTACCACTTTTCCCTGATAAATATTGAAATAATAGCTTGGTATGTCGACTTTTGGCTTCTTCCGCCCTGGCACAACCCGCTTGACAAATTCCATTTATAACCAGGAGGGTCTTCATCAGTACGAATTCCGTGTGCTCCACATTTTCCCGTAAAAATGGTCCGACTAATTTGGCCAGGCTCGATCCAAAACACGCTTGGGCTTCATTTTCATTGTCTACAGCATCCAACGCGTCTTTAGCCACAGTCAAAGGGAACAGCGTCTCTCGGATCATTTCATCCTAAATTCTAATTTATAAATAGAAAGGGAAAGAGCAGAAGACTGCTTGACTCATGGCTAATCTGTTTTGATGTTTACCCCGTCAATCTCCCCCACCTCACGTGTAAATCCAATCCTCCTGGTTCTACTTCCTCTATTTTTTGTACTCTTAACCCCCTTGGAAAACATCCTGCTCACTTGAATGTCAAGAGGAAGAGCGATAAAATCTTCAAATTCAGTGGCGAAGCGATGCGCCTTTAAGAGATCTCTCTTCATGGAAGTTTCTTGCGCGCTGTCTAATCGGATATGTGATCCCTGGGGCTAAATAAGAATTAATAGAAGGCTACTGTACTCTTACCTGGTAATATTCGATCACTGGGCCACTTAGTCGACTGACTATCTCGACGTCGACGGGCGACGCAGTTCCGTCAGATCTAAATTCGGGAATTATCGGGATGAACTGACTCTTACCTGTAAGCCAGGCCGATTTGTTTACTATCCTGCTCCAATTTTAACAGCCTCCTCAATTCCACGGTCTCTGGTTCAAGGAGGTTCGAAAGAGTCGTCACAGCGTCTGGCGACATTCCCCTTTCGATACATTTCTCGTATCGACACTGTCGACATCGAATTTTTCTCTTGGACACGGCTTGTTCTAAAATGACCCTGATCAGAGAAGCCAGTTCAAAATTCCAACAACTTGAAATTGTCCTTTTAAGTGAGGTCTAGACCTCAAAAATCGGGGCAAATGATCAAAAGAGAAATGGCGGTTCTTGAGTTTATTTTACTGGTCTATAAAAGGATCGACCTTGTCTCGGAGATGGCACTTTAAATGAGGAAGTAGACATGGTCAAAGAATAGGATATTTTTAGACGAAAGAGTCCTCGAATTTCGTGGATTTGGAAGCAGACATCACAGTTACGGTTCACAGCGGGCAGAAAGATAGGAAATGCGGATAAATTCCACTTCTTTTGAAGGAATTCTAAAGGCTAAGCTTGTCTGATAATATCCGCAAGAAAGTCAGTTTTTTGCAAGCCAAAAAGAGGATGAAAGGACAAAATTCCCTTCGATATATCGTTCTCGATCTTTTGACTTCGGTCACTCTTTCCCCATTTCCCCCGATTATTTGTGATTCCCCAGTGTCTCTTGCCAGCTCGTTGTTCTTCGATGTAACCGGTCAAGGTCTCCAAGAACTCTAACAAGCGTGACGAACGTACAAAAGAAGCGGCTGTGTTTTGTGTTTCAACCAGGGGAACTTTCCTTGGATTCACATTTCCCTGGATGTCAGGAATAGTAGTAGATATACGACGTCGACTTACCGATGTTATTATTGGTAGTCCGCGAGACGAGACACTTGCCATCTCCTCCAATACATCGATAGGTCTTCCTCGACAACACAGTTCTTCGGAAAAAGGTCTTACAACCATTACACGATGGAACCTAAAATCTATATTATTTCTTTAAATTGACTGCCCACCTCGTAATGATATCCTGTAGCCAATCCGCCACAAATGGCACAGGGTTGATCAAAGACGCGTGGCTCACGTCGACCAGCCGTCGACGATGTACTTGGGCTCGGCACCTGATCGGCCTGTTCGGCCATGGCGGCGGTGTCGAGCACCGAGCCCAATTGCGTCTTCTTGACCAGACGTTCTGTAAAAGAATATTGTAATAATGGACAAGTCGCAAAGAGTAAACAGTTCAGGGGGAGGGACGGGACAGACAGACATCTCCGGGCTGAGACCATGAGACCGTGTACAAGGAATGTCCGTCAACATGGCTAAACTCTGGGGATAATTCGACTTAGAAACTATAATAGCGCTTGAACAGACTCGGATCAGGGGCTAACAGGGTTATGTGGGGAAAAAATGACACTGTTCTTCAATCCCTGAAGAAATTCCCAGTCATCTGATATTTCAATGTGACCAGACTTGAAATAACACCTGTTTCCGGTTTTCTTTTCTATTGAAAGAAGCGGTGACATCGGAAGAAGCGGGGGCCACTTTTTTTTGGAGGGATAAGTCCTTTTACAAAATCTGGTAGTCTTATCTTTTGGAAGCCAAATAAGCTGGGCCACAGAAGAACAAGAACGGGCGGTATTTCCCAAGTTCAAAATCTCTCTCACCGCCTGATTATTAATCGGAAATGTATGTGAAATAGGGAACAGGTGGGAATTTTAGAGTATTTATCATTTTTTGAATAAAAATAGGGAGCAGTTAGACCCCCGATGATGGCGAAAGCTATCCACCCGCCTCTTTATTTGAACATCTGACGAGCTGTACTCTTTGGCGCTAAAATTCCCAAATGGAATGACAGCTGGACACAAAAATCTACGGTGAAAACAGAACAAAATGTTGTCAAACGAGAAGGATTTTTGATGCGGATTTGTTCATTTGGAAAGTGCTCCACAGGCGACTAAAGTTGCTGGTGTCACCTGCGTCATTTCTGATTTCAGTAGTTTGTTCTTTCCCAATCCGCTATGATTCTACCAGTGGCTATGGAAATCTGCTTAAAGTTTGGGGATATTACTGTAATCCAAAAAAGGCAAAAAAAATTAGTCATCGCCAGAAATAAGCGACGGCTGGCAGCAATGTCCCAGTTGCTCAGTCGACGGTCGACGATTTTAGACTTGCCTAAAGGTCGATCAGCTAGTTTTCTAATGGTAAATGTTTTGTAGGAATATTTAGATAAGAGAGAATGTCTAGTACCAGGGCCTGGCGCCATTGTGACGGACGGAGATGTGAATAGAGGGATACTGTTAGTAATGTGCGACTAATTGCTATCTTCTATACCAGTTAATGTAGGTGATGTTAGCTAACAATTTCCGAAGAAGACTCACCAATGTCAATAATTCTGACACCGTAAAAGATCTTCTCTATTCTATCCTCCGGTCGCGGCGTAGGTTGACAGAATTTCATCGAGACTATGAAAAATTTGAATAAAAAAAGAGAAAAAAGAAGGAAGATGACCAGCTGTCAGGTCAAGAATCATAAGACAAAACTAGAGAGGAGGGCGAGAAAAGGCCATGGGAGGTCGTGAGGTTCGGTCGACTAGATAAGTAATCTATGGTCAGTCTAGTATTCATCTCGACTTCCCGTAATTTCTTTTCTTCTGTGGAATACGGTAAGTATTTTGAATTTTAGGGGAAATTAATCGGTAAAAGTCACGTAAAATTGCGTCTTTTATCAGCTGGCGGGCTCGTTTGCCGAATTTCGGATGGCTTTTTGGTAAAAAGGCAGAGACTTTGGCGACAGTTTAGTAAACAGCAAATTTAGCAAATTCCCGCTGCAATAATATTTCCTCTGAAGGACGAGAAAGAAAAACGGCTTCCTAGATCAAAAAGAACTTGGGAAAGGTCAAAAATATGGGAAGAAAGTGATCAAAAGTTGGAAGAATAGCCAAAAAGAGGAGATGAAACGGTTCCTCGTCACCTGGCCCAATCAGTTGTCCGGGTGCGCACGTCCGCAGAGCGCGTGGACCGGCTGAACTGACCGACGCTCGTCTAGATCAAGATCCCTTGTTTCTATAACCTGCCCCTCATATTCTTCCTCATTCCAATATAAACAGGATCGAGATTCCGCAGTTTGGTTTATTACTCTCACGCCTTTGAGGTCAAGTGAGGAACTGTCGACATCATCGACCAAATGATAAGGAGGCGACTAATTATTAAAGCAGTTTATGTTGACGGAGCTCAAAAAGACTGCGCATTTTTTAATGAGCCGATTGCGGTAGCATACGATCTTCAGAGCCTTACTCCATTTTATGGGATAATCGCAAGGTGTACGAGAGGAAAAGAGAGCAGAAAGAGACACCCAAAAAAAGGAAAATAACCAGATAATTTCTGGTTTTTCTCACTGGTTCCAGAGCTAATGACAACTCTCGACCATTTGATCAAGATGTTTGGGCGGAATACAGGTATTTCTTCGAAAAATAGGCAATAGATCAGGAACATTGAGTAAAAGTAGGGGAAAACGATCAAAATTCTCTATTTTCTCCATTTTCAAGCAATTTTCTAGTAGAAAATAGCAGAAACTAAAGAAATCCATTACTCTTCCTGACAATAAAAAAAAACCAAAACAATACTGTTGCGGAAAGTGTAACAAAGAAGAAAAGAAAGAGAGTGCGAACAATTCCAAGAGAGTGTAAGATTCTGTTTCCAAAAGATCAAAACTTTTAGAGAAACTGGCTAATTTTTGAGCGCTTAGCTATCTGACTGTCCGTATTAGAAAAAGGGATAATTAAAAGGACAGGTTGTCTCTCCTTGTGAACTGAATCGGGAAGCGGGATGACACCCGGGGCCCGACGGTCTCCAACATCAAGAACAGGCCGTTATATTTGTTTCGAATGAATTGTCTGGTTGGCCGCTTCTACCAAACAGTAAAACAAAACAATTGTCGACGGGGGTAAAAACACAAAACACACGGAATGGGGAAGAAGTCGAGCGATTCTCTCGTACTGTATAGGATAGAAAAAGGAGGAATAGCGGGGGTTCTTGACCTTTAGGGGGTTTTTAATGAAAAAAGGAGATTTTCGATCGTATTTTGAGCCTATTTAACGGCTAAATGAGCTGAAAACCCCAAAAAATCTTGGGAAATCGTATGCGCGGATCCTTCTTCCGTTGCTGTCGACAGACTGCTCAAATAATCGTCATTTTTAAATAAAACATAGAACATTTTGAGCCCTCTGACATTGAGAATAATTAAATTGGACCCAATAAATGAAATTATGAAGCGGGGGACGAAAAATAAAGAGCAAAATGTGGCGACTAACAGTATTACTGGCTCTCAATTTCCGCATTATGTTATCTTTGACTGCGGAGGGAGGAGAACTACCGCTTCCGTTGAAAACAGAAAGCCCTAAAAGAGGAGGAACTTCCCCATGTTTATGTCACTGGACTATTGGGGAAGAAGGGCAATTTATAGACTGCGCGGTATCAGATCACAGTACAAGATCAGCTGCCCTGAATCAAATGAACATGAACTACTAGATTTCGATCTCTCGAATATTCGTGAGGGAAATTCGGGTCATACAGTAGTAGGGAAGACCAGAGACATGGGTGGGCCCCATGCCATTCTCTTTTTCATTATCAATTCTTCTGCCAGACTTATCTAAAACTACGCCAAATTCGATAAAAGACGGTGTTTTAGTGGGAGCTCGAAAAATAGAAGAACAAAAGGATAGCCATCGGGGCGCGGGTTAGCCAGTCGCGGTAGATTTATCGTCGTGGAACATTAAAGAACCGCTTGGCGAAGACGGACGTGGGGAGAAAGCAAGATCACCAGGGATAGACTTACACCCTCAGGAACAGACTACAAACGCCCTGTTCACTTTGTTTTTGAGCTAAATTTTACTGGAAAAGTGGTGGAAATGGTCGGAGGGAGAGGTGAGACATCTCCCAAGACATCGGATGTCATCTCGGTGGAGTACAGTCGACTTTGGCATTCTTCTATGAGCTTTTCTTCAGAGAATTCACCATTTTAGTCATTTTTCTAATTGCTAAAAGTTAAAATAGTAAAAATATGGGTTGATGCAAGTCTTAGGAGGCAGAGCGCATTGTCGAGTCCTTACGACATTCGAAACCTAATACCCAGTTCGCATTGCCACTTTTTTGCTCAAGTTTTATGTCATTTCCGGCTGATTTACCTTTGTTAAATCAAAATATACAGAAAAAATTAAATATTAATGAAGCCTTTGTTTTCTTTTGGAATTCATCGTAAAATAACCGATTCTTGAGGAAAATGAGGGTTTTCTATCGTGTCCTAGAAGAGGATTAAAGGCAGAGGAATTTCGGAGATTCTTATAGGTACTGTGGTTAAAAATTGTGGTATAATTTTTTTAAAGAAGGACTATTCGAGCTATCGTGTCCTAGAAGAGGGTGGAAGGCAAAGGGAACGTGTCACCGCTCAAAGAAATCGAGCCTCTCGTCGACAGTCAAATAAAAGAGAAAATTAATTCTAATTGCCCGTTCTATTTTTTAGTTTTCTGTTGGGTGTGACCACCTCTTAAATTATTCACAATTCTCCCCATAAGTCCAGGTGAAATGAAAAAATTATAGGAAATAATACTAAAATGACCTCTACTAATAGGCAATAATGGGACAGGAGATCTGTCTGTCCTCCTCCTCCTTTTATACCGAGACAACAAATTTACCAGCCAAAATGTAATCTTAGATTTCTTAGGGAGACTCATAAACGGAATCATAAACGAATAAACTGGAAAAAAAGAAGAAGAGAATATAATCTTCGATGTTTCTAAACGAAAATATCTACAGGCGGGGGTATTCCTCGTCGCCTCCTTGTCTGTTTTCGGGTTCAATTGATCTAGAATGGGTTCGTGGCGGTCAAAATAAACAGTTAAAATGTTTGCAGCGGGAGATCATCGATGAGACATTAGATGTCTTTTTAGGAATTGCAGGGTCAAAAAGATCAGTTGGCAATCTATTACAGTAATAACCTTCGATTAGCAGCCAGGGGGATTTAGGAGGACATCGGACCAAATGGCCTCCTTCTCTTTTTACAACCGGGATAGGGCTCCAATTTTTCGACCCAGAAATCCTCGTATCAGTTTCTCCCTGCATGAAATATCTATTTTGATGCTCCCAAAGAATTTGTCACTGATCCTAAAATCCACGAAAAATCCCCCTTCCCCGAAAAGCAATCTTCCCAAAGAGGGCCCCCTTTGCTTGTCAACACCCCCGATTCCAAGAAGCTTTTCCAGCTTTTGTCCTTGTTGTTTTCCTCCTTTTGGTTCAAAATGTTTTCTCCTCTAGAAAAAAAAAACTAGTCGCCATTATTCATCCCTCCGTCGCCTTTCTTTACGGTTACCGCTGGTCTACGACTCCCCGCTGGCCGCTCCCACATATTTACAGTCAAATTACAGCCCACATCTACATATCTCGGTCCGGATCCCGCGGCCAATTCAGGCGGCGGGAGGCCAAAGCTGGCAGTTACTCTCTTTGCCGCTTGTGGTCAGGAGTGGTCGACGATGAAACCTGACGACATTCTCCTGGAAGAGGATCATCTTCGCCTAAGGAAAACGGCCTTTGTCGCGGTGAGTCTTTGCTATTATTTCTGCAAAAAGTCCTGCAAACTGGCACCCTTATCTCTAGATATTGTGGTGTGTGGCGATAAGGCCGTCCGGTTGGTGTTAGAGTAAAAAAGTACTAACTGTCCTCCAGTCTTTTTCGAACGATCGAAGGTTCACTTTTCTAACGTAAAACTTTACCGGCTGTGTTTCTCCCCTCGTCTAGGCGACTTTTTATCTCTAAAATGTGCCTTTTTCTGGCTATTTTTTGAGTGAGAAACATCCGCTGCTGAGATTCTACGGGTGCAATGAAAGGATCGGAATCAAGGCCGCCAGAGTTCCTGCTCTTTCGCTGATCTTTTTCTTCACGCGAATTAAAGCCAATCCCCACTTATTTCAAAGATCTCCATTGCCTGTTTTATGATATTTGGGAAGTGTTTGATAGGAGAAAACTTGGGTGCGTCAAAAAGAGTTCAGACCCGGGAATCCCACGTGTTCAAACGAAATCCTCCAGGGGTTCGGAGATAAGAAAGTATACTTCAAGGATTGAAAAAACAGCTAGGCGACGAAGACGCTGACTGTGCCATGTTTTAAAATAGTTTCTTTCTTATTTGTAGAGGAAGTGATAAGGACAGTGAGTTGTTTTGTTAACAAAACATTGTCCGTCTGTCCTCGGGGAACCCCTTTCCCTGGAAATGAACAGCGGAAATTACCGGGGCGACGCAATTTCCTGTCGTTTTTGCGATCTCCCAGCTGGTAAACATCATGACCTAAACCAGGTGAACACGCCGTCGGCGCCCAGTTTGTATTTCGCCCTTCTGAACTGAACACCTGCCCTTTTTAGCCTCTTTTTTAAAGAGCTGTATAGTTCTATTGATTTTTGAACTTATCAGACATTAAGTCGTGGCAGAGAGAAAACGGACGGGCGGAGGGGAGAAACAGTTATCAGTACCGTATACCTACGTCAATAATCATATTCGGGCTCAAAAACAATATTTCGGGACTTTTTTTTATAAAACTGAGAATAACTCAGCTTTTTCCGGTTAAAATTGCTCTTAAATCAACACTAAACTCATAAAATTCTAAAGGACAAGGTGTTTTAAAAGGGAAAAGGCGAAATGAATAAAAGAGAAAACTAATAATGAGAGTCGTTCCAAATTGCCGTCGAGATAGGCTCTGACTGTACTCCCCCTTTTTGTGATTAGACAGTCGATTGTTGTTTTAGGTTGTGATAGCCACAGCGGCTGTGATCTCATCAGTCATCTCCCTCCCCCTCGTCTACACTTACGTCCAGGTGCTCGACACCCAAATGCGAGATGAAATGGACTCTTGTCGGGTACACACGGATGTTTTTTGTAAGAAAGATTTTTAGGGAAAGACACGCGACCTTTGGGTAGAAGTTTTCGCCGCTGAAGATGCGCTGAATGTTCTCCCCGGAAGGACGGGAGAAGCGGCGTCGAGAGTTCGAAGGGAATGGAGTTTCGGTCGATGGGTTGATCGCAGTCATAAGGGGACACGATCCACTTACGAAACACAGGATAGTGGATATGAAGGATATGGTCGATCAGCAGCTGTGGAATCTGCTTCTTGTTGTACTTGCCAACAAGGACCGGCAGGACCGCCAGGGCCACCGGGCGATGACGGCGAGGACGGGCTCGACGGTCGACCGGGACAAGATGGCGCCCCTGGGGAGGAAGGTCGACTGATTCCCGCCATGGGTACACCACCCGAGCCCTGTATGATTTGTCCTCCTGGCCCACCAGGACCAGCAGGACCTATGGGACCCAAAGGACCACCGGGACCAAGGGGAAGCCCGGGAAATCCTGGACCAGTAAGCTTACGCACTAAAAAATGAATTATACTTTAGGACGGAAAGAAAGGCGAGCCAGGAATGCCGGGACCACAAGGACCCACTGGTCGGGCAGGAAAACCCGGAGCATCAGGACCAAAAGGGCCTGATGGACGAGTCATCACGGTGAGTCACACGACAAACAGACTCACCTAAAAGGATTCGAGCTTCTGTAGCCAGCGGGACAGCGGTCCTTGTCCATAGACAAAGTGCAAAACTAGCTAACATTTCTAGTGGGCGGGGCCCCGAGCCATTCTCCGTATTCCTACGGTAGTTTGGGATATTATGGATGTAGGAGAGAAAGGATTTGAGTTAATAGAGTCTAGGAGAACAAGGAACGTCTGGCAAAGTGCATTACGGTAGATGACAATCCGGATCAGAAGGGGCTATCATCCCCCATCGTTATTTTAAAGTCGTCTTTATTGGGAGCAGGGGCACTTTTAATCACCACAGGGTTCGTTGTGCATGGAATGTACGTCATCGTAAGCGTGAAAATAGCGAAAAATTCCTATGAAACGCTGACTGTGAATGGATTCTCATCACTTTTTAGAAAGAAAATAAGCGCAGAATAGTGGCCGTTTGATGGAGATCCGCCTTTTCTTCGCTGTACTACCCGCTTAATTAAATTTCTATCAAAATGCGGTTAAAATAAGTCGAAGCAATTTGAAATTACTCATTTTTGAGTGGGAGACATCTTGAAGCGTCAAAGATCGACCTCCTCCAACTCGTGTTCTCATCCGAAGTCTATCCAGTCGAGCGAATAAAATCTCGTATTCTCCGGTCAACTTTCCGGTCAAAGTACTGCGTGTACTCGACATTTGTATCGAGGAAGCAACAACGACCGTCGATGGGTCATCTCCCTTTTCGTGGAAAGAATAGGGAAATAAACAGGAACAGAAAGGAAATTTAAAGGGATATTACCCGCCGGTGAGGGTGATTTCCCCGAGTCGAGTTCTTTGAAGGGAGCACCGATCAAAACCCGCCCTTCTATGGGGAAAGTTAGCAAGGAGAGCAGAAATTATCAGCTAGACAGATCGTCTTAATCCTATTTCGAGCTGGGAACTATAAAAAAAGAGAAATTTTAAGGAAACAATCCTAAGGAATGCCTAGACTATGTTCTGATCTCTCTGAGCCCTACGCCATTTTCACCTGGTCAAAAATCGTCTCCCTCATTTGAATAGAATTCCCCTTGGTTGATAATTGCTTATCCTGCCGCCGGTCTTTCCTCCCAGTTTATACCCGGAAGAACATGATCTTTGAATATTAACAGATCATCACACTCCAATGAAGAGGAGATAATTTCGAGAGTTGCAAAAGATATCTTTCTGACGAAAGTACTATGATGATTTCAGGTTGCCGGGCCACCTGGGCCACCAGGAATACCGGGACAGAAAGGAGCACCAGGACCCAAAGGTCCGAAAGGAAGTGATGGAAAGCCAGGAGATCAAGGAGCACCGGGATTACCTGGAGGTGAGTTCGAGATCCCCCAGTAGGATCGGTCTTTTGACCCAACGACGCCACGTAACGTCGTGGCCGGTGGGATTTCGGGTCATGGCCATTGCGCCTTGTGTCAAATACTTTTTCTCTAATTTTTGATGTACAAAAAAAGGTAAAGGGATCACGAACTAATGCTACAGTTCGTTTTTTTATTCGGGTAGTGAACGCTGCGGTTCAGAATTTTGACATGTCAAAATAGCCAATTTTCATTGGAAAAGATTGAATTCGAACCCGTACGCACTCGACGTCGGATCCCGTAGCCCTAGTTTCCCTCGAAGCTGGAAATACTTGCTGTTAGGAATATGAACAACGGGCTGGATAATCATTGTCGACGGCAATTCAAGTCCATAAAACCGGGGAATACACGGTACGAGCCTGTCATCTGCTCAGATTGACACTCATTCATCAAAGACAAATCCCTTTGAGCCAGTGATTTAACCCTTACATGGAACCGAGACACAAAACTGCCTGCTACTTTGGAATGAACGAGCTTCCAGAGGACAGGAGATCTCTCGATCCTAACAAGTTGTATGAAAGCCCCCAATTTGGTCAAAAGAAGGACAAAAAATGACAAAAGAAGATCAAGAATAAGTGGGCCGTGTACAGGTAAAGGAGGACGGACGGCGAATATGGGCAAGAAGCGGGACTGCTGATCGCGCAGGCAGTTTACCGATGTATGTAGTCCGATCAAAATTGCCGGGTGAGGCACCTGGCAATCGGCGCGGCAAATCATACCGGGCGATCTAGGCCCATCCACAGTCGACAACAGTTCCAGTCTTGAATTAGACTCAAACGAGGAAAAAGAGCCTGGGTTGTTTTGCTGATGTCTTGGTCAAAAGTCGTATAATCCGAAATTACGAGGAAGTCGCTGTAGACAGTCATCATTGGGCGGATTATCCGGATGATAGACGGATTCGGCTTGGGCACATAGAAATAGTCTGTTCTTGTTCTTTATGAACAGGAGGATAAATTGGGGGGCAAGTCAGTTCAAATCTGCTCACCTCCCGGGGAAGTTCTAAAGATCTGCTAACTTATAGGGTATACGACAAAAATAGGAACACGTAAACAGAATTTGTCAAAAAATCAAATAAACAAGGCTGGGATCAAAGAAGCGATACTGAGGAGATCTTTCAGGGGAAATGTCGTCTGTACTCCCAGACAGTCTTCCCCTTTAACTGACGGACTACAGTACTTTGTGCATAATTAATAGGACAATTCCCCCGGTGCCGGTGCGCAACTTACGGAAAAGGATGTCGAAAATCCTTTGCTCCAAAGTGATCGACTCCAAATTACCGCGAATACCAGCCAGCATGAACTTGTCTAGAAATGATTCGTCTGATTCGAACGGCGCTTGTATTATTAATGTCGAAGGGAGGCCCAGTTCCCGACCGGCTCAAGAATCAGGGTACTATACTCCGACAAAATGGCAACCTTATCCCAAATTAGGTGTAGAAGTGAGCGAGTTCGCGAAGTGCAAGAGGAGTCATCCCAAATAGGCGGAGTCCATGTTTTACCCTCTCCCTCATTGAACGATGGGAAAAATGTCAACCCGAATGAACTTAGGATTATCCTGATCTAGAGCTTGACGTCGACAGAAGATGCATGTCAAAAAGAGAAAAGAGAACACAAAAGGTAGCCCAAGACGAGTGCCTTATCACTCGGTTCAAAATAATCCAAAAAAGATGGAACGTGGATTGTGCGTAGGCACGGGTTGACTTGGACAGGTCAAATCAAAAGTGACGTCGATGACGAAATGCCGTTGTCCACCCGGATGGCGCCGGAGAAGCAGGGGCGGCCATGAGTAAGCTATTCTCTTGAAATTTCTTCTTGTAAGTGAGGTAAAAAATTCCTAGCAATGGTGCTGAAGATGACTCGAGTCGCCCTCGACGTCGACGCATCAAGCGTCGCTCAGTCATTCCCTCCACTTAAATTTTATCGAAGTACGTGAAAATGTGTCCAAGTACACCATGACTGAACTCTACTCGCTTACAGCTGTTTCCCGAGCGACTCATTTAACTCACATTTTAATTTGAATATGGTAAAAGAATGGGAACAGGTGTAAGTGTCGTCAGTCCAACCACGCGTCGAACTGGTGAACTAATTTAATTGTCATGCTGACTTTACCAGCTGAATATAGGGGAAACGATCTAGGTCTCTTTATTTAATATTCTGACGGACTACGGTAGTCGGAAGAAGAGTTCCGCGTTCCAAGATCTGACTCTTTTTTTGGGTCAAAGGGGGTTAGAAGATTTTTGGGGCAGATTTGACATTTAGCAGGCAAAAGAAAGGAAGAACGAGACTATCAGGCGACATTATTATATACGGATAGATCCCCCTTGACCGTCCAATTTCCCAAGAGTTCTATTCCAGAATGTGAACGCCTAATCTCTAACATGATCATCACCGTGTTCATGTTTACGTTGTCCCCTCAAATCCTAAAATTTCAACAAGTTGCCTTGTTCTCGATGTTATGTCAGGGGCTGACTCTTCTAATCCTTATCCTCCGGCTCCTCCCTCACTGAATATCTCTCTAGTTTAGCCTTATGTTCTTTGAAATAAAACTGGAACACACTCTGACCAGGGATAGATCCAGCCCCTTTGGGGGATTAGCCATGACTCCCGCAATAAGTAGAAGTATTTTGTACTTGTCTTTTCATTTTAATGCCGCTGATCCAATCCGAGGGATTAAGCTCGATGGCAGGGATCAGAAATTGGCCTCCCACTTGTCAAGAAATAAGAAAACTAACATAAGCCGGGCTAAAATAAGCGATGTACGATTTCATTCGTCCGATAAGAGTTAACGGCAAAAGAATGGAGTCCCTGCCTAACTTGACCGTGATGACGTGAGCTCGGCTGCTTATCATAGCACCAGACAACGAATTTTTCTATTCTTATCAACAAAACGAACTCCATATGGGCAAATGTACTACTTTGGTGGGGCTTTTGTGGGACTGACCTATTTCTAGGAGCCTTTATTAGGGTGGAGTCGATGGGATCAAATTGAAATAGCCGTCGACGGCAATGTGCCAAAATCGCGATGACATCCCTCCTTTTCGTCCATCTTTCTATGCAAAGTTTCAAATTACCCGCATATCCCTCGGTAGGAAACCATTTTTCTAACGGGGGCAAGTTTTGACTTCCGAAATCAGTACAATTTTCTCTGGGTCACTCGACCGTCGCAAGCTGAGATCTCCTCTTGTCGTAAAAATAGTGGAGACAAGCGAGCGGCACTATGGCTCCTTCTAATAATTTTTGATGGAAAATTGAGATCGCCAGCAATTTCAAGCCCTACCGGTTGGAAATGTGTGGGTGAGGAAAAATACTAGAGAAGTTTCTAATCAGGAGTTGATTCTATTGTGAAATATTACAAGATCTCCCTTCGACTACGAGCAGTCTCTTCCTGTAGCAGAGAACCGCCGTTCTTTCTTACGGTATCAGTTAGGAAACAATCAACTAGAGTATTTATTTTGTATTTCAAAATTAATCCAAGTTAAAGATTCGAGGAATTAGAATTTTTAAGAGAAAAATAATTGCTAGTAGAAGGATAGAAATAACCGCAGCCCGCGCAAGAGTCGCCTACCTTCGGACATATGGCAACTGAAGAGGAGAAGAAGAATCAAGTAGCTGTAATAGATCAGCACCAGGAGAGATGACGAGCATTTTTAACAAGCTTTTATAAGGGCGGGCTTGACCTCGGTGCAATCTTAAGAAACAGAAGTCATTCACGTGGCCGAGGATGATGCACATCTACGTAGAAGGAGACCGTTTTAGAACACGGTAGTTATCAGAAACGAGTCATTGGCACCTAGCTCGAGGAGATAAGAACACTGGGGAACGCGGACTCTCACAATTATTACGTAGATGGTGACTGGGTTCGGTGGTCGAAGGATTACAGGCAAAATGACTAATCGAATTACAAATTCCGAGAGAGGTGGACAGCTATGTCAGCAGTCATTGCTCATTTGGGACTGGATAGTTTTGATGATTTTTTGAAGGTTTGGAGCCTTTGCTCCCAGTTTTCAACAAGATAAGGGCAGGCTAGGCCTCTATTTTGGACAGGAAGACTGGAATTAGGCCCAACAATGGAAGAAAAAGTAGAAAATTACAATTTTGGCAAGAGCAAAGAGAACGCAAAAATGAGCATTCTCAAGGGGAAAAGCAGCGGATAATTTCCATAATGAATTCTTTGTCACAAAAGATGTTCATCCTCCAGTTGACAACTGAGGAAAACAGACCTATTCCTACCGTAATCATGGATTAGCCAGGAATTTAAAACCTAGGAGCATGGTGTCTTGGATTAAAATGGCAACAATAAGTCAGCCGAGCCTTCGGATAAAAAAATGTTTTGAGAAAATCGCAAAAGAAAATCTTAAATTTCTCAAAGCAGCTAGGGATCTCCAAGCGCAAGTCGCACTAAAGGACATCGCCAGGGTGAGCGCTCTTCGCACTCCAAGATCTTCAGTCGGACATGGTCCTAAGTTCTCAAGCTTGAGCCTGGGCATTTTGTCTTTTACAAGAAGTGCCAGATTCGGGGAAACTATCAAGAAGATCTAAAATGTTTCTATTGTCCCGAATACCGTAGTATTCTCCGCGCATCCCGCCCGCCAGAGATCCTTCTGTATCTCCAGGAGCCATCGAGGCAATTGTAGTGATTTTCCTTTCTTTTAGTGATATTTGAGAGCCCCAGCCAGTTATATTTGGATTCTACTGTAATTATTTGCCACTCACCGTTAGTTGGTTGCATAGTCGTCTTGACTTCGAGTTATTTTCTGCTGTCACTCAAGACAGTCAACAATATTCTCGCTGCTTCCTCCAGTCGTTCTTATATATCCCCAGCCCCATTAAACTACCAACATCAGTTCATTTTCGACGTAATTTCACGTCAATTTAGTTCTCCGCCTCTGATTTGTTAAATATAAAATTTATTGCAAACTTTGCGTCATTTTCCCATCATTATTTTTCAAAATTTTCTGCCGTTTTATTGAATTGAGTTGGAGAATAATGAGATTTGAATTATTGCGCGTATCGAAAAGTATCATAAATGTTAGTGTTCTCCCATAAATGACGACAAATCTCTGACTATTTTTATAAAAATGACGAATAAATTAAAGTTGCCATCATTAAAGAAAACATGGGGCTCACCTGGTATAATATTGGTCGCTTGGGGCAGATCTCTTTCTCCTGGCAAACCAGTTCCCAATTTTGGTATCTAATTGAACTCTTTATTTACAACCTTCCACCCTCACATCTGTCTGTCATGGGATTTTTCCAATTTCGGTACAATCCAGCCCGGCCACCTGCCGTTGTTCTTATACTTTATGCTCTCGACTTTTCTTGAATTATAATTTTAATTAGAAACATTTTCGGAGGCAAAACAGACGCTAACGTTTAAATTATTAATAATTTATGAGAGGTACACACGGTATTCGTGAAATCCATTAAATATTTAGAGGAAACTGTCTCGGGAATCAGGAACCGCGCCAGGTGTTGCGGGACCCACGCGGTTCATAACACACCAGGAGCGACTTTTTTAAATGTTTTTTTTGGGAAAATACCGGCTGGCCTGGGGATTTGCGGAAAAGAAGACAAAACACCCGTCGATAAAGTCAATCAGCCGTCATCCTGGCAGACTAACCCAAAATTGCAGTCGAGGAATGTCTAGCAACCTCCCAGACAGCATACAGCTCCAGAGAACCTTACTCAGCAATAAAGCATCTTATTCTCTGTCTTTTATCGAATTAAACTAGACAGAAAGCTCTGTACTGAATGGTATCTTTTGTTTCAAAATGGTGATAAGCAGGCGCGAGGGTGTAGTACCTGGCGGCGGAAAACAAAACAATTCTGATAGGGAAATCCTATAGAAACAAGGGACTAAAGTGAACCATTTTCAGAGCCAGGATTGCCGGGAACAGATGGGAGAGATGGCTCCCCAGGAGAGAGAGGACCACCAGGACAGCCAGGACTTCGAGGATCTTGCGACCATTGTCCACTGCCACGGCTACCTCCCGGATATTAATTTATTCTTACAAAAACTGTGCTTTTCTTATAAATATTTTCCATTTAAATGACCTTTACAAAATGAAGAGAAAAAGGAGTATTTTTTAACAGCTTTCTCCCAGGACATTTAATGGAAATTGCTCCTTGGTCAAAAAGTTGCAGAGTACATCCAGTTTTTAGCGGATTTCCGTATCACCCTTTAAGATTTTCGTTCATTTTATAAGGTTAATCCATTTTCACAAGACTCTGGATCGGGTTGAGCTGAAAAGGGTAAAAAAGGATGAGGATACGCTGCTAGCGAGCTAAAGATCAAGTAACAATTATGAATCCCGCTAATTATTGGTCGGATAATCCACAGATTCCTGGTTAAAGGAGCAAAGAGCTCGTTAATTAGAAGAGGACAGAGTGGACTAGAGAGAAGATCAAAGGTGCGAAAGGACTGGCAGAAGATCTGAAACTGAACGGTTATTCGGATTACTATTTGCATGTTTTTTGATCTCGACCAATGGTTAATCCCTTCCGGTTTATTGGCTAATCAAGAGGGAAACATGTCCATGTGGGAATCTCGGTCAGAGGGAAAGTAAGAGACTCTATCCCCGCTATAATTGGAAAGGCCTCGACGAGGTCAATTGATAGTCTCGCAAGACATCTTTCGCCTCAAACCAGAAGGGTCACGGCCTGTGAGCAGGAGATTGCCTCCGGTACAAAACCAGAAAAAGCCTTTACTATGCACTCTTTCCTCTCTTTATCCATTTTCCCATTGTCATTGTGGCCGATATAAAAAGTTGTCATGATGCTTATGAGGGTTTTTCATATGGAACAGGTTGTGCGGATGAGGATGTCGCTTCTCTGAAAGTGGCCTTTTCTTTATTTTTATCGTAATTTCTCAATTTGTCAGGGGTTCTATGGCGTTGTCGACATTGTCGACGTCGACTGTCGAGGCGTACTCAGATCTCGCCATGATCTCTGTACACCCACTTTTCCATGCTTCCAAATATTTTATCCCATTAAAAAATCCAATCTAAAATACCCAGGAAGCCTCCCGAAAGGCATGGCCATCCTTCGTCCTGTCAAACGTCGACATTCCCCCTCTGTTTCAATGTCCCGCGCTGTATTTTTTTGCCGTTTCCCCCCAAATATCCAGTTCCCAACTCCCGCAATCTTGACAGTCTCGTCCTTCTTCTCACTTTCCAAGATATAGCCATCAGTGGCAGTGCCAAAGCCAGCTGTTAATGTCGGTGTAACAGGGCGCCAGCTGAGCGAGGTCGTAGAAAAGAGAAAAGGCAGTTCCATTGCCACCATACCAGTTCAGATGCTGCTGATCCTCCTCTTGCCGGTAGTTTTATACCCATTTCCTAGATTTTTCCCGTAAATTCCAGGGAGTTGGAAGTTATTTCACCCCGCATTTTAATCGTTTTCTCGAGAAAGTCTACACTCCACCCGGACAGATGCTAATGGAACGGGGTGATTTCCTCACTTATGGAAGTTTCGGAGGAAAACACAATTCTACTCATGAGGTTAAAAAACAGGTTTTTTTCTTCCATCGCAAATTAGAAAAGATTTAGCCGGTGGTAATAGTCCACGGAGTGACCAACACAGCTAATACGTTTCAATTTGTCCGACAACATTTATTAGCCAACGGGTATAGTGATGCCGAAGTTTATGCGACGACATATGGCGAAGGAGAGAGGAAATGGGTCGTCTTTTACAAATTACAATGTCAGTATGTCAAACAAGTAGGGTCGTTGCCTTCATAGGACTGTGCCCATTTTAGGTTAGAGGACTGTTCCTCTCGGTTCACAATTATACCAACAGTACGATTGATGTGTTGGCATATTCTATGGGATCAGCCATTGCTCGAAAAGCGATCTTGGGTGGACAATGTGACGATGAGGACATCGGGCCGCCGTTGACTCATCTGATCGACACCTACGTCGGAGTAGCTGGAGCCAATTTTGGCTCTTCACTCTGCATTGTTCCTTTTTTTATCTGCTCAAAAAATAACGGTCTTCATTGTAAGTCAAGATTCCTGGTAAGACGGGGAATCAAGTAGTCGAAGAGATGGTTCAGAAAGAGCTAAATACCCAGCAATATCGCTACGAGGGCAGGGCATCTTTCGCTATTTATAGTGAAGATGACAATAAGGTCGGAATGAATTGTTGCGGGAAGATTTGCTCAAGTTTACCACATTCTGTTGAAGAATTTCGTTTTTCTGGATATAACCACGATGAGGCGAGTTCTTTCTTATAAAAAATACAAGGATTTAGGTGATGATCTCCACGTTGGATCTGCAATTGTCCCTTATTCGTGACCACCGCTCTCCATAGATTCGTCTTGTCGACGAATTTCGGGTCAAACAACGGGTATCCCAACTACCTTTTACAAATAAAAATACAAATAAATGTTTATATCAACTTTTTCTATAAAAATATACTCGTATCTGTATCCGGTATGGCAAGTAAAACTGACTAGAAATTGTAGGAGAACAAAGTGCGGGTGCTAAATGTGATAAAGTTGACGGCTAGACCTTTTCGACGAGGTGATCTTCCAAAAAGTTGGAAATTTGCGTGCCCATATCATTTCGAAGAAGACTCCTCGGCATGTTCAAAATCCCATGAAATCCGCTAGGGAAATGGAGCCATTTTGACTGGACACCGGCTTCAAGCAGCGCCCGATGGTAGATTATCCCCTCGTCTCTGAAATGGCCATCTTTCTGGTTTAAATGGCCTCTCTGTACCGGAGAACATCATAGCCACAAGTGATGACCATGGCCGGGGGAAGATCGCCAGAGACCCCGAAAATTGGACAGACCGCCGGGTCGAGAGCTTTCTTGAAAATGGCGGCTAATTCTCGATCCTCGTCCATATTGTTATTCCCAAATTCTTCTGGTGGATATGTTTTTCTTATCAATTCAGCGTCGAGGTACTTTTCATATTGGGTGGAGGCTCGAAGATCACTGAAATTGACAATGGTCACGGGATTCAGGGCCACCTACCGGCTGACGTGTCTATTTCTCAAAAGTTTCTTGACATTTCCAGCATGGGCTGGCAATCCCATATACATGAGGATCCATCGGGCCATGGCTTTAGGATTCAGCAGGGCAGTGCCCTTGAATTTCTTGTAATATTCTTGGTAAGAGGGCAGACTGAAGGAAAAAACACTCGTCACTGGGTAGATTAAGACCTAGAATATCCTCTTTTTAATAGACTGGGAGTGCACAAACCTGGCAGACTATGAATTTCTGGTCTTTTAGCTTTTGACTGACGACGGCTGCTAAATTTCCGCCAGCACTATCTCCAGCTATGGCTATTTTATTCCCATCGATACCATACTCATTACAACTGAAGGCTTTTCCAGGCACAGAAAAAGTACAGCATACCTTTGATGGAGATGTTCAACCGCATTCAGGCAATCCTCTACCGCCGCTGGATAAGGATGCTCTGGGGCTAGGCGATAGTCAATGGAGAAGGTCTTGACGCCCAGATTTGAGACAAGCCAATATAACATGGTATCATAGTAGTCGGGTCTCATGGTGGCCCAGCCACCGCCGTGGATAAAAACCAAGGCGCCAGTGGATCGTGGTCGAGCGGGAGTGTAGCAACGGACGCGGACTCCTCTCATATTCTCGTCATGGACCTGAAAACATTTTTATGAACAAATTTTAGGGAAGAGGTGGCAGAGTCGACAAGGCCTCTGATGACGTCGACGCCATCAACACGTACCTTCATTCCAGGAGGCGGTGGAAATGGCAACAAAAATCCCAATCCCATCCAAAACCTCAACATTGAATTCCGCACATTGACGCCTAAAGTCTTCTCGACTATATCTCCCTAAAATTCTCGTCAACTTTTTATTGCCACAAATTACCAGATATTCATTGCTGATTCTCAGTAAAAATTCAGTGATTTGAAGCTTCCGTCGATCGGATATGTCTATCGGCAACGACGCGGCGAGTAAAAACCCGGTGACCAGGAAGAATAACCAAAGAAGAAGAATGTACAGCCACATCTGAAAACAGGGTGAAAAGTGAACGGAAGAAGAGAAAGAGGGAGGCCACAGGAACAGGAACCCGTGCACTTTTTGTTTTGTCAACCCGGATGATTATGGTCAATTTTCCGGCCCTGAAGAATGTTTGCCACAAGATTGGGGAAATTAATAAAGACAGGAAAAACAATCGGTGAGGGTTTTTATGGAGGACAGGACGAGATGGAAAGGATTGCGGGCACGACCGGTCACGGGCTTTCCATGAAAAATCCATTCTCTTCTCATGCACTCAT
This sequence comes from Oscheius sp. DF5033, assembly GCA_964036215.1. Taxonomy (NCBI): domain Eukaryota; kingdom Metazoa; phylum Nematoda; class Chromadorea; order Rhabditida; family Rhabditidae; genus Oscheius; species Oscheius sp. DF5033. The sequence continues at coordinate 3,897,175 of CAXIWN010000011.1, forward strand.
TGACAATTGTTCAAGGTTAGTTTACTTGGAATAATGATGGGTAGGCGTGAAATGGGCATGGATCGGTGACGGTGAAAAATGGGAAGAAGCCTGGGAAAATCTTCCAGGAGACTAGGCTGGCCTGTCCGCCCGGTTTAATATTAATTTTCTAGGCAAAGAAATGTCCATCCAATCGTCTTGAATTTCGTCTATTTGCCAGGGGGAGCAACTCTGAATTGTCGAAGAGAACAAAGGTCGTCAAAAGAATAGATCACGAGAATCTTTCCAGCCTTTTTCTACATTTTTTTGTGTCCTTATCAAATATTGACCAAAGATTCAAATTATAAGAAAAAACCATATCATTGGGTGAAGGTTAAAACGACTGACAAGCCAGCGTGTGTGGCAAATTGCCGAAAACTTTTCTCTTTTCAAGTGGCCCATAGGAGGAAGTAGTCGAAATTGAAAAGTTAGAGATGGGGGATGTGTTCGTTCGCCCTTGACATAAGTCGCCGGGACATCTTTTAGCGCCTGGACTGGAAACGGAGAAAATTCTTCAGGATGATTGATTCTATTTCAATTAGACCGGGAGAAATAAAAAGAAGAAGAAGTTCGAAAGTATTGAAGGAGCAGAGAGACGAACAAGCGGGACTGGTGATAAGGAAGTGAACAAATAAGAAGAGGAGGTCATTGGCTATATCTGGGGAAGAAGAGAGGAACCAGCAGGGAGTATTAGTCATGCTTGTCTGGGCTTGTATACAACCGACATCGTGACGTCGACTTGACGTAGTCGACCAGATTCAAGGTCTCTCACATGGCTAGGAGGTAATCTCGCAAGAGGATAAAAAAACTACGAAAGATTTATTACTAGTAAAACCATAATTAGGAGAGTGAAAATAATAATATTCCGCGAAACACTAGACAGAAAACAATGGAATCTGGGCAGTCGACAGTAGAAAGTACTCTTGATTGTCTGGCATCTCGATATTGTTCAAATAATTGTTGATATTAGACGGAAAATGATAGTTTGTTCGATGACGGATTTGGATGGCGGATTGCACGTGTCGACAGGGTCAAATTCGGGGACAAACGAAGGGAAAGTGACAAGAAAAGGAAGAGATGTACGCCCTGTTAGGAAGAAATCAGCAAAAAAGGCCAAGACAACACGAACACATCCCATTTATTTGACATTACAAGATATACTAGACATTATTGAAGTAAATTCCCCTTCTACTTGTTCTGTTTTCAATTTCTGGTCTACAAAAAAGAGCTGCCATGTGATATTTGACAGTTCCTCGATAAGTGGCTGGTTGTAAATTTCCTTTGACAGGAAGAAGCTAAAAGGAATGGTCACTGGGCTTCTGGACTTTTCCGACTAGCCACTTTGTGGTGTTCCAGTCGTCAATTTTCCTACTAGACTCTTTTCCAAGAAAAAGAATCAAGGATCTAGAGCATAAAACTTTCAGTGGAAAGGGGAGAGGACATAGGAAGAAGGGGCAAAGAGTAACAGTAAATAAATCCACTGGTCATTAGAACTGTTGACACCCGGCTGACTGGACAATGAGGTGAGCGGGGGATGAGGAAAGTGGGTCGGAATCGATGTCCCCCCAGGATTGTGTGAACGAGATCGCCAAGGTCGGATATGTCGCCCGTGTGCAACGGGTTCTCTCGTAATCGGACGAACCAGCTCCAGACTTTGTTGGATTGGTGTTCGACTGATCAGGAAATCCCATCATTGACCCTATTATCCTCTGGTTGTTAATTAATCAAAATATTCAAATTTATTTAGGCTAATAATTTAGTTGCGACTTTTTCCATGGCTTCGGGGAATATCCTGTACTCTTCTTGTTGGATTTTCTGATGGAGAGAGGCCTCGTCGTCGTCATCCGCAATGGCCACTGTTCCCTGGGCAATTATTGGTCCATGATCCATTAATTCCTGAAATTTTCTCATTTAAAAAAGCTATTAAGACTCTTACATCAACAAAATGGACAGTGCAACCCGTTACTTTTGCTCCAAATTCGAGTGCATCCGTGACGGCATGGGCTCCTGAAATGTGTCTGAGCGACTGGCACCTTCGGTACCTTTGAAAGAAGGCAACAATGAGGGATGGATATTGATAATTCGTTGCTTCCAAGTCTGGACAAATTCCGCTGTCAATAAGCGCATGTATCCAGCCAGACAAATCAACTCGACACCAGCTCTCTTCAGCTCGACGGTCATCGCTCTTTCTCCTTCTTCCCTGACCGCGGTATGCGGGATGACAGCCGTCGACACTTCCAGCGACTCAGCCGCTTTGAGTCCTTTCACTCCAGGCTTATTCGAGATAACCAGAACCACCTCACAATTGGAATCCGGTCGACGGGTCCTCTTGATGAGATTAACCATATTTGTACCGGTTCCAGATATCAGGATTCCCACCTGGAATCTTTTCTTTTGTGAATGGAAGAGGCTTACTTTTACTCGTCGTGCCTTCTTCTCCACTGCATATTTTGTCCTATTAAAAGCCTTGTCGAGGTTTTTGAATACAATCAGATCTTTGAGTGTCCTTTTGACCACTTTGCCAATGATCACAGGATTTTCTCCTTCCTCTTTTAGTCGAATCTGGACGGGAACAGCGTTGTGGGGACTGACGACGAGGATCATTCCAATTCCACTAAATATCAGCGATTAGAAATAGAAGAAAAGTCTACCAATTAAACGCGGTCAGCATTTCCGTGTCCTCAACAGGCCCCATTGTCGCCAACCAATCAAAAAGAGGCATCTTCTCCCAGCTGGCGGCATCCACCTCCATTGCCAGATTTCCTCTGGGGTCCAGTACTCGGGTGGCATTCTCCTTGATACCTCCTCCAGTTATGTGGGCACATCCATGGACAAGTCCTTCTTTCAATAGGGGAAAGACAGATTTGACGTACAGACGAGTAGGAGCCAGGAGAGCGGAACCTAAAGAAAATCAAAGGAAAGAGAATCACTTACCGAAAGTTCTGCTAGAATCCCAGGGCGTTGCATCCTTGTAGGAGATTTTATTCAACGCTAGGATCTTTCTAACCAGGGAGAAGCCATTTGAATGAACACCGGATGACCGTAATCCGATGAGGACATCATCCGGCTGGAGTTTGTGTTTCTGGGGCAGAATGGGCCAAGAGGGCTCGCGGACGGCGATGGCACAACCAGCAAGGTCCCACTGTTTCGGGAGATAGACGCCAGGCATTTCAGCTGTCTCTCCTCCAACGAGACTGCAACCGACCTGGAAATAAACTGTCTAGGACAAAAAAAGGACTACCTCACGACAGGCCCCAGCAATCGACGCTACGACTTCCGTCGCCATTTTGCGATTCAAAGCACCAGTTACAAAATAATCCAAGAAAGCAATTGGCTTGGCACAATGACAGAGGACATCATTTACACACATGGCGACGACGTCGTAACCAACACCAGAATAGTCGCCAACAGAATCAGCCACCTCGATCTTTGTCCCAACACCGTCGATTCCCACGACAATTTGACTCGACCCCGAGTAACCAGCTTCTGTGAAATCAACCAAGGCGCCAAATCCTCCGATCTAGACGAATTTAACTATGAAAATGGGGAAGGAAAACCTGGCTAGTTCCGGGGAGAAGAGTCGACTTGACCAGATCTTTGATTCCCTCGACGAAGGCATTTCCTTCGGCGACGTCGACGCCAGAATCGCCATAAGTTAACGAAGAAGAAGTGGGTCTAGACGACTGTGATATTGAAAAGGCAGACCGACCTCTCTGTTCCGATGTCCTTTCTAAAGAATTTTCCTTCAAATTGAATCTTTTCTGCGGCGTCGACAGCTTTTCTTCTGGCGGCGTCCGGGGTTTCAGCCACGGATGTCACACAGAGGATTCTTCCACCATTCGTGACAACATTGCTGCCTTCTCTGGCTGTACCACAGTGGAAAACTACTGTATCTTCTGCTTCCATGGGGATATCTACAAGCCTTTTTTCCTTAAAGTTTCCTAAACTTACCGGTGATTACTGTGCCTTTGTCGCTCTTTACTGGGTAATCTTTTGAAGCAAGAATAACACCACAGGCTGGTCGAAGATCCCATTGGACTGGTAAAGATTTCAAAGTTCCATTTATACAAGATTGACAAACTTCATAGAGATCACTATGGAGAAAGCGCATAAGAAGCTAGAAATAGTTATAATCAAATTAATTAGCCGCCTACCTCTGTTTCAGGATCACCGAATCGGCAATTATATTCGAGAAGATGGGGCCCAGTTGAGGTGACCATTAGCCCGGCATAGATAACACCTAATTCGGAATGAAATAGAAGAAAAAAGACAAACCTTTATAGACAATTCCCCTCTGTCTCAATCCATCAACTGTTCTTTTTAAAATATCGTCGATTTGTCTGTCGATGCTGGCTGGTACGTGGACAGGGCCAACGACACCCATTCCACCAGTATTTGGGCCTTGGTCGCCGTCAAGAAGGCGCTTATGGTCCCGGATCAGAGGCATTCGACTAACTGTCTCGCCGTCTGTGAAGCAGAGAGCCTGAAAGGACAATTTTGAGTAGAAATAACTACCTACCGACACTTCGTAACCCGTTAGACCTTCTTCAATGAGAATCTTTTGACTGCTCTCGCCAAATTGACCCTGTAACACTAATAAACGTCGGCAAAGATTCCTACCATGAGCATAGTTGTAGCCGCTTCAAGGGCCTCTTGTTTGCTATTAGCGACGACGACGCCTTTCCCTGCCGCTAGGCCCTCAGCCTTGATTACTATCGTTTTCCACGGACATTCTTCAATAAATTTCCCAGCTTCTTCTATACAAGCAAAGGATTCGAATTCAGCAGTGGGGAGACTAAATTCTCTCATGAATTCTTTTGAAAATACTTTGGAAGCCTAAAAATGGGAAATTTTGAAGAGAGAGGGTGAATTACCTCCAGTTGAGAGGCGTCTTTTCCTGGGCCAAAGGTCGGTATCTTCTGGCCGATGGAGTCGACAATTCCAGCAGCTAGATAGGCTTCCGGACCAACCACAACCAGCTCGATTTTGTTCTCTTTACAGAATTTGAGAATTTCTTCAGGTTTATTGGGATTTATTGAAGCCACGGGGAAGTCGGAAGCATTTCCGGGGGCAATAAAGACTTGTTGAACGGCAGGGGAGCGAGAGAGACGCCAAGCCAGGGCATGTTCCCGGCCACCGCTACCAAGAACAAGCACAGCAGGCATTCTAAAAACTGAGAATTGTTGAGATAAGAGTGGGGATTCCCTCAAAAAGTAGAAGACGAACGTCAAGTGAATAAACAAACGAAAACAGGTATGGCAAAGGGGCAGAGATATCGAGTAGAGATAGCGGTGAACTCTTTTAGGGTGTCGCGGACAGGGAAAGGACAGCCAATTGAGGAAAAATCAATCGAGGGTCAGGGAATTGTGGGTGTTTGATCATTTCGGGCTGGGGAACACTGGCATGTTTACCAGATGGCCATGTGATGACCGAAATAGAAGTGCAGAAAAAACAACAACACCCTCTGCAGGGAGGGCAAATTGCCTGATTTTCACGTGAAGAACTACTAATAAACAAAAAACACAACTAATATATTTATTTGAAGACACATTTGGGTTTAGGAGGATGGCTGCCGGGCGTTGATGATCATGCGGACAATGTTGCTCAGCGAGTGGATGCTGATGACGTCGTTCTCACCGGCGGTGCCGAGTCTCTCACATTCCTTCGAGGCGACCAGCTCCTCCATGGTGATGATGCTCATCGAGACGATCTGTTCCAGGGCCTTGCGAGCCTCGCGGATCGGCACACAACGATCTCCAACCATCTCATCCAGATAGTGACCACAGTCCCTCAGACGGGTCTCCAGATGACCGGAGTAGCACTCGAGAGTCGTCAGCTGGGCCTGCTTTTCATCCGGCAATTCCTGTCCATCCACGGTGTGCCTGTTGATGTAGTCGGCCTTGATCACCTCCATGCTCTCCTTGCTCAATTTCAGGCCGAATTCATTGTCGAGGAGAGGATTCATCGACTTCTGGGTGCTCGACATCGAGAGAGGAGTTGTCCTCTGGGTCGAGGCGATCATCGACTTCGTACTCTTCTGGCTGCGTGCCGTGTTGACTTTGGGAGTCGAATAGGTCGGGATGGGTTTGGCAATCCGGGCGCTGTTCGACACTGCTGTCTACAAATCTCCAGTTAACAAAAAAGATGAAACAATTTACCCGGAGAGGAGACGAGATCTTCTTCGACTTGCCAACAGTCTTGTCTAGCCGGCTGTGATACGGGCTGAGGTCGGCCTCCCAGTTGCTGCCCTTCGACGGGATCAGTACAGACGGCTCCCAGTTATCTTGATCTGTGGCTGGCGACTCCAATCGGCTACTATCTTCGGTCACAGACTTGACACGAGAAGGTCTTGACGACATTACTTAGCGTGCGAAGCAAACGAAATGACTGGAAGAAGGCTGCTCGACATCTTGACACATTTTGACCGGTGACAGGAAAAATTCGATATTTCGTGTTATTTCTTGTGTTTTTGCTTTATCATAGAAATAGAAGAGGATGTAAGTAAAGGCGGATAATTGACGAAGTTATCGGATTCTTTGTTATTTTTGGGTTTCTGTCTACAGAAAAGAATTAGGTTGTCGACCACCAAATCAAAGACCATCGCCTTCACAAACAACACCCAATTCTTCTTATTTCCTTATCAGTTCAATTTCAAATTAAAACCAGAAATTGGCGAATAGAAGTTCTTTCTTGCAGATGACCTGACCATTCCCAGAAGTCTTCGGTAAAGAGGTCTCGTGAGGAATGTCAGAATTTCAAGGAAAACGGGCCAAATTCCCCAGTGTTCCTGTTCTCTACTTTTATAAACCATTTTACATCGAGCAGAAACAAAGAAAAATGAATCACAGAGACTTTGATCTGTAACTTCAGCGAACAACAGGTTCAACCCCGCCGACGTCGACCCGAAACATGACATTTGCCAGATGGCGGTGACCGTCGCCCTACTCCTGCTGATAGGTTTGATCAATGTCAGCCAGCCCCAGCCGCCACCTTTCGGTAATACTTGTACTTTTATGGTTCGAATTTTCTAGACGGTCCTCCGTTTGGTGGTCCGCCACCCTGGCGACCATGGGGACGGAGGTTTGGTCCCTGGGGACCGAGAGGTCCACCACCTTTTGGAGGACCTCCTCCTTGGAGGAGACCATGGGGTCGACGATTTGGACCTCCTCCGCCTTTGTTCTTCGACGGGGATGTTCCTCCTCCCGTCCCACCACCAATTCCTCCGCCAGCTCCCCCTCCAGCTCAGCCATCTTTCTGGCCACAAGACATCCAACAAGTGAGTTTATTTTGTTCAACCCAAAAAGAAGTCCGTTTTCAGTTTATTTCCAATGTCGATAGTAGGTCAACATGTTTCTCCCGGCCCGGTGAAAATTACGAGGCCGTTCTCAACGTAATGCGAAATCATTTCACACAAAAGACCGGAATACAATTTGTGGGTTATCTCCGTTTTGAAAGTAAAAGAGAATTTTTAGACTCCTACAACTTTACAAGTGACTACTGGGCAGATAAATGAATTAGGGCCAAATGCCAGGATAGCCAATGCCATGTATGAGACGGATGTCCTGCTGACGATGGATCAAGCCAGGAGAATTGCTGCCAACGGACGGGGCAAGAGAAAGGTTCGTTCGACAATTATAACTCCACACACATGGTTCTAGGTAGACATAATTGCCAACGAAAGATGGACGACAACTACCGTTCCTTATCGTTTCTCCGAAGGCGACTCTTCTTGGCAAAACATTATTCGCACGTCTCTGCAAGATATTACCCAAAAAACCTGCATCCGTTTCTCTGAAAATGGACAAGGAGCTGACTACATTTTATTTACCAAGGGACAGGGATGTTATTCTCCGGTTGGAAGACAAGGAGGAGCTCAAGAAGTTTCAATCGGATCTGGATGTGAAACGGTTTAACTTCTAATTTCTAGGTATCGACCATTTTTAGGCAGGAATCATTGTCCACGAAGTCTCCCATGCCTTGGGATTATGGCATGAGCAAGCTAGGCCGGATAGGGACAGCTTTGTCAAGTAAGTTTTCGCCTAGTTTATTTATTTTCGTTATAGGATCCACACGGAGAACATGGTGACTGGGGCAGAACCACAATTTGCCAAAAGGTCGACATCCGAGTCGAATGATTTCGGCGTCGGCTACGATTACGGCTCGGTTATGCATTATTCCTTCAATGTAGGTAGCTAATTTACCATGTCTTATTCTTTAGACATATGGAAAGAGTTTTTCGGATAAAACAGTCGAACCAATTGATGGTCTCTACTTGCACACAATTGGCAGTCGAGTAGGATTGTCATTCCTCGATGCGAAGGCTCTCAACTTGGCACATTGCTCTCGTTCGTCGCCTTCCTTCCTTCTATTTTGTATTTCTAGGATCTTGCTCAACAAGATTGGCTTGCCAACATGGCGGATATGCAAATCCCAATAACTGTAACTCGTGTTTATGTCCTTCTGGGCTAGAAGGAGTCTATTGTACGGAATTACAGCGATCCAGTAAGTTCTGCCCCAGATTCCGTTCCAATTTTCAGATTGTGGCGGTGAATTAGCCCAGGCAACATCTTCCTGGCAGACACATACATATCGTGGGGCAGCGGGAGAATGTTATTGGAGGATTCGATCAGTGAGTTGCCGCCTTTCCTGGATAAAAGTCGCTTTAGCCGCCTGGTACCAAAATTCGATTCCAATTTACGACGATCGAATTTCGATGCGCCCCGGTATGTGAAGAATATGTCGAGGTATTCTTTTCTTTTATTTTTATTTAGAAAATCTAGGTGAAACATGGTTACACCTTCGAGAAGACAGGATATCGGCAATGTTGTAAGGTGGAATGGGGCCAGACGGTCTCCAGTGGGTCGGAGATTCTTCTCCTCTCCCGAGCTACTCAAAGCTCAAGTTTTGTCATCCAATACATTATGGGTAGGATCCTCTCCTGGTCGAAATGATTGACAATTGCCACAGAAGGCCAGCCAGCACCAGCTCCGACTCGACCTCCTCCTCGACCTACCCGAGCTCCTGTCCCGAGGGCCACTCCTCGACCACAAGTAACTCGACGTGCGACATGGTCCTCCTGGTCGGCGTGGAATGGCTGTACTGAACTTTGCGGGGCTTGTGGAACACACAGTAGAGTAAGGAGCTGCGTTGGTTCTGGAACCTGCAGGTAATAACCACTTTGAACAAGAAATAAAGAGATTTTCAGTGGATCATCTAGAGAAAATCAAGTCTGTAACACGCAGGCTTGCAGTCAGGGGACGACACTCCGAGGCGGACAAAAAAGACGACGAGCCTTCCGTCGACGTCATCGAGTAAAGAGAGCTGGCCCATGGTGTTGTGCCGGCTTCCGACTGGTCAATAATTATTGCCAACGGGTCAATGGCTAATGTGATCTCAATAAATTTCCTCATTTTACGCTGCTTTCCTTCCCAGATAGTTTCGAAAGTGCGCTCCTCCTTGTCAACATCTCATTTCGCAGCAACGTTTCTCATCGACCAGCTGCAAACATGATCTCTATTCGCAATTTCCATCCACATTCTCGTCAATATACGAGCTTATTATCATGTAAACTCATCCATACTGAGGTAAATTTCTTGGAAAATTAATTAAAACTCCCCGTGTATAATTAGAATTGTCAATAATATTTCTGTTTACAGAAAGTGTCCCTCTTTTTAGCTGTTGTCAACATCATCGCCAGCATTTTCTTGGCTTATTTTTATTTAAACAGCTCTTCGTCTCTCTTTTTCTTATGGGTAAGTACATTTCGAATGGATATCTTGCTATTTCAGTGGACAATATGGGGAAATACCATTATGACGTCATCGGGAAGGAGCCGGGCCACATGAGTCGCTCATATGATCCACCATGCTTCCCTGGTTCAGTCACCCGGTGACCTCCAATTTTTAGATATTTAGAGTCGAGCTGTAACTGGAATTGACTCAAAACTTGGGGGTAAAAGCCAACAGCCTGGTCTCATTGGATCTCCCCTCTAAATTGTCAATTTTTCAGGTCTTCCTCGTTTTCCTGTGGATTTGTTGTTCTCTTCTCCCATTTTTCGGGTCATATCTTCTCAAGCCGGCGCTTTATCTCCCGGTGATGTGCTGCCATGTTGTTGCCAGTATTCTCGGCGTTTTCTTCTCTATTCCTTGCCTTGTCAGCCTTCTTCGTTATAAACAAAACATGGTAAGGCTCCTCCTTTCAAAATTTCAAATTTCTTCAGGCTTCCTGGTGCCCGGCAACCAACGTGGCTGTCCTCCTCCTCGGCTCTCTGTTGAACATCGTTGTCTTTTTGGAATATTTCCAAACTGTCCGCTATTTGGAAGATCTCCTCCGATTTAGAGACACCACAATTAGACAGCCGGTATAAATTACCCATTTATTTTAATAAATAAAGGTTAAAATTATGAAAATCATTGGCATGAAAGAGAGGAAAGAGGCAGAGGAACTGAGCACGCAGCCAGGGAGAAGGGCCTGGGTAGGACGGACGATAAGTTCCTTGACCAGCGCCCAAGCTCGATAACCGCACTCGTACCTGATGGGATATCTCACACAATCAACGTAATTCCTCATGGCTCTAAAAATTGGCATCTACTGTATATCTGGGCCTACCCGCAAGCAGTTGCATTCCTCGTTGACACGTCCTCCGAAGGAATCTTCTTTGTGTCTGCGACCATTTCCGCTTGACATTGCATCATTTCTGCCCGTGTTAGAGTTCTCGTGAAACATTCAAAATTCCTCATCATTTCTGAAGTGTTTTCTATCCAATTTAGTCTCCAAACATACCGCCATAGCCGTCGCGACAGATAAAGTCCAAGATTTGAAGTGCTGTATTGTAGCGGAAGCGGGCATCGTTTGATCCAAAACAAATATCCTTGTACTGCTCAATGCACAAGTCGAAAATGAAGAAATTACTGAAAAATAAAGAATTGATAAGGTTTCTCATAGAAATACGATAGTCTCACATGAAAAATGGAATTTCATCCGATTTTTCATGTGGGCAACGACTGATGGGTTGACAAAAAATGCTCAAAATTGAATTCAAAGCGAAAAGCTATGAAAAATGGCTGGTTTTATAGAAAAAAAAACCCCGCGTTATATTTTGAGGATAAGAGGTTCGGTAAAAATTGATAATTAATTTTTCTGGAAGGATGACTTACTCGCAAACATCATGAATATATTGCCGCGTCTTGGTCAAAAACTTCTGCCAGCTGAATTCTCCTCCATCATTCAAGGCTCCTGTCCTGTACAACGGATCAGCACATTGTCGAACTTTCTCCTGTATCTGTGGCGTACATTGATGCTTCTTCTCAGCATGGACAACAATCAACGGCGACGAGTAAAGAAGAATCACAGCCAGCAGCAGTAGAGACGTCCTCATTGGGGTGTGGAGTGGCTACGCATTAGCATATGCCACGGGTTGTTTGCCTATTGTGTCACAACTGTCAGTGGTCGTCTCTCGAGAAAGGACTGCGCGACTGCGACAACACACCGGAAGCTGTAGCCGACTGCCCCGGGTAAAGGCGAGTACACATAAGGATTATGACAGCTCTGCCAAGTTGGAGTACAAGCAAGCCAGTTGGGTTGTTGTCTTTAGAAGGTCGAGAGTGTAAATGTGGCTTGTATGCCGGTCTTAAGCTGTTTTTTTGTGTCGCGTACTGCTAACGGTGTTACGGCCCGGACTGTATAAAGGCCGAGCGGGGCGACAAATGGCAAGCATCGCTTCCCATCGTCTGGTGAAAGGTAAACACTTTCACCTGATCTTTTGCAAAGATTAGCCTCTTCTCCTTTTCTATTTGTCCATTTCCCGCTTTCAGATGTCCGATCCCAAGTCCGATCATCGTGAGGCTGAAGGCCTGAGGAAGTTGGCTTTCTTCGGAATTGCCATCTCCACTGTGGCGACCCTGACTGCCATTGTTGCCGTGCCAATGCTCTACAATTACATGCAACACGTGCAGTCTTCCCTCCAGGCTGAAGTCGATTTCTGCCAGCACAGAACTGACGGACTCTGGCAGGAGTACAAGAGGGTTAGCCCCTGCTTTCCGTATCTCCCTAATCGATCAGTTTCAGTACGAAGCTGCCCAAGGTGCTTTCGGTCGTATCAAACGTGAAGCTCACTTGACTCACCGTCGTGCTGCCAACTTCCGCCATCGCAAGGCTCGTCAAGGATACGATGAGCCCGTCGAGAATGCTCCCCAATCCGCTGGAGGCAGCTGCTGCTCTTGTGGAAGCGGTGCTGCTGGACCACCGGGACCTCCAGGACAAGATGGAGCTCCCGGAAACGATGGCCAGCCTGGAAATGATGGACAGCCCGGATCTGATGCTGCTGCTGATGCTCAGCCTTCTGCTGACGATTTCTGCTTTGATTGTCCTGCTGGTCCCCCAGGGCCTGCTGGTGGACCCGGACCGAAAGGACCAAACGGAAATCCCGGTGCCCCGGGAGCCTCTGGAGGACCCGCTCAGCCGGGACCCCCAGGACCTGCCGGACCCCCTGGACCTCCTGGAAACGACGGACAGGTGATTCGATGCCTTGCCCCCATTAAATCAAATTTTTTCAGCCCGGACAAGCTGGCCAACCCGGACCCGACGGACAAGTCCAGGAAATTCCCGGCCCTCAGGGTCCAGCTGGACCTCCCGGACCCCCTGGACCACCTGGGTACTATCTACTAGTTCTGTATTTAGCGAATAATTTTGTAGACCCGATGGACAGCCCGGAGCACCCGGACAAGGAGCCCAACCAGGACCTCAGGGACCTCCCGGAGACGCAGGGCAAGACGGCCAGCCCGGAGCTCCTGGTCAGCCCGGACAGCCTGGAGAAGATGGTCAAGCCGGAGACAAGGGGGCCTGCGACCATTGCCCTCCTCCTCGTACCGCTCCTGGCTATTAAATTGCCATATCTGCATACAGTTTTTCATAAAAATGGATCTCTTCAATTTTGTTGTTCTTTATGGCAAGGAGTGGTCATTGCGACAGCCTGAAGATCGGGGCGAGGTTTACCCGTTGCCACGGCAGCCAAACCCGAGCTCATCCTCATTTCATTCAACATCTTTTTATTCCTGCTCACCAGTTTGCTCATTTCCGAACTGCGTTTGATTCAATGACATTGAACATGGGGAGCTGCTGGAGGAATCTTTCGCCTTGTACCGTAGTCGTCGTCTGTTTTTTGTCGGCTTTTTCGCCTGTCAACGACGATGTCCATTGTCTTCTCCGATGGCGACAGAAGTCTTTCCAATTGCCCTCATTTTCTTCTCGACTTTCTTTTTTAAAAAAATTAGAAAGGCCAGTGCTCTCCTTTGAGTCTCCCTAGTCTCTTTCCCGCTCTGTACTTTTTCTTCGTTCGACGCGATCTTCCGATCCTCTTTTTGTTGTTCTCTGTTACCATTTTTCTAAAAGTAAATCTCTATCTTCTTTTTCCGCTGATCATTAGCCTAAACTTCTGCCTCGAACTTGTGACGTCGACATCTTCTGTTGTTCTTCTCGCCGTGTTTTGAATCAACCCAACCGTGACCCAATCATTTTGTCTCTAATTGATATTATTCCACTTCTTGGAGCTATGATTTGGCAATTCTTCCCTGCGTCATACCTTTTATTCCTATTTATGAAGGGATTTTCAAATATGTCTGACTTTTAAAAAACAAATAAACACTCCTGGGGGTATTAAGCAGAGATTAGCTCGAATTGCACGATGTTTTCTGAAAATCAATCCCACGTGAGTCGTATCTTTATCTTCTACTAGCCGTCTTTTCTACTATCCACTCACAATATTAGGGGAGATTCCTATGCTCCTGTCGAGTTCTTCTCTTTTTTCTCTAGAATTCCCAAAAAAAAGTTTCAGGGGATGTATCGTCACTTTATTTGGTACAGTAAGCTGCCAGTTTATTGCCCGAAATGGCCATGTGACAGGCAATGTGGCCTGATCCATCTCGCCCTCCTAAAAAGGCGCAGTGAGTCAATCAAAGGTCTCTTTTTCTTTGTTAAATTTAGCTGCCTCATTAGTCAAATTACTGACGTCGAGATTTCAGATACGGGTGAAAAGGCAGCCGATACGGGGGATGAGACTGACTCGGGACGGCCTTCGACTACAAATATGAGCTCCGATTTCGATGAGATCATGAACAGGGCGGGGAAAAAAGTCTCCGTCTCCTACAAGGAACCACCAATGCCACCGCCTTTAACTATTCCAGAGACAGGTGACATCTTCCTCTTTTATTGGATAATTCAAAGTCGAATTTCTGTCTTAAAATATCTTGCCATTGGTAATTAGACGAGGCTGTCTCGTCATTGAAATAGTCACAAATTAGACGGGGGACTCAAAGAAGGCTCAGACAAGCGATTCAATTGATGGGGAAGAGTTTGAAAGGCACGAGACAGATTCATGGGATGAAGTCCTGGGCCATTCTCTAATGTCAAAAATCGCCACGCGATGCCGATAAAAATACAGTCGACCAAAAATGTTGCTTTTTCAGCGAGAAAAGAGGATCTTCCCTATTCTCCCCACGTGGATACGACGATGCTTTTCTTCGATTCAAAGATAGACACCAGTCGATCAGAAGATGGCAGTACTCTTTTTGGTTCGCCATTGACCAAAAGAATTGTAGCTTTGATTTCAGGAGATCCGCCAACAATTCTGGACAATGAGTCGACCATCGACGAGCTGATGACCAGAAATTCCCACGACATCGCAATCAATCCAATATTTCATGACAGAATAGACTCGAGAATTGATTCTGATGATGGTTTGCCAATTTGCGATGAAAACGAACCCAGTTTTAGAATTCGACTTCTCAAATATCAGCAGATTGCCGCCATCAAAATTAGAACAACAAGACAGCATCGACTCGGTGTCGTCGATCGGCACCCAAATCTCCAAAGCCAAATCATGGCGACGAGCTCGCTATGAGCCAAGTCTTGACCTCGTTTGAATCTCTTTATCTTGTCAATAAATATCATTCATTTCTGTTGAAAATGGCCCCATCGGAAGGTTGTTCTTCCGTTGACTACAAACAGGTTTTATTTTGCTCTTGACGTTGAAGCGACGATAAAAATTAAGCAAATGGACGTACCAGTAGGCGTAGAAGACTTAGAACAATGGACGCAACAAATGGCAGAGAAAATGCTGAAGAATTTGAGACCTGGGGATGACGTCGAGTGGAAGATCAGCGTCGATTTTACGAGAGCGTCCAAGTCAGTCATCTTTTTTTTGCAGCCGTCGTTACCCTAACCTTCCTGGCGACTATGAAAAGTCTTTTCTGACATTAAAATAGAGCAAAAATTCATAGAGATATTTATTATTATTCTGCGCTTTTTGACGGCTTCTTCTTCAAACTGCTGGCATTGAAATCGCCCTGGGGTCGGCCTTTTCCATAGGCTATCGAGCAGTAGAGATAGACGAGGTATCCCTCGACGAGAAGCAAATACCCGATCATACAGCACGCCCAGATAAAGAGAACATAATTAACATGATCTAAAAATGGGTGAAATCTAAAAAATAGCGAGAAATCGACTTATTGTGATTTCATCCTCTTGGGAGTCGGCCATTTTTGAGAAATGAACTGGGGGAAATGACGTTCTTTCCAAGTCAAATCCTTTTTTTTAGATCCCTGTCGAATAGTGAGAAGAATCGACTGATGGATAAGATTCTGGAGATTCTCTAGCCGTTTCTCTCGTCTAAACTCCGAAATTTCACTCAATTGTCAAATAAATTTACTTTTTTGAGCGGTCTTTTTCTTTTTCAATCATGTGAGATCGGGTAAAGTCAAGGGGAGGCGTCGCCGCCATTGATGTCTTGATATGATCAAAAGTTTCTCGCCAGCTTTGCCAATATCTTCTCAGCCGACCAACTAGTTACTTTGGGCGAAATCTCCTCTCTTTGTCCACATGCACAGTGTGCCGTCTACGGGCATTAACCGGTTAAATGTTTGCGGAAATTGTCAAGGGATATGCTGAAAGTGGTGGTGGAGGAAGAGAAGATTCGAGGTAGTAAAAAGAAAAGAAAAAGAAGACATCTTTCAGGCGTACCACGTCAAAATTTGACGTCAGAGTAGCTTGGACATCCAAAGGCAGACGACATGTCGGCTGAACTTCTATCGACGTCGTCTTTTTCATCGACTTTTAGAATTTCTGACTCGACGTCGACGGTTTTCCTTCTTTTTCTTTGAATATTTTTTTATTATTTCAAATTTCCACTGTATTTCGCATTTTAAAGGTAGAATTAGAGACCCATCTATCCAGCCAAATCCTCCCCGTCAAAGGGTCACTTCCCGAATTACGACGTCTAATTGTCCTTTCTCCTCCATTTCCAGTTCTCTCCCTGTGCCATCCTTTCCCAAAGGCAAAAATTCTGTCATATCGGATTTCCCCTTGATCCCTCAACTGGTAGCCGAGCAAAATGCGCCCTTGGATGGGATTGCGTCACGTCCTTCCTCATCTTCAACCGGTCCACCAGCCCGTCTATAAATATTCACACCTTCTTGAGAAACAGGCGATGTTTCCCCAAATACTGTTGCTTCTCTTCGTGAGTTTCCTTTCATTTTCTCATAAAGCTGTGCTCCTTTAGTCCTTTGCTGTCGCCGTTAATGGCCAATATGCCATGATGCCATTTGGAGGCGGTTGTGGCGGATGTCCTCAGCCTTCTTGTGCTCCCCGGCCTGTCTGTGCCCAGCCGGTGGTCTGTCCTCCACCAGCTCCTTGTCCTCCTCAGTTAGTTTACAGCCATTTCACCTGACTTCGTCCAGATTCTGCCCACCACCTCCAATTTGTCCTCCACCACCACCACCCATCGTCTGTCCACCTCCTCCCCCTCCGCCGCCACCATGCAGTTGCCAAATGCAAAGGCCAATGTATTACCCAGCGATGCCTTATCCACAATATGGGGGAGGATGTGGAGGCGGAGGGGCCGCTTCTTATCCAATGATTCCTGCACAGGTACGGATTGATCTTATAAAATACCCCAGTGATAGAATGACTGCTGCTGTGGTTGTTCTTCTCCTTGTCGATATCGAGGCAGAGCTAGAAAGGCGGCAGGAGTTAAAACTGTTGATCCTTCGTGTAACAATGAAGAAATTAGAAAACTGATTAATGAGGTAAGGAGATAATCGACGACTCTCTATATCGGCTACAGTTTATATCGGATGATGCTAGCGAATCGAAGAGAACCATCCAAGCCAGAGCAGAACAAAGCCTTGGTCACATGGTCAATGTCATATGTGGAAAGGGGGAATTTAGCTATATTGCCCATACAGAATCTTTCTGTCAAGCAACAAAAGACGATGTTACTTGTTATGCCTTCAAACCTATATAACAATTAGAATAAACAGTAATTTTATTAATAGAAAAAGTTTTAAACACGTAAACAAATATAATTATAACATAAATGAGTGTATCGGAATATAACACATGCTTGTAAGGTATAATAATAATAATAATAATCGCACCTTGATGATTTTTTAGTTCTTGCACTATCGCTTAACTACTTTTTCCTTAGATATTCTTAGACTGAAATCATAATATTGCAATCAAAAAGAGATCGACTGCATGCAAAATGCTGCTAAAATTAACTCACTTTAAATCTTACTCGCTGTCGCTACTGCTCAAAAGACGTCTACGTTTACTGGGCTCTGGCGAGGAGCTGCTTTCTCGATAACCTTTTCTCGGCGTTCTATTACTGCTCTTGCGAGCCGGAATCACCTTAATTTGCCTAAAAACAATAGGAAATAAATATAATAACTTACTTTTTAGGTGAACCCCAAGGCTCTCTTTCTTCAATTTTGATAGATATTTCTTCGCAAACCTCTCTTTTTAGGGGTTTGATGAGTTTTATTGCATCATTTAGGTCCATTTGTTTATCTGTAAAACAATAATTAGATTTATATTACGTCATAAAGTTTAAAAATTAGAATATACCTTTACTCGTCGAAAGAGTTGATTTATCTTGCTTGCGATTTTCCTTATTTCTGCTTGACGAACGGGTTGTTCGTTGAGTGCGACTAGAAGTTTTTGGTGTCGATGAGGTTATATTAGTCGTTTTACGGTACAAAGGAGTAGCTCCGCCACAATAAATAAGCGATTCTCCACTAGAAGATTTGTCAATGCGAGATCTTCGAGGTGCAGTTAATATTCCAGTTCCAGATGTTTCACGAATGCGACTGGGTATCCTATCTCTTAACCGATTCTTATACGGTATTGGCGAGACTTCCCATTCAGAATCTTTTGCAACAACACGAGAAGAGGGTGAAGCTTCTCGGGAACGATTAGGCGTTTTGTCCATTGTCACTGATTTTGAAGCTCTTGACGCCTTCGTAGCCGTGCGGGCACTAGCTTTTGAAGTTTTACGAGTTTCCACGGATGTCTTCCCTCTCCGTGATCGCATAGGTGATCCTTCGTTAGTGGTAGACCTCTTTCTGTGTGCAGGAGTCATCGATCTTCGAGATGACAGAGGTGAACCATCAAGGGAAGGTGTGTCTAGGCGTCCAGGAGTCTTTGATTTCGGAGGTGATCCATCGAGTGAAGGTGTGTCAAGAAGTGTAGGAGTTTTCGATCTAGGTGGTCGCACGGGTGAATTTTCATCAGAAGAAGGTGTCTTTTCCCGTGTAGGAGTTCTCGATCTTCCGCGTCCACGACGTTTGACTTCTTTTTCTGGCTGCAAAAAAAAGATATGTATGTTTTTAAACACAAAAAGTTTTTTGAAGCATAAAAGAGATTTAGTAACAAAACTTACTGATAGAGGGATAGGATCTATTGTTTTTACCAATGGTTGTACAGATCCTCCGCCATAACTAAAATATATTTTAACGATTACTAAGCTGGATTCAATTACCGATTTGTAGCTTTCTCTATTTTTTTGGCATCTATTGCAGCGCTGATTTTCTCTAGAGCTGATATCGTTTTGCGGTTTTGCTCTTTAGCGGTCTCTGAACAATTTAGAGTGGATTACGAACAAATATAAACACTACCTCGGATATTTATCGCTGAAGGATTACGAATGCGAAATGGTGATGATTGCTTCGGTTCCTTTGATTTCGGAGCAGAAGGTATAGTCCGTTCTAATATAAATCATGGAATTTTGAATGTTTGTAAATTAAACCTGAGCGATGCATTTCAACATATTTCGGAATTTGTGCTGAGCTTCTTTTTTTAAAATCGGGTGGTAGTGCAGGGCCTACAAGAATATGAATAAGATTTACTGACAAAATTTCTGTCTCACCTATTTTCGGTTCCGGACCTAAAAGAGGAGGACTGCGTGGAGTGTACTCTTTTGAAACAGAAGGACTTCGAGGTGTCCAATCTTCTTCAGCTGAAGGACTAGGAGGCGTATAATCTTCTAAAATACAATCAATTTCAACCACAAATTGAATAAGAATTACCATTGTCATCAACAATATCCATTCCAGTTGAAGCGGAACTATCACAAAGCGCTTCACTGGGTACCACTGGTACACATTGATCCGCTTGTTCTCGTCGATGGAAAGTATCGCCTATAAAATTAACTATTTATGAGACGTTATTTCTGATATCCAAACGAGCTTGACATCATGCAACACATGTAAAAAAAAAGAAGAAACACCTACGATTAGGAGTTCTGTTAGCCTCAAAATTGAAAGCGTTGGATGACCGTTGTTGTTGTAGTTTGTAAAATGGAGATTTTGCTATGTTCACAAGGCTTTGATTTATATCAGGAACAGGTGTTCGATCCCACGCGGGTGTCCTATCTTGAAGTGGAGTCCTTTGCCAGTTGGGTGTTCGATCTCGAGTCGGAGTTCTTTGCCAGTTGGGTGTTGTATCCTGAGCCGGAGCCCTTTGCCAATCGGGTGTTCTATCCCGTGTAGGAGTTCTTTGACCTCTTGGTGTTCTGTCTAAATCGTTCCACCGAGCATAAGCGGGCGAATAGAATTCTCCAGGAAACTAAAATTGTACCTTCAAAATAAATAAATAACTAACATTTTCTCTTCTTGGGGTTACATATCCATTGTTCGAATAGTGAGGTATGCTTGCACGAGCCTAAAAGTAGACCTGAGCCCGTCAACTAGAATGACTAACCATAATTTCAGTTACATTTGGTGGTGCTGGAACTGGTAAGAGATGAGTATTCTACAAAAAAAAGAGATGTAAACAAAAATAAACTTACTGGGTTCAGCGTATCTTTATGAACAATATAATTATCAACCATGTCATTTACTTCTCTCCAGGCCTGCTTAAAATGAATCCTTTCGTTTGGGAGTGGAACGATCTGAAAATACCAATGCAAATAATTAACATGTTCACTTACAACATGGCCAGGACAGGACACAACATGATGTTCGGCAACGAAGCGGCTCACAAAGTAACCACCGCATTTGACATCAGTGCATTTAAATTCGAAGCAGCCGTTTCTTAAAATGTGTAAATATAATGTTGTATAGATAGAAACAGACTCTCTGCTTGCTCTACAATGGTACCAAGCTGTATGCTCGAAAATTTCATGAAGATTAATATGAGGTCGTCGACAATTTGGGTATGTACACAAATACTTCTAAAAACAATAATTAGCAAACAAACACATACTTTTTCTTTTGAAACAGCAGCCATCGTTAATCTGTTTATGCCCTAATGGCCGAAACACTACTCTGAAAACATTAGTAAAAGCATCCTAGTGAAAGAAAAGATTAATAACCGCAGAAACACAAGAGAGTAGACAAAACAGTAAAAGTATACACTTTATTACAAATCTGTCGCAAAATCTACGTGCTAATGTAAACTGATCTCTGCATTTGGTATAGCTACATGAAGATCCCTCAAAATCTTATCTTTTCCGTGTACATGTTTTAGGTCCTTCAAAAGTAGGGTCTTCAAGGCTTTACAATTAGTCAAATGTTGCAGGCCGTATTCAGTAATTCTATTACATGAGTCGATTTCGAGATAACTAAGACGATCACCAACTTCATCAGCCATATATTTTAAGCCAAAATCGTGTAAGTTCTTACACCTGCAAACAACCTTACTCAGCTAAGTTTCAAAAGCCACATACCTTATGAAATGTACGTTTCGAATTCCTTTTAACCCAGCAAAATGACGGCATCCATAACCAGTAATAGCAGCATCAACGGCACTAATCGTAATCAATCGTACAACGTCTTCCGGTCGCCGAGGATCCAGCTCGGCACATCGTTTGATCAGAGCATTATAATCACTGAAGGAATCGTCAATACGGTCGAATTTGATGCTTCCGCCACAGCGAACCACCCATTCTGCTGCAGCTCGATCAGGACCAACCTCCTTGACACGTTCACGATCGTAGAAATTGAATCCTTCAAGTAACCAACGTAAACCAGGAATATTATGCTGTCCTAGAGCTTGAGATAACTTTTCTTGTTGTCGTATCAAGAATCGAGACATGCGCTCGCTGAAACATTGCTAGTAATAGTGGAGAATCATGAGAAATACAAAGAGATTGCTTCATCTGATAACGGATCAAAAAAGTAAAGCACTTTCATACAGTTGAGAGCTCGTGCAAGAGAATAATAGCGGCGGAAGTAGTGAAAAACAAGTGAAAAGAGAAAGAAGTAAACAAAAAACATTATTTTCACGTGATAGCTAAAATTTAGACGTATGATGCGGGAATTTAATTTTCGCGGCAAACTGTTTCATGGCAACGGTTCATTTCATTTCATCTATTTTTTCTCCCTACTTTACTGCGTCCTTCTACTTTACGCTTTTTTATGCTTTCACTCTGTACTCATAAATTTGTTCATTTCAGAATATGTCAACGGATGAAATTAAATGTATTGACCTAAACGTCAATTCCTCATTTATCAATGCTAAATTTGACAGCTACAAGCTGGATTTAGAGCGGTTGACTATAAAAGAACTTCCATTGCCAGTCGGAGGTAAATTGGGTTTTTTTACAGTCATTCGTTTATTTCAGTACCTGATCTTCAGCCTTCCAATAGCCAGTTCTCATTAGAACAAGCTAAAATATTTGCACATGCTGGTCAACTTTACTTCGATTCATGGAATTCTACAGATACTTTATCAGTTTTTATTCTTCCACAAAATGACGGTAATCTATATCGTGTGGAATATAATATTGAGGTAATACGAGCATGATAAAGATAATATCTTATTGTAGGCGTGTAAATGGAGTGAACTAAAAAATGTCGTCAACATCGAGAAACCAGAAGGACAGGCTCTTCCTCCTTCTGTCGTTTTCCCTTCTCAGGAAGTTGCCGTTTTGGCAAATGGTTCAAGCAATGTAGTAATTTACAAAACTACTCAAAATAGAACTGTTTGGGAGGTAATGTGACGTACAATGATTGTTATATGATTTTTTCAGCAAGTTTTTACTTTCAGTCCATTTGAAAGCAGTGGAATTTATATACAAGATGCACGTGTGTCAAATGGCAAAATGGATATTCTCGTTGAAAGCGTAGTGGACCATGAGAAGACATCGCCCGATGATCATAAAGTGTATGATCTCATTGTAGCATGGGTTACTATCGGAACAGGTAGTAGGTGCCACTGTATCGAAATACTTTCTTCAGACCCACTTCAAGTTTTGCATAAACAAGATGTATCTCTTCCTGGCTACGTGAACTTTATTTCTCTCGATGAAACTGCTGAAAATATGATTGTCAATTCGTCCGAGCCTCCGAAGATTCTTGCAGATACTGATGGTTTGTTACCATCTCAGAAGATGGAAGCCATGGAAACAGCAGGTGAGCAGCTCTTCGTCTTAGTTATTTTTCAATTAGATCCAAACGAAAAGAAACATTATGTGTGGACGGAGCGCGGCGATGAGGTAGCCATTGCATTTAATCTGGAGCCGTCTGTAACAAAAGAAGCTATCTCGGTAAAACCAGGAGCCAACGATATTCTCATTACCGTCGGTGGAAATATAATTCTGAATGGAAGACTTGGCGGCCACATCTCGCCCGAATCCGCTACATGGACTCTTGCTGATAGTAACAAGTAAGTCGTATTGTACGCTCTAATTTTCTATTTTTTAAGACTTGAAGTTACTCTGTTTAAACGTGATGTTGGTGTTCGTTGGAGTTTCCTTGTGGAGGGTAACAACTTTGGTAAATATGAACTCGATCCTGCTCTTCTTGACGAAGCTACCGCTGCACTTGAGAAATTTTCCAGCGAGCAGAAAGCACCTGGTTTCCTCGGAGCATCAGAGACATTTAATACTGCACAAAATGAAGAATGTGATATGACCGAAGAACCCATGAGCACAATTTATTGGTACAATAAACAGAAGCAGGCTATCGTCCAACAGGTGATTTCATTTGTTTATTTTTAAATTTGTTTTAGTGTGACATCACTGGTCATCAGTTCATTTTCGAAACAAAAATTCCTGGCGAACCTTCCAAGATATGCATCCGTCATGATGTTGATGGTATGATTTTCTCCCTCCACAATGACCAATTGGTGCATGAAGCTGCCCTTACCGCTTTTGGATACATTCAGGTATGTTAGTAATATTACGAAGAGAATAGTTGATTTAGGCCTCTAAAACAAGCAAACGGTGGTGCGTGTGCCCCCCTAATCATTCTTATGTTGTACTCGCTGAAACAATGAACCGCGCTTATGTTTATCGTCAGATGTCCGCCGTAGATTCAGGTAAGACTTTCTCGCTTTGATAATGTGCTGTTGTTTAGAGCTTGTCAATAGAAAAACAAAAGAAAAGGTTACTTCTGTAGCGAAGCAACATGTCATCACTCTCAAGAAAAGCGGCGATATGATGGATACTGGCGATGTAAAAGATTGCCAGATTTTGGCCGCTCATGCTGTTGACAAAGTGTTTTACCTGCTCACCGAGGATGCAGTTTTCGCCATTACTGTTGAGTAGGGTTTTCTGATCACTTACTGTTGTATATCCTCTTATTACATTTCCACTTATTACGGTTACCCCCCGGTCTCTATTTGTAGTCTCCATGGTTGTTTTACAGAGTTTTTTTTTCAAATAAATATTGTTTCGTTTTGTATTGTATTACTTTTTTCCTCGTGTTGATGCGCTCTGATCCGTCTAAAATTTTAAGGATATTATTGACAGAGTTGAAGATGAATATCAGCATTCCAACGGTGTCTATGCAATATGCTGATTTGAATATAAGGCACATGGGTAATCCGAAGCAAACGGTAGCTATGGTAAAGCGAGCAATTTTAATGGGATACGATGCTATTGCTATAAATATAGATGTAGGTGATATTGTAGCTGCAGATAATCCGGTATGGTTTGGAAATTATTAATTATTGCTAACTCCAGGAATTAAGTACTCTAAATATTAGTAATCTAGAACCTCCTGCAAAGAAAAAGAAGAAAGGCGATATGAAAGCGGTCAGAACAACTCATTTATGGTATTTTATTTTTAGACAGTTGAAAAAGGGATACCTGATCCGTTTATTGTTGACCCTGCTTTGTTAGACACGACAATTCTACAGCAACAAGGAAAAAGACTTCGAATTTTTACGTAAGGTTATGAAATATTTTTATTTTTCTTTTTTTAGACGATTAACAATAACATTGAATGATCAGTCCATGATTCACAATATTTTCATGAGTCCACAATTAAAAAAGTATGATATCATAGCTGTTAGACCAGAAGATGAAGCTATCTTAGCAACATTATCACGAAAACCCGATGCAATTGATCTCGTCTGTTTTACAGCTACAGCAAACAAGGTAAATTTTTAATAGATAGATTCACGACATTTTCTAGGTATCCTGGGCTCAGAAAGGAAAAGTAATGGAACAAATGCGAGATGAAGGTATTGGATTTGAAATTACCTACGGCCCAGCTTTGCAAAGTAGAGATGATAGACGAGCAGTAACTTTTCTTCTTTTTACTTTTGTCAATGACTTGTTGAGGTATTAGCTAACGGTAGACGAATAATTCGTGGGTTGAAATCAAAAGGAGTAATTGTTTCAAGCGCTGCCGAAAGTGTCATAGATCTTCGTGCTCCTGTTGATGTGATGAATATGCTCAAACTGTGGGATGTAGATGGAGCTCATGCACGGCCTATGATAAGCCGTAAGTTTGTGGTTATTGTTTTATTTTAAATTTTAGTTGCTGCCCAAGCTGTTCTTCACCGTGCAGAAGCACGTCGAACAGTGAAAGGAGCCCTTCATGTGGTTAAACTTGGAAAAGAGGAAAATGGAGATCCGAAAGCAGTTGTTCCTAGCAAGTCAGATCACAAATTAGCTTTACGACGATTATTAACGGTGAAAGAGTTTAGAGCACAGGTGATTCACATTATTATTATCAGAAACCATGATTTCCAGGTGGAGTTTGTTCCAAAATCTGCAAAAGACGAAGAAAGTGGTTCGAAAACGTAAATATTTTTTTCCATGATATTGTTATGTTGTTTGTTAAATGTTGTTACTACGTATAAAATTATTATAATATCATTGCCTGCTTTACATTGGATGTTATGACGATGATTATTTCAATTTCAAATAGATAAAATTATGATTTAGATGTTATTGAAAGTTACACGGTGGTGTCGAGGTCTCCGTAAATATTCATACGAAGTTGGGCAAACGTTAAGTGAAGGACCTGAACTAATTCATCCTTTAATTTGGAAAGAAGCAACAAAGATAGATGAACCTTCAAGCCATTTTGTTGAGAATTTAGTCGAGGAAACGAGAGAAAAATTAGATTTTATACAAAAAGAAGTAGAAGTAAGTCTAATGCTTGGTCATTTACACCGTCTTTTGCAGTTATTTTCAAGATTGACATCTGTATTTCCTGAAAAAATAGATGATTCTGCCTGGTCTTTTCTTCTCCAATGTGAATCGCGGAAACAACGATTAGATCATATCATATTTTTACGGAAGAGGGAAAATCTTCGAAAGAGAGAAGCAGAAAACAGACAAATTCGTCAAGAGAATACAGAAGAACGTGAGCCCCTTCAATGGAAACAATTTGTAAACTGGAATGAGGCACGAGTGGGTAGGTAAATTTATTTTTATCTGTCAAATTTATAGCATTATTTTAGTAAAAGAAAGTAAAATATATGACGCTAATCGTATGGCAGCAGCATTCAGACTAAATGATCGTCCATCATTGGCAGTTGATTGTCGATTTTTGGAACATATGTCTCCAAGAGCTGCCCAATTAACAGGTTCACAATTACGATATCTTGTTACGACCAATAAACATAAACGGTAAGGTGTTACTCAGTTTTAAATAATTATTATTCAGAGACCCTTGGCCTCTCTATTTCACTAATTTTGATATCAATTCTCCTTCTACTTCTTCCGTTATCAGCCGGTTCATTTTGATTCTTTATCTTATTAATTCTTTAGGCATCTACCATTTTTAAATGAAAAATTTGGTCGGAGTTGTTCGCCTATAATCACTCCTTTCAATTATGACGCTATTTTTCATAAGAAGAAAATTATTTATTTAAGTCCACATGCTGAAGAAGAACTTACAGATTTACAAGAAGAAGATGATGTTGTAGGTTATTTTCTATTCAGTTTAATGAGCTGGTAATTATAGCTTTATGTTATTGGTGGAATAGTTGATCGAGTAGTAGAAAAAGGAATTCATCCTGAGGCATCCAGAATAGCAGCAGAAGAAGACGGAGTTAGATGTGCAAAGTTTCCACTCGATAGATTTGTAGAGTACGGTTCATTTATTTTTTTAAATTGTATTTTATTGCAGATGGAAATCAGGTAGCAAGTATCTTACATTAGTAGCCGTGGCAAATATTTTATATGATGTATACGAAACCGGTGGAGATTGGAATTTTGCTTTATCACAGTTAGTTTGGCTCGAGTCTTGGCCTAATTATTTTGTTAGACACATTCCTGTAAGAAATGTACGCGGTCCAGAAGACAAGAACAGTTCCATTAAAGAACGTCACGAAAAAATACGAGAATTTAACCGACATTTATTAGCTGTCGTGGATGAACTGTTGCCGCAGGTTGTTACTTTTAATAAATAATAGCATAGCCCATGTAAACGTTTTGTCGATATCGATTTGAATGGTTGTTTCTCTTTCGTGAAACTCTTCTGAAGCAGTCTCTTTTCTCCTTTGCCAATACTTTCATAATTCGACTTTTTTCTTGTCCAACGGTACTGTATTTTTGTAGTTGACATCCCGTCGAAAGCACCGACATTGCGCCCTGCCAAAGCATGATATTTTTAGCTACTGCTTTCATAATTTAATCAATAACCAGGTAATCAACTTGGACAAGCCATTATTTTCTTCTGTTGTATCGTAAATATGCCGTTTTTTCCCCTAATGGATATTCCCCTCCTCAATATAACCGGCGTTTTAAAAAAGGTAAATAAGAATTTTATATTTAATAATATAAAACAGATGAATTATCGGGATGTATCCGTTATGCGGCGAACATGCCACGAGATGAACGAACTGGTTCAAGAAACCTCGAGGAAATTTAATTTTCCAATAAACAGTTGGGACACTCTCGAATTTATCATAGACATACATTCCGATTATACGTCGGGGACGTGGAATACTGTAAGTTACAACCTGTTTGAATATTGAGAAGCGTGGAAAGTACACGCTTGATTATTTAGATTAGGTTTGGTCGAATCCGACTTCGAAATAATATGCTGGAATCGGTATTAGTTCTCATCCTAAAGGATCATACATGTTCATGGCTTATTTTTTTCCTTTTATAGCATTCGATTCAGTTTTCCCCCACCAAACTGCCCAGTCTGATAGTTCGACTTAGGCGTTTTACATTCATCCAAAAGGCATCGCACCCGGGAAAAAATGACCTTATTGGGCGATTGTGCCTTTTAAAAATTCCAGAATTACTAGAGCTGGTAGAGATTACAAAAGATGCCGGTTGTGTTGAAGAGCAACATTTTCGACCAAATTCCAATTCCAGCCAATTCTGATTCAGATAGTCCAGCCTCCGATTCTCCAGAAAACATATGAAAGAGGTGCTAAAAGGAGGGTACAATATCGTGTACCCAGAGAGATATCCTCGAGATGCGGAGACATTTTTTCATTCAACCAAATTGAAGGCGGTCTTTTTCAGACTATTTCCCTGGTAAGGACAACAATAACTATTTCCCATTTCTAGAAAAGAAAATGACGCTCTCGGGTGCACCGAGCGCCAGTCCTCGCCCTAATGAAATCCAACTAATTCAAGCCATAGAAGAAAAAAGAGTCAAATGCCGAGAACTCATCTTATATTTCGGATATGTCGATGAAATGGATGTAGTGCCAATATTCAAGGCCTCTGGTGCCTCGAAGCTGTCATTGGATACGACAGGTGGATCGTTTCTCTTTGGTTTTCCTTTTGATAAAATAAGGCAGCTGTCGTTGGCGGTAAATAGAAGAATTCTGCTGCCAGCGCCGTACATTTTCAGGGATGTAGCCACTTCATCTTGGCAATTAGTAGTGAATTGGATTATGATTATGTCGAAGTCTTTTCTCGTTTTGAATCGATCAAGATAAATACTATTCTAAGCACCTTACCAGTGGCACCGCTCATAAAAGTAGGATTTTTATCCCTTTTCTCATTCGAAGAAATATTTTTATAGATTATGATAACGGATCCCAGTGTCCCCTTGAAAAGTTTTTATTTGCCAATATATGATCTGACAGATTTTATATCGGAAGGGGAAATGGAAGATTTGCTACAGGGCGTCGAGTTTTTGCATTTCGGCTATGTAAGTAGAATTCCATTGGCATCAAAGCCTTACCCTCTTTAAAAATATTACCAAAGGATTTCAGAGAAACTCGTTTATATTGGGCACGTCAACAGACATCATATTGGTTGGCGGACGTTACTGTCCTAATTACGTAGGACCCCCAACTACCGGAAACATACGACATTTCAGAGCTGGTGTGTCTGCAAAAGAATACCCCATAAAAGTGTTGATGCTTTCGTTATTGAATGGTATGATTTCTACGTGCACGATCGGATTCCCTATGATGCTTCCAGTCTTTATGAATTCATTGTCAATAATCCAAAAGATGGAAGAATGATTCGGGAGTATATGAAGAGCATACTGGACAACGCGATCTCATATAGCAATCGATAAATTGTGTAAAAGTTTGCTACTTTTAATAAAAAATAAAAATACAATCCCGTCGGATTCGCTCACATGACCATGTCGTTTTTTCAAACTGTTTATTTCGAGAAGGACACCTCCATCGAGGGCAAAATTCTTCCTTTTCTACAAAAACCGTCTTGTTATCTTAATTCGGCTCCTTCCTTGTCCCTCAGTCCATGATTTTTGTTGTTGACTTGCCCTGTCATTGAAATGACCGACATTGCGCCCTGCCAAATGTGCTGCAATCGCAACCGTCCCGCTTATCGTTTTAGAGGTCATCGCTTGCCATACTTCGATTTTTTAGCGTAAGACTAATTTCTGTCCCATTTTAGCCGAGCAATCTCCTTTTACAGAATTCTATCAAGAAGAATGAAGTCCTTTGTCGATGTCCCGGCTGGTTCTGACTTCCCCATTGAAAATCTTCCCTATGGAGTATTTACCACAAATGAAAGTGTGAGTCGAGAATTCTGAGACAATAGGAACTTCTCTTTTCAGACAGAAAAACGCATTGGAGTGGCCATCGGTGAGCATATCCTCGACCTCTCGGTGGTCAGTCATCTTTTCACCGGCCCCGTCATGTCCGTCCATCAAGATGTCTTCAAACAGGTGAGCGTCCTTCTCTCCGGGCTCAATCTCCTTTAGCCGAATTTGAACGCCTTCATGGCTCTTCCCCGTGCCGCCTGGCTCGAAGCTCGTCAGACCATCCAACATCTTCTTTCGGCCGAGACAACCACTCTCCGTGAGGATATTCCCCTTCGCAACAAAGCCGTCATCCCCCAATCCATGGCCACAATGCATCTTCCTGCTCAAATTGGTAATTTTCATCAATAAATGGACATGATTTCCCCATTTTAGGTGACTATACCGATTTCTATTCGTCAATTTATCATGCAACAAATGTTGGAATTATGTTCCGGGGCAAAGAAAATGCCCTGATGCCTAACTGGTATTCGTTTTCTATTTCCTAGCAGTTTTTATAGGAAGCGTCTTCCTGTCGGATACCATGGTCGAGCGTCGTCTGTCGTCGTCTCTGGCACTCCCATCCGTCGCCCTTGCGGACAAACTAAGCCCGAAGGACAAGATGAACCAAGCTACGGGCCATCGAAACTGCTCGACATCGAACTAGAGATGGCTTTCTTCGTCGGCGGGCCAGCGACAAAATTGGGAGAAAGGATCCCCATCGAAGACACTGAAAATCACATTTTTGGAATGGTTTTGATGAATGATTGGAGTGGTAAGTAGCCTGTCTTTTTGACGTCGAGCCCTTTCCAGCACGTGACATCCAAGCATGGGAGTACGTGCCATTGGGACCATTCCTCGGTAAATCTTTCGGCACGACCATCTCTCCTTGGGTTGTGACCATGGAGGCATTGAAGCCTTTCCTCGTCGACAATATGCCACAGGATCCTGCTCCGCTTTCCTACCTCCGACATCAAGATCCCTACACTTTGGACATCAACCTCTCGGTCACGATTCGCCCCGACGGCGATTCCGAGCACCACACAATTATGAAGACAAGCTTCAAGGTGACTTTTTCCCTCATGTGGTTATCCCTTTTTAGCACCTTTACTGGACATTGAAACAGCAGCTGGCTCACCATACAGTCAATGGATGTAATGTCAATCCTGGCGACTTGATGGGATCGGGGACTGTCTCCGGCCCAGAAGAAGGAGAATTCGGCAGTATGTTGGAGCTGTCTTGGAGAGGAGCCAAAGAGATCAAAGTCGGAAAAGAAATCCGCAAATTTTTGAAGGATGGAGACGAGGTCAATTTGGTCGGATATTGCGACAAAGATGGAGTTCGTATTGGATTCGGGCCATGTCTGGGACGCATTCTCCCGGCCAATTTGTAAGAGAAAAAGAGAGAAATATTTGTTGAGTAAAGAGTTCCTAATGAGTGTCATTTAACGGGGTAATCTTCTCATTTCTCTTGACGTCGACAGTTTGGCCTTCCACTCGACAAGTCGACGGGAACAGCTCCCAGTTTCGACTCGACTGCTGATTCTCCGAAGAACGGAGAACTTTCAAGGAGAAATAGAGACATTTTCTGACATCTTTATTGCTATTATTCCCAAGTACAGAAAATGTTCTTGGCTTTTTTTACTTGTTCTTCTTGACTCGATAAATGGTGGCCTCCGCCTCCTTCGAGTAGGAGATGTCTTGTCCGCCTTGGCAATAAACCGTCATCCCGTCCAAAATCCATGCCTCCATGCTGTCGCCGAACTTGTTCATCTTACAGCTGGAAATGTTGACTACTCCCCCGGAGGGCATTTCACATCTGTCGATATCCTTCTCCTCGACTTTTTTGTTCTTCTTATTCCGGTAGACTTTGCATCGGCCCAAGAGGTAGACGCGGATGTTGGCACCTTGGAGGAATAATTCAATGCAACTGAAAAATCATATAAAAGAAGGAGAATTTCAAGGCTACCCGGATACGATGACAGGCGGTCGAGACTGGCAGATGATTCTTGAGAAGCAGTGCGCCGTCGACATGAGCAACGGCTGCCAGCCGTGGTAAATTCGAAAGGCCAATGAGTTTTCTGTCTCGTTTCCTTTTTGTTTCTCCTTTTCCGAGGAGCGATTCATATTGGCTGATGGATTCTTCTCCGCGTAGTAGATCATTACCGGGCCGGCTGAACAGATTTCATACACTTGCGGGTTCGAGACATCTGTGGGGACGGCCATCTTCGTCGACTGTCAGTAGAAGAAATGGAAAATTGGAAACTTTGACCAAATCTAAACTTTTCTGGTAAAGATTTGTCTAGTCGAGGCTTTTTGGTAGATCTTATCAAACTTTTTCTAATAAACTGCTTCAGAGCGAAGATTCCAAGTCCTAAAAGGGAAGATTAGTGGTCGCCTTCTAGCCGAACAGCTGCTTGGGGAAATTTTCCGGGAAAGAAATTTTTTTACTGGACGAGGAACAGTTGCTGGACGAAAGGGCAAGATGCCAGGCATTTTTCTTTGATTAAGTACGCATTACTTCCAGTGAATCATCGTTTAGAATTTAACTTCATCTTAACCTTTTTTTATATTTTGACTATGTCAGAGTCTAACTGAACCCTCGAAACCTGACCATTTGACATCACCTAATTTCCAAGGAAATTCCAGGATCAACCCGCCATTTGAACAGTTGTTGACCAGCGTACAACGTGTGACTTACACCGAAAGCCTCACTTTGCTGCTCCTCTTATTCTTTCGAATTTCTCCTTTTTTTAGGTAAATGCCTCGAAATTACCGGGCCCAGAGGGATGAGCGAAGGAGAGAAATTCAATTTCGAAATTATCTTGACAGTTTCACCTTCCGTTTCTGTTACTTCGATGTTAATCCCATCGTAGGTAGCCACTTCTTCTCTTCCTTCAAAGAGTTCTCTTCCAGGAATACTGTAAAACTTTCTTGATCCGCCATATTCCTTATTATCTTTATATTGAGGCATGCATAGCCTATAGCCAGGTTTCCATCATATGGGTATGATTCTTTTCTCCGTTTTCAAGAAGGTCATTTCAGCTCTGGCCGATGAGATTTTTTGTCCTTCTTCTTTATGTCAACTTTGCTGTTGGATATTATGGCGGGAAGGCGAATTTCTTCCTCTATCCGATTGCCTTCTTTGCTGTGACATTCTTTCTCAGTGTTGGAATAGCCATTCCTCATATTTTGAGCTTTTTCTTTCCGGAATATTTTGAGGTAAGATCGAACTTTACTAATTGTGTCATCGCCTGCTCTCGACGGTAAAAGTCGACATCGATCGGTCATCTGGAGAGGATGTTTAATAGTCAGAGGACAGGCGCTTTTCTTCCTCAAAAGTCCCATTTTCTAATCCCTCACTTTTCAGAGAGACCCATTCATCAGTTGCTGCCCTTTTGGATGCCTCGACATCGTCATGGTCAGCCTCCTCTGCCGCGCTTTCTGGCTGGTCTTCTCCGAATATCGGACTTTTCTCTTGAGTCGCTCAATTTGGGAAGAGTTTCTGCCCCAAGACATTCATATCCCCGGCTAATGTCAATACTCCATGTGTCATAAAGATATAGTTTAGTCGGGCAGGTGTCTTCCCATCGCCGTTTTTCTAATTCGGCGCCCGGCACCTCTAATGACCCATAGCCAGTGGCCAGTCGACACCTCGCTCTTCTCCGTCTGTTTCGTCAAAAAGTGATCGAATGGTCTCTCTGATTCACTGGAGTCCTGTCTCCCAACTTTCTTGTTGACTAAGCGGATCAGCCTCGTTTCTCCTCCTGGTCATTTGTGTTCGTCTGTGCTCCGTTTCCGTATCTAAAAGTTGCAAATCTTACAAGTTTTTTGAGGAGGTTTTATCGTAGAATTTTGGGAGCACAATGTCGACTCGACGTAGTTCTTGATGACGTCGACATCTCGACTGAAAGTCAAGAATCGAAACTCCGTTCATTTCCTTCAAACCATGGCCATGTCAAGTCGAATGAACCAAAAATTATAGAAGACCTTATGGTCCCAGGTGACACAGCTGAGAACCATTGGGCCCCAGGTGGTGTTTGCGCGCGGTATATTTTCCCATCCAGTGCTCCTTATTAGTCGAATTTTTCAAGTAGACTAAAATCTCGAGGTTTTTGAAGAAGCAGCCTCATTTAAATGAGAATTGCCGCACAATTAGCCATCCCGTTGTCTGCTGCTGAAAGACAATGTCTCCCCCGCTCTCCTCGCCCATTCGAGACGATTATCCCATTTCCGACAAGAGGGGGCCATATCCAGCATGTCGCTCTCTCAAGTCATATTATGGGCGGGAAAGAGATAGTCACCCCGTTGACCTGGATCCTCCCCGTATCATTTCAACCCGATTAATTTGAAGTCAGATTTTAGACTGCGTCCCCTCGTTCTATACGAATGGGCCCTTTTTCAGATTCAAGCGATGGCCAATTTTTGGGAATGGGATCTTTTTATCGGGGATTTATATTCGTCTGCTTTATATGGCCTACAATCGATCTGGGATGCTCGGGGTTTTTGAGAAACCAGCTGGTAGCAGATGGTCACCTCGCGCTCACAGTCCCCGCATTGTCCTTTTGTTTCGGGGGACAGTCTCCTATTTCAGAGTGAGACGTTCTTTTCTCCCAATTAGATGAGATCCCCAATATTTTTGGATGTCTCCCTCTCTCGTCCCGCCCATTATTTGTATCCACTCCCGTGCGCATTGTTTTGACCTCGCCTTTCTCTTTTCTCGGTTACTTCCGCGCTTGTTTGCTCTTTTTCTCGACTCTCTAGGTCTCTTTTTGATCTTTTAGAAATCCTTTGTCCAAAAACTTTTGGTCTTCTTGTCGACGTTCGTCATCGACGTTGACGTCGACGGTCATCAGATATCGACGTCATTTCTTCCTCTCGACCACCACCTTTCCTATCTTACTCCGCTATACAACCGCTTGTCCTCTTCTCGTATTTATTTACACGGGGTCATTTCGCACTTGTCACCGTGTGTAAATCAAAGAAAATCATGCCCGAGGGAGGCCTCTTTCCTTTTCTTACCCTCCCGTACTCTGAGATTGATGGGGGGTGCGGCCCCTGCCTTCGTATTAGAGTAGCGGTCTGCGTATGTCAACAGTCGACTGACTGCTCGAATGACCTCAACCAGCCAGCCAGTCGAGTAAGAAGCCGCCTTCCTCCAGTTATTTCTGTCCTTGGCAGCTAACGGAATTCTTTCTCCCCAGTTCACGTAATCGCCATTTCCATATGAAAAGAGGCAACGAAAACAGCACAAGCACTGGGGGGACCAGTCCGGCTTACCTCTGTGTCTTGTTGGCGGCTTCTTTCTTCCCCATCCTCTTCTTTATAATACTAGGGGGGAGTGTGGCTTTGAATAACTAGATTTTATGAGGCGAGATTGTAAATTTGGACGGAGGAAATAGGCAGTTCCCCGTATTCAAGTGGGTCTGGCAGTTGTCTCGGTACATTTTCCAAGGGTGCTTGCCCTTATTTTATATCAAAATTCTCCTGATCTCCCTAAATCCCCCTGCCATTCCCCGGAACATTGAAGTCGACGATGTTGTCAGCTAGCTAATTCGACACTTTCCATTTCCAGTTCCGATAGTTTCTATCAATCCCTCGTCTTATTCGGTCCAGTTGGCTAATGGAGAAAAAGTTCCACAGGAGAGCTAATAAATTGAGGGAGAGGTCGTCCTGTTCCTTCTTCTTTTAGCTGTAATCTTAGCTGTGTGCGGGAGATCCTCCTCCGGATGTTGGGCCGGGAGAGAGTGAGACGACTATCGCCCTCGTTCATCTGCTGACCCTCTTTCTTGTATTCGTGTGGCCGACAGCCACGAAACCATTTTTCAGCATAAAAAGAGGCCTATCCATTGCGATTTGTCGAAATTCGCCCGCTGACCGATGTAAATCTTCGCGCTTTCAATTCTTTTCTTAATTTTTCTCCTATTTTATCCAATAGTTCTTATTCCAATTGTTAATTGAATATTTTTCTTTTAGTTTTTCGCTGTTTCCCTTCTTTTCCCATCTATTTTTATTTCTAAAAACCCGTTTCCCGACAGGTTACCAGTTTCCAATGCCACTGCATCCATGCCTCAATAGCTCAGTTGGGAGAGCGTTAGACTGAAGATCTAAAGGTCACCAGTTCGATCCTGGTTTGGGGCAATTTCTTTTTGCTTTTTTTCTTCTTCCAATACTTTTTGTTTTTCTTTTGCTGTGATTCATTTTCGGCGAAAACTTGATGTTTTCACGATAAAATAGTCATTTTCTCCAAATTACACTGAAAATACTTCGATTTTCGATAGTAAACAGGGTAAAAGTGACCACTTTGAGGTACCAGAGTCCTCCTTTTGCCGTAATCCTCTTATTGCCTCGAGTGTTTCTGCCGGCCCTCCTGGCGGTGCGCAAAGGAGAATTTTATTTGTCCATGAGTCACATCAACATTATCGTGTCGTTTTTTCCTCTCTGCCTCACAGCATCCGGCATCATTTTGCCCTTCGTCTTCTCTTTCTTTCTTTAATCTTTTGAATTTTCAGCGAACGAAGACCCAGCTCGGCACGGATCCGAGCGAAAATGGAGGAGCCGCTCTGCTTCGTCAGGGACAATCCATTTTTTAAGGTTTGTTTAAGTTGACTTCCCCGAGGTTAGAAAGAGCAAAAAGAACTGTGGACACGAGAAAAAAGACCCGAAACAGATTAAGTCACCCTTAAACACGCTGTCGTCCAGTCGGCTGTCTCCTCCTCTGGCTAGCCTACATTTCCTCCGCCGCTTTCAGTTGTTTTATAACTGACCCCCTCCGTTAATTGTAAGCCTCCGCCTCCCCATCGACTGAACTGTCGCCAGTTTTGATTGTTATCCTGTCTGACTGCTACGACCGGAGATTCGGAGCGTCGAATACCTTCGACAGTTTAGCCCTGAAATTATTATAACGCTTTTAAATGCGCTTGCAGAGTGCGGGCGCACCGAGTCTGCAATTTGCTGCCTTTCGTCCCTCGATATCCTTGACCAATCCGAACGACATGACAAACAAAATCTCTGGCAGAAAAGACTTCAAGTCGAGGCTTTCTTGTGAGGACGACAGGTTATTTCGGATCTCCAAACGATCGACAGACGCTTGACGGTCAGTCGTCGACGATGACTTCTGTGACCTGTCTCGCCTCTGAACTCTTTGCTCTCCTTTTTGCCATCCAAAGCTCTCAAGACAATACATATTTTTTTGTCAAATTGTTCAGTCGACCTGGTGAAGATGTCGATGTCGAGAGGATGCCATATCGACTCGACGTCGACGTCAACACATGCTCTCCCTTTTGACTGTCTGCTCCCTCTGATCTCTGGTTCTTTTGATCTCTTCTCTCCCGACATTCCCCAGTAATCATTTACCCGTAGGCTCTCTCTCCTTTCCCTCTGTTATCGTCTCATAAATGCTGCAGCCGAGGCTTCTCTTGCCAATGCCGCCGCCCTAGTCATAAACTATGATATCACAACCAAGAGAGGTGCGTAAAACAGACAAAAAAAGCAGTAAAATGATCCTAATCCAAATAAAACGGACACAAAAAGTGGAAATTGAATTAAAAAGACAAAATAATTTAGGCCGATGGTGGTTGTCGTCGTTTGGTTCGACGTGCTCCGTTGGTTCTACGAGGAGGCCATGGTGAGTCACATTCACAATTCTATCACTTCTCTCTTTCCCTTGGCGTTATCGTTTTCCCTGGCCAAGATAGGACGCCTACCTCCACGGGGCTGCGCCCAGTACATCTTCTTTTCGCCTAAGATTCATAGAACCATGCCACATTCCCATTTTTACAACTTACAATGTTCCTTCTCCTTTATTTTGCCGAAATCGATTTCATTAAATTACAAGCTTAGCCTCAAAATTCCCTCAAGATTAGAAAATTTTTATTTGATTTTATTGATCAAAACGCCATTGGAAAACGTGTTGCAGTAAAAGAAACAGAAGGCAGCCGCATTTTATGACAAGCCGCTCGTATTTCCCGCACAATAGGACAGCTCTTCAGGCCATTTTGGCAATCCAAATTGGAGTCTAGTCTTTGGCTGCCTTCTTTTTCTTTGTCAACGTCAATTTTATGCGGTAACTCGACGTCGACACTTCGTACAAAGTTACAACTGCTGACTATGCCTTGGCTTTCCGTCGCCGCCACTGATAAGAATAATGTCCGTGTTCTGACCTAGAAAATCCTCTTTTTTGACTGGCCTCTCTCTCGTTCCCTTGCTAATTTTGTTGTGTATTTACTGTAAATACTTGAGGTCCGGCAGCCGCTGTCAAGGAGAAACAGGACATGAGCCCAGAATCGGAGTCTGAAGTATCGGAATCTGCCTCAACCTCTCCTGGTGAGTCAACTTCTTTAAAAAAAACTCGGGAAATACTCGCAAAGTAGTCACACCCGGTGAAGAGAGAGTTCTAATATTGACACGGGCTCTCTCAAGTAGTCTTATCCTTCCCATTTCGTCTCCAGGTGGTCCCACAGATTCTTTTTATTCTCATTTGCATCCTTCTCGCCATGCTCAATAGGCTGGTCCTCCTCCAGCCGGGTGTCAAAATCGACGACACGCTGTTTGCCAGCCGGGGCAGCCGGAATGACAGCGCCACGTGCAGAGAGAAGTCCGTCGGCCAAGCCCTCTCGTACTCTCCTGCTCACACGCGACGACTAGCCACTTGACTCGATGATTATCTCCCACTTCTGTCTACATGGCGAGGGGGTAGCAGTGGCCTCTTTTGGCACCTCTGTACATCTGTCTTTCCTTTCGTCGTCTAGTAGTCGTCATCTCCCAATTCTTCCTTCTGGTTCTCTGCCTTCCTCCAGGGTATTTCCCTCCCAGTACCCTCATCTCCTCCTTTTCTCCGCGATCTGTAAAGATCTTCAACTGATCGCAAATCACAATGGCATCACAAATATTGGGTCGACCGCCTACACACGCCTTTCCATTTCTTTTTTTTCTTTCCCGATCATTTACCTGCAAACAATTGACGGCTGCTTGATAATTGCCACATTTTGTGTACCTTGTCCCCTTCTTCACATCTTGATCCCGTTTAGTCTCTCCTCCCAAACAAACAGCTTTTTTATAACTTGGTGACCCTGAAAACGGATATCGAATGTTCTGGCGCGACTCTGCCGCTTGTTTTCCATTTTTGGCTGTCTAACTGTTGCCAGTTTCTTTTGTGGACAACAAAAAGGATTAGACGACTTCCCGCCAACTTCAGGGTCGACGCCAGTTTTTTCCCCTCCGTTTTGCACAGTCCATTAACTCTGTCCCCATGTAGAGTAATCTCCTCATCTGCCGGTTGTTTTCCATCAATCCCGTCGGCTGCCACCGGGTTGTCCGGTTGAGGTGTGCCTAAGCTCGCCCGAGAGAGACACAATATCCGTCCGTGTTTGTACTCACCTGCCTTGTCTTGTCGCACACATATCTCCCCCTTCAGCTACACACTGGGGGAACAGGCAAAAGTGCCCGGGGGAGGCGACAAAAAGTTCCCGTCTCTCGTTCTCTGTACACAAATTCTTTATTCTTTGCTGCTTCTTGGCAATTAACTGGATCTTAGGATGCATACTCCCATCTACCACAATCTCCAGCAGGGGAGCAGCTACCAGTCGGAGAGGATTTATCAGAATTTGCAACAAGCACCGCCGAGGGCCATTCGACGGACGGATTCTTCGCTAAAACGGAAGATTGCTAGGAAACATTCCTTCCAAAATACTAGTTCGCAAGATCAAGCAGCGGCTGCGGCAGTCTCTGAACTGCTGAAGAGTATAAACTTCCCTTCTGTAAGCAGGCGAGAGAATTACGAGGCAATCCCGCCAAGAAGTCGACAACAGAAACAACCGTCGAGATTTTCTCCACCAAATAATATGCAACGACATCGGTCAGAAGGAGAACTCATCCAACGGATAGATCCTTATAAACTGGAAGCAGTTCTCCGATTTATGGAAGCCAATCAAATTGATCCGTTTACCCCGCCAAGGGTTGAGCCTCGCGGATTGAGGAGAATACAGTCGGAGAGATTGCTGACTCGACCAGTTGTCCCCCGAGGCGAGGCGAACTATCACAGTATGGAAAGGACACCCAAGAATAAAAAGAAGAAAAAATCATTTTTTAGTTGGGGCGATGGTTTACTTGCCTTTTTGATTGGGGAAAATCAAACAATTTCAGATTTGGAATATGGACCAGGGATTGTGGAGAAGTTGAAGGCCAAATTCAGTCGGCTGTCTGGATTGACGACGAGGGAAACAAAAAGGAGAAGTCCGTCGTTGGATGAGTTGAGCTATAATCACCATCAGCAACACGATTACGAG
Organism: Oscheius sp. DF5033; assembly: GCA_964036215.1. Lineage (NCBI taxonomy): Eukaryota > Metazoa > Nematoda > Chromadorea > Rhabditida > Rhabditidae > Oscheius > Oscheius sp. DF5033. The sequence continues at coordinate 3,936,955 of CAXIWN010000011.1, forward strand.
CCTATTCGGTAAGCGAAGAATCTTCTAGAAATTGATGGATTTAGACCAACGGAGTCGACTCTCCATCGTCGACATTCAAAGTCATCCAGCGATGTCATGGTCGAAGACGCCAGATCGTACACAGTTCATAGAACAATCCGTACTGAGCCAGAAGAAGAACCTGATGTAATTCTTAAAAAAACAGCTAAGATTCGCTCTTCAGGTTCCCAGTATTAGTACTCTTCGTCGCAAATTTGAACCAGCCGACAGGTCTCGTAGTCTCTCGCGTAGTCGACCTGTCTCGGCTGACTATTCCCAATATCAGAATATTTCTGTCCTTCAATCGGCTCCACAATATGAGCCTGTCCAGACAAGGACAGTCAGATTGGCTCCACAAGAAGCTCCAGTCGTCTCTCCCCCAAGGGTTCTATCTCCTATGGCTTCTCCACCTCAGCAACCATCTCCGCCACATCGAGAACTTCCAGTCGATGTTCCTTCTCTTCCAGTGGTTGCCACACCTCCTGAAGAAGTAATCAGTCGCAAATTACGTGTCCTCGAGGTTTGTAATCTTCCCTTTTTAAATAAATTAATTTAGGTATTAAATCATACCGAAGATGAGCCAGAATTTGTTAAAATCGGTCGTCGACTGCGGAAAAGTGCTGCACCTCCTGCTGATCTTTTTGAATCAGCCACCACAGATGACAGTTATACTCTTCGAAAGAATTATGATGAATATGCGCAAGAAGTACCCAAGTCTCATGTCATCCCAGCTGAGCATAATAACAATTATCAGCCGATAGTGGAACAGGCGAAAATTGTCGTCGAACAGACGAGAACTCCCCCGCCGAGGAAGTGTAAGTCGTTACCTCGGTTACCTACCTGCCCATTTTGCAGTCATAATTCGTGGCGAAGCGCATCTCCCGACGTTGTCTAATAATTTTAAAATTATTCGGGAGATTCCCACGACGAATGGATACAGTCATGAACTGCCGCCTGATCCAGAGCCAATGAGACGAAGGTAATTATGGTTTTCCATCCTAAAATTACATTTCTCTGCAAAGAGGAACTATTTTTATAATCCGAAAGTGATGATAATTGGTCAATTGCTATAATATAACCCAATTCCCCCGATAAATTGGATAATATTAGTAGAAATCCCCTTTTTTTCCGCGTTGTTAATATTATTGTCCTTTGAATGCCCTTTTTTCAGCTCAATTGATCACCAGCACCATCATCATCGTGTGACATCGCCGATTCAACAGCCAGTTGCCCCTTTGTCATCAGCTCCTCAAGGCAGCCCACCACCGGAAGAACCTCGCCCCAGTCGACCGATTCCTCCTCCAGAAGAGCAGTGGCAAGAGGAAATCAAACGAAAAGAGACAAAAGAAATCCAGAAATCAGAAGGTACAGTCCAAAACAAGTTACTGAATCATTTCGGGGGGTGACGAAAGCGCGTGGGGGCACTGTCTATTCCCAGAGATCTCCCCCTTTCCCACACATAAAATGGCGCTCTTCTTTTCCAGTAAATATCTGCTGTTTTTCCAATTTTTTCTATTTAGAAGGTTTCTCTGAGGTTCAACGTCTTCTGTCAAAATTCCAAATCTCGAGGAATAATCGAGGAGCTAACGAGGTAAAAAACGTCCCGTTCAAAATTGAGGAAAAAGTTCAGATGCAACCAGAAATGACTTCGACCCAAGATAAATTCTCCGCGACGGTCGTCGGTGTTCATAATTCGGCTCGACAAGCGACTGCCTCCGGTCGCGTCAATGTCGTTTCTATTTCGGTTAGAAGTGACGCTCCTTCTGTCATCACAACCAAGACTGGTCAGTTTGCCCTTTTCTTTTGGGGAGCCCTATGACTTTTAGCCTCTAGGTGATAAGAAGGGAGTAATCCTATTATGGGAGGAACCCGGAACACCCAGGAATTCCATTTCGGGGGCTGGTCTCCTTGTTCTTCTTTTTTTGGGTTAAGCTTGGGGTTGTCCTTGGAAAAGATGCACAATGCAGCAGCGACGAAAAAAACCGTCACTGGCCATTGATCCAGAGGCCAGCTGCGGTCACCGACCACCCTCAAAATTGCCATCTTCCCTTGGCTTATATAATTAGACGCGTAATTGGCTCATCATGTCCTCCCTTCCTATTTACCCTATCTCCCACTGCGGTAAAGCTTCTTTTAGGGTTGTTGACAAGGAGACTCCTCCTGATTAAATATGCCTAGATGAATTATATCTGGTATCGGGCGTCGTCGACGAAGCTAGTCGCGGTTAATCGCCCAATGAATCTTTATGCTGCTTGTCGCTCAACTTTCGCCACCTCATCCTGTCCAATTGCCACGTCTTTCCGGGTTTCTTCTTCCAAAACGATGATCAAAATTGCATGGCGCTACTTCTTATTCTGAATAAGTAGAGCAGTCGCCCACTTCTACGTAGGAATTTCTCCTTCCAAAGGGGATGTCAGTCGACGTCTTGTCCCTTTCTGTAGGTCGGTCGAGGGATCCCCTCTCTAATCTTTCCATGATCAAAAGAACCATTCCCACGTGGCGGATATTTTCCATCAGCTTTTGTATTTCTCCCCTCGAAACAGGCCATAAACATCAGCTCGTGATAACTGTCAGTTTATCCTCTTCTGTCCTCTTTTCCCGCCATCATCTCTGTTTATGTTATCCTCCCCTTTTTAGTGGCTTCCTCCTCTTCCCGTCACCCTCTCCACCCACTAATTTTAGCCTTCTTTAAACAGTTTTTTCCCATCCAAATCCGTCCGTGACATCAGAAAAATGTGTCTAATTCCTAGAGCCGCTTGTTTACAAACCGGAAGGACTACCTTCCCCCATGTTTGCCTGCTTCGGAGAGAGACCTCCCAGGGTTCATTCGCCTCTCTCGCAATTATAGTCTCACCCTCCCCCCGTCTGTCCTCAATGGCTCCCACCTGTCCTTACTCAAATCCTTCACGTTTATAGAAGGAGGAGGGCAATGCTATTATCCCACCGTCGCCTCTCCTTCCTCAACGCGACAACAACCTTTTACCGCGCACCAGACAACTGGTTTCACCCTACTGTGGGGGGAATTGAATTTTAATTGACGGGGAGGAAGGCCAAAGAGGTGTCAACTTATTTCTTCTTCTTCAAACGAACTTTTTGATCTGTTTTTGTCATCCGCTCTCATAAACAGGCGTCTCATTTCCCGTAGGCAACATGTGTCCCGAAATATTCGGCTGTCTTGGCTTCGACGGCATATTTCTGTCTCTCGATGTCGAGATGCCTTCCCATTTGACCCAGTTCCAAAAAGCTCTTCTATTGTCGACAGCAGCTGATTCACCAGCATTGTTCCCCGCGTGGCCAACTTCACCCGACTAGACATGTTTTTTTTGCTGTTTTCTGGCGTCATCTCCCAGTTATAATGTGAATCCTCCCTCGGTGACTGTTGTCGGGCGAGAATAAATCCCCGAATGTTAATGAACACCATTGTGAACATGTTCGCCCCTCTGTTCCCTCAAACCAAAGATTGGTAGTCCCTTCTCTCCTGTCTCTTATCTTGTAATCTCGACCGGGAGAGAGACTATCTCGGCAGGCGGGTGTTCCGTCGACTGCTACAATGACTAATCCCCTCCCTATTATTGTCACCTTTTAGAGGAGGGATAAACAGTCTCTGACTCTCTCTCTCCTCGTCGAGACAAAGCCGTTTGTACAGCTGATCAGCAGCAGGCATTTTACATGCGTGGCTAGCAAAAAAAAGCCGTCGAATATGCATAACAGCTTGGATTGATGGCTGGGTTTAAAGTCGCCTTGTTTATGAGGTAACCCACCTCCTCTCGCGCGACCTGACATTTCCCTCCATTGTCTCTTTTCTTATTGATTTCGACAATGGTCTGCCTGATCCGATTGAGGGGATCCCCTTTGGCTCATCTCCCCCCGTATCCGGTTCTCTCTCTGCCTATTTACCAGCTTTGTTTGATCCCCATAGACATGCGTCCTCTGTTCCCTGTCCGCTTCGAATATCCTCTCTCTACTTTGTTGTCGTCGCCCGTCCGTCCTCAGTCCTTGTACTGTCCTCCTCTTCTTCTCACCGCTTGAAAAATGACGTTCTCAAGTGTCAAGAGGACGCCGGTTATTTACGGCCACTGCCACCCTTGGCTACTAGCGGTCACAGTCACCATAAAACATGTTCTTTTCCCTTTTTGCGTTTTATTTACAGCTAGTAAATTATATTGAGTCAATCCTTTAGCGTTTTTTTGAAGTCATTTTTCGATCCAAAAGCGCGGGAAACTGGGTCGCAGTTGGGAGATGCTTCGATTTGGCGCCTCTACAATATTTTCCTCTCATTTAAATGGCCCCAAATATGATAGATTGTCTTTGCCTTGTCCTTGTTATCTAGGCCCCATAAATTCACACATTAGCCTTTCTCTCCTTCGATAAGGATATTCTGATGGACCCCCAAAAAATAACGTGGTCGATGGGGTTAATGATGTGACCTTGGATGGCGGCTAGATAATTCTCGCCCTAAAACATGAGTTTTTCTGTTTCGCGCACTGCCAAAAACTCGGGTTGTTGACCTTTGTCCTCCTAACAATCCTAGGGTTTGAGGGGGAGGCGGACACTTTCCCAGACACAACATTATTCTTTACGATAGTTGGAAAAAAAGAGGAAAGGAGACGATAAGCTCGCCCCTCCAACTCTTATCTTTTTCTTTTGAGAACTAGGTGGTCTCTGTTATATTTATTTCCTCGCCTTATTTGGTCTACGTCGACGCTCTGTGACAGCCCTCCCTGCTCTTGCCGCTTCCGTCTCCGTGGACCTGTCCCCCTCGCTCTCTTTTGCCAAGTGTCAAGTGTCTTGAGAATACTTTTCTTATTGTCTTCTTCTTTTTTTCGATGGAGTCATTTCAGATGTCTTTCTGTAGGACAGAGTCACCTGTTCGCTTCAAATTTCATTGGGCTTCGGAGGCTTTGAAACAATGTAAGGGGAGAAAAGACAGTTGACGTCGAGTCGACGAGACAATTCTGACTCGACGTCACGCCCATGATTTTACAATCCGAGTGCAATTGTCCCCTTTCCCCACGGGTTTATTGCCCATGAATATCTAGGGCAAATGAGGGAAATGATAAGCACATTTCCGTCTATAAACAGACCAAATTTACAGATAGCGCGGATGTTTCCCCAATTTCCACAACAACAGCCACCAAGAGGCCGGCTCCCTCGCCACCGGATTTCACTCCCGCTCCTCAGCCACCACAAGTACAACAAGAAGAGAGGAAAAGTTTAAGCAGTAAATATTTCGAAGATAAGGCCAAGAGGGAAAAGCCATATGGCGATGATGTGACGGAATTGAGAACGGTTGGTTGTGATTTCCATTTGATCTAACATGTGGCATCTGACATGGCATGGCTGGCTTCCCTTTTCAGGAACTTCGAGAATCTTCTGTAGACGATGAGCCTATTTCAACTGAGCACAACATTCCTGTTCAGGAAGAAGTGCAAGAGGAAAGTGAGCCGGAGGAGAGTCCCCACTTCAGTCGACCTTTTACTCTCACATTCCCTGAGGTTTGTCACATGATTCTTCCCTTGCACAATCTTCTTCTTTATTCTTTTTATTGTTATTTTTCAGCCAATGATTGCTGGTGATGGCAATCCAGTTCGCCATACTTTACTCTCCTTGGTGATGGAGGAGGATATTCCCCAGTTGTTGGAAGCCATGTCAGAGAAGTACAACTTTGTCTTTGAAGATCTCAGAGACACTCCGTCGACGTCGTCGATTATCCATCCTTTTGAGACAAGGAAACAGCGACGACAGCAAAGACAGGTAGATTTTTCTTGATATGATTTTCATACTTTTTAGGTCTCCTCGATTAAATTCCATGAAGAAAATCCCATGGTCTACACTTATCTGGATGAAGATTCTCAGGTGTCCGAGCAATGGAAAGAGGGAGCCTTCTTGAACTATGAGGTAGGAAATCCTAGAATATTCACATTTTTTCCCTTTTCAGCAATATCAAAAATTGTGGGAGGAAGAAGTCACCGAGAGGGAAATGAGTTTCGCCGAATTGGAAAAATGGAAACAAGAAATGGCTCGACGATGGTCGACAGAAGGCGAGCAGGACATTTCGATGACGGGTTCGGGCTTGACTGCTATGTCGGATCCCAGTACCATGTAAGTCCTGTCGTCTTTACCTTTTTCTGTGTGACACCTATTTCTAACCTTTGTCTTTTACAGCTCTGTCTAATCTCTACTGATCTCGAATAAATTGCTCACCTTCCCTAAACTTATCATTGTGAGTGTCCAATTTCTAACCTTCTTTTGATGTCCTCCTTCACTTGAGGCAATTCCAAATTTACAGATCCCGAGCGGCTGCCGTCGCCTAATATTCTCAACAGCAACATAAAAATGACTAAAAAAAGATTGATTTTTGTGAAATGTATTTTCTGTATGTGATGATCAATTTGCCCCGTATTCAATATAAATTTTATTATATTCTAAAAATTGTCAGCCATCGATCTTTGATCCCTTCCGTTCTTCGACAAAAATCAAAGACATTCAATTTTACTGTGCTAAATTATGAGAAGAAACCACTGGCGTGGCCACAAATAAAGTGGTCTTCTCCTTGGTGACGAGAGACTTCACTCTTTCGACCAGCCAGTCGCGATAGGTTGGATTCATGACAATAAGGATAACTGCACCGACGAGACTGAAGGCGGACATCGATGCCATTGCAAAAGTGCCCATGACTGTAACCTTTTTTTCAACCAAAGCATTTGACTTACATTCATAGCCATAGATTTCGACAGCCATTATGACAATGAAGGGTACACCGGGAATGACGAGGATGACTGTCGGGACGAAGGCTTGTAGTACCAATTGGAGAAGAAACATCCGTTGCATCCTTTGAAGTTTGGCTGAGGAGACTCTTGTCCGAATGGCACGGCTACTGGCGATGATAAAGAAAGCTTGAAATATCTGGACGAGAGTGATCAGAAAAAGAGCCGGGTAGATGACGTAGGTGGCAATGGTCGAGCGGTCATAGGCCATCAGGTTGGGGGTTTGGAGGATGTCGGGTGTGATGCAGGTGTAGATCTGGATGAAATATTAATTTCTGATGACAACATGTAGAGAGAAGATACTGGTCGCCATCAAATCTCGCCTAGATTATGAGAAGAAGAAGAATTAGCCCGTCGACTCGACATCGACATTGTGACCCCTCCCCTCCACTTACCTGTGACCATTCTTCCAATATTTTCCGCTCATCCCTATAAGAGAAATGTATTCCAACAATTGGTATACAACCCATGAAGACTATCCACCACATGAAACACTTCCATTTGAAAGGAATGGCTGTCTTCCCTAGCACGGCTAAGTAGCGGAAAGCGAATAGATGAACAACGGTGACGACTGTCATACAAATCAATCCGACACACCAAACCAGCCAATATCTTTTGGGAACCACCTGGGAGTAGAGCCCACGGGTGTAAGCTGCAGTAAATGGCAGGAGGAAAACAGGCTTGGCCAAGAGACTGATGCTGACATCGCTGGCGAAGGCGATCAACTGATGGTAGAGGAGATACCAACGATAACGGCTCATGAATTTGGTAGATCGAAATATTATACAATAAATGACATAAGGATTGAGAAGGAAGTTAGTCCAAGAAGCTACGTCGAGGAAGAAGATGAATTTGCTATCGTCGACAACCAAAGGCGGGCAGTCGATCATAACACGGGCGATCAGCGACGACTAAGAGACTATTTTGTGTCATTTGAAAGGTCGCAGGTGTTTTATGCTCGAGAGTAAATAAAGATCAGGTTGGTAATCAACCAGGGATCAACTTTGCAACTTCAAAAATTGAAATGGACGAATAGAATTTGTGGGTGACAGGAGACTTCGACGTCGTCGAGGCGTCGTGCAGCTTGAAATCAATGTTTCGATGCTCGACCGTCGACTCGGCCTCGACACTCGACGTTTGCGAAAATTTGCAAACAAAATGAGCAAAAATAACAGGAAAATCCGCCTAATTGTCTTCTCTCTCATTTTTTTCATTTCTTTGCGTGTAATTGTTTTTACATTTTTTTCCCACAATAATCTAACTCTTTATCCAGTCCTGTTTTATTCTTCATCGTCGTCTGGTACAAATATGGTGACAAAATCGTCGTCAAGGTTATAGCTGATTGTACAACTTTTTTCTCCTTCAATTGTCCATCTTATTTCTGATTCTACTTCCTCAGGAGTCTCTCCAAAATCCATAACAAACCATTCTTTTATGTATGTCCGTTTTGTAGAAATGTCGGCTATTTCTTTTGGCAATAAACCAAACTTTGCGCCTTGTAAATCGCGTGTGCCATTGCAATAATCCTATACCGTAAAAACTGAATCCGAACCCCCCCCTGTAATAAGACCCCTCCCCTAGTATAACCCCAGGGTAAAGGGGTATATTGGAACTTAAGGCCCCCCCCTGAGATATAACCCCTCCCCCAAAAGTGCCCCTCCTTGTGCTATAGCCCCCCGATTTTTCGCCAAACTTCATTTCATACCGAATTTGGCTACATTTCCTGGGTATTTTTAGACGTAGAATCCGATTTTTCATAATGTAAGAGCTCTAAATTGTCTTTATAGCCTAGCAAAACTGCTTATTCCCACGAATATTAGACGAAACAAATGACACTGCTCATCTTTCTATGTCCTGTATGAAGGAGAACAGAGAAGTTCAGCATAAACGCACCAGAAAATACATTTCTCTTGTACTCATCGGTAATCTTTCAACCATTGCAATGCAAAATGAGTTGATCGCCTCCGCAGGGTGATCGCTGGAATCAGGATACCTGCGGGACGGCACGTAGAGAGCACAGCCCCGTATCGTCCCGTCCCGGAAGGTCCACGGGACGGGACGAAAACGGGACGCAGATCCCGTCACAAAGGAGCCCGTACCTCTAGCGGGACGTACCCGTCACGGGACGGGACGTCAAGTCTCTCGGCACGTCCCGTCCTGCCTGCAACCCTACCTGGGATGCGCAAGCCGCCTCAGAATCGGCGAACAATTTTGTGGGTGGAGTAATCGTCAGCCTGGGCAGGCTCGGCCCGCTCCTACGGGGCCCGATTGCTCATCACAGGCTCAACGAATAGGAATTATGTTCGCAACAGTGAAGTACTGCGTGAATATCTGTGATGAAAAGGCTAAAGCTGGTCAGGAATTGATAATGATTGTCTATTTCCACCGTCAAACAGCCGTTTGTCTGTAGGAATGGTTAAACCGAATGATACAACCATTTTAGTCATGGTTAGCCAGGCATTCTGCAAAGATTCCGACAGAAAACTGCATAAAAAATAAGATTTTTAAAAATTTCGAACCACAAAATTAGAGAAAAAGTGGTCAAAAATGAGAAAAAATTTTGAAAAATTTCGCTAAAATTTCTCAAAAAAGTTGCATTTTCTTGATATCTGAGGCCTGAAAAGCATGCTGAAACTTAGCGCCCCCCCCTATAATAAAACCCCTCCTGTTTTATTGCCCCAGGGGAAAGGGGGGTATTGAAACTTAGCGCCCCAGGGGGTTCGGATTCAGTTTTTACGGTAAATGGTTTTTTTCTTTCTCAGTAAGCTCACATTTATTAGTTTTCTTATTCCTTTAGGTGTAATCAACGTCTTTGCATAGACATCAATAAATTCTCCCTCTAACATTAGCAATTGTTCATCGTTGAGTTTGATGACATCTTTTTCAGCTCCTTCTTTAGCCAATATGCAAATCTAAAAGTCAGGTCCGTTCGCAATTTGAGTAAAATACTAGAAATAATTTCCTCACATTTCTCATAGGAGTCTCCATGTTTTCGAATAAAATATCCACATTAGCACCAATGTGTCGTAAAATGTAGAGGCAATCAAATTCTAAAATATTTAGGGTTTTATTTTGTTCGAAGACATTTCTCTACTTATTTCCTTCATAAAATTGATCTGTCCTTTCTTCAAACTATCGTGTACAACAAATTTCAAGTGGCTAATTTTTGTGTTACATTTCTTCAGTACATTCTTGATAATCGTTGTATTTTCTGTAGAAACGTTTTCCTGTGAATTGTGTAAAAAATATAATCATAGAGCTTACGAGGACCAGGCTATTGAAATTAACTTTTTTGCAAACAAAAGATAGATGTTCTTCCAGTGTTTCATTCAGATCTTTGATTGCGAACTCGATTGCTTTATGACCAGCTCCCCATTTCAATCCAGTTAGACCTAAATTTGTCTTTTTCTTAGTTCTATAGAAACACGAGATTCCAAGCTGGAAAATGCTCTTATCAGTTGTAAATATGCCAAAGTTTCTTTCGTTTGTCGATTATACTTTGCTCACCTTTATTTCTATAAAAATCAGCGACATCAAATGTTTCTTCTGAATTTTCATCATCATTTGTTTTCAATTTCATTACACAGAACCATATTTTTTTTGATACGTCGTAGCTATTCCTCTGCATTTCTACTTTCAATTCATTTTCTTTCTAAAAATATATTCTTCATTTGAACTGTCTTTTTACCTCTTCAATTTTATATCTCGATATATTATATTTAGGAATATAATAAATATTATCATTTAGAGTAAAATTGAAGATTTTACAAACCAGAAATGCATTTTTTATATCATCAAGAGGCAGGAATCGTAATATTTTTAGTAAGACTTCACCCGGTAACAATTCAATAGAAGATTTGTCTTGTTTGAATGGAGATTCTTCCATTTATTTGACGAAGAGAATATGTTAGAGAAATATTTCTTCTAATGAGTTGATTGCCTACGTAATTGCGTCTTCCGGATTTACGTCAAAAGTCATTGCATCTTGTTCTTTTGCTATCGATATCTTCTTTCTTTTTGTAATTTTTATTAATTTTCTTATTTTCAGGATGCCTCGATTATTGCCAAGTGTGGATCTTTCCCGTCGGCAACTAATTCTTTTAGCATCAGCTGGGACGGGATTATGTATCATACTTGTATGGCAAAGGTTTGTTTATTTAAAACATAATTTTATTGTTTTCAGATGGAATAGAAAGAAAAAAGAAGAAAAATCTACACCTCAATTTTATGATGTTACTCCAAATGGCCCAGCAAATATGGAAAGGCAAGAAAGCAGTAAGCCTTTCAATTTTATTTTTGATGCATAATTTTTTTAGATAGAGCTATAGCAAGAATGAGAACAACACCTTCAATGAGTGAGAGAGGAAGTACACAACGAATGAGTATGAGACAACGAAATACAAGCAGTACTAGCATGGCTCCTACAGAAAATGATATAAGATATGGTATGTTCCCCTCTTTAACTTTAATTGTTTCCGTTTTAGGTGTTGAGAATATGCATGAATTAATAAATATACTCGATCGAGCTTATAGTGGATTAGAAATGGTCAAAAATAGAAGTGAGAAAGACAAGTATGCTGTTTTTTATATTCATTTTGTAATATTTTCTAGAAATCGGGTAGAAATGCTTTGTTCTGTTGTGGATAGGCTGAGAGTAGTTGAAACAGATCTCAATAAGCTTGTTGGAGAATATGTGGGTAGTAATGATTTTAGAGAAGAAGGTTAGTTGCTTATATTTTCCATTTTAATTCGGATTTTAGTTGCATCACTATCGTCTGGTACTGCCGGGTATGCTAGCCCCCGTGCAGGTACTCTTTCCGTTCTCTCCGATGATTCTTTTATGTCTGCCTTTGAAGAATTTGTAAGTTTTGATAAATTCTTAAAGATTTATTTAATTTTTAGCCTGTTCAATTGGACGAAGATGACCGAGATCTTTTGGATATAAATGAAAACGAAATGGTTTTTCTTCAAAGTGGATTGTCGGCTGCGAGCAATAATGAGGTAGTATCAATACTTTCATTTTTAGAACAATTTTAGGTGCAATATCGAAAACCTCGCACAGAATTCTGCCAGTGCGAAAGTGAAACAGAATTTGCTGCTAAATTATGGTGCTTACGTCAAGCTTTTGATGAAGCTCTTCGTGATGATCATCGTCGTTTATGGCTAGCTAATATGGGAAGAACACTCCTTGCGGATATTTTAAAACATTCTAGACAGGTTTTATTTTTCTATTCTACGTGATTTAACATTTTTTAGGATCCATCTACATTTTACGAAGCTTTTGATTCATTGATGGATTTTTTTAACAATGAAGATAATTTGCAACAAATGGAACACGAGCTCAAAGCGCGCGGTGTAAGATACTTACGTGAATTTTTTATTATTTCATTTCAGGTAGTACGATTAGGATTTTGGGATGTTGTTTTAGATTTTATTCTCCTCGATTCCTTTGATGATTTAAAAAATCCGCCATCTGCCATTTATTCCGTTACAAAGAATTACTTCCTATCGCAGTCTATGAAGTATTCTACAATTAGTACAGTTATCTGGTCCATGCTCAAAGCTAAACGTCAACGATTACAAGTAAGTTTTCTTTTAAATTAATGCAATTCTTTTCAGTATCCCCATGGATTCATAGCTAAATTTTATAATATTTCGGAAGCTGTTATGCCAGCCATTACATTAGGATTTTTAGGAACAGACGCTAGAATAGGAGAACTTTGTCAATATTTCAAGGTGCGGCAATTGTTTTACATTTTTTAATCGTATTTTCTTTTAGGAGCAGATTACTCAATTTGTACTGGATGTATTTTGTGAGAAACGTGTTCGTTATACTTCACTTGAAGAATTAGCTGAAGATGTCTGGATTGTCATACAAAACCGCGCGGAATCTCTTCAAACTAGGATAGCTACTGAATTACTACCAGCTTAAATTTATGTGACCTCGTTATATTATACGTTGATCTCAATCTAGATAGGTTTTTCATTTACAGGTACTTCTTAGAAATTTCCTCGGTTTTCAAATCTGGTCGTTACATATTTAGTCTTAGTGTACTAGACAATAAATATATTTTTATACTCTTCTTCTTCTTTTTTTATGTTTATCTTTAAAATACTTGAATTATTTTTAGTTTTCTTCATTATTACGGAAATTCAGAATGGCAACATCTTCAGAAGATGCCGCTCTTTTGGAAAAGATCAAAAAATATGAACAAAAGGTTGATTTAATTTTATTTTTAATTTAAATAATTATTTCAGATGTTTGAAACGTGTGATTTGATTCCTATTGATAGCTGGGGATTTGATGAAGAGACACGCGAAGCCGTGCGTCAACACAAACACGAGCTGGTAAATAAACAACTCTCAGAAAGTTAGTTTTCTCCTTAAATTTTATTTTAAAAACATGTTCAGAAGAAAAGAAAAGACTTAGCAATAATAAAAAGTACGCTGTTGCTCGTACAATTGGATTTGCCAGTACCGTTTCTGAAGTACTCGATTTCTTGTCTAACAGTGAAAACCGCCCAAGTCTCGAAATAAAGGTTAGCTCTTTTGTTTTCACTTATTTTTTTATTTTAGACTAACGTGAAGCTTGAGAAGCCACCAAAAGGTCCCAAGAATGTAAAACAAGCTCAAAATGCTGCTAAACCAGCACAAAAGCAGGCGGAAAGTTCTTCTGACGATGATGATGAATCTGATGAAGAAGACACTGCCGCTGCACGAGAACAAGTTACGAAACCGGGTGTTAAACCAGTTGCCACTGTAAAGTGAGTATCTATTTTTTAATGAGAATTGTTCATTTATAGGCCAACGGTTCGAAATGGTGTCCCAAAAGAAACTGTCGATGAAGAAATGGACGATGATTCGACTGATGAAGAAACTCAAGTTGCCCAAAAAGGCGGACAAAAACGGAAAGTTACCACCGATATCAAGACACCTGCAAAGAAGAGCAAAATAGACAAGGAATTGGAGAAATTTGAAAAAATTGATCTTCATACTCTTGATCCTATTGAAAATCGTCAACTTGCTTTACTCAAATTGCAGAAGAAGTTAGAATCTTTTAAATGTAAGTTCTTACTTTATTTTGTATATATTTAATTATTTTCAGTGAACCGAGTTAGTAAAAAACAAGACAATAAGTCGTCGAAAGCTGCCGAACAACTTGCTGAGAAGAAACTTAAACGAAGAATGAGCAAACTGCAGTTGAAACAAAGACGAGCTGAAGAGAAGCAAAAAACACAAAGGTCCGATTTATTAGCTTTTTTTTTATTCTCCTTTTTAGTCAGAAAAGTGGATCTCCTAAAGCAAGTAAAGCAGAAAAAGAAGCTCCAGTTGTCGACGACGAGGGGAAAGTAGTCTACTCCAAGTTCGATTTTATTGTCAAGGATCCTAAGAAAAGAGTAAGATGACCTTTTTATTAGTTATTTCACACTTTTAGTTAACTAAGAGTGAAAAGAAGGAAAAATTCACTGGCAAAGACTACAGATCTCTTCTGCATAAAGCAGAGAAAAGAGAAGAGAAGCTAAAAGAATTGAAAGAAAATGATCCGGAAAAGGCCAAAGAAATGGAACAAGATATTAAATGGAATCGGGCAATGAAAAAAGCTGAAGGAGTTAAAGTAAAGGTTCGTTTTAAAATTAGCTATGTTTATGACAAACTTTTTTAGGATAATATTCAATTGCTGAAGAAAGGGCTTCGTAGAAAGGAAAAAGCTAAAGACAAGCGCCTTGCCAAGTGGGAACAGCGTGTGAACAAAGTGGAATCGGAGAAGCAAAAGGTTCTTTTAATTTGTTTTGTAATTTATTTCTCCTATTCAGAGACAAGAAAAGCGCACTGAAAATCTTCAAAAACGTGTCGATGATAAGAAGAAGAAAGTTCTGGCCAAGATGCGTAAGAAGGGAAGAATTCTGTAAAATTCTACATTTTATTTGTTGTCGTTTTACATTATTGTTGCTGTTTTTAGATAAAAGTTGTTATTTTGAACAGTCGGATTTCCTCTCTTTCCCGTCATCGGCCGTCTTTTGACTGTTGCGCCGCGGTACGATTGATCTGGACAGGTGAAAAATGTGGGAACACAGAGGGGAGCCGGAGAAAAGTCGAGAGAAAACAGAATCAGGGTCACCTCTCTGGAATGCGATCTTTAATTGGATTTAAACTGGTTACTGTAATTTTTTTGGTTGTTTATATTTCAGATTGAGAAAGTTTCAAGAATAGACGAGACATTTTGATATATGGCCCGGTAATCTGTCAAATGTTTCTCGATTCGAATGACAAATTATTCCTGTCCAGGTTCAAGGGCTTTTTGTCAAAAACAAAAATATCGAAAATAGATCCCTCTCCAGGTAGCAGAGATCTCTTTATTTTTTCTCGCCATGTCTGACCTCATAAGAGGGCGATTGCCACTTGAAGTACGCCACAACTCCAGGAATTATCCCATTGGGATATTTGGAATTGGATCTATTCCCTCAAGAAACCGCCAGATTACGGTAGACGTGTGCCGCTCGCGTGTGTCGGCGTCTCTAAAAGGAAAGTGCATTTGAAAAATGGCTCCACATTACGGTCCAGGATGGCTATCAATAAGACTCATTCAGGAAAATTGAGGGAGCCCCACTGATTTTTAGCACCAGTCGGTTGGAATTTCATTTGGACTGGAAATATCAAGAAGGTTACCTGATCTTTAAGAAAATGTCATCGTAATCCACAGGTCATCTGCCACCAGCCCGGTTAGCTCAGTCGGTAGAGCACCAGACTCTTAATCTGGCTGTCGCGGGTTCGAGCCCCGCATCGGGCTATAATAACTTTTTTTTTGTCTTTTCCGATAAGAAAAACTGGCTGATGACTCATTTTGAACTTTGAAATATGTCCGTTTGCCGCCAAACCAAAGGACATTGTGAGTAACATTTTTATTAACATCCTGTCATGGCTGCTCTCCTCAATAATAATAAATATCAAAAGAATATACACGAATATTATGGGGGCAAGGCAAAAGAAAGATGAAATCCATCGAGGGGAGGTATTGGGGGCTAAGAAATGGGGAAAACCCGCAGGAAAAAGGCCAACTTATTCACGGGAAACGGGGATATGGAATCTATTGGGAAATGTTTATCTGAAGCCGGAATACATTTCTGGATAGAGCATTGGCTGAGGAGCAAACGGCAACGGCTGGAGAGGAGCTGGCGTCGTGTAAGGCGACGTCAAGTGGAATTGGAATGCCATCTGAAAATTGCCAGATTTCCATTGATTTTCCCGCTTTTTCTTACGTCTGGCTCCAATTTTGGTACTGGCGGGCAGTACTCGTCGCCTGGCGAGCTGGCAGATGCATGTCCCGAGTCAGAACTCTCGTCGAGATCCGGTGTACAGGAATTCTTCTCATGTGCCTGGAAATTTAGTGATAGGAACCGGCTCTCTCCCCCCCTTGGGCTGTTATTCACCCCGCCACACGCGAAGACCTCCTTTGAGGTGAGACGACTGGGCATAAACATCTCCCCGTCAGTCATACCGTAGCCGAGGGGATTAGAGACAACTCAACTGGTCTCCTGATAGCCAAGGAGCGATGGCTATCGAGGATTAGGACCTGGCTAATTAGTCGAGGGCAGTACGCCAAAAAAGTTTGACTCAAATGACGCGCACTTTGAAAAATTCCCCCCTTTCTCTAAATGGCCCTCAATTTTTAGCTTTAGCAGCTGCTTTTGTGACGAATTTTCTGCGCTACATTTTAATACCAAAAGCGCTTAATAAAAACGCCAAAAACTTGAAATTTTTGAATTTTAGTCGAAGCAACCCTTCTCTTACCTTCTGATGTTTTCTCAGCGAACTTGGATGGGTATAAGTCTTTCCACAGCCCTTGACCCGACATGTGTACGGCTTATCCGTCGTGTGGACATGCATGTGCTTTTTTCTATCTGACGAGTTGGCGAATTTCCTCTCACAATTCGGATGGGTACAGGGAAACGGCTTCTCATCTGAAAATACTCAGATTTAGGACACCATCTGTCCCCCGGTGATTTTTCATGCAAATCGAAAGAGACATCTGGCGGAATGTGAAGAAAATCAAAAAATAAAAGAAAACACTTGACACTTTGAGGGGAGAAAAGGCACCGATGCCAGGGGGAGATGCTACTGGGAAGAGGGACGGCGGCAGGGGCGACATGACTTCTTATTTTGAGGAAATCGAAGTGGTCATCGAGAGGGCACTTTGAGCCAGCGGGAATGAGCAGGGACAACAGAAGGCAACCCTGGGAGCGGGCATCGACAAAGGATAGTTTGAAATCCAATCGACCCGTCAAAAAGATCTGAGAAGCCGTCAGAAGTCGACGACATTCAAACTTTTGAGTGGTCGTCGAGAAGAAAAGTAGCTGGTCGACGGATCTAATCTTGACAAACTTTGAGTTCCCCCTTCAAATGATCCAAAAATTCAAATATTCGTGCACTTTTCCTCTGATCTCCCCAGATTCTGATAAATGGCGAGATGGATCTCGAGAAGATGTCTCAAAGTCAGCAGGAGACCAAACTCCCGCAGATTACAATTCTCGAAAACAACATTCAACCTGATTCTATGGATCCTGGCCAGATTTTAGAGAAAACTTCTACGTTTGTCTGTCTCTTTGCTTACGTGTCCCGATGTTAATTGTCCCAGCTTTGCTTCGATTATAGCTCCTACCAATTATATTTGTGTGTGTGGGGTGCCAACTCGGCAGGTGTACAAATCCACCAAAAACATTACCAACTGCTAATTGTCCCCCTTCCTTTTCCAACATAATCTTACGCAAGTCTGTCCGTCTCCCAGTTCAGTTGCCTCGCGTCTTTTTGCATTAGAATCAAAGGCGCTCCCATCCACCAGTCGCCTCAACAAAGGCTTCAAATGGAGGTAGAGGTCGTAAAGTCTCGTCACTCCCTTGGAAAACTACCGTAATCGCTGCAAATGTGACAAGCGGCGGCAGGTTGGTTTTTTGAAAAAAAAGGAGAACAACTGGGACAGACGATGTACCGTCGACTACCCCGGATTAGCCTCAGTTGCGTCGAGGGAGATGTTTAGATGGCGGTTCCTTTTTCGGTTGGCGTCACAAAGCCACTCGACAGCCGATTTGCGCAACTGCAACATCCGTGTTTAGATAATTATTAAGGGCACAACAAATTGAGCAAGGATTCTAAGCAATGAATTGAAGTCGAAAATTCGAATGTCCGACTTGTCCACAGGGATATCGCCATCCCCGGTCGACGTCGAGAAGAATCTCTTCCAAAAATTGGCTAAAACTCTTCTTCCTTCCCCGGGAAATCTCCTCCGCAAACTGTCAAATAATAACAATGGCAACAATTCGAGTCGACGCATGGCTAATCCCTTTTCTCACTATCTCCAAGGACTGACAGATGGAATAGTCAGCCACGAGACATTGTCTGACAGAGGGAGAGGAGGTGCGAAAACATGAGGTCACTTGACTCGGATCAGGACATGATAAGAGCAAGGAGAGGAGGACAATGACTCACGCGTGTGGGTTCTCATGTGGATTTTCATATTCTCGCTTCGGGCGAATTGTTTGTTGCAAGTATCACAGGAGAAAGGCCTCTCGCCCGTATGAACACGGATATGATTGACGAGCTTGTACTTTGCCTAAAAATGTCCTTTTTTTCTGAGGAGAATTGTCTTACCTTGAATGGTTTTCCGACTCGATCACAGTCTTTCCATCGACAAACGTGGAGAGAGCTCTCATTTCCTCCAATATGATTGTGGGTCAGATGTTCTCCCAGCGCCTTGCCATCCCAGAAAGTGATATTACACGGTTTTCCGTTATCCATCATCCATTTACAGGTCCTGCCTTTGCCGTCTTTTGGATTATTCGGTGTAAAGCCAAAACCATGAGGTCTGTAAAAGGTTACGGTAGTTTTGGTGCGCAAACAGAGACGGCTGATGATCAAAGCCAAACCGGTTTTCTTTTCTTAATATTATTTCAACAAAAAAGAGCGGGAAAAGTTCGGGGGAGAAGGAAGTATTAGGAGCCAGGTGAGCAAGGAGCAAACAAGAGAACGGGTGATAATAACCCATCATTATGGAGAGAAGTAAATGGACCATATTGATTCTACGAAACTCATTTAAATAAGAATCTCTGAATCCAAAATACAGTATTCTTTTGAGGATGCGCGAGAGATTATGAAACAATTTGGAAATTTGAGAACAGCGCCTTGGCCCATCTTTTTTTTCGTGTTCCCCGGGCTTTTTTGAGTTCCCCGGGCTGGTTTTTGGATTTCTTTCAGCCAGAAACTATAAAAGAAGTTCAAAGGTGGCAAATCCTTTAAAAACTTTAAAAATAACAGTCACAAATGGCGGAAAATCAAAAGTGAGCCGACATTGTGCCAGCCGACTGTCCCGAAGCGTTTTTAGGCAGAATTTCCTTTTATTGGCTCTTCTTATTCTAAAACTCCTTGTTTAAATTAAAGGCTGCTTTGTACTTTAACTGTAGATCCTTTCCCTTATTACAAGACCCGAAAGTAAGAGGACAGAACCAGTAGTTGTAAGGTAACCTTGAAATTGAGTACCCATTCCGGACAAGGTTCTCTAATGTATCAACTCGAGGTGGGTGGATATGCCAAAAAAAACGAGAAAATGCATCCAAAATTAAAAGAATTTACCTGTAGGCGAGATATTCGGGACCAGGTTGTTGTGGGAAGAACGGCGGCATTGAGCAGAATTCCGGGGACATGTGATAGACCCCAGCAGCCGGATTGGCAATCCCATCTGAGAGCTCGTTCTCAAATTTGGAAGATAACAAACCACGGAAAAGGAGATGTTGTCCAGGAGCAGTCGTCGAGTAGACGTCGTCACGGAATCGACCAGCAGCAGCAACAGCTCCACCTCCTCCAGGAGCCGGGGAACAGTAGTTGCTATGCATTATTACGGTAGTCTTGGCTTCCCACTGCTCAGTCACAGTGGGCAGCTCAGTAGGGGAGCCTCATGGCTCCGCCCCTCCCAGACCCCAAGAACCGTGCCAAATATGGGCGTGACTGGCGGCTGTGATTGGCTACCCGTCGAAAGAGAGACCGCCGGTGCCCTGGGGATTGAAAACTGCGGGAGACGTCTACGGCTATTCAGGAGTCGAGAAGAGGGAAATCAGAAGACTGGCAGTCGACGATGTCCCACCGGGTGGCACTCGCCGTGTTTCTTTTAGATTTTATCGCCCGATCTCGACTGGCGCTAATTATTAGGCTCGGGTCGCTTTTATGGGGAACATTCGATCTTTAGGAAAGTTTTTGATGGGATTTTCATTTTGTTCGCCTTTACTAGACATCTCTCAAGCCTTTGGATCTTCCAAAAATAAACCAAAATCTCAAAAATTCCGTTGTACTTTGATATGACGGGCATCTCTTCCATTCTTTGGTTTAATCGTTTTCCTAGGGGGGAAAATTATCCAAGTGGCCAAATCAATTTTCCAATGCTTCTCTTCGTTGGAATACGGTAATGTCCTCTCGAATACTCGAGATTTCTTTTATCCATTGGTTTATTGGATTTTCCAATTGGAAAAGAGCATAAATACAGTCTTTAGAGGGAAATGGTAGAGATTACCCAGCTGTCATCGCTTCTGGTAACGGTCGACAGTCTATTTGGTCGAGGTGACGTCGACTGAGGTTGTCGACGACGACAATGCCTTCGACCAGCGGGTTAGGACGACAGTTTAACGTCGAGCTTTCCGCGACTATCCGGATCTAGTTATGGAAGTTTTTCCACCCTTCCTAAGGAACATGAGCAAGATTCCCTTGCAATCCCCCTCTTGCTTCTTCTTACCTGGGCCACAACATCATAAAATGTTGATAATAGTAGGACATCTTGTCGTCGACTTCTACTGAAATAGACGATAGAAATAAGGATAGGTCAAGAAGACGAGCCGACGTTTGCCTCAAAACGATGCGCAAACGATGTTTAAAGTCATTAACAAACGTGTTATCAGCTGATTTTTAAGGAATTTTAAGGGTTTCTGTTGAGAATAAGAAGAAATTACGGTAGATGAGAAGAGTCGAGAGACAGACGCGCGACTATATGATATCGTTTGTGGATTATATCCGATCGGACAACATATCTATCACACCCTCTCATCAGATGGCAATTATGGCCCTTTTCGGGACACCTGAAGGTAGTAATCGGTCCACTGACCCCCCTTTGATATAAAAAAAGCAGCTATCACTGCCCGGTTAGCTCAGTCAGTAGAGCACCAGATTCTTAATCTGGCTGCCCCGCTATAATAACTTTTTGTCCTTTTATTTATCTCTTTGCCCTCGTTTTGAATAGTCCATTGTGTGTCAGGCTTCAATAAAGAGCGAGAGAGAGTTTCATTTACGACTGCCATGGCAGTTCAACTGCGCCAGTCCCATTCATATTCTAATCTCGTCATAAATCCTCTCGGCGCAGGTGAAGAGCCATCGTCTCAGATAAACGAGTATTGTAAGAAGTCGTCGACACTTTATCCACAAGGGGGATTCTCTTCCCAGTTTTGTAACCTCTCGTTGTTCACACTTTGTTTGATTTCCAGCCGCCGTTATGTCCTCTCGACTGCTTCGACATGTCCCCGGGTTGTGTCGCCTTTTTCGGAGACTTGTCGACAAAGAGCCGGCAACTAGTTCACACGATTTCTCTTTTCTTGAATAACAATAACAAATGAGGACAGATGGAAGAGGAGGGCCAATATCCATGGTGGCACTTGAGAAGCCGTAATTGAATAGCTGAATAAGGTAATCCCCCAGTTGCGTCGACGATTGCGAAAGAGACCAGCCGGAAATGAGCCGAGAAAAGATTACTGTAGAATTTCTGAAGTCGAAGAAGTACACAATCATCGGGACAATTTGATTGATACCTTTTGGCGACCAAGGCCGGTTTGTGATAACAAGAGAGAGACAGTCGC
This sequence comes from Oscheius sp. DF5033, assembly GCA_964036215.1. Taxonomy (NCBI): domain Eukaryota; kingdom Metazoa; phylum Nematoda; class Chromadorea; order Rhabditida; family Rhabditidae; genus Oscheius; species Oscheius sp. DF5033. The sequence goes on from CAXIWN010000011.1 coordinate 3,958,622, forward strand.
GTGCCGTCGACCAGGTGAGGGATGAGATGGCGGAAGAAGTCATTACTTATTGACGGTGGGAAGTCGACATCTCGCTACATTTTAGAGGGGGAAAAGAGGCGGCTAAAGGACAAAAGGAAGAAGAGCGATGGGGAGACATCGGGAGAGAGGGGAACTTGATCAGAAATTGGAGATTTCCGCTTTTTGAGTATTGTGGACGGCTGGCAGGGAGCGGAACATCGAAGGCATCAGTCGACCAGAGATTTTTCAAGACTTGTGTCCTGAGCCAAAAGTACCACGTTGACAGGCCGACAACGGTCGTCATCCCTTCAGGTTGCCCAGGGATGACTCCAGACCTACGTATCCCGAAATTGCGTGCTATAAGCCAAAAATTTGGTTTCAAAGCCACCAAAAAGACGGCAGATGAACAAAAAGTCGAGCAGAAAGGCGGCCATTGCTAGCAGTTTTCAACTGCTCCGAGATTTCTCTTCCCATCCTACGATTACAGTAATCCCCTCCGCATACATGACAGCATTCTCCATTCATTCTCCTTATTGTTTTTTGCATTATTCTCCATTCACACCTGGATCTGGATCATCTCTGCCTTGTTGTCTTTTTCGACTGTGCCATGCCGATGGCCATCCCATCGGGGCAGAGTGTGTCCATCACCTGGAGTCATGAATACAATGGGATTAGCTGTGAGATATGGTGTCAGTTGAGGTTATGGCTCCATTTGGTCATTTTCGACTTAGGAAGTCTCGAACAAAAGAGTCGGCAACGGGGCGGACAAGGCCGATTAGGCGGCCAGCTAGTCAAATTATCGCCTTAGGCTTGTTGTTGTTGCTTTGAGAGAGAGGGGTCTTGACCCGAGAAGAAGAAAAAAGAGAAGCAATCCCAAGGAGAACAAAAAGCGATGACGCAAGGATGGGTGTCAATTGGTAAGTGGAGCACAGTAATTGCTGGTCCAACTGATTGCCTGTTGCACAACGGGCGCTTATTACACCTTTACGAATCAGTCAAGTGGAAATAATAGCCGAAATTTTTATCGTATCTTTTGTGTTGAAAGATGTTTTAGGTGGTCGTCGATGGTTCTTTGCTGTGACTCGCCGGTTCCTTGCTGTGACTCGTCGGTTCTTTGCTGTGACTCGCAGGTTCCTTGCTGTGACTCGCCGGTTCTTTGCTGTGACTCGCCGGTTCCTTGCTATTGCTGCCCGTGTCCGTCCGAGTCACTTCCATGTTCATCGACTTCGCCGTCACCATCGGTCCCTCCAGGCTCCAGTCCTTTTTATCATCTCGAAGATAGATGACAATGGAGCTGTCTTCCTTGTCAATTGGACGAGCACTCGGATCTGGTCCGAATGTCACTTTGTGCGGATCGCGTCTTTTCCGTCGTCGACTGATGCTCTTCGAATTCTTTGCTCGCTTGTTTCCACTAAAAATTACTTGATGACTCATTTAATTGACCTACTAAAAAGTGCTGTCTTTTGCAGTTTTAGGCTCAATCCAATTGACCACCGGTCCATCTGGCCGTCCTTTGACGGATTTTCTGGGTGGTGATCGTGGTGGCGGGTTGCTGGATTTCTGGTTTTTGCACAAGATGACGACAACCGGAAAGAGGAGTACCGTAAAAACTGAATCCGAACCCCCCCCTGTAATAAGACCCCTCCCCTAGTATAACCCCAGGGTAAAGGGGTATATTGGAACTTAAGGCCCCCCCCTGAGATATAACCCCTCCCCCAAAAGTGCCCCTCCTTGTGCTATAGCCCCCCGATTTTTCGCCAAACTTCATTTCATACCGAATTTGGCTACATTTCCTGGGTATTTTTAGACGTAGAATCCGATTTTTCATAATGTAAGAGCTCTAAATTGTCTTTATAGCCTAGCAAAACTGCTTATTCCCACGAATATTAGACGAAACAAATGACACTGCTCATCTTTCTATGTCCTGTATGAAGGAGAACAGAGAAGTTCAGCATAAACGCACCAGAAAATACATTTCTCTTGTACTCATCGGTAATCTTTCAACCATTGCAATGCAAAATGAGTTGATCGCCTCCGCAGGGTGATCGCTGGAATCAGGATACCTGCGGGACGGCACGTAGAGAGCACAGCCCCGTATCGTCCCGTCCCGGAAGGTCCACGGGACGGGACGAAAACGGGACGCAGATCCCGTCACAAAGGAGCCCGTACCTCTAGCGGGACGTACCCGTCACGGGACGGGACGTCAAGTCTCTCGGCACGTCCCGTCCTGCCTGCAACCCTACCTGGGATGCGCAAGCCGCCTCAGAATCGGCGAACAATTTTGTGGGTGGAGTAATCGTCAGCCTGGGCAGGCTCGGCCCGCTCCTACGGGGCCCGATTGCTCATCACAGGCTCAACGAATAGGAATTATGTTCGCAACAGTGAAGTACTGCGTGAATATCTGTGATGAAAAGGCTAAAGCTGGTCAGGAATTGATAATGATTGTCTATTTCCACCGTCAAACAGCCGTTTGTCTGTAGGAATGGTTAAACCGAATGATACAACCATTTTAGTCATGGTTAGCCAGGCATTCTGCAAAGATTCCGACAGAAAACTGCATAAAAAATAAGATTTTTAAAAATTTCGAACCACAAAATTAGAGAAAAAGTGGTCAAAAATGAGAAAAAATTTTGAAAAATTTCGCTAAAATTTCTCAAAAAAGTTGCATTTTCTTGATATCTGAGGCCTGAAAAGCATGCTGAAACTTAGCGCCCCCCCCTATAATAAAACCCCTCCTGTTTTATTGCCCCAGGGGAAAGGGGGGTATTGAAACTTAGCGCCCCAGGGGGTTCGGATTCAGTTTTTACGGTATTCCTTGGAGATATAGTGAGACGACCACTATCCACACAGACATAAAGTGCAATGATCTCGTCAGCTGTTGGCTGCTTCTCGTTTCGACCAGATGAATATCGTGTAAACTTGTAAAATTTGGCTCCTGTTGAGAAAAGCCATTAGACGTTGAGGAGAGTCACCTGCAGTCAAAATCCAATCGTATTTCCGGTGCCAATACCTCTTCTGTCCTATACCTTCGACCTGGGTAGATCTTCGAGAAAAGATGGCCAGACGACTTTGAAATTGACGATTGGAGAAAAATTCTCGGCTTTTTTCCAAAGGACGAGGTTATCTGGTAGACGTCGACGATGCCCCGGCGAATTCTTATTGGTTTTCCAATAGTTTCCGCCTTTTTTATAAACGGAAACCTTTTTGAACTCCAGGAAGTGTCAATATTTTGACCGGTAGTATTATTAGCTCACTCCTCTGATGTTGACCAAGTTCGGTCACTGTTTTCTACCCGCCAATTAACAGGCTCCCCAGTGACGTAACAATAAGCACCGAAGTGTGTTGGTACAGAGGCCAGCGTGGCCTTTCTCAAGTAGAACACTCAAAAACAGAACTTATACAGTATACAAGGAATATTTATAGAGAACTGTCTGTGGTAAGACGGCGATGGCGACCACCTTCTTCACCGCCGAAGAACATGTTGGGAATCTTGTCACCGTAATAGATTTTATTGTTATTTTGCACAGCTTCAATTCTCTTCATCTCGAGGAATTTACTAAAGTTTTTTTTATTTCCCATAGAAAGCGATAACTCACTCTGTCAAAAGTTCCGAGTTACCTTCTGCTTCTTTCGTCAATTTGTAAAATTCTGCGTCGGCGTGGGCTCTCTGCTTGGCTAAATCTCTCTGATTCAACATACGCACAGCCACTTACCAAGGTGGATTTCATCTTGTAGTTGATTGACTGTCTTCTCCATTTCTTTCTCAGCAATCGCCTGTTTGAATTGAATGGCGGCAACTTGGGCAACTTTCTCCGCCTCGATGATGGCCTTCTTCCTCTCCGTTTCAGCTGCCTTTTCAACAACTTTTTGATGTTCTATTGCTACCAATAATTGAGTCTAAAAATCTTTTTTTTTTTGTCAGCAAGGAAGCGGGTTACCTTCTCCGCCTCCATTTTCTCATAATTTGCGGCAACTGACTCAGGAATTCGGGGTTTTGTCACCCTAACTGACTGAATGCTCAATCCTGGTGCTGTGACTTCCAAATCTTGTTGTAGAGTGACTTTTAGATTTTCATCAATTGTGTCGAAAAGTGAGATGTAGACTTCCTGGATACTGTGCTTGCTGCAGAATTGATTGATCTCATGGTGGACTTTTTTGTAGATTAGATCTTTGTCGTAGTCAGAAGTGTAAGATTTGACAATGTCGTAGACTGAAAGCCATTCGTGTTGTCGACGTCGACCCATCGCCTACCTGCTTCCCTTTTCAGCAAATTGACGACTTCTATCCGTTCAAAAGTGATAATTACACCGCCAGATGTACCACAGGGAACGTCGCGAACTTCGTCTGTTTGGATTGTTACCTGGAAAACGCTTATTTCTGAGGAATTTCGACTCGACGTCCGCTCGACGCATCCATCCTCACCCACCTAGAAAGCATATCGTACCTGTATTTGTTTATAAGAAGTAAGAAACGGTACCATCACATGGTATCCAGGCCCTTCGACACTTTTCAACAATGCTCCTCCCTGAATCAAATATTATTGAACTGCATCCAATTACCCGATAGTAGACTCCGACAAAACCTTCCTCCACATGATGGATAGAGATAACTGTCATAATAATCAGAAACAAACTTCCGACTATAACTAAACAGGGAATACCAGCACACAGCAACAATTCTAAAACCAATATGAACGAGGAAAATAAAGATACTTTTAGTCTTGGTGGCATCATCGTCGTCGCTGTTGTAAATAAAATTCTGGCGTTCTGGTTTGACCATAAAAAGAGTACGACTCTTCTCTGGAAGAAGGAAAATGGATTGGTTGCAGGGGAACTGATAAAAAGAGGGTAAGCAGATTCTGGCAGCAGACTCTAATAAAAATGATGGGGAGAATAAAAGAGGGTCTATTGAGACGATGAGGAAGGGGAAAGGACAAGAAACGGTAAGAAGTTGAAAAACCGGATCCAGTTGCCCCTGGGAAAGAGGGATCGGGAATTCGCCACTGAGAAAGCTTTCAGAAAAGGGACGAGACTGCTCTGACGACTTGAAAATGACTTCTTAAACTGGAAAAGAAAAATGACCCATCCGAGCCCGGATTTATACCCGTTTAGTGCAAACAAAAGTCTTCGATAAGAAAATGAGGCGAGAAGAACTTTTATCTGAAACGTCACAATTTTCGGTCTTTTATGAATAATCAGATTTTATTAGAAATTTGTTTAATATGAAGAAATATTAAGAAGTTTATGTTCTTTTTTTTACCAGCGAGTGGGACATCACCGAGATTTCTCAAAATGCCACACGACCGTTGATCTTCTCTGGTAGTCAAAGACAATGAAATCTCCCTGATAAACATCTGACGAGACGTGGCTGTAGTCTGTCAAGAAAAAAGACGACAAATAAAGGTCTCTTTTGTTGCAATGGAGCAAGAATACGGCACATTTTCAATTGAAAATTTGAAAAAAATGGCCGGTTTATCTGCCCCATTGCAGCAAATATGAGACCTTTATTTGTCGTCTTTTTTCTTGACAGACTATATCGACTACAACTGATTTGTAACCCCCGTTCTCTTCGTCGATTTCATCGACTTCTCTTTCCAATTCAAAATGCCGAGCCTTTTCTACCTTCTCCTCTCAGTTTTCTTAATTTCCTTCAGTAAGTCCTCCATTCAGCCAATCCTTGTCGCTTTAGTTGCCAGTGAACATGTCCGTGTCCCGAAATGTGACTACACCTGCCCCGCTGGCGAAGACATCTACACTCCACAACTTCAGGACTGCTGCAACCAATGGTCCAACGAAAACAGCGGCGACTCTTCTATGTGCTACAATGGATTGGCTCATTGTTGGATCAACTAACAGGCGAATAAATCAACCAAACACAGTACTTCTCTGGTTTTTTATTGAATATATTGCATAAATAAGAAAAAAAGATTTCATAAATTACTTTTCTTCACGGGATATAGAATATTCTCGTCTATTTTGTATTCCTTCTTCCGGATAAATCCGTGCCCGAGGAGTTCGTGTTTCCAGCCATTTCTTTTCTTATATCTCTCATTTGAGTCCAATTTCTTTCGTTTGCGTAGAAATTTTCCAGTTTGTCTATCGTTTTTCCTCAAAATTTTTACAAATCTACATTTCGGCCACATAAACTGGTTCATAGCATTCTTCAATTATTTTGTAGTAGAAAATGAAGGTTACCTCGAGCAACGGGTTCAAATAGTGCCGTTTCAGTCGATATTCTATTTCCTGTTCTGGGTCTTCTATGTCCCCCGATGTGAATAAATTTCCAGTTTTTATAAACAATTGAATGGGTTTTATTGAATCGTTGTACTCGTCGAGTGCGAACGACGCCAAGGAGCAAGTTTTTGCCAGTCGAATGGCGGAAATGGATGGTGTCTATAAAATAAAGGAATATTTTGTCTACTCAATCTTGTCCGACTTTTGCCATAATTTTTCCCCACAACTGCTTCGAAATGAGCTGTAGAGGAATCTGGTTAGGTCCCCGTCGTTGAATTTCCTCCCACAATTCGGTAATATCATACCTAAAGTGATGGTTTAGTCGAAAACACCGAAACTTGCTTATTTTCTGTCATCTTTTCTCTGTATCGCTTTTCCTCGGGCCAAGGATAGCGACATGAGCTAAGGACACACTTCAACCAGCGATCGAGGCTTGTGTCAGGATAAAATGTCCCAAAATTTAAAGGGGGGAAAAGTTCTTCCATAGCAAATTCGAGTATAATCTCTTTCTGAAAAATTTGGTCACATTGTGACTGACGAGAAAATTCAAAACTTTCCGAAATCGCCTACCTTGCTGTGTGCTTCTAACATTTCTTGAATTACGGCTGTATTTGGATTTCGAGAGATGGCCGCTTCCACGAGAGAAGAATATCTCAAACTTGTGTGGGGCAGATTAAACATGGAACCAACTGAATGCTGAAACGATTTCTATCAAAGAATTTGGATGGTCGCCTTGCCTTTTGTATAATTTGCACACAGAGATGGCCAGGTATTCTATTCAATGGTAAAGGAGGACGAGTCAAATACTTCAAGGGGAATCCAACAATAAAACCTTTTTCCTGTTTTTTCCAAGCCTTTTTTAGTATTTGGACCGCTTCAACTATCAAGGAGGCCAGCACCGCACAGCCACAAAAGATTAGATCGATTTGAAAAATAATATAGAAAAAATTGTAATCCATTGATATTGGCCAATCAGTGTCCAATCGAAGCGGACAATAGGTAAAAATCAAAAGCGGTGACCTAGATTTTTTGACCTAGAACATTGCCGCCATCCCTCCTTTTATTTCATAATTATTAGAACGCAGTCTCCGTAAGAATCAGGGTTGCGTGGATCGACCCTTTTCACGTTGATAATTCGATTGGCCGAAAAATATTCCAGAACAAGAAAACTCTGGAAAATGGCAACGAAAGCGGACTATACAGGGGTCAATCCAGAGAAAGAGTGAGAACGACGACCATGGGAGTTCCCTGATGCAGGATTGTGCATCGACTCGACGCAGGAAAATTGGTGTTGGTGTCGATCGGTCGTTCAAATTCCATCCTCTATGACCCTTTTTGACTCCCTTTCTGGCCATCTATCTCCGCCTTTCCCCGATGAGGAAATGCTCTGATCTCCGTTGCCCGGGTTCAAAAAGTGTTTATTTCTCCGTCCACGTGCCCTCTCCATCAACATGTCTGTGCCTCCCCCGGCGTGTTGTTGTCCTCGGCGAGCTTCCCTAGGTCGACCAGTCTTTTTTCCCATGAGAATCGAAAGATCAGTCCCGCCTTCCTCTGCCCGCGTGTTTGTCAACAACCTCGCCAATTCAAATTGCCCCTTCCGTTGAGAGCAGTCTCAATATTTCTTCTTCTATTGTTTTTGTCACGTCACATTAAAACACAACTCCTCCTCTCTTTTCTTCCTTCAAATAAACATAGTTTCGATTCAGTCAGTCCACAACCGTGTAAACACATTTTCCTCTCTCGCTGTCCTCTCACGTGTCCAAATGGTAGTTGCTGTCGTTCAAATGCCATCCTGCTCGGAGATTTTCGTCTTTTTATGGTCTATTTTCTATATTTCTTTACTCGTCTTTGAGACCGTCTTCTCTTTCTTTATTTATTTCGCTTCTAATAATTTCGACCTTGCCCTCCTTCTTCTCAGGATATCTTTCATTTCCACAGTAAGTTGCTCTCCTTTCCCGTCGACTTTCCTTCTTTTCCAGGTTATTATCTATTCCGTGGTGATAACTGGTTTTATTATTAAAAATCGACGCCTATTGAATATTGGAATACAATTATTGGTGAGTTTATTCTTTTGTACTTCCCGTCGGCAAATCAGCTGGGCGGTCGATGGCCGTTTTTCTGCATATTGTCGACTATTTGAAGGAATCTTTCTAGTAACATTCAATGGAACAAAGGCTATTGTTTAAAAAAAATCAAAGATCGAGAGGATAGTTCAACCTAGAGGCGGAATTTACTCAAAAATAGGAGAAAAACTGGGCAAAATCTTGTCGATCCTTGCATCCAAGAGGATGACTACCTGATCCTCGACCAAAAGCGCTCTCCCCGGGTGACTCGCCCCTATTATCCGAGTTGTTTACTTCGTCAAAAATGTCTATTTTCAGCCCTTCAATATGATATTGATGTTGCTTACTCACGCGTATCTTGTCCTGGTTGTAATCGACTATCCTGGATACAATGTCCAGTTCACAAAAACATTCTTGATTCCTTTTTTGATATTTTATTACGTCTCGATATTCATAGGTAAGACCGCCCTTTCTTCTTATTTATTCCCGCCTTTTCAGCTAATATAGCCTACTGGTATACAATTGGCTCTGTTTATGACAGTTATTATAACAGCATCTCTATTTGGCACGAATTGTGATCTCAGAAAAAATCCATAAATTTCTTTCCCTTGTTTGTATAAAATTGTTGATGAATGAAGAAGTTTTGAACTCGTTTTTGAGTCTTCGGCCTAAAATTAGAGTGAAGGTTCAGTCAAAACAAAAGACACCAGACACAATTTTGAAAGACGACGTCATTTTGCTTATCTTTTGGGTGCACGGTGACCTTGACATTTATTTTTACAGAGAACAGGGACTGAAAATGGCAGTGTCGATGACCTGGTCGAAAGGAAGAATTCGCTAGGAAATCGTCGACCTCCCGCCCATTCTCTTTTCTCAATTTAATGGAGAAAAAAATTAGGCACGTAAAATATTTATTAACGTCAGCTCTAGTACAATAAAAGTAGAGACTGGCGGTTCGATTCAAATAAGACAAAGTAAGTTTGACGAGGAAAATGTTGAGAAATTCGAATCGATCGGCTATTTCTTGGCTGATTTGCCATTGACCCAAGTGTTTTCTGCCTTTCCGTTGAAAACATCCGTCCAGAGATTCAAAATCAGGCGAGACGGCTTGGCAGTCCATTGCTGATTGACACGGAGCCATTTGTTGGCTGGATCATTGGACTGGTAGATGACTGTCTTGACGTGACATTCCTGGACAGAGCTGCGACCCTGAAATCGGTCATTTAGGTGGAAATTGCGGTAAATACCTTCAAGAGATCGGAACCGTCGTGAGTGAAGATCTTCTTCCAGCCCTCGCGTTCCTCTTTGGATTTTGTCACGACTTCCCTGGTCTTCGAGGCAGCTGTCGTAGTTTTTTTCGACTCCTGGATGGTCGACTGCTGGTAACGCGACGAGGGGGCGGACGACTTGTACTCCTGTCCCGACCTGACAGAAGATGCCGGCTTCGTGTCGACAGAATAGCATCGCATCTCAACATTCGTCTCTGGGTCGACAATCCTCTTTTCAGTTCTTGTCGTGGTAGTGGCTACCGTAATCTTTGAAGAGCAACCGGTGCTGGGAATCACTCGCTCACAAGGAAGTCGCTTCTCTTCAATTTTAGTCGACTGTTGAGTCGGCTGGTAGGTGACGGTAGTGGCGCCAGTGGTCGACTGATTCCCTGAACGACTGCAGGGGATATGATGACGAGACGGTCGACGGGCATATTCCATCTCGCGACCCAAAGTACGACTGATGAGAGCTCCACGTTCCAGCAGCTGCTCGATGGTATCTTCAATTTTTCGGGTGTATACTTCGGTTGTCTTGTGGACGTGCGGCATCTCTCGAAGAAGACAGGAAACAAACTGATTACTGGTGGCTAGAAGGATCAGTTGACGAGATAGATTACATGTTTTATTCCCTTATCATGTCAAAAATGATTCGTGTTTGTAGCTTCTTCCTTTGGTTATCGCCTGCTCTTCTGTAGCCGAAATGAGCCATAATTTGGAGATGACAATGAGCCATCACCGGAAATGGACTTCGGCTTTGCAGTTATCGTCTCTGAACTCCAGAACTTTGATAAGAGATAGGCGGGATAGAAATGATTTATTCAAGTCAAACAGAAGGCTTCTTACAGATGAAGGCGCGCATCGTCCTATAGCAATATTCCACATCCCACTGACCGTAGCGATAGCCATAATTGCTGTTCTCATCAGCATACAGCTAAAAATCCATTTTACTCCCATGAATGGACGCCTTACCATGCCACAGGGAGAGCTAATAGTACCAGGCGCATCCTTTGACCATGCCGTGTAATTGAGCGGAGTCCCGTCGGTCCAGACATATCTCCCCAAATTCTGATACAATCCAATCCATGCCTGATCATCTGTGGAGCCATAATGACCAGTAGAAGCCAAGTCGACGACGAATTCATTTTCGGCATCACTGTGAATCGACACCAAATGGGATTGACTGGCTACGCAGATGTTCTCCGCCGCGGTGAAGTTGGCATTGAAGAAGGGTTTGTAACAGGACGTCGTCTTGTCGAAGTATGTCCAGCCAAGATCGCAATTTGCTGAGAAAGATTATTATTGAGGGAAAAGAGTACCGAAGCAATTGCAATTGGGACAGGGAAGACAGGAATCTGTCTTGGAGATGACTCCACCTGGAAGAGATGGCCGACTGCAGACGAAGGGGAGAGCGATATCACAGCTGACTGCTCTAAAACGTGCCAATTTCTTTGTTATTGCGGTCGCTGACTCGTATGATGAAGTATCGATACTGTAGACGGTACAACGATGAATATCAGAAGTCGTCAGCCCGACGACGACAGCAGGGCGGACGGGCAAATGGTCGAGATGTTTCCACTCGGATGAGAGCATCCTATTCAGTCCTGTGAAGACTTTCTTGGGCAGGAGATCTAAACAAAATTAACAAATTTTCAAAAAATTACCCCGAAGATGTCTGGCTTTGGGAATGGCAGCCAAGTTTCCTCCCTCTTTTGTGCATTGCAGCTGGGCATTGAAGAAGTTTCTGGGCTTATTGAAGGCTCTCAAGCACCTGAGCAAACTCCACAAAAATAAAGGAAAAGACTACCTGCTGGTGTCAGGATCATGGTGATAATTTTCTGGACAAGAAGCCCAGGCTACAGCGAACAGCGCGGCGAAGAGTAGCATTGGTGATTGAACTGGCGATAGTGGCGGGTTTTGTGCTCAATCCCACGCAGAAAGATAAGCCACCCGTCATAAAGCATCTAGTCTGGGTCCATTTATCATCCCAATTCCAAGATTTTTCTCTCTGCTATCAGTCGTGCAACATGTTGCTCCTGGTGTTGTCTGTAATCGGACTGGCTGCTGCTTCCTGCCCACAGGGATACATCTTGGAGCCCAATACTGACAAGTCTGATGGTTTATAATTTCCATTAAATCATTTTCAGATGCTATCGAGTCTCCACATTGCAGTCATCCTTCTTCGCCGCTCAATATGGTTGTACCGAGGATGGAGCCAACTTGGCTTCGATTACCAACGCTTTTGAGAATTCCTTTGTTGGCCGTAAATTTCTCTAATTATCTACAATCTTTCCTAGAACTCCTTCCCCCATTTGGATATTATTTCATTGGACTGACGAGGCTGGTCGACCCAAATAAATGGAGCTGGTTGGACGAGACTCCTCTCTATTACACCAATTTCTATCCAAATCAAGATTTCAACGAGTCTTGTGTTGCTTACAATAGTATCAATGATGCCTGGTTGTTAGTTTGTCATTTTACTATCCAGAAATCTTATCTAGTACGGTTTCCTGCTCCGGAAATCTTGGCTACGTTTGCAGTGTGACGGCATCTTCCAGTTGTCCCACTTGTCCTACCTGTAATGGAACTTGCGCTGGTAAGCACATCATCTTACCTAGAAAAGTCATTTTTCAGCTCGATGTGAATCTGGCTGGGCATATTTCCCCCAAACCCACAGCTGTTACCGTACTTTGAAGGACGGAAATTGGTTTACAGCCGAAGAGGATTGCCAAGTAGCAGGGGCCCATTTGACGTCGATTCATAGCCAAGAAGAAAATGATTTTGTCATGCAAATATCGAAAACAGGAAAAGAGGGATCTGACGCTGTAATGCCCTATATTGGTCTACGGCGATTGATGAATAACACCTGGATATGGTCAGATGGCACGGCTGTCAACTACACTCACTGGCATCCATATCGTCCCAGGGATACTCCTTATGATTGCGCCTACGTTTTCTCTGATCTCTATTCTGGTGGCAGTGACTGGTATTCCGACTGGGAGAGCTGTGTCTGCACTGATGTCCATCGAGCTTTTGTCTGTAAAAAACCAGCGTTTTGAGGTTTTTATCCATAATAAATTGCTCTAGACGAATGTTTTCTGATCTTTGGTTCCATTCCTCCTTGGGGCTCCCCGCCTCATGAGACTGTTTGTACATGTTCATTATTGTTGACCCGTTTGACTCCTCCCCCTCTTCGACTACTTCCCACCTTGAAATCTGTATAAGCTGGATCACCTCGCTTCCATTTTTAATTCCGCAGCTGGGGGAGTCATCTTCGCTACCGTCGTCGTCGATGTCCTTCCACATGTCCAGTAAGTCGACGGCTATTCCTCATCTCTTGTCGTCTAGATGGCTCTATGGGACACATTACAATAGGTCAAGGACTCTTCCCCTAACTTATGTTCTTATTTGTGTCGGATTTGTGGTCTCTTTTCTACTTGCTGAAATTGGTCGACGGCTGGCTGGATACGTAGACTCCCGGGAAAAGGATCTTGACGATATTCAAAGGCTAAAAAGGCAGACAAAGCTTGCCAAGAGGTGGATACGACCTGGTCAAAAGACATGGTCAATTACAGGAAAAATATCAACACACTTGTCGCCCTCGCGACATTTTCCGTCGCCTTGGGAGTTCATTCAGAGATCCGTCACTTTGAACTCCTTACGGTCAGAAATTTACCAAGAGAAGTTTCCTTTTTAGACCTCAAGTCATAGAATCACGGTAATCCTGTTCGGCACACTTCTCCGCCAACTTGTCGCCCTCATTCCCTTTTTACGAGTAACGGATCCTATCCGCCAGGCATTGCTGTCCATTATCATGGGTCTACTCGTTTTTATTCTTCACATGATCGTTGTCTACGTGACGGTTATTCATTTAGAGGTGAGTGCAACATGTCCACGTGGCCCTCCAACCGTCACATTTCAGAAATTACCCGACTATAAGCAGACAACATATCAAATTGTCTTCGAATCGACTTCCGCCGGTGTTCTTCTATACATTTCACTCATTGAGGTATTGCAGCCGATTGAGACAGCAAATAATGGCGGTTTAGCTCATGGCAAAACAAAAGAGAGACCGCCGTCTGTTCCTTCAACTTGGAGTTTTTATCTTAACTCTGGGAGGGATGATCCTCCTTCACGTGTTTTTACGGGGACATCACCGCCAGTGATCCTCATATTTATTCCAATTGCTTCCATAAAAATATTCATTTAAAAGTGTGAACAATGATCATAATCGGGCGATAGCCGTTTTCTATGAAAAGACTGCGATATCCAATAGACAGACGTCTTTTATCAATTGTTCGTGTAAAGTAAAGTTGTCTGAGAAGGTAAACAGACTCTTCGATGCGATATTTCCATTCGTGGACGTCGTCGGATCGTTCTGCCAATTTTTCCCAGAGAAAGGGGGAGGAATGAATAGTTATTTCAAACCACCACAAAGTGATGGTAATTTTGTCTTGCTGCCATTTAGAAACGGCATCCAGGAAAATGGACATTGGCGGTACAGGTGATTCGGAGCAATGGGCGATGGGAGTTGGGACACCTAAACACAGCTACCAAAATGAGAAGGATCTACCGCTTTGGAAGCAAAAAATTTTCCAATCTTCGTTGCAGACAAGATTGCCGATCCATACGTTGATAATATCGATCCGGTACTGGCGAAGAGCGGTTCTGATAACTTTTACACAGGTAGCTGGGTCGAGATTCTAAAAGATGATCATCCATTGGAAGATATTATAACTTACAGCCCTAATCTCAATTCTATAGTCTTTTCGAAATCTTTTCAATGGCCTTTTTATTCCTATTTTATCGAGGAAGAAAGCAGCATCCACTACGGCAGCTGGAAAGTGTCTCGCTTTCGGTTAATCTGCCTACCATAACGAGATCCTTTGAATTCCTTGAAGAGCCGTCGTCTGATCCTTTTACGGGCTATCTGGTTATAAGCTGATGAGAGCTCCAGGATGATATAATTTTCCCAGTGAAATTCTCCCCATTGTAAACAAATATAATTATTAAGATCCTAAAATAACGTAAAAACGTAGTTTGTAATATTTACTCGAAGTTCTATGCAAGTTCCGCGAGATTTCTTTGAAGTGACTGCCATTCTGGAAGGGGGATAAGATGTAGGATCAATAAATGTGTGGAAAAAATGCGCGCCAATCGTATTTAGTGCACGGACTATGGGGTAAATTGGTGTTTCCCCGCGTCAAGAAAAACCACCTTTAGAAAACACCCTCTTCAGAAAAAACTATTTTGAAATCCATCAAAATAGGACGAGTTAGAAAACTCCAATTTGAAAGTAGTGTAATTTGAAAATGAGACTGTTCAGAAAAGGGACGAATTGAAAAAGTTCGTGTTAGAATGAGACGGTTCCAAAAACAGACGGATCACAAAAATTCCCATGGGATGAGTCCATCAAAAACACCCTTTTTACGTGCTAGAAGTACCGAGCCGACTGTCTGTCTGTCTGTCCGTCCGCGAGACCTGTCGGATGTGTAGATTGACCGTCAAACTTTCAACTTTCGCTTTCATTTTCAAATTTGGTTTGGCGGTTGTATTTCTTTATTAACTGTTAGAAGAGAAGAAGCGGTCGATGACCACTGAAGACAATTTTGGGCCGACAACCGAGTGAGGTCATCGTAACGGGGAAGGAGGGAGAGGACCGAAATATTGGGCCCATGAAAGACTTACTGGCCCGGTTGCGAATCCTAGACGAACGACAAGGGGAAATGAGACGACAGCGGTGGACAGGGACCCGGCGTAACAAAACTCGCGGCGTGAGGGAGCGAGGAGAGACCCGCGAAGCGGGGCTCCCGAGCATGCTTGTTATATTACAAATAGAATTAACAGGATAATTAAAACTTCTAATTTATGATGAATTTTAAATATACAGGATTTTTACAGAACGGAAATGTGATTATACTGAATTTCACAAAGAATAATTTGGAGTGGGATCTTTTCCCATAAACTTCTTCATCTTCTGCCAATGCGTCATCCGTTTGATCTTGACATCGATCTTATAAAATGCTCGGCCTAAGCCCCTCTCACCCAAACGAATCCAGACTAGGCCCGCCGCGCCAAAATCAGTCCCTCTTCTAAAATATGTAAAATTTACTTTGAAATTTACTTTTTTAAATATTTTAGATAGCATACCTACCTTTCTATAAAATAGAAGACGACAACAAACAGTGAGATAGTTGAGAAATGCGTAAATTATACACGTTTTCGTCTGTGGCTTCTGCGACATTGACTGTACAGGTTCAACATAGTCGAATATGTTGAAGAAACTATTGCTGCTGGGATCTCCTGTTTTTCCTGTTTTCTGGCTCCATCTTTTGATCAAAGATTTCCCAACTTCAGATTTCTAAATATTGTTTTTATCGAAATGCTCGTTCGTTTTCAAAATCAGATAAATAAAGAAAAAAAGTATACCTTTTCTATAATCTGATCAACATGTGTTATGGTGAGGATCCTAGATGGGCTAGAAGGCATCGTCGGCAAGCAAAGAAAAACTGATTTGGTCGTCAACTTTTCTTAGAAGAACCTTACTGTCGAACCCATTGACAAGATAACTTCAAATTTCATATTTATTATTTCAAATTGCGGCTTTATCACAATGGTTTATGAACATGAAAAAACAAAAGATACTGAACCAGTTAGTTAGAATTTTTCTGTAACAGTCTACCGTGAATACTGTTATGAATGATGTATGTGCAAAAAGCCCATCCTAGTTGTACAGTGCAGTGATATGGCACGAAGGAAGCAATCTCTTTCAATATTTCATTTTCTTCTTACCAGTCTATCCTTGTATCTTCCGAAAGTATGCCGCCGACGAGTACTTCTCCTTTTTATTTGCCCTCGCCTGTTGACCACTGCCTCCCGGCTACTTCCCTTTCCCCCAAATGGAACATATTCTCAGTCGACCTCCTCTCAGTCATCATTGGAAACGAGCAGATAAATTTGACCGTGCCCTGTCTACTTTCTATTCCCTAACCGGTGGTGTCATCTTCGCTACCGTCTTCCTCGACGTCATTCCCCATGTCGAGTTAGTTCTCTTGATTCTCTCGTCGATGTTTTTAGAAGTCTTTTATCCAAATATGAAACAGACTTCGATGTCCGGGCACAATTCCCGATCACATATTTTCTTATAAGCGTTGGTCTTTTGTTGACATATTTCTTTGAAGAGGGGACATCCGCCCTTTGGCGATGTCAACGTCAACTGTTGGAGGATGAACCTTACAAAAAGAGATCCAAACGGAGGTAAGATAGCCATTTCCAATTGGAAAAAGACCCTAGAAAAGATGTCAATATTATGGTAGCCGCTGTAACCTTCGCTGTGGCCATCTCCGTCCACTCTTTCCTCGAAGGCTTCACCCTTTTCCAGGTAATGTACCCATTTTTCCTTCAATTTCTCTTCTAGACAACTACCATGAGGATAGTTGAGCTCCTTCTAGCTCTTCTTCTTTACAAAATAGTCGACTCAATCTCAAGCGAGTCAAATCATCGGGAGAAGGCCATCGCCATCGTCACTGCTATTCTCGTCTTCGCCCTTGTGATTCCTTTAGGGACAGTCATCGGCTCCCTCGTCGATGTAACGCCCTATATTATTATTTTTTTAATTGGGAATTTAGACTTATGAGTTATCTGACCATACACAGGATGTCCTTATTCTGATATTCGAATCCCTAGCCGGGGGAATATTCATCTACGTGGCGATGTTTGAGATCATCGGGAAACAGCGACATGGCGGGGATAATATCCTCCATCTTTGGGTCATCTTCACCGGATTTATGCTGATTGCGGTGTTGCATTTGATCTTCGGGTCAGTTTATAACTGGGACGGATATGTTTATAAATTGGGAGTAGACGACTCCATGGAGATTTTTCTGGTCGACGTGGACTTTTGAATTTTGTTAATTTCAGAACTCTCACAAAAACGGCTGACTACTCGGATCTCCTCGACTAAAAACAAAGAAATAAAGAGTCTATCATAGTCTTTGCCCTGTTCTCCAAGTGTACCTCTCTCTCTAATAGACAGGTGTCTGTCATCGTTGTGGCTTATCTCTTTTTTGTCGGTCGGTCGGTCGCTGGGTGAAAGAGGCGGCGGCGCCACCCGCCGTCACCCCGAATTCACTCTCTTTCTCGTCATTCTCTCCCGTAACCGAAATTCCTTTAATCTCAACCATTTTGACATTTTATTATTATGTTTTTGCTTGTAGGGCGACCGGAAGTAAGTACAGGCGCCTATGATTAATGCCAGTCAGACGTCTTTCTCTTGTTTGGCGTCTTTGTCAACTGGACTGTTGCCTTTTTTTGTTCTGTGTGGCCATTTCCGTACCCAAATTGTATTCGTTTTCAAAATTTTTAATTCTAAAGTGAGAAAATCCTAATAATTTGGATGAAAACGGAATTTCTAGACTTCTGTCTCTCTCCCATCCTCGTCTTTTTTCTATAATTCCTGATTTTTCCTATAATTCTCTGCCTTTTTCATAAGCTGGAATCAGTCACGCTTGTACTTCTTCAAAAACATATGTTTTAATCCAAAAACTGGGCAAGGAACTGCCTTCAAATTAGTTGACCTGGCGAGTGTAAAGGACGTCACCCGACTTCCTGCTTTTCCCACGCCAGTTTCCAAGCAACGAGACCAGTGTGACTTCTTCTTTTGTCTTCTTCTGATCTTCTTCATTCCCGTTCCCTCGACCAAAATCTGCTGTAATTCTAATCGAATTCGTTCGACATCTATCGACCTATCCGCCTGCCGCAATTTCGTACCTCCTCCTCTTTTTTACTCAAACTCGTCTTTTTCAAGTGGCTATCGTTGACAATCCTCATCTTCTTTCGCCTTCATATAAACTGGTCCCTCTTCTTCTCACAATATCCTCCTTCGGCGGAAATCCACGTCGAGTCGATCAGGAAAATCTCCATTGACAAGAGAATGGTCGATTGGTATCGATTTGGAGCAGATGACGCGATCTGTGCTCCCAGTCCATAAAGTGTCGCTATCAATCAATCGACTGCATTTTGATCTCTCCTCTTTCCTGGTTCCACTTTCTCCTGTTTATGCAGATGTTCCCCTGCTGGTTGCCATCTCTCGACCCTGTTTTCTGTCGTAACCTTTTAGCCCGCCGTCGACTTTTCTTCTTATCTTATCGCTACGAAGCCCCTTGTTCTTGGAAAATCACAAAAAATGAAAGGATTATCTCGATTCTTTTTAAAAGGCCAATCGGATATAATCGTCGATGTTTTTTTCTTGAGTTTCCCCTTCCAAATTGCTCATATCGATCCCCATTTTCTTCTCCTAAATGTTGCCAAAATGATTCACAAAGGGCAGCGAACAATTGAGGTGTCTTCCTATGGCGTGGTCCTAAAAATCTCTCTGTCTCCTCTTCTTTTTCTACCCAAAACCAGTACAAAATGGTCTCATTCAACCCAACAACCAATAAGATTTTCTGATCAAAGGTCTCAACTCGTCGAATGAGAGAAAAGTCAAAGTGTTTTTTTGTCGAGTGGTGTCCCTCCTCGCCGACTGAGGTCATTTCCATCCCGTCGGGACATTATGGCGTCGACTTGAAATTGTTTCAACCCAGTCGGGCTACTGGCCCATTTTCGTGCTAATTCCTAAAAAATTAATCGAAAAATTATTTTTTTAATGAAGAAATTAATTTTGTTTTGTTAATTTCTGTCATTTCCCCCGATCCTCTTCCGAATTCCTCTTTTTATGGAGAATAAATAGATAAAACGACAATTTCCAGCGATGCTCAGCATTTGGGACGAATATTTGTGGCTGCCGGAAGGCGTCTCCTGGGATGACATGAAGAGCAATGCCACCATCAGCTATCCTCGACCTTCTGATTTGAAATACACCTTCCTTGGCGGGTTTATCCTCTTGGTAAGTGGCCTTTTCCACGTCCAAATCATATTTGCTAGGTGCTTCGAATACTCCTCGAAAGTTTTGTCTTCATTCCTCTTGGGTGGATGGCAGGCTACATCAAGGAGCCGCTCTTCTATCGCGTCTGGGAACATTTATCTGGTAATTTTTCACCTTTTCCCCTCTTTTCTCCGGTCAATATTTACTCATTCGAGTATTTTTCCAGGCGGATTCGCTGGACGGTCCAAGTTCAAGCGAGTTGCCGAATGCGGCTGGCGGTTTACTTTCTATATCAGCGCTTGGATTGCCGGGTAAGGTGTTTCCATCCTAAATTCATGGGATTTTGATTACAGACTGATTATTTTGTGGGATTCTCCCCAGTTGAGGGATGTCACAGAGTGTTGGAGAAACTGGCCACATCATCATGTGTCGACCGCCATTTGGTGGTATTACATGGTCGAAGCCTCTTTCTATTGGGCACTTTTCATTGGGTAAGTGGAAAAAGTTGACATGACGAGGTCGACTGAGTCAACATTTCTCTCGACGCCGACTAGAAGACCTCCTTGTCGCGTCGACGTCAACCAGACGCCGCCATTTCGTCCAAAAATTAGTCTGTGGCGTCTCTTCTCTGAGCGATAAGACTCCTCTGAACCTTTTTCTGATAAGATTACCACACCGCAAACAAATGATTCTTCTTCCCAAAAATGAAATATATTCCAGGACAATTTGGCTAGATGTCCGTCGAGCTGACTTCTACCAGATGTTGCTCCACCACGCCATCACAATTCTCCTTTTGTACATCAGTTGGTCAATGAACATGGTCCGTGTGGGCACTTTAATTCTTTTCATTCATGATGCTGCTGACATTGTTTTGTAAGTTCCTCCTCCCATTCATTTTACTTTTTTAGAGATCTAATGAAAATAGTTCGCTATGCTAAATGGCACAATGGAGTGACCGCTTTGTATTTGATTTTTTTGGCAGTTTGGACGGCTACTCGATTAGTTTACTATCCATTTTGGATAATTCAAAGTATTTGGTTCGATGCTCCGGCCCTTATACAGGTTTTGTTCCCTCATTCTCATTGTCAAATCGAATTTATAGGATACTTATCGATGGAGTAACATCTTCCAAAGGCCTTTAGTCCCGCGTGTTCTTATGGTTATGCTGACTCTTCTTCTCGTCTTACATATCTTCTGGACTTATGTCATTTTGAAAGTATGCTTCAATCCAAAATAATTTAAAAAATGAGAATTTTAGATTGCTTATGTTGCCTCAACAAAGAGTGGAAATATCGACGATGTCAGAGAAGACGACGATTCTGAATCAGACGATGAGATCCGGAAAAAGAAGGACTGATCCGATCCGTTACTACTCTGATTCTCCACCAGTATTGTTTTCCAACCTCTGCCCAGTTTTAACAAAAATCCCTAGCACGAGGGCATAATTACGGGTTATTTTTTAGCAGTAGTAGCATTTCAAGTCCTTGTCATAATAAGTATTGTCTAGCAGCTTGTCTTGCCAAAAAATGTTGGATAAAATATTACTACAAAATTATATGGAAAATATTTACTCTCCGAACAACAAAATATAGTATGACAAATAATAAACCATCTATTTTCTACCAAATTGAGCACGTTGTGATTCACCAGGAGAAAGGGTACGACGGGAGAGACGAATTTGACCAGTTTGCGGATCCCGGTCAAGCCATTGTAGTTTAATCTTTTCACCAACCTGCAAATATAAGGTGAGTAGTGTAAAATTAAACCTACCTTGAGCCCCGAAGCGCTAGAGTGTTGTATAGGATGAGGATGAATGAGTTTATTGGGAACAAAAACAGGCTGCACAGAGCCCTAAAATTACATCTATAAACGTAGAGTAAAGTAACTAACCGGAATTATAACTTTTATTCCTCTATCCAATAGTTCTGTAACTTCAACCGTAATTATTTGTCCAAAACTGAAGTCGAAATCATCAATAGAGGTGAACATTTTATCCATCATTTCTTTGGCTTGTTTGAGACGGGATTTATCTGGTGCAAATAAACTGATATGTGTATCATCGTCCACAAAAATCTAAACGTCCGGATCAACAAAATGAAAACAAAGAAATACCTTCACTCCTGTGTCAGCTTCAATTTGCTTAGCATTGAGACCGCCTCTTCGAAATAGCATACTCCGTTTGAAAGGTTCCAGTGTAATAACATCAATAATAGGCACACTGCTTTTAAAATTTTCTCTAAAAAATCGCCGACTATTTTTGTATAAAATTATAACCTAGGTCGATCTCGCATAATGGCCATTTTATCTAGAACAAAGTCTAAACCAATTTGAGCTTTAGAAAGAGACTCGGATAACTGTTTTCTTGTCAAACCACCAATTTTAACATCTAATTGCATAGCTGTCAACCCATTCCGTGTTCCTAAAAAAGGTTATTATCAAGAAAGAAAAAGTCATCATGCCTGCAATTTTAAAATCCATATCACCAT
Source organism: Oscheius sp. DF5033 (assembly GCA_964036215.1). Lineage (NCBI taxonomy): Eukaryota > Metazoa > Nematoda > Chromadorea > Rhabditida > Rhabditidae > Oscheius > Oscheius sp. DF5033. The sequence goes on from CAXIWN010000011.1 coordinate 3,980,534, forward strand.
TATAATCTTCAATTCCTAGTAAATCAGTAAGAATTTTATACTCTTCATCGGGGCTGAAATAGCTAACTTAGAAAAATCAATCAGATGTTTTAAATAATAATGATAATGCATACTTTGTTCCTGTAACTATACCCATTGCAACTCCTGCCGCTGAAGCTTTTAAAGGAACTCCTGCATCCAGCAACGCTAATGTGCCAGAACATACAGAAGCCATGGACGAAGAGCCATTCGATTCAAGTACCTGTATCGTAATAATCAAAGTTATTTAACAAAAATGTAACCTGAGAAGCTAGACGAATAGTGTACGGAAACTCTTTAGGAATAATATGCTTCAGTGCTTTTTCAGCCAAAGCTCCGTGTCCTATTTCTCGCCTGTTTGCTGCCTGCCTTGTGGAAGCTATGTCATTTGTGGCAAAGGAAGGAAATTCGTAATGATGCATGAACATCTTTTTCTGTTGGGTGCCGAGCATCAAAGAAATGGAATCTGGTTGGAAAGCGGCAGCGGGACTGTCAAACGTGACGGTGGAGAAAACTTGTGTTTGACCACGTTGGAAAAGTGCTGAGCCGTGTAATTTTTTGTATACATCTACATTAATAGTAATAGGACGAAAATCAGACAATCCTCTGCCATCACAACGTCTTTCAGTTTCCAGAATAAGTTTTCTAAAGCCGGATAAGTATAATAATCGAAAAAAAATACCTAAGTGTTGATCTCACTACTATATAATACAAACTCCAAAATTCTGTATAATTATTACCAGAAAGAGTGTCGCAAATATTTTGACCCAATTCCTAAAAATTTACGATTACTGAATTATCATGCCATACCTTGATACTATTATCCCTTTCTATCTTATCCAAGCTGGAATCTGTTAAGATGTATTCTAATGTGTGTTCAACGAGGTTTTGAATTTCCATTAATTTTTCGCTATCAATCACGTCGGCTTCTGCATTTAATTTCTCCTTTCCAGCATCTATCCTCAGTTGATCAATAGAAATCAACATTTCATTTATTGATTTGAAACCCACATCAAAGATTTCTTCCATGCGTGACAACGGAATTTGCTGAAAAAATATACCCGAAATATTTAATTAAAAATTAACGCACATCGCCATCCATTTCAATCATTACTGTTTTGTTATCCCCACAGCCAGAGAGAATCATGTTAAGAGGAGATTCATTTCGGACTTCTCGACATGGATTGACTATCACTTTTCCATCTGCAAGTGCAAGGCGCACTGCTGCAACTGGACCGAGAAACGGAATAGGAGAAAGATGCAGTGCAGCGCCGGCGGCATTAACAGCAAGAATAATACCATCACCTTGATCATCCAAAGAAAGTGGTTTGCAAATTACCTAAACAAAAATTAATGAAACAATCTATTGCACACCTGAGTTTCATTCATCCAACCTTTTGGAAAAACTGGACGAATAGTCCGATCAATTATACGAGAAGCTATAACATCTGCATCTGTTTGGGACAGTTCCCGTCGAAGATAGTTTGTTGGAATTTTACCAACGGCAGCGGCGCTCTGACGATAATCTACTGTTAACGGAAGGAACCTACAAATAAGCCAACTGTAAACATAAAAACAGTATATTACCCGGCATTACTAGATGACGGCTTATAAACACATGTAGCCAAGACGGCATTGTCACCTTGCGAAGCGACAACTGAACCAGATGCAAATCGGGCGATATGTCCTAAACATGGTTCTGTAGAGACAAAAACGGTTAACAGAGAAAAGCCCTTTTGAACGTTATTACAATGCAAAACACCGATTGATTATATTTGATCTCACCTGTAGTTAGTTCAACGGGCTCTTCTGAACCAGCATCTAACACACAAGAATGTTTACTACGAATGAAAAGATGATTAAATGATTTAAATGACCTTAAATTTTATTGTACACACAGCATTGAGTAAATATACCGTGGATTAGGAAAACGAGATAAAACAGAGGAAACCATTACTAAATGGAGTTATTTCTTGTTCTTGATAGGTTGTTGTTCCTTGTTGGTTTCACCAGATTGCTCTTTATTGGGTCGTGCTAACGGCTTATAATCTTGAGCAAAGATATCGCCAAAATCTGAGATCAAATATGTTATATGGATAACAAAAAAGACTAACCACGGTAGTATGTAAGATGAACGAGATTTACGCCGGCGTCGGGTTTTGATGTTTCGTCAATTTCCATATAAATATCTTTGTTATCAACTAGTCGGCCCGGCAAGCGGGACATTCGGCAGAAAACTATAAAATATTAAACCATCCAGAGATCCTTGAAATATTGCAACGCTGTTAAACTTTTACACAAGCTGAAAAAAAAACAATAAATGTTGAAATGTTTATTTGATGTAATAAAATCGTGCCAAAATAACAAATAAGGTAGAAAGTGGAAAATAGAGGAACATGCATTTACAATTTTTGAGTAACCGTATCTAACTATGGATATTGCAAAATGGCAAAGCTAAAACCTGTACAATTTAAAGTGATGCAATCAAAATAAATTTTGATGAGTCATACAAGGAGTGACAGGGAAGATTTAGACGCTAGCATAACCCTGGCGACGGGCGCGAGCACGGCCGATTAGATAGGCTACCAAGACGATGACGACGAGGCCGGCAAGACAGGCGCCCACGATGATAGGAACAACGTCGGAAGTCTGGGCGTCGGCTTTGCACATCTCGTACACTAAAATGAATATTGAAAATGAAATATCAGCAGAAGGCTCACCTTGGCTAGCAGGAAACTCTGCCTTAGGTTGATTGGTAAAAGCCAGGACGTGGAAATCCTTCATGTCGACGGTGCTGTTACTAGAAAGTCCAAGTGGAGTAGATGAGCATTTATAGGCATTGTTATTATCGCGAACACTGATGTCGCTTGCGTTTCCAACTTTGTTGAAGGTAGCTAAAAAAGTAGATTATTTTTAAAAAATAAAAACTAACTATCAACAGTTCCATTCATTCCAGGGACGTTTGTGGTGGTAACGCTGTAGTCGTAAAGTTCAAAGCCGTTGTCATTTTTCTTGAAGGTGAGGCTGAGTCTCCAGAAACGGGCCAGCTTTTCTTTAGAAGGCGTAAAATCGACCTAAACCAAAAGTTAGATCTGTTCAGCGAAGAAAAGTACATCCAAACGCTGGTATCCGCTGACGTTGTTGATAGTTGCATTGCAGTCACCGCCAAATCGCTGCGTTTCGTTGATAGCCAATGTATAGTTGTCGCCCTAAACATGCACATTAGGTATTCTGTTAAAAGTGCTTACGCTAGGGAAATTGACGGTGAGAGTTGGGTCAGCCTTCACGATGAGACACGTAGTACCATTATTGTCAACATGCCACAGTGTAGCAGACACAGCTGTAGTCGCGAGCAAAGCAATGACAAGTTTACAGAGCATAGTGTTCAACAGTACCCTGAAACAAATCGATATGATATAGAAGAAAAATAAATAGAAGCATGATGAAAGAGATCATATATCAGCCAACGTAAACATCGTTGAGAAAATGACAATATATAAACTGTCAATATTGAATCATAAGTGAACGCGAATTCTAGAAAGAAATGCCGCAGTCCATCTTTTGAAAATGGGAGAAGAAAATTGAATCGAATCTTATCTGAAGTGAACCAGACGATAACGATAAAGGGGGGTAGCCACTGCGCTTGCGATGAAAAACCAATTTAAATGAAGAAATGCGTCTAATCCAGTAAGTCTCTTTTTCACAGCTATCAATGACAGCCACATGAAAACAATGGCAATGCAAACGGGTCACCACCAGCTGATTTGCATAACTATGGCTTTTAAACATTTGTAAAGTTATTCTTTTTGATTAGGCTATCGATATATGATAGATGTAAAAAATCCAGCACGCAATACAATAGGCCACACACATTGGAAAGAGAAAAAGAGCACCACACATCACGGCTGTCGCTGTGAAATGGGCTGGCGAATGATTTCACTGTTTACATTTTTACCTACGAATTTCATCCAACGAAGTCAGTTTTTACGCTGTAAAATCTATGAGAATTCAAAGACAGGGTTTCGCGGGGAATTTTCCCAGCAAGCGTGGGGAGTAGGATTTGAATGCTCCATTTTGTGATTTGCCACATTTCGATGACTTGTTAGACGTGGTTTCCGTTGCTTCAATAAACTTTGTCAGTTTCCGGGGATAAATTTGATGGATTGCTAGTTATTATATATCTTTGCTGTGCTTGAATGTTCTTACATTTATCATTTCCGTATGATTTACATTAGTTTATAGGTAACCTAGCGTTAACAACTTTCTGAGCATGGCTCAAAGACGTGATGATATGAATGGTGGTGGTATGAAACTGCACAAGGTATTATTATTGTTTAAAATATTTCGGCTCGTTATTTCTAGGATGTTCAAGGACTGAAGAAACTTGTCGATGAGTTGCGCGATGCTGTAGATCTCTTAGAGACTGAGAAAGACAATCTTCGTCAAGCTGTACGCAAGTTGAAGGTATTTGTAAAATTCTACATGCATTTATTTCTTTCTGTAGGCCGAAAATGCTCGTACCAAGGCTAAAGTCAAGAATCTTTCGGCTCATTTAAAGAGCAATGGGGTTGATGTCGGCAGTGCAGATGATGAAGAATTTCCCGAATACGATGATATTGGTCGCAACTTCATTCTCGTTGGAGGTCGGTTTCGTCTTCGCTCATTGATGATTATTTTCCCCATTATAGGCTCACATGATCCTTTGGCCATTCGTTATGAAGCTAGTTTCAAAGACAAAGATGGCATAGATCATAAGACCGTTGAACGCTATTACTGGTTTTTCATTCGATGTACATGAACATAATTTGTAGGTATAAAATGGCCGATCACTTTAAAGACCAAGAGAATCGTGATAAAATTCTCTCTGCTCAAAATACTGTCAAGGCCGAAGAGATCATGAAGGAAATTAAAAACTTTGACGAAGCAGCCTGGAACAATGTAAGCAAATCGGCATATTTCCCCTATGCACTATTTTTAGGTAAAGCTGAAGGTTTGGGAAGAAGGTCAGCGCTTGAAGATTGATCAGCACAAATGGATTGCTAACCTTCTTATTGAGACGGGTAGCACGTACATTGCTGTTTCTCATCAGGACAAAGTACAGTTCTCTCAATATTCTCCTAATTATTTTTTAGCAAATTGGAACTGGCTGGCGCAAGAACAGAGAAGAATCTAACAAGCCTCTTTTCTGGGACGGAAAGAACCTCGGCGGAAAATTCCTGATGAGAATGCGCAATGAATTGAGCTCTAAGAGGACTTTGACTGATGATGAGCAAGAGGTTGGTCTCATTCTCTTTTCGTTTACGCATTTATCTGCAGGAAGCTAAACAGAAAGTCAGCGAGTTGAAGCGTTATGTATGGCGCCGTATCGAACAGTATGCTGGTCGCGGCCCAATCCGTGGACGTGGATACTTCAGAGGACCCCGTCAGTTCAACAACCGCGGACGAAACTTCAAGAGAACCGTTAGTGCCAATGGCAAGGACTAATTTCCAACATATCTCACATTTCCTTCGCTTCGATTCAATCGGTCTCTTTTTTTCTGCTCTTCCGGTTTTTTTTCGGTTATTGTAAGTAGCCCATGTTGTATCTTGCGGGCCTGTCTCACTTTACAATAAAGTCTATTAATATAGAAATAGTTTATTTTGAAGCGAAAGAAGAAGATATTATGCGTAAAGGTATACAATTTGGAGTTTAGTAGGCGAGGATCACATAGCAAGCGTGGATAATTCCAGGAATGTAGCCGAGCAGGGTCAACAGGCTGAAAATAAAAGTCTCTAAATTGTAATGCAACGTACATGTTGATGGCCAAATGATAAGTGCAGCCCTTCTCCAGAAAGACACCAAGAGGCTGAAAATAGTAATTATTTTAGTATAAAAAATTCAGTTTTCATAATTTGGAAAGTTACTCACCGGCAGGATAACAGCGAAGATGAACTTGATAATGTCACTGCAGGTTAGAGCCATTGCTATTTCTGTAAATATAAAAGTTACAAGACGAATTGTTAAAAAGGTACTAATAATATAAAAGCGGTTTAGAGATAAAATTGGGGGGATTACTCGGACTGGATTGTCCATCGAACCCGGTTCTATTTAAAAATGACACCACAGGATTAGTATGGTTGGGTAAAGTAGCCAGGGCAACGATCACGCGCGGAGTCAATTGGTAAACAAGCGCCATAGTTGTCTTCACCACGTGATGCCATGTAGTAAACAAGCGGCTGGGAATCCGGCTACGCCAGGATTTACGGGTTGGGTTGCCTGGTTTGCCTAGGAGACGCTGGTCTAAGTACCTTTCACCATATGGATACAAACATCTGTGTCCTTTATTCCTTTGTTAGGGAAAAAAGTTCAAAAGATCGTCAACAAAACAGGAGGATGTTTTCGGGTTGCAATGTTTAGGGAAGGCCGGTGCGCATGTTTGTACTTTGAAGTGATGTCTGGCGGTTAAGTTCTACTTTCGCCACCCACCTAGTCTGATCCTGCCCCCCTTTTCATGAGGTCGGAGAAGCCCCCCACCACCAGTTTTACCGCCAAATAGTGCTAGTCCAGTCTTACCACCCACCGCAGCGGTCGTTGCGCAGCGATACGCAGCGAAAGTTGCAATCCTAAAATTGATTGTGTTTTTACGTTTTTTTGTGCTGATTTTTGTTTGTTGTTATTAACTCTTTATTTTATTTGATTTTTTACTTGTTTTAGCTTCTTTTTAAAATGGAAGACATTCATTCATTAAATGATTTCAATGCTGCTTTTCCAACGGAGGCTTCGCTGTACGAGTTTCTGATGAAGGAGGGATATCTTCAAAACAGTGCTACATGTAAGAATTGTGGACAAGAAATGAAGTTACGTACGAAGAAAGGAGTCCGGGTGTTGGGAGGTTAGATTTAAGTGTTGCTTTGATGCATTTTTCAGGATATTGTCGAAGCTCCAAGCGGGTCTTCGCTAAACTGCTTCCGAATCGCACAGCAAAAGTTATGGTGCCTATTATTCAGCATTAGTTAATTTGTTTGTTTTCTTATGCTAGGTAAACTTGTTTTAAAATTTCGTTTTTTTATAATGAACCTGCCGAAGGCAGGCTTAGGAAAATGGGTAGTGAGAGTGAGGGGGTGGAGTATCTTGTTCGGTGGGTGGTAATTCTAGAATGAAAGTGGGTGGGGAAAATTTTATGGAGGGGGTAGATAATGGTACAGATGTGGGGTGCTGGTTCGGCGAAGCAAAAAGGGGGGCAAGAGTAGACTACCAGGGTGGCGAAAGTGGAATTTAACCAGGCGGAAAAGTTCCACCACCCAAATGTACCACCATCCCCACCCACTGGTCCGTTTTCGACTCCCAGTGGTCCACTAATATCACCCACCTAAATGGGATGAAAGTGGCACCCATCCACCGATTTGGTCGGAATGGGGGGCTTCTCCGACCGTGGGGGGTGAGGTCAGACTGGGGGGCGATTCTGGACTTTAGCCTGTCTGGCTAAAGAGGTAAACAACAAGGTGACAGATGAAATATTTTCATATTCTATTAGAAATCCTAGTTTTTTAGAAAGAGAAAGTGCCCATTGTAGAAACGTTTGACAATGTGGCAACGGAAACTTCGAGTGTTTGACGAAGAAAAACTACTAAAAAGTCGGCGTGAAGAGAGCGGACACCTGTACATACGGCTTTTATGTGTACAATCGATTGTCAGCGAGAAACTATAATTTTTGTCACAAACAATCATCGCCAAATTGTATGATTACCAAAAAAGTCAGGTGAAAATGGATTCGATTCTAATAGAAAATTCTAGCAGTTTATTAGGATATTGTAAAGGGGATAAATTAGTTTGAAGAAGTGCTACAAGCTAGGGAATTATGAGTCTCATTTGGCCGCTCTACACAGCTGTAAATAAGAAGAAGGCCACCCAGCAGTGTTATATAGCTAGCTAAATGTGAAATGAGACAGGGGGCGGGCACTGGGAGAGAGAAGAAGCGCCTTTTGATCAACAACGCCGTCAAAACAAGACGCTCTTTCCCAATAGGAGGTTGAAAACATCACCCCGTTTCAGAATGTTATTGCTTTCAAGTCGTCATTTTAGGAGATATGGAATAGTTCTAAAGAATCGGAAACAAATTATGACGAGACTAATAATATCATGAGGCTAAAATGGCAAAATAGGAAATGCAATAAACGAACAATAATAAAAGGAGGAAAACAACAGATTTTTGTATCAAAACGTGTTGTTGTTCTATTATCATATTGATGTTCTCGTTCGCTCGGTGTCAATGTATGCCTCCCATCCAAAAAATCCGATTTATTCCAAAATGTAATGCATAGCATATTATCCGAAAATAAGAGAGCATGTATATAACTGGGAGCCTTCTATCGAACAAAATCAAAAAGGATGACTCAAGATGTTTGACACATGTTTTTGTACAGGGCCGAACCTCCCTTGTGGTCTTGATGACGAGGGAGGCAAATAGAATGTACTGTTGAACTGTTTTCGAAAAGGGGGAAATGGGAAACGACGATGTCAACAAGGTCGACTAATATCTGTTCACTTGTCTCATCGACAGGAAGGTACTGTGTGTAACAAATTGACAGAATAGGCGGAACTGCCATCGATTTCACTAAACAATGCAACTGATTGTTCTCTGTCACGGGAGTACATTGCACTCCGTGTTGGCAAATTCTCTAAATAAAAATCAATAAAAAAATTGGATAGCTTTTGGGGAAATAGACTGCTTGCAAAGGCAAGTCATTTAGTAAAATGTGTGTTGAATTCTGCACTTCATAGAAACATACTGCAATAGAACAATGTTACGAGCGGCGTACATGGCCGCAAATATGCCAATGGTGAGCCGACAGCGCAACCCAGAGGGATAGTTTATTTGCTGGAGAGACCAGAGATGCATCGGAGAATTGGGTTAATGGCAGAGGCAGAACAACAACCCAGCCTTTTGGGACCCTCAAATGAGCCCTGAACCCGTTTGCAGCATTTCTTCTACGAGACCTTGCAAATGGAAAAACGAAAGCCAATACCATTTTATATCGATAAATATACAACAAACGGAAATTATACTGCAGTTCCACGCTCGAGATCTTCCTGCAAACGTGATATTAAAAAACAATTGCAAAAATAAACGGACCTTGATTTCCTCTGTATATTTTCCGTAGAATTTCTCCAGTTTTTCATTGAAACGTTTATTTTTGTCGTTAATGTAGTCAATGGGAGCATCAGGGTCGAACATACGACGACGATGGAATTTCTCACGACTTTTAGCTCTGAAGAAAATATTGTAAGCCGTTGAAACAACTTACTGTCCGACAACATCCTTAGCTAATTTATCCATTGCAGCAGTAGTTGGATAGTGTGCTCCGTGAATCAAAGTATTCGCAGTCGGATAAAATTGATCTTCGCCACTGAAAAAGCATTAATATCTTTAACAAATAATAAGGCTTACACAACTTGACGCATTTTCTTATAGGATTCCAGATCGGGATTTAGAGAACTGGTAAGCCTTGTGTGCTGGCGCATACTCATGTCTTCATATGCTGAAAATATAAAAATAAATATAAAATATTGCTGCTAACATACTCGAAAAGCCTTGATCTGGGTTCTTCTTACGCTTACGCTTGAATTCTATTTTCTCCGCAACATCAGCTGGCATTTGCAGAGCTTTTAGCCTATCGTAATCTTTTCCTTCTTGTGTTGCTTTCTAAAGTTATTAAATAAAAAATAATGAGTTTTTTTGGTTTAAAAAATTAGCTGACGACCTACCTCGCGTTCTTCGATTTCCTTGAGTTCCCATTCTTCCCGAACGCGTTTTGATTCATAATTTTTTGGAAGTTTCGATTTTCTGTCTTCTTCTACTACTTGTTCCATGTTATCTTTTCTTGCTTGTTGCTAAATACAAAATTTTAAAACAAAATAATAAACAAAACTTACTCTCATTTGATGGAGTCGTCTAAAACGATCTTCGAAGGTCTTTTTCTTTCCATCTGATGATTCTGAAGCTTCCGACATATTTGCTAAATGTAGAGATTATTCCACGGAGAAGAAAATGCTCAAAGCGAAAAGAATAGAAACATTTCCGAAAAAAATAACTACCGTTATCGAAAAGCGTTGGAGGGAATTGTTCTTACGCAAGCATTTTCATCGAGACGTTTTCGCTTCAAAAAATGATTTTTTTCCAAGTTCAATGTTTCTTTCTTTTTTTATTCGGACCAATAAATGTCATATACTTATTTTCAGATAGAGCGCACACAGCTTCAAGGAAATATGCGAGTCAAAACGTAAGCTCGGTTTTTATTATTTTGTTTTATACTCTTATTTAGAAGGAAAACGGAAGATGAAGTCAAAAAAACGCTTTTCGGGCCTGTAAACGAAGCTGTCGAAAACCCACGCCCATGGACCGAAATTGCTCCTACTTGGTGCGAGCTTTCGGAGACACGATTCTTTTGTAAACTGATAGAATATAAGCCAGCAGGTAGGTAGCACAATTAGTCGTTCCACTTTTTTCTAGGCATAAATAAACACTTCAATCTACGTATAATCACGGACCAAATGAATAATATTTATGAAGATGATCCTGAATGTGAGGAGTATGTCTCACCAGAAGATCTTGTGACTATTCGTAATCGTAAAGAAAATAACATCACAGATGAAATACTGAAATTTCCTCCTAAATATCGAATTCGGCCTACATTAGAGCAGGTAGGCGAAAAAAAATATCAACAGTGATATTTGTATTATTATTAGATTGTACAAAAACTGGATGAAATGTATAACATGATTACCGTTGATGAGAACGAAGGCATACCAGAAGTATTCGAGAAAGAAACGGATTTTTTCCTTCCTGATGGAGAATTCGGCGAACTCATTCAACAAAAACAGGTATGCTTTTGCATAGTGAAATCTTCATTTTGTAGGATGTGGAGAAGCCTGCCGAATTAATGCAACCACCAGCCGATGTCCGATCAACCCCTCGTCCTCCTGGCCCTCCCAGACCGAAGAAAAGAAGACGTGGTTCAGGCTCAAGTTCCCGTGCTTCCACACCTCAAATGTTTCACCGCCGCTTTGAAAAAGAACATGACTTTTGATGTATACTATCTAATAAAACTGCAATAAAAACTTATTTTGCAAGGAGGAATGTTTATTTTTTCAATACAATTTAGCGGCGTACAGAGGGAGTCAACTGGGCATTGTAAATTTCGTCTTTGACCTTGGTTAAATCTCCGCTGATATTGTACTTTGACTTGATGTTTTCCAATTTCTCTCGAGCCTGAAAAATAATTTTTACAAGCCGCATTCATAAGTGCTTTACCCTTTCTGTGTCAAGTCGTTTGTATGCCTTGGTAGCTTGATAATAAAGAACGACAAGATATCTGAAATTGAAAAAAAATGTGCACAATCACTTGAAAGACAAAAATTCAAAAATTTACCTGTTTGAAATATTGAATCCACTGAGATGATCACAAGCATTTTTAGCATCAAAAATATCTTCATATACAACGAAAGCAGTTCCGCGAGTTTCTGGTGTATTTCCACTAATATGAGCCGATTATAAACACTAACTAAATCACTTACACTCTAACCTGACGAAGTGCTCCAAATTTTCCAAAAATATCATACATTTCTTCTGCTGTAATTTTATACGGAAGGTTTTTTACAAAGAGAATACGGTTAACCTGTAACAGAGACAATAACTGAACAAAAAATGTAACTCACCTCTGGCGGTAACCTAGTACCGCGAGCGACACGACCTGCCATAGCCATCTTTGCTGTTCTAAAATTGAAAAAGTTAATAAATAAAGAACAGCAAAAAATTGGAGAGAGAGTGAAATCAATGAACAGAAAATAAGAAAGCCACCTTTCGAAAATGTGATGGACGCAAAGTGAAAAGCGAGAGTGAGACAACCAGGGCGACCGCAGCCGCACCCGTAGATTATCGGCAGCAGGCGCGTATGCCCTCATCGGAATGAGCTGGAATCTTTGAAATCATACTTCACAGAATCCTTTCTGTAGTGTGTATTTCACATTCCCAAATAACTCGACAACCATTGTCTCCGCGATGAAATGGGTTAGAGCATTTGGCGAGCGGGAAGAACGCCTAGGCGTTGATGACCGCATTCAGTCCGAAAGGATTGTTTTGTCAAGTGCTCTCTATGAGCGGTTACAAAGAAAACAACTTATTGGGTGGTGTTAAAATGCATTAACACAGAAGTTTGTATGAAATAACCTCGTAAATTCTGTTCTCACCAAACAAAAAATAATCCCTCATGAAACTATCTCGATATCAAGTGAAAAACATCGGTTCGACAACTTTTCTGAAGCAACTTCGGATCAAGATCGTTTAGAGAATAGGAAACTGTTGGTGAAAATCGAGTTCGAGTCGAATCGAAATATCCGAAATCGGCCTCGAGTTGAGCAAAGAATGTAACTCAGATGGGGGGTCAAAAATTTGCAAGTGTCGAGCCGAATTGACCATCCGATCTGAAGTCATTCCAACAAGTTTATGAACAAAACGGGGATCATCTATATTTGACAACCGTATTCGATAGGTTTATGCAATGACTTCGCTCCGCCTTCATTCCCGAGACTGTCTGATGAAACGTTGAAAATCAATTTTTCCCTATAGATTTTACATAGATTCTCTACAGAGACTACATAGATTTTCAAGTAACAACATTTATTTCTACAACGGGTATGAAAAGAACAAGTACATAAGTACCGTAAATAGATAATATTATAACAATAATAAACTAATTAAATAAAAACAATAAATAATGCATTATGCATTGATACGAGCGTTGCCCAGCTTGGTGTCCTTGAATGCGAGCTTTCGGGTGGTATCCTCGAATCCAGAACTGCTGTTGTTGTCGCTACCAGCTTCGGATTTCTCGGAATGTGACATAAACAGAGCTTGACCACGCTCCGAATACCTCTGCAATTTAAATAGATATAAAGCAGACTGTAACGCATACCTGAGCAATGTAGAGCGGACAAGGCAACGACGTGGTAAGAGCGACAATTTGATGGTTATGGGCAAGTGCAAACGTTAGTCCTTGGATTTCGTCACTTGTCAGGTTGAGCTCGTCATAAATAACCGTGTAGCGAGGCGACTTGGCAGATCCTTGGAGAGTCGTATGACTGTTGAGGTAAAACTCGTGGAAAGCAGGATGAGTTAAGCACTGATCAACAACGATGCCAGGAGGAATGTTCTAAACTTATAAGTTATGAATGCTAACCGAGCTACCTGAGCGGTGGGCTTATCTTGTGCATCAATTCTTTCACGCATCAAGCGAACATCGCTTAACTTATAAGTTTATGAATGCTAAGCGAGGTACCTGTTCACTTTAGCTGCCGAAATGAAGGCGATCTTGAAATTAACTCCCATTTTTTTAAGTGTTGCCTTCACAACTGGAATTTCCTTGGTCAGTACCTACAATAGAAAATATACAAGCACACAAAGGTGCACACCAAGTCGAATGATCCCTCATCAATTCCGGTGCGATAAATGATAAGTTCTTTGGCTGGCGCTTTGCGAGAACTGGCATGACGCTCGACGGCTTGCTTGACAATATCACTGATACAATAGACAGTCTGAAAAGCAAACTGAAGAAGGAACGATATCTTACATCGCTTTTGCGGCTATCCTGCAAGGCAAAATCTCCGATGAATTCATAGGGGCAGGGTTTCATATTTGCCGAATAACCAACAACTGTTGGAACTGTAGAAGCTCCGCTGAACGCAGCAGATGGAGGTGGATGAGACAGAGCGATTCCGAGAATGAGTCTATCATCAGTGAACCATTTTCTGAAATTACGATGAATAAATATATATATTTCATGAGCATACTGTGCCACACCGTTCAGGTGCTTAACATCTAACTGATAGTTTAAGCCTCCGAGCTTGCAGTTCGTCTTGTTGATAATGTTTTCGAGAGTCTGTAAGAATCAACATCATGCTACATGTTCGAACTAAACTGACCATAAATTTGTTTTCTTTCATGATCTTCTCCATATTCGACATCTTTATTTGCTGCGTGACACATTCATATTTGCGTTCGTAATCTAAAATGATCGCAATATACTCAACGACGAAAATCATTTTACATTTCATGTCCTTGTGGACACTGGTCAAAGAATCAGCTATTACGAAGAGAATGTAATGACAGTTATGCGCAGCGGCAGTCTTTATTCTTTCCTCAACGTCCTTTTCACCAATGAGCTATAAACGGTTAATAATTAAATATGCATCGAGTACCTGAATATCTGCTGGAGCTCCACATTTCATTCCCTTTTTGCCGCATTCATCGTGGAATTTCTTAGCAAATTGTCGAAGGGAGTCGATAGTGTATCTTGTTCTGTTGTCCTGGACACAATAGACGGCCCAAGTCGTCAGCTCCGCAGGGATGAGATACTGCGTGCCCTGAGTTTTCCATTTTCCGAATTCGACTCTTTGTGCTCCTCTTGCTCCACCATACATGACACCAGGGCTAGGGAGAGCGCGACCCGGTACCTGAAGAAATGATGATGGCTACATAAAAAAATGCTTACTCTGATGGGATTGGCGAACACTTTAAGTCCGGCGTTCTTGATATATGGATTGTCCTCATTCAGGACCTCCGATGCGTTGCAAGCCGCCATGATGTACTTTTGGCGGGTGGCTGGAGGAACAGCGCATTCTCGAGTGCTTTGCTGACTCTGTTCCGGAGTCTGCTGAGGAATCGTAACGCGTTGCCAGTTGATGACTTTTAACACTTCCATCGGGTAACAGTTCATCTGGCCTCTCTCCTTGGCAAGAACTACAGGAGCCGACGGGTATTTCAGGGTGATGTTGTACTTCTTAGAGTAGTAGTCTTTTACACTAATCTTAGTGCCCTCATTTTCGAAAAACGATTCCACAGCACTCGTTCGGGACAGACCAAAAACAGCCAGGCGCTTGTTATTCTTGAGATGAAGGGTTTCAACAAAGAGACCTAAATATAGCATATTAACATATAAACAAATACAACACAGTTCGCCAAATTTCAAATTTTTGGACAAAGCCGTTTTTTCGGGGCAAAAGTTTTCAATAAAAGGGTCCAATCTGGGTGATCTAAGAACTCCGTCTAGACACGTTGGAATTTCGATTTCTTTTTTTTAATTGATAGCCAAGACCGAATTCTTCTTGAATAAGTTTTTACACCTACATCTGAGAAGTTTAAGCACGAAAAATATTGAATTTAAGTTTTATACGGCTGCCATTTGAGCATATTAAACGTTCAGCTCACCAAAAAACTCATTCAAGAAGAATTCGGCATTGGCTATCGATTAAAAAAAAACAGATTTAAAATCGGTTCAGCCAGTAAAGAGTTCTTAGATCACCCAAAAAGATGCCAAAAATGCAATGTAAATTTGAAAATTTTCTTTCGCGGGCAGCTCTTTTATTTCATTAAAAATGTTTTACTTGATGTGCTGACCTCGGACGTGTCTGATTTTAGTTGCAAACTACTAGTCACAACGAGAGGATCATTTTGATACCAAGGATTGTGAAAAACAAGGCCGAAAACAATTTTTGAAGACTTTGTGAGCTTTTCCTGAACAAAATCTGATAATTTTTCATATCTCTTCAGTATTTCGCTGTTTTACGATTTTCTCTCGCGTTGTATAATAATTCAGAGCTGGTAAAACACGAGAAAGCATCAGAAATGCATAAGAAATTTTCTTTAAAGAAGTTGGATTCCTGAAGCGATTGCGCGCGAAGACCTTTAATGTGCCGGTCGCGGCGAGCTGTGACAATATACCTTTGATTACGCTAGAAATTTTCTCGCGATCATTATCGTTGATTGGACGATCAACGGATCTTCTCAAAATGGCTTCCGATTTCTCAGCCAAAGTCATAGGAAGATGAAAAGCCGTCTTCATCGCGTCCACAACCAAAGAGATGTTGTTAGTTCCTCTTCCACGCGGACCTAAACTTTCAACTTAATTTCGATAGCACTTTGTCGGGTACCTTCAATCTGGCGAATGCTCTGCTTGGACCCAACAAGCAAACGCTTTCCATCACCCACTTCTTTCAAATCCCTTTCAGCCAGGCCTTCCTTGAGAGGATTCATCTGTAATTGTCAGATTTGAATTATATTAAACTAAACTAACCATGAAAGATTTTCCATACTCGTAAACCTTGTGGCGGTGAGGGCTAAAATTGTCAGTTGAGTTTGCCCATAGCAATATTTACCTCATGATGGCGTGTTGCTTCATCACAATTTCAACGAATTGGGTAAGATAACGGTCATTTCGACTGGTATCGAGATTGGCGGTAGAAGAGCACATGGTGTCGGTATTGAGAACAAACGAACGTTTGGCTAAAACCAATTATTATGGTAGTATTACTAATTACCTGAACAGGCTTTGATCTCAACAATAATAGTATCGAGCTCTTTCAGACCAGGCAGATCGAATGAAGTTCCAGCGAGAGTGAATCGCTTGAACTTCTATAATCTTCGGTTAACCATGATGCGAAAATGTTTACCTCATCGCCAGGAAGGATATCATCTAAGATGAAAAGCATCGATTGCCCGTCGTAGTATACCCTGTATTTGTCCGGGAACGTCTCCTTATTTTGCTCCTACAAATAGCAATTAACAATCAAAATTTCTTTACCATGAGCCGTTGAAGAATACAAACACATTTTTCCTTTCTCTCATTGACAAGACAGTCGTCTTTGCCCTTTTTCGTGAACTCGACAGTTTTGATAGGAGATAAATCCGCAAACATTCGGATGTCGTACAAAAATACGGTGTTGTTGCCAAAGACTTGAACACCGAATGCATTGGTTTGCACGCCTTCAGGTTTGCCCAGTTTCCCTGGCTCGATATTCGAAGCCATCTGCGTAGGAGGTGAAATCTACAACACACTTGTGATTCGTTGCAAATTTTCAAGTACCTGCATTGCGGCAATAAGCTTTTCAGCCTCTTCAGCTGGATCTCTCTTCTGATCGCCCTTTGTAGCCATTATAGATTGGGAACTCTTGGAGTGCTGCAAATAAGGCCGTCAAAAACATACAAGTTTAGAGGAATCAGAAGAAACAACTATGCATATGGCAAACAGAAAAATCACGACCGCTCTGCAGAGAAGTCACCACCACAAAATGATCAAAATTTTAGGCCAAATTCGGCAAAACAAGCCGCAAACAGGCTTTGACAAGAAATGCATATTGCGCAAAATTTGAAACCTCTTTTTATTGTTTCCTGCCGACCAAAATTCACCGTTCACCACATTTTTCTTCAGAACTTTTCTCGATTTTTTTCTTTCTGGGTGCTTGACAGCTATCGAATATATATGTTTCCTCTGGCATATAGTCGTAGATTCCTCTTTTTCACTTTCAAGCACCACATTCACAAGGGTTTATTTCTTTTCAGCAAACTTTGTGTTTTTGCTTCAGTAAGATGAATCACGCATCAATCTCTTCGTATTCTTCTTCTAATCTCGTGCCATTTAGCGCACGGTTTTCGTATTATGCTCGTCAAATGCACCGTTTTCTTCTTTTATTTATTTTATATATCGTTTTATTCTGTTTTATTTTTATTTAATGAAGTATTTGCAGATTGCCGAGCCCAAGTACTATAAGTTCGGATGGATTGTTTAGTTGGTTCTTCAACAGGAGCTGTAAAAAGTAAATAATATTTTGGCTTTTTAAAACTCATTTTCATTTTTAGGTATTTCCTTGAAGGATAATACGTTTACTAATGTAATACCAGTGAAATCTTTAGAGCCAAAAAAGGATGAAATCACCGCCATGACTTGGGGTAGCGACGAACAAGCGAGTTTTCATTTATAAATTTTTTCTCACCCTTATTTTCAGACTGAACTTTTAACCGTACAATTAGATCGAACATTAAAATTGTTGGACTGCAATAATTCCACGCAGGCAACGGTGTTTGTAGTTAACGGAGGCGATGGAGCTGTAAAAGGACTACACTTGACGCCGGAGTAAGTCTTTTTGCACAAGATTGTACTTCTGGTTGTAGAGAAAAGATTGTGACTTGCGTTGAATCCGGCGAAACCAAAATTTGGTCAAGAAAAGGTAAGGAACAAACTTCTTGGAATGTCGGAGAAGGAATTACAGTTATGCAAGGTTGGATTGCTCAATTTTCTTATAAATTTTATAGGTTCAAATAATAAAAATCAGCTAGCTACAGGAGGAACAAAAAATCTTGTAAAAACATGGGACATGGAAACAGGAAAACAAGTTTGGAGTGCAAAAAATGTAAGAGTAAATCTTATATTTTTACAGAATATTTATTATAGGTTCATTTGGATATGCTTCAATTAGAAGTTCCTATTATGGTTACGGATTTACGTTTTGTTGAAGATGAAAATCAAATAATTGAAGCGACAAAACTTCATGAGGTGAGGATGATGCTTTATTCTTGCTTCCAAGAAACATGTACTTACACAAGTTTTAGATGAGGTTGTATGATCCACGTGCTCAAAGAAGACCCGTCAAAAAGATTTCTTTTATGGAATCTCCCATTACTTCAATTTCTCATTGTTATCGGGCAAATCACGTCATTGCAGCAAATTCTATTGGAGAAATGGGATTGTTTGATTTGCGCAGCAAAGGTTTACCATTATAATTTTTTTATAAATTAAAATTATCTGTCAGTGCATCCGGTATGCAAATATAAAGGACAGGCGGGATCCATTCGTTCTGTCGACGGTCATCCTACAGCTCCTTATGTTGCAAGCTGCGGAATTGATAGATTTGTTCGGATACATGATATCGAAACAAGGAAACTTATACATAAGGCTTGTTTATATTTTTTTGCAATGGATTTTTGGTTTTAGATTTTTTGTAAAACAAGGTTAAACAAAATATTATTGAGAAAAGATCTCTCTATTTTGAAAAAGATTAAACAAGAAGAAGAAGACTGGGAGGAGTTGGAAGATACAGACGAAAGTGATGAGACTAGCACTGATGATGAAAATAGCGATACAGTTGATAGTGGCGATGACGATGTTTGGGATGAAATTGATGCGCAGAAGAAAAGTAGAAAACGCAAAGAAGAGGAGGATAAGGCATGTCCCGTTTTTGAACTTGATATTCATATTATTGCAGGTCGCTCCTGAACCGCCCAAAAGGCGTAAAACTATTCCTCCCAGAAAGAGGAAAGATTCTGATGCGATTGATGAGGTAATGGTTCTATTTTTACTTCACTTAAAATGTATATTTCAGATAGTAGAAGAGCCACGAAAGAAGTCTAAAAAAGAGAATGGAAAAATTACCGCTAAGAAGGTAAAAAAAGAAGTGGAGATCAAAGAAGAAGTTCGTTTCGCTAATTTATATTTGTTTATCCTCTCGTTCAGGTTATTTCTGATGAAGATGAACCCGTTCCGGTGAAAAAAAGAAGAGTATCTGCCACAAATAAAAAAAGAAAATAAGGTTTGAATTATAATTGTTGAATTTAATTGTTATTGTTATTTTGTTATAAAAATCTGTTAAATATGGTCGGATTCAGTCCTCGGTAGGGATTCTTCTGCTGGTATGCTTTTGCTGCCATTTCTAAACATCTCATAGGGAAATATTATAAGAATGAACGATATGCATATAAGAGTAGTTCCTCCAACAAAACTGGCTGTCAGTGGTACATTACGGAATAGTATATCAATTGCTAAATTGCAAGTGTTTCAGAATTTTATAAACTTACAGGCATTGAGCGGTATTCCAATGAGCATCCCAACAGAAATTACCAGAGGATGAAGCATGGCTATGCCAAAATTAATAGAAAAGTTGAATACTAAAATGATCGGGTAGGTTTTAATTTTAGAGAAACTTACAGAGAGACAAACATCCAGCTCCGACAAGCGGAATCCAAGGTATTCCATTCCAATTGAAGAGTTCGATCTCAGTTAAAGGAAGGATTAAAGCAGGAGGAAAATTCAATATCAAATTGAGAAGGCCCAAAGAGGTCATCATGAGGGACACTTGGGAAAGGTCAGCATTTCCTACTACTTTTTTAAATAAGACCTAATTTTTTTTAAAATTAATAGGAAATTAAATACCTTGTAAAAAGCAGCAGAAGTAGCTGACAAAATCGAGAGAAGAATTCCTAACCATTGAAGATTTGCAGCTCCATGAACACCCAGTGAAATGACGGCGACGCCAGCTATAGCAAAAACTACGGAAAGGAGCTAAAATAGTGGCCTTTTTTATGGAACATAATTACCTTGAAAGGCACAAATTTATCATGAAGAATCCAAATGGAAAGAAGATAAACTTCGGCTGCATTACAGGCAGAAATTGATGTTGCAATACTGGCCGAAACATGGACCAGTGCTTTGGCATAAGTGTAGTTGGCCCCAATCCAGAAAAGAAGAAATGGAGTGACTTTACATAATACACTTCGAAGACAAATACCCCGATCTCCGAAGAGTAGGGAAGCATGTCTAAATGGGAAAATAATAGCTAAAAGAGAAGAAAAATCACTGATGAACTTCTCGTATTTCCTCTCCTCGAATTAAATTTGCTAAAAGATAAATAGGATAGCAGAATATCATAAAACATGTGTTGAACCACATCAAAACATAAGGAGCATTGAATTTTTCCTAATATTTTCGGTTTCTTGAGTATTATTTCATCGAACCTTGTTGATGTGTAGAGCTATTTGTGCAAATTGTGTATGTAGAGCCCATGTTATGGCAACACAGACAACGACTGTCACACTAAGTAGAACCTGAAAATTCCGTGTTTCATAGACAACAGGGAAATGTCATCATTTAGTTTTGCAGATTATTCGGGGAGAGGTTATTCAAATATTGTGAGGGTCGACGGGGCAAAAAACAGTGATTGATGATATTGGTTTGGAAACGACAGCCAGCAAAATTGAATGAATTTCTCAAGCAATTTAGATGGCTTTTTCGACAATTAGCAATGTGTTAGGGATCGGTTAGACACATAAAATCGTGGAGGTCAATAAAGAACGCCGCCTATGTTAGTTCCCCCTTCTATCTCAATTTTTTTATTCAAAATGTCTTTTCCTGATCCACATTTACTCGAAAAAGAAATCCTTTTAGACTGGTTATTATTAACCACCCGGCGCTGCTTACTGATAGAGATGGTGATGAACGGTGATGTGAACCGCTTTCCAATTTAGAACTACCACTGCCAGACGACCGACTGGATGACATTGAACTGGGAGAAATTATGCCAATTTTACTAATTACTGGCGGAATTTTTAGTGAGAAAGATATCATGAAGACGAGAGAATAATAAAAGGGACCTGTCGGCACTGATGTTGTTCTCGATGGGATTGCATGTGTTGTGCGAGAGACGAAAACGGTTGCCGAATGGGAAGTGGGCGGCGGATGGTGGTCACCCGGCATCATAATGCAATAGCTAGACATCGATTAATCAGATCACGAAGAGGGAGAAAAGCTAGAGGTCATGTGCCATCTGTCGACTAGGCGAGATGTCGGTATCGGGTAGAGGATGGCGGATACTTTGTCGCCACTCTTTTCATATGCTACAGAAGTGGAAAGTCTTTGACAAAACCGAGAAAGAAATGAATCGTAATTTGTAAAACTTTGATGGAATATTCAGCTTTTATGAAGGGCATGCAAAAATTGTGAAAGTAGTTTTGACCAATGAAATACTGTTTGAATGTGTGCGTGGCAACAATTTTCCCTGACTGTCAGGCGTCACTAAAAAGTCCTTCCTGGCCTAAAATCAGCTGATTCTTCTTCTCCGTTGTCATTGTCTTCACGCTTTTCACTTCTTTTTTTTTTTGCTTTTGTCGATGTCAATTATGTTATTTTTTCAGCTTCCAACTCAAGTGCCTAAATCAAAATGTCCGGACCTGGTCGTGGAAAAGGTGGAAAGGGATTAGGAAAGGGTGGCGCTAAGCGTCATAGAAAAGTACTGCGTGACAACATCCAAGGTATATTTTTTATATTTATATTTACATTTTTGTTTTTTTTTGAAGGTGGTATACCGTAATTCGCTGCTTTTTTTAGGCATTACCAAGCCTGCTATCCGTCGATTGGCTCGTCGTGGTGGAGTAAAAAGGATCAGTGGACTCATTTATGAGGAAACTAGAGGTGTCTTGAAGATCTTCCTCGAAAACGTTAGTTTATTTTCGCTAGATAACTTGGATTTATTTCAGGTAATCCGAGATGCCGTAACTTACTGCGAGCACGCCAAAAGAAAGACGGTCACCAGCATGGATGTCGTCTACGCCCTGAAGCGACAAGGACGTACTCTCTACGGTTTCGGCGGCTAAATCTACTACACTAGCCTGTACTATTGGGTACCCAACTGCCCTCATTAGGGCAACTGCTATCTTTGTATTTTTTTCACTAATTATTCAAACTGCAATAAATAATATGCGACTACTTTCTGTCTAATTATTTCTGGGGAATAGAGTCAACTCTTCTGAACTCGAGTTCTTTTCGTAGAAAAGCTTGATTGGATTTTGTTGATGCTGGAACGATCAATTTTGAGAGTTGCAACTTATAAGCAAAGCAACTCTTTGACTTCGTCGTGTTTCCGTCTTTCAGAGTTTGACTACAAGCTGTCGGGTACAATTTGATTTTTACCATCGAAGAAATGTTTATTCCTTTGATATGCACAACCAATCACATTCATCCTTTTCTGGTTCCTTGATCTCCGTTCATGGAAATCGTCTAAATCTCAGAAAACTCGACTGTGGCTCAATTTTCAGTGCCGAGACGAGGGGATCTCTTTCGATGACCACGGGCAGTTGGCACTGTACCGGGGAGAAGAAGCAATTTCTATACTTCAAATTATCTCCACCGTCTTGTTTCTTTCTTGCGGCCATCTCCTCCAGAAGAGGAAGTTTTCGTCGCAATCGGGAATTTGCCCAATATCTGAAAGACGTGAATTTTACGAGGACATCGGACGGATTTAGACTTTTCTACTTATGGCAGACGTATGGTGAAATGATGATGTCAATTGGGAACAAAGAGCAGCGGGGATAAGTCCTTTGAGGGTCTGCCTTCGTACTTACCGCATTATGGGATTGATCTGTTTGACTTCTCGATATCTGTCGTCGTCGACCATTCTGGCTGTCACGGCAGCTGCTAGTAGGAGAATCAAAGTGACAGTTAACTGTTGCATAGGGAACCGTCTGAAGGTCAGCCTTTTACAGCAAAATAAATTTAAAAATGAGCTTGGAGAACAAATAAATTGCGTGGTGTTTTGACGGGTAACTATATTATTCTTTGAAATGGTGTCATTGTCCATCGGGTAATTGACCAACAACGAAACATTTTCTGTTCTTTGGAGAAAACAATATACAACTCGGGATAAAAATGGGTGCAAGTTGTAATAAAGGAATTCAGAGAGGGAGATGGACCACTTGGATAAACATCGGAGAGGCTAAATAGACGGGAGCGGATTCAACTGCTACAAATAGAATTTCCTACTCTTTTTCAGGGAAGCAATTCGGATTGGAAGCAAAGAGAAAATTCTGGCGGAGGAGCCGACAGCGGACGACAAGGTCGACTAGTCGACGCAACATGGCCAAGTCGACTTCCACTCGACGGCGACATCGTGACTTCCCGTTCTCTTAGAAATTGGGCGAAAAAAATTAAGGACATCGACGCAATGCAAAGATCGCATGTTTCCGACTCCGTTTCCTCGAAAGGAGATCGAGTCACTCGACGCGGTCAACTGTCGACGTCGACTTGGGATAGACAAGGGCGGATCACGCCTAACCTCTCTTCCGGTGATATTTATATTTCTTATAAGCAAAGATGAAACAAAGCCACCCCGTGACAGTGGCACAATAAGAAGGATTTTCCCATAAATGAGGATAATATCTCTGATGGAAGTGCGACTGTCGTAGACATCAAAAATGGACGAGTAGAGATTGAAAATTATCGGATATGAGTCAAGACTCAATTCTCTGAAATGCTAGACGGACGTCGAACCAGATTATATTCACAATAAAAATAGACAATTAGAAGAAAAGAAGACACCCATTCAACCCGCCGGTGTACATGATCATCTGGTCAAAATAAGCAAAACATGTCGGAGATGTCTCATTTGAGGTCGAAAAGAGGAGAGAAAGACGGCACAATGGCCAGTTATAAACCCTTTGATGGGGAGGATTGTACGAGGATTGGAGCAACTTGATCCTCGTGCTGGGAGATCGGAAAGGATCAGGTTTTTGACACTCGGGAGATCAAAATCATTTTTAAAAGTCGCCGGGAAGAATCAAAACAAAACAAGACACCCCCGGAAATACAGTCATGTCCGGATAGGAAATGGTCGACATTAGCAGGGAAGCCACGACAATAACTAAGGCAATTTTCGGAACCAGTCGCTTCGCGACTGCTTGCGCGCCTTACGGCGCGCCCCACAAAAATTTAGGCTGCGGCGGGGATCGATAGTCCCTTATAGTGATCATCGCGAAGCTCTGGATAGTCGCTTGTAGTGAGAAGAGCGTCTCTGTTGGCCTCATCTAAAGAAGTCGAAAGATAAGCATATTCTCGTAAGAGGCCCGATATCGCCGATTACTTCAGTGAGATTACTACTACTTAAAACTACGCAAAATAGTCTTAGAAACACTTTGAGAAGTGAGAGAAGTCAAAAAAAGCAGATTTTTTTTATTCCGAAGGGAGTCGAACTTAGGGTCTTGCAACGAAAACGGTTTTCTAGAAAAAAAGAAAAAGACTAATTAAGCAGAGACAACCCTTCTGGCAAAAGAGCAAAAATTTTGGTTCCGGCGAGTTCGAACTTTGGTCGTTTGGGTCGAGTCCCGCAGCGAAAAGTTTAAGAAAAAAAAGAAAAAGATTAATTGGACGTAATCCGTCATTATGACATTCCTGAGGATCCGAACCTTAGTCGCTTGGTTGGGGTCCCATCACGAACGGGTCCTGCAGCGAAAACTTTAAGAAAAAAAAGAAAAAGACTAATTAGACATAGAGAAGTCGTTTGGCAAAAAATCAAAATTTTTTGGTTCCGGCGGGGATCGACCCCCTGACCCCGCGCGTCTTAACCTGGACAGACAAACAGACAAACAAAACACATTACGTTCTTTTATTACCAGTCGCTACGCGCGCCTACGGCGCGCGGCTCCTGGGCAGGGGTCCAAGGCCGTATGGAAACACCGGCTTCGCCGGTGGGCTTTAGTTCGCTCGCCCCGGCCCTCGCCTGCGGCTCGGGCCGGACCTCGCTCCCGAACGGGGATTGTCCAAGGCCTCGATGACCATCCCCACGTGGTCGAAGCTAACCTCCATTTTAGTAAACAAATTCAAATTACTTCCACTGCATGGTATCTATTTCATTGGTACGCAGACTCCCCAAGGTCCCCGTAGCTACTCCGTCTTCACCGGAGGGCTTTAGTCCACTCGGCCCGTCGCTCCCCTTCGGGTCGCTCCGGTCCTCGTTCCCCCACCCCATAGTCTCTTGTAGTGATCCCCGCGAAGCTCTGGATGCGCTTGTAGTGAGAAGAGAATCTCTACTGGCCTCATCTAAAGAAGTCGAACGAAAAGCATATTCTCGTAAGAGTCCCGATATCGCCGATTAATTCAGTGAGATTTACTCAGTACAACGTAAAACTACGCAAAATAGTCTTAGAAACACTTTGAGAAGTGAGAGAAGTCAAAAGAAAAAAACAGGATTTTTTGATTCCGAAGGGAGCCGAACTTAGGGTCTTGCAACGAAAACGGTCTTCTAGAGAAAAGAAAAAGACTAATTAGACATAGCCCAACCATTTGGCAAAAAAAGCAAAAATTTTGGTTCCGGCGGGGATCGAACTTTGGTCGTTTGGGTCGGGTCCCGCAGCGAAAAAAAAGAAAAATAATAATTGGACGTAATCCGTCACTATGGCATTACTGGGGATCCGAACCTCGGTCGCTTGGTTGGGGTCCCACAGCGAAAACTTTAAGAAAAAAAAAAGAAAAAGTCTAATTAGACATAGACAACCCATTTGGCAAAAAAGCAGAAAATTAGGCCGCGGCGGGGATCGAACCCCTGACCCCGCGCGTCTTAACCTGGACAGACAAACAAACAAACAAAACACATTACGTTCTTTTATTATTGAATTAGACCTTCGAGATTAGAAAAATTTCCTGTCGAAAGCGACAATATCCGAGGTCAAAAGCCAAAAATTCCGTCGTAAACCGTAAATTTCCGAAATTGACAAGATTTTACATTACCTCGCTTTTTCCTGGGTTGAATTTCTGCAATTTGACAAGTTTGAGGAGCAGGTAATCGAGGAGGCGAATGTACAGAAAAAATTAGAGAAAAGTACAGGGTACAAGCAATATTTAACAGATTTATTGACAATATGGACTGGAGATCTATTGACGACGACGATGAAGAGCCATCATTTTGATAGAAGATTCGCCATGGGAAACGGCATTGACATCGGAAAAAGAAGAATAACTGTCGGCTTTTCGGGCGGGTTTCTTCGTCTTTTTCTGGTTTGAAACATCGGTCAAAACTTTGTTGGCGATGACCTGGAGACGCGTCATCCGCTCGCTGAGATTCTCTCCGACGGCGCCACCCGTCGCCAGACATCGCTCGGCGTCGTCGTAGACTTGTTGGGCTGTCTTCTGGATGGCCTCCAACTCGACATTGTTCTTATTGTTCAATTCGCGGATCCGTTCGAGAAGTCTTTTGATGACGGGCAACGAGATCCGAATGGCCCGGGCCCGCTGGCAATTCTGCTCGTGATGGCGCTCCTGTCTGTCGACGATATCCTTGACGAGGATGATTCCCGGCTCCGTTTCGACTTCCCAATTCTTTTTCGGGCTCCTCTTCTCCGACTTTTTCTCCAATTTCTTCGGTGGCTGTTTCTCCGGCGTCTTCACAATTTGTTCGCCATCCGCCAGTCGATTGCCCTGCTCATTGAGAAAGTCGGCCACTTCATTGAGAAATTTCTCTCGTCGATATTTGCCGCCCGGTTCTTTATAGAGAACAAAGCGAAGTTCGGTCTTCTCGACTCCCGGCTCGGGATATGTTCGACGAATTTTTGCCGTCTTTCGGGGCAGCTCCTTTTGACTTTGACGGCTGCTCGACGACATCGAACTGCGCTGCTTTTTATGACTTCGAGACGACTTCATTCTGGACGGTCAATTGAATGAATGAATGGCAGGAAGGGGGACATTTTGACTGGATTTTAGGATTAGACATGAAGATTTTTGACGGCCCATGGTTAGGGAGATGTGACCAGGACATCATCGACGGGCGAGTTGATGTCCACATGGTGAGTCGTCCTCGTCTGAAGGACACTTCCAATTGGCACTTTCCTCCTTCGTCCATACGATGTCTCCTGTCTAAGCCCATTCTCTGTTCGTCATCTTCTATAAATGTCCATCCTAGGCCGTCTTAAACCCCCCAAATGACGTGATCTTTATTCGTGAATTTTGACCAAAACTTATTCTTTCCGACCCAAAACAAATAAAATTTTTCATAAATCAGTCGGATTTCTGCTTGTGATTGCTGATCCTCGGATTATACCGCGTGCGCCGTGTTCAAGAAGGAAAACTGACACGGGGAAGCACCAGCGGAGGAGAAAGACGATTAGACGGGGGGAGATGAACTGTTTTGCAAAAATTGACGTCGAGAATAGCTTCGTCTAAAAAAATCGAGGGATTGCAAATGAAAAAGCAAAAAGAGATTGCCCCAAACCAGGATCGAACTGGTGACCTTTAGATCTTCAGTCTAACGCTCTCCCAACTGAGCTATTGAGGCATGGGTGGGTGAATCGGGGAAACGGCACAGGTTTCGAATAATTCGATCTCGTCTAGTTTCCAATGGCTCTTCTTGTCCGCCTTTCAGTTATTTGTGATCTCCGGAAATTCACTCCGCCATTCCTAGAAAACAATAGCCCCTGAAATTGTTCCTGTACGACTAAAAATTAACAAAAAGTAGGCTTGTTCGCCCTAAATCCTTGAATTGTCTCCTTTTTATTCTATACAGTCAGAATTGGGATAATCCCGTCTGTCTCGGCCCAAATCTCCCGGATCAGCTAAAAATTTGAAGAAACGCGGGATATTTCCCAAATTTTCAGCTAAAAATGATGTCAGATCGGAAATTTCGAGGCGACTGGAAGAAAACATGACTGTTTCTTCTGAAGTCAAGAAAAAAACCTAGTAATAATCAAGAAATTAAACGAATGAAGACCAATTGCCCGTGAAAAAATACCATCGCCTCGATAGCTCAGTTGGGAGAGCGTTAGACTGAAGATCTAAAGGTCACCAGTTCGATCCTGGTTCGGGGCAACCCTTTTTTGTTTCTTTTTTTGCAAAAACCATGGCTATTTTTTATTTGCAAAACTCGGATACTTTTCCTACAGTCAGCAATAATTCCTACAAAAAGGAGCTGATCGTAAAATGTCGCCATTGCTGTTTTTTCCATCGTTGAAAATGCAAACATCCCGGGAATAAAAGGCAACAGCTGGAGATGTACGCCAGTTCGAATGTTGCTGCTTCTTTTCTCCTTCTTTTCTGGCATTTTCGCCTGTTCGCCAAATGCTGGCGGTGGCCCCGGCGGTACTGCCTTTATTTTATTTTCCAATATAAAATTCTTAGCCATAACATCCGCCATCAGTTTCAAAATGGATGTCTCTCCTCCAGAAAAATGGACAATTCCGCCTTCTCCTGATCTCGCTGCCACCTCCCAGTCTCGAACTCGTCAAGTCGCCAGGAGAAGAATCCGAAATGATATCCAGCAATCTGTTCGGAGTTCTTCTAAAATTATCTTAGAAATATTTAGGTTTCCGCCATCCTCCGACAGTACAATTTCCCGCAGAATCAGGCTACTTGCACTCCGACTGTTCAGACCTTCGTCCAAGGTAATCTGACCACCGGTAGCTGCACAGCAAATGGACAGATACTTTCTATTGATGGTAAGATAGAGTGAAAATACTGGTAAAAGAATATAGGAACGGTTTATTTCTCCTGCTCTCAAGTGACGCAGGTCCGTGGGAAGAGAGAAGCCGACGACGACGGAGAGCTGTCGACTACGACGGAAATCGGCGATATCTCCGAGTCGACGACTGCTTCGACAATTACAATGGCTCCGACAACGGTGTC
Source organism: Oscheius sp. DF5033 (assembly GCA_964036215.1). Lineage (NCBI taxonomy): Eukaryota > Metazoa > Nematoda > Chromadorea > Rhabditida > Rhabditidae > Oscheius > Oscheius sp. DF5033. The sequence goes on from CAXIWN010000011.1 coordinate 4,009,571, forward strand.
CACTCCTTCGACGCAAACAACAACTCCTACTGCTCGTCAGTGTCTTTTCTAATTATATTCACTCCAAATTTTTAGCTGTCTCTTTGGCCTGTGTCTTTATCATGGATTGGGAATATCTGGGTAACAATGAGACCGCCATCACTTCATACAACGAAGTAAGGAGATGTATAATCCTATTGGGAAGACTTATTTTAGCAAAAGGATTTCATCACTTCTGTAGCCGAGATGCTCTATAACAGCACAGAATTGAAATTTGCCGCCATAGCAGGAGAATTTGGCTATGTGCTCAATGGAGGAGGTTTATCTTATGAAGAGCCTATCCATGAAACCTACGTTGATTTCTTATCACACCTTCGTGAGCCCAGTTCGATCGCAAGGACACCTTATTGCGAGTGAGGAGGTATATCGATGGAAATAATTATTTTAGTACACTCGAAGAAGTCAAAAATTATGCGCAATTGGACAGTAGTCAGCGGAAATGTTTGATTTTTGTTATGGGAAAGTAACAATTCCGTCAATGATCGAACGGTAAAAATAATTTTAGAAATTATACATGTCCGGAAGAAAAAACATCTGGAACAAGGCGCAGAAGACAGACTGACAATGAAGAGATTGGAATATACGACTTCGCATTTACCGTTACTCTCAACAGTAATCAATTTAAACAACAATCACACTTTTCCTTTTAGAAGATGTGACGACCACTCTCCCAGGGTCGACTCCTATCGATGGCAGCGATCTAAATGTTTCAAGCCTGGTGACGAGGGTTACAAATGCTGCGCTGGGCACCACTGAGTCCACTTCATCCCTTGAAATACTCACTACGGCAGAAACTTTGTCTTCTTTGGGAAGCACAGTCACTATGACCTCTCCCACGTCGACTACCGAAGTCTCCCAAGAAAATGGTTCTACCGAGACAACTGTCTCCAATAGTCCTGTCCCTACCACAACTACGACTCCAATTACGACCACAACGAGTACACCAACTACCACTACTCCTGTCCGCCCGCCATCCTTTATTCGTCATAATGTGGCCATGTCCATTTCTGTCAACTGTACGTCCCTTACGGTTTGTCTCGCCCTCTTTTATTCAAGATAATCTCATTTCAGCCGGCTACATCCGAAATGTGGACGAAATTCCTCCAGAAATTGCAGCAACAACTACAAAAGCGAAAAATCTCCTTCAACAAGAATTTGTCCCTCTGATCGACGCCCTTTTCCCATTTCTGTATAAAATGAGAGAACACCACGAAATTTTTATTGAGAACACAAAAGGTCGCCTGCCATTTATTGTGACTCTCGGCTAAATATTGTAGAGGATCTTGATATTCTTCCTCCTTTTCCACTCGTAGCTTTGGAGCAGTCGATGGCTGAACTTCTCCACTTTGTCGTCATCCTTCAACAGCACATATTCCCAGCAGATGCGATCATTGTTGAATTCGGACGGATTGGAGTCGAAAGTCTTTACAGTCACCGTGACGGTCATCTTCTCCTTGGGCGATAGAATGCCATGAGCTGGATGGGCGGTGACCCTCGGAATGGCGTTGCCCTTGACTGCGAAAGCCATTCGATGCTGGCTATTGTTCATCATCTTCATGTGATATGTCAGATTGTCGTGGTTGAAGGGCGCATTGAAGATCAGAGCATCTTGGGGCCAAAGCAGCAGATCGTGGATATTCGACTCTGGTCCAAGATCTTTGTTGTCGACGCCGTTTCCTAGACGATACTTCGGGTCGTTGGCCATGATGTTCACGTCCGAATTTGGAGTCAATCCACCAGCCGACGGCGTCGTTGAGTTGCTCTTGCTTTGAGTGTCTGTCGACTGGCTGTCGACTGGCCGAGGTGGAATGCCATTCAGCGACTTTGTCAGCGTCTCCGGGTTCTAAAAATAGTTTACATCTTGTCAAAAAAGGTTACATCGTTCTTCTGTTCGGCTTTATTGGGCGGCTCCTCCTTCGATTTCTTGTCGTCGTCGATGTCGACTGGCTTCTGCGGAACTGGCGAGCGACCAGTCCGACGGCAAATCTTCCTCACCTCGGACGAGGTCAACATATTGTACTCCTCCAATTTCATCTCGATAAGTTTGTTGATCTTCTCAGCAAATGAACACGGCTCAAGGAAGAAGAGAGCCAGCAGACACATCTTGAGAATATAATAGAAGGGCATGGCCTCGAGGAAACGGTCGAAAGCAGTCAACAGGGCGAAGCAGCCCCAGTAGACGAGAAGGAGATCACGAGCGGGGCGCTCTTCTGGGAAGACGTAAGTGATCATGAAAGGATAGGCGATGAGCAGACAGTTGGCCATGAAGAAGGCACACTCGCCAAATTCCAAGTAAAGACCCAGCACGAGGGCCATTCCCTGGGCCAGTTGGCATCGTCCAAAGCCAGTCTGTGCGCTCAGTTGGCGGAAGGCACGGGCCGAGAAGAACTTCTAAATTGTCCTGATATTTTGCCGGTAAAAATTGTCTACTTGATCCTCCCAAACATGAGCTTGCAGCTGCTGAAGAATTTGCTCCATCCGCTGGTGGACAATGAAGATTGAATGAACTGATTCAAGTCGCTTTGGGAGATGTCAAAACCAATTGGAACCTAACAAATCCCTTTACCGGAATAATTCTCTGTCAAATTGCAGGCTTTCGACTCCCCGTTTGAAACCTTCCTCCCCTCTTGGAAATGTGTTTTTCCAACGATACAAAATGTGTCATCTGCAACCGCGCCATGTTGATTCTGAGCAGTTTTTATGTCGACAGTTGAAAGTAGCCGAGAGTCGTAAAAACTTTCAAAATGTTTACTTTTGCCCCTGGAAAAGAAGAAGATAAGAAAAAACATTTTACAAATAAAGAAAATAGGAGATATTGGAATAATGGGCTGAGGCGAACTGGATGATTTCCCTGCCATCAGCCTTTTTTTGGCTTCTTCTCTTTCTTCTTTTCGTTTACTTCTTCCTGCCCGTATGGCTCGTAAAATGTTTCGTAGAGATGTTTTTTTTGTTGCATAAGGCAAATATAGGATGATAGGTATAAAAGGAGAAGAAAACCACTGTACGGAGTCGTCGAGATGAATTCCCTCTCCCTTGTCATCGCCTCCCTGACTGTCGCCGTTGTTTCGGGATGTAATCCGTCGCCTTCTCCTGGTTCTGGTTGGTTTTGAATTCGTTTTCTTCGTAGGATATCAATTTTCTAAAGAGAGAGGAAAAGGAAATCCGTTTAGGAATTGAAGAACCTTACACACATGGTTCATTCTCCATGAACATTGTTCCATCGGAACATTGGACAGGGCCGCTTGTCTCTAAAACAATTATCACCCAGGATCTCGATACACTGGTAAGATATTCTTCTTTTACGCAATGAATTCAAATTCCCGATTGATAACATCACTTCTGAACTGAAATTACCTCACGATACTGTCGCCGTGACGGTTAGCAGCAGCGCCGACACTATTTTAAATGTGAACGTAAAACCAGGAGTAGGTTTGGCTAATTGTACAGATACCAATGACGTGTATGGAAAACAGGGTAGGTGACCCAATGATATTGAGACATATGTTCAGATGTTTACGTCTTCAAATGTACTAATGGCGCACCTGAATTTGTTAAAGCTACCATCACCGGTGACATCGTCTCATCCATGGTTACTTTTAGCCCTTCTACGTCGATTGCTCTGACAAAACGCTAAAAATATGTCAGACCCGTTCACAGCTCAAGTTGTTACTACTCAATAAGACTGGATTTTAGGCTGCAACCCAACGCCAATGGGACTATCTGGCCTATAAGCTACAGGAGGCCATTACCCAGAAGAAGTACGCTGTCATCAACGGAGTAGTAACTATTGACAATAGCTCCTAATCGACTGTATTTCTGCTTGCCTGTATGTAATGCTTTGTTACCGAATATTTACTGAAAGATTATAAATTACTGTTTAAATGTGTTAACTGGTTAGAATCGGTCTCTCCAAAAGACTAGCAGATATCCCATTACTCCTTGTTGGTCTCCAGCTGGCGGATGTCTGGCAAAAAATCCAGTGAAAACCCGAAAGGAAGTCAGGGAAAGGTCAACCAAGACAATGGTCGAAAGCGGAAGAAGTCACGGGGCGAGTCATCTCCGACGACGGCGACAACTGCTACGACGGCAACAATGACAACTCTAAAAGAATCGACAGGCGAGAAGCGAACACAGCGTAAGGAGGAGGCCAGCAAGTCAATTGAAGCAGTGAAAGCAAAAAAGTCGACAACCAAGACGACCTCAGCCGGTAGAAGTTACATGTCAGCTGCCAATGGCTCTAAAATGAAGGCAAGTCTACATTCTAACTAGATATCTATTTTCAGACGACGGAGACCGGGACAAAAGCTAAGTCGACACCAATGCGAAATCCACGAAAGAAACGGGAACAAATGAGAGATGGGGAGCTGGTCGTCAGCAGCAAGAACACTTGGCGAGTGTCGACAATGCTCGGAGCCGGCGGCTATGGCGATGTCTACAAGGTGACCCGGGCAGACGACGACAAAGCCTACGCCATGAAGACGGAAGCCGCAGACGACAATCAACGAAAACATCGATTGAAATTGGAAGTCGAGGTACTGGAAGATTTGCGGAATATCAAGGAAGAGGACAAGAGACATTTCGTGACGATGCTCGACAAGGGAAAAGTCGCCGGCAAGTTCAAATTCATCGTGATGACGCTGGTCGGCCCGGCATTGGATGATGTCCGGAAACGACTCGTACCGGGAGGCGAGTTCTCGGCCAACACAGTCACCCAGATAGCCAAACAATCGTTGGAGGCCATCAGAGATCTTCACAAGATGGGATTTATCCATCGGGACATCAAGGTGAGGCGATCAAGTCGACAAATTTGTCATTTTCAGCCCCAAAACTTTGCCATCGGGCTAAATGAACTGCGATCGACGCTCTTTCTGTTGGATTTCGGAATCTGTCGCCGATATCTGGACAGAGTCACCGGACTGCCGAGAGAACCACGGAAGAAAGTCCGTTTTATTGGCTCACTGAAGTACGCGTCGAGAAGATGTCACGAGAGCAAGGAACAAGGTCGAAAGGACGACTTGGAAGTGTGGTTTTATCTGGTATTTGACAGCTACGACAGCAAGGACGGCCTCCCCTGGAAAAAATTGAAAGATCCTGATCGATTCAAAAAAATTTACAAAAAGAAAGTGGAATTCATCCGCGGAGCAGTGGACAAAGATCCAAAAGAAGTGATGGCCCTCCCGTGGTGGAGTAAAGTTCCTCGGGAATATCTCGACCTGATGAAATACGTCGTCGGATTGGAGAGATTCGAACAGACGCCGGATTATGAGATGATGCTGAAAATGGTCGAGAACATAGCCGGCGAGGCGGTCATCGACGTCGAGTTGGATTGGGAGAAGAGCGGGGAAGAGTACAGCGAGGAAGTGACTCAAGATAGCTGAAAGTCTCGTCTGTTTTCATTGATACAAAATTGATAATAAATAATCGTAGCCTCTTTTTATTGTAACAAGCCACAATTCCTTGATTTCTCTGGCCATGTTTTCATTTTTCGCTTATCTTTCATCCAATATTTGATCAAGTTGTAAAATTTCCCCGTTGTTGTGGCCATAACACAAAACCTTCTCAAACATTTCACATTTGCCCAAAAGAAACTACAAATTCCTATATAAAGCGAGTTCGCCGTACTTTTGGCCATCCGCCATGGCAGTTGCCGTCCTTCTTTCCCTGCTGGCTTCAACGGCCCTCGGATGCGCTCCTCTTCCTCCAAATACCAATGGTAAGGGCAACTATCGAGAGCAAAGATCCGTTTAGAAACGGAAATTGGGACTACAGGAAGCTTCAAAATGAATGTCAATCCCCCGATTGCATGGACGTCGAGTGAAACTCCAATGCCGCCACAACAAATTGACTCAAGCACTTTGGATTCACGGATCCGAGAGGATATTACCCAAGCTGTATGGGAATCTCATTTATTTAAATATTCAAATTTAGGTTCATCTCTTCCTTGTCGATTGGAAATATCCAGTAGACGGGATCAATGTAACCATCGACGCCATTCCGGAGGTCTTGAAAAATCTGAATATTAGCACATCCTGTGAAGAAGCAGAATATGTAGCCAATGGTGAGAAATACGAAAAAAAAGTGGAATCCTTTCCAGAGCAACAAGGATTCGTTTATGGAAAATGTTCCTCTGGTAATTCTGTAGCCTTCCACGTCCCGATAACTGGCAAATTTACTGCCGGAACTCTTGGAGTAGTAAGAAAAGTCAACGACAAAAAAAAGATGAGAATTTCAGCCGATTACAACCGAATTATGGAAAGCGCTAGAAGCCAGTGTTCAGAACAAATTGATGACAACATATCACGTTGGATTTGGTCCAGGAACTGAATCACTAACTGTCACGCCTAATACTTAGCCGTTGTTCTTCCTGTAAAAATAAACTCTTAACATTTCTTACATTTTGGTAATTTATTAGGAAATTTTATCAACTTTTGGGGGCTTTTCTCTTCCTTTCTTTATCCATAAGTTGAGCATTGAAAATGACAGCTTGTGCCCATCCTGCATAGGGGCCAAATTTTTCAACATAGAAATTGCCTAAAATTTACTTTGTAAAACGGAGATAAAAAAAACAAACCAATTACAGTATGAAGAGTAGCAGTAAGAGGTTTTCTTACCAAATCTGTACGATAATTCTTCACTGTACATTTAAAAACATGAGTATCTATTGGAACGACATGATGATGTCCTAAACCCATGAGACTAACACAATCTGCTACCTAAAATAAACTTTGAATGGAATAAAAACAGCCATACCTTAGGGCCAACGCCTGTAAATTGTAATAAACTATCTCTAGCATTAATTGGGTAACGGAAATTCTCCAAAAGGATATTATTCTCAGCTAAATATTTGACACTTTGTCTAAAAAACAAATTAAAACAATTTTAGACAAATATTACGCAATATATTGAGCTCTATATCCAAAACCATCAATTCGAAGCTGTGCTTCCATGGTATTTATATTTTCTTTTAGTTGTTCAACTAAAAATCTTGTAATACTCAGAAAGTTCAAAGAAAAACCTGTGGGAAGCTCATATAAAAGGTGTGGATTGGCATCTATTATCATTTCATCTTCGGATAATACATTTTTCGTAATTTCCATTTGAGAACCATATAAAGAACAGAGTCGATTAACCATTTCTAAATGAAAACTCAAACAAAAGTTGAATAAACATACTGGAGATCCTTTTGATATGATTATTGGCTGAACAAATAAAGGCGAATAAAGTTTCCAAAGGTTCTTGTCCAAGTATTCGGATACCCTAAAAATTCTATAAACAATTAAATTTGTCTACCTTTAAATTCTCAGTTTGTTCTAATAAATTTTTAATATGCGGATCCACATCTGACCATGTATCATAAAGTTTCTCCAGATCAATTTCCAACTAAAATTAAAAATTAAAAGTTAAAATAAAAGAAAATAAAATTACATTCAAATATTTTTTAAGCGTAGAATTATCATCAGGAGAATTGCAACTATTTTTTGTAGAAGCGAGAACATTGTATTCAATCTAAAACAAATTGAAATTTAAAATAATCAAAAATACTTGATAGTCATTTATTCTTTTGATTTTCCAAAGTCGTCGGTATGCGGTTCCATAGAAATTTCCATTATCCTCAAGCCATCTAAAATTTTAAAATGAGAAAAAAAGTAAAAAATAAATTTCGACGTGGCCCTCATTTATTACCAAAAAAAATTTACCAATATTGTTTAAGAAGCAATTTTCTTATTTCCGCTTCTTCAAGAAGAATATCAAAAGTTTTTAAATAAGGCCATAATATTTTCTTCGCCAATCCGAGTCTTTTTCCGTTGTATCCTTCTTCGACCAATGACTTCACACATTTTCGCAATGTCTTTTCATTTTCTTGAGCAGGGGAAGAAGGAATTGCTTCCGGTCCGATCGTATCCATTTTAGGTGGCTCCATTCTTTTGCATTTATTTATCAAATCCACAAGTTCCATTAAAGAATTATATGCAAGTGAATTGGAAGAGAGCTCCAGCTGATTACAAATCCGTAAAATTGTTTTTTCTGGAAGTTGGTCAGCTCCTCGAGACTTATTTCTTTCAAGAGCAATCGCTAATTCACACTAAATTTAAAAATAAATAAGCAAAATAAGAAATACTAACCTGTAAGTGAACTTCGACAAATTTAAATCCATTTGCTCTTGCCATACGCTCAAAAGGTCTTCTCATACTCTTCAGATAAAAAATATCATCCACAATAATCAGCTGCCACTGTGGATAGGGGACGGATTCCAAGTATTCTCTAATTTTGGCTTCGAAATCTTTTCTGCTTTTGTGAGCGTCAAAATTTTCCACATGGCGGCCAACTTCTTTGTCCAATGAGAATACTGCTGCTTGGGGAAAATGAGATGCCAGCTCATGACTCAGCGTAGTTTTTCCAGCACCAGGAATACCCATTAGAAGTAAAACAGCCATTTTCTCTAATTATTCTGGCTGTAAAATTTTAATTCTACTCTAATTTTAGAAAAAATGAGAGCCACGTCGAGAAAAACTAATAGAAAAAAATACCTGAAGCTTTGACCATTCAATAAAACTGCAGCCAAATTCAGTTGAGCTTTTGAAACGTCAATTATCGGCATAAATGAACTTCTAAAATTATTACAGTCATTAGAGAATAACAAGAGGACAGAAAAAGATAGGAGCTTGCCTGTAACAGCGAAGAAAAATAACTTCATGATAATAAGTGAATTTTATTCGCATTTTATCACAGAAAATACATCGAATCATTGAAGGCACAACCTGATCACAACAAAAAGTAGCAAGCGAAATTATACAAGACAAAATACACGAATTATGCTCAAAAATAAGTGACATTATGCAACTTACCAGTATTTCACAGCTGTCAATGGCAAAAGGTCGAAAGAAATGAAGTAAGCACGGGTAAGTAGGCAGGCAGGGAAATCAGGCGAAAATGGAGTACCATTTTTTGGGTGCTCGATTGAAGTGTTTCTAAAGAGCAAAAAAAATATATTTCGATGAAAAAAGGCATACTTTGTCAATGTATTGACATAAGCAGAACTGCCGACGGCAATGTTTGGGAGCGTAGTCGCTCACACCGTGAGTGGGCCTGGATGGGAAGATTAGACGATGCTGAAGGAGTTTCTTTTTTCTTTTTCTACTGTAAATTTACTTTTACTGTGTCTTTGACATATCCTTGGCTGTATTTTAGAATCAATTGGCTGGCTTTTTCCTCCACCTGAATTGTTCCTTTTTTTCTTGTATTTTTTTTCTTACTTCAACTTTCGTCATTTCTTTAGCCGGTGCTGGATGTGCTTCTCCTCCAAAAACAACAGCGCCTCCACTGGCTTCAATTCTAATCAGCCGTTCCAAATCCGGAAGACAATCTTCCACTTTGAACCAAAGGAAGTGCAACTGTAAATATTTTATGGAAATACGAGGGGATAAATTTACCACAACTTTATGACACGACAATTGTCCTTTATCCTCGATTCCCACGAGAATGTTATGTTTCATGAGGACTTTATTTGCTGACTGGACACAATGACGCAGTCCAATTCTGATCTGCAACGGTTCTTTACTCCTCAAATATTTCAAACAGACTTGTTTTCTAATAATTGTACAGCCCAATATTCCTGCGAAGAGCATAAAAATCCAGATGAAGCAGAATATCATCACTGGAAGTCCTCCCTAGGCAAGTTTTTTATTCTCTGAGAAGTTTCTCACCTTTGTGTTGGTAAATAAAACCGCAAGGAGAATAACGATGGACATTGTCATCCAGAAAGCAATCAATCGAGAATAAAGAGTAGAAAAACTGGGAGAATTATATTACTATGCTGATTTTACCTTCGAAAACGGTAGTCATTTGTTATAAGTTCCATTGCTGTGACAAAATCGGCTCCAGGGACCTGTGGCACGTAATTTTCTACTGAATGAGACGAACCCTAACTCCATCAGAAGCTAAAATAGCAGGCATGCATGTCGGATCATATCGGGCAGGGGCAATCCAAGCGCAGCTGCTGTTTTCCGGGTAAATAGTAGCCAAACGTCGTCCATTTACTGGAAAACGAGCCGTTTGATTTTTACAAGACGACAAACAAACTCAATTCAACGCCTCCAGGTGTCAATATCCGATTGTCTTTTGTGATGACGTCTAAGCCATAATCTTGGCTGACAGAAACCACAGGCGCTCCAAGTTTTGATGCGTCTGGAGTCAGTCACATTTGATTAGGAATAAATTTGACTACCAGCAATAATTTCATTAGTTGGAAGGGGAGTGACCACGACTCTTTCGTGGTCTTCAATATCGAGACGAGCCTCGGCAGCTGCACTATTTCTGCCATCTTCAATTTCAACACTTTCTTCTCTAATCATTTCTTTATCAGGCTCTGGCCTTTCCTATAAATATTATTAGTCGGAGAGAACTGTCGTTACCTTATCAGGAGAGCTCATAGAAATTTCGTCGAATTTTTCCCAACTCACGGGCCGACCATTATTTACAGCATCCGCATTTAGTGGATCCCCCATTTTCTAAGGAAAAAATATTTTTGAATAAAAAGAAGTAAAATAAATAGAAAAGGGCAGGTTTGACCGATAACGGACGAACTTTACTGGTCAACGCGAAAAGCACAGGGCAACGAGAGCGGAAGACAAACAGACGATAGCGCGTTGAGCATACAACTGAATTTATTTCCGCGAGTGACCAATACCTAGTTCAAAAGCCGGCATAATGAAGGAGGAAAGAATTTCTCCCCAACTTTCCAGATTGACAAGCTATATGAAATCGAAACCAACGACACCCAAACACACCATTTACAGATTTTGGATAGTCTCATGATTCATTTTTAGATGAAAGAATAACAATACGAAGTACATAACAAGAAGGGATGAGACCATAAACTGCAGGAGAGGACAAGGATGGGAAAAGGGGAGAGTGAGTTCATATAATATTTAGTTGGTTCGTCCTTCAATGTAGGTGGACACATCGATAGATTCTGGTAGTTCGCTGATAGAAATGTCAAATCGATCTTGAACAGTGTTGAGGATTTTGGCGTCGTTCTCATCGGAGACGAATGTGATGGAAAGTCCCTTTGTTCCAAAACGACCAGCACGAGCTACCTAAACAATATTATTAGTAAAAAAAGTAACAAAAGATAATATCGATATCGGAAACCAATTACTTACGCGATGAAGGTATGAATCTGATGATTCTGGCATATCATAGTTTACCACAATGTTTACTCGTTCGATATCCATACCACGTCCAAAGAGATCGGTAGCAACAAGAATTCGCTTCTGAAATACTATTAAACTTTTTTAAATTTTAAGTAAACCTGGAAATCCTTGAATGCTTGATAACGAGACAGACGTTCTTCTTGCGCCATAGAACGGTGAATAGCTATGGAAGGGAAGTTCTGCTCAGAGAGAAGCTGATTTAATGCGATACATCTTTGAACAGATTTCACAAATATGACAACCTAAAATAAAATAGATGAATGTAACTAAATATCAAGGTACCTGATTGAATTCAAGTTGATCTAATAATTCCAAGAGTTTCTTATTCTTTTCACCTTCCTTCAGTTTGACGTAGTGCTGCTGCAGACCATGAAGAGTAAGCTTGGCTTCATCATCGACGAAGACTTCCATAGGCTAAAAAATATAATCCTACAGCAAAAAACACAGCCAGCAGCTGTCACATTCCAATGTGAAGCAGATCCCCAAATTTAAGAATGCAGAAGAATTGGTGTCCCTTTCGAGAAGGAAGACCCAGAGGATACGTCAAGCACAGCTGAAACAACAAAAGTTGATACGGAGTGTTTTCCAATTTACCTTGCCCACATCCTCCATTATCCTGATAATTCAGGGATCTTTTAAAAAAATATTGGTTCGGTCGGAACCGGTTCCATTTGCTTACATCTTGCATGAATTTCTTGCAGACAGCCCGAAGTTCCTTTGGTAGAGTGGCGGAGAACATCATAACTTGCTTCTCTTGTGGAGTCATCTTCACAATTTCCTGGACATCACGACGCATATCTAAAAAAACGACTGTATTACGGATTGAAAACAAAAATTACCGGCATCTCCAATCATCCGATCACATTCATCGAGAACGAAATACTTGATCTTATCAAGCTTCAATTTGCCAGACTTGGCAAGAGCAAGGGTACGTCCTGGAGTACCGACAACAATGTGAGGGCAATTATTTTTCAATGTTTCTTCATCCTTCTTAATTGGCATTCCTCCAAAGAAGACTCCAACTTTAATGCTGGACATGTATTTGCTAAATCTTTCGTATTCCTTGCAGATTTGGAAGGCCAATTCACGAGTGTGGCACATCACAAGTACGGAAACCTAAATATTATTATCTATCCCTTTTCCAAAAAAAGTATTACCTCTCCGTCAACTGGTTCAAGCTGCTGTAAAGTAGCCAAAACGAACACTGCTGTTTTACCCATACCAGACTTGGCTTGGCATACAATATCCATACCAAGAGTTGCTTGAGGGATACATTCGTGTTGTACTTCCGAAGGATGCTCAAAACCGCAATCAACAATAGCCCGGAGCAGCTCTGGCTTCAACAAGAAGTCACGGAATCCACTGCTGTGAATGGAGGCATATGTTCCCTAAAATTAACAACGTTTTCAATTATCTGAGAAAATACAATCAATAGCTCTTGAGAGAAAAATAGTATAAACTCACCTTTGGTTTTTTGGCAGCATCTCCACCTCCGTTTTCAGCAGACTGTTGAACTTGGGTCTCGTCTTGCTCCTCTTCGTAGTCAAGAAGCTGCTCTTCTTCCATACTCATTTTCACCTAAAAATGGATTTCATAAGAGATGTATTCTATGGAACGGCTGAGAAGACGGTGAAATTGACATTGGCAAATAATCGATTTAGAATCAACGCACATTATTTTACAGTTACAAAAACAACAGCATAGTCAACGGAGAAATGAAAAGAACTTGTAGGAGAAAAGCCACATTCGAAAGCGCCGAGTTCGAATTGTTGGGATTTGCGCGTCGCGTGTTGGGACGCGGCCTGATTAGCAGGGTATTGCGTATACGGTAAGAGCGAAAAAAACTCGCTGCTCATTTTGGAAATTTGCCAATTTTTGAATCACGTCTGAACTTTCATCTTTTCCAACTTTTCTAATCTCGGCAGTAATTTGCAAATGCTCGAATGACACAAGGAAGAGAAACGTACAACTGAAAAAAAACTAATAAGACAATCATCCCCTCATTTATAACCGTTTTTTAACCTGCTCGTTGCTGAATAGTCAAATTTACATATTTTTTTCAGCAAAATGGACGGCTCACATCTTGAATTGACCGCAAACACTCCTTCAAAAATGGCAACTAGAGGCGGACAAAGGGTAAATTATAGCGAAATGAGTAGTGGAGTGTATGGAGGGTAACCACTAAACTAGCAATTTTATTTTTGCTGTTTTTAGTGATAATGATGATGCTGTTTTCCGTTCACCAAAGTCTACAACTCGTGGAATTAAACGTAAACCAGAAGACGGAGTATCCTACACACCAACTACAGTGGGAATATTTTTGTTTTTTTATTATTTGCAATAGGCTAAACGTGGTCGTGCCAAAGCTACACCTGGTTCTGCCCGTGGTGGTGCACGTAATGTAAGTCGTCGTCCAGTCACAGGAGGAGATCATCCTGGACCAGAAATAGATGAACGAGGTCTTTTCGGAGCCGTTAAAACTGGAAAAAATATGGACGTTAGTGAACTCTAAACAAAAATTACGGTTTTATATGAAGGGAATGATTGATGATTGGATCGATGAATATGAAACATCGCCAGAAGAAGCGCTTCTCAAATTACAACAATTCCTTCTATCATGCTGTGGTTGTCGCGGAGTTTTAACACGGTCCATGTTACATGGAATGGAATACAGCGATATTATTCGTAGAATGACTGAAGACTTCGACGAAGATTCTGGAGATTATCCACTAATTATGACTGGCCCTCATTGGAAAAAATTCAGAAACAATTTACATACAATGTTATATGTGAGTGGTTCATTTTATAATTATTTTTTTATTTAGCTTCTTATTGAAAAATGCAAATCTTCCATAATTTATGATGATAGAATGATGGACTCTGTTATACAGCTGCTTACATCATTAGCTGATAGTCAAGTCAGAGCATTTCGGCATACTGCGACATTTGCAGGTATGCAATATTTTGTGAAATATGCAACCCAAATTCAGCTATGAAAATTTCTTCCGCATTAGTAGATGTAACTATTGAAATAGTCTCTATAAAAGACAAAAATACGAAGCAAATAGAAGCAGAAAAAGCTAAGCTGAAAAATATGGGAGGTACTAATGAAAAGTTAGATGTACTAATCCAGAAAAAGAATGAGGTGAGTATTTTCAAATATAAATTTATATTTTGTGAATAGTATGAAGAAAGAGCGGAAGAGGTTAGACAGCAACTAGCATATATCTTCAAAAGTGTTTTCGTCCATCGTTACAGGTAGGCGATTTTTTAAATTTTCATGTTTTTTAGAGATGTCTTACCTGATACGCGATCTATTTGTATAACAGAACTTGGTAACTGGATGATGGTGTATCCTGAGCATTTCCTCGACGATTCTTACCTCAAATACATTGGATGGAGTCTTCATGATAAAGTGAGAATTTAAAATTATGTTATTAGTTGATAATCAGATAGCCGATGTACGACTCAAATGTATCAATTCGCTTCTTCCCCTATATGACAAGGTCGACACGCATAATAAATTGGAATTATTTACGAATAAGTTCAAGGAACGTTTAGTATCGATGGTTTTGGACAAAGATAATGAGGTCGCTATGCAAACTTGCAAGTTAATGACGAGTATCTATAGGTTTTCTACAATTTTATTTTTACTTTATCGGAAACCTTCAGAATTTTTCCGACACTTCTGAAACCGGAGGATTGTATTCCTATTTATGAATTAGTCTATGCAAATCACCGTGGACTAGCCGTTGCAGCAGGAGAATTTCTAAATACAAAAGTTTTCCAACATTCTGCTCGTAGCCGTGCCAGTAGTGTGGCAAGCAATGCAGGCCGTACGCCTAGTGAGAACGCAAATTTGCTAAAAGACTTGATCTGTTTTTACATAGAAGGAGAGGTAAATTCGTTTATGCTTCTTTAAGTTTTTGATGATTTCAGGTACACAACCATGCAACTTATCTCGTTGATGCACTTATTGATACAAATCCAATGATGAAAGATTGGCAAGCAATGATTGATCTACTTCTTGGAGATGAAGGTATCGTTTTGCGGAAGTAATACTTTATCTAACTTGAATTTAGTCGAGAAAATGGAATCGCAACTTATCGAATTGTTAGTTTGTTCTGTAAAACAGACTGCCTCAGGAGAGTACCCCATCGGTAGAGGCGTTACCAAAAGAGGAGCGCCTAGCACAAAAGAAAATAGACAACATATTGAAGACAAAACAAAGCTCAGCGAAGTGCTGATACCTAGTTTCCCATTAATTGTGCAAAAATTTATTGCGGACCGAGAAAAAGTTGCCAATTTGATGTGTATTCCGCTATATTTCCAACTTGATATGTATCTTGCTGGTCGTTTAGAAAACGTAAGATTTTGTTAAGGTCATATTCTATTTCCTTCTTAGCATCTGAACGAGTTGATGCGTGTTCTTGATATGGTTGTAGAAAAGCACACCGATGATGATATACTAATCACAGTTGCTGAAGTTATCACTTATTTCACCCAAAATACATCAGTGGCGCAGCATACTGAAACAGCAAGACTAAAAGTAAATTCATCTTATAATTTTCTGCAAATTAAGTTTTCAGTTAATTGATGGTCTCGCACTTCAAATGCGCCACACAGTTCAGCGATTCATTAATGAGCAGCAAACTGACGAAGAAGATGAAGCTGCTCTTCTTGCATCTTTCAGAAAAGTGGCTGCCTTTGTGAGGTATGTTTTATGAGTATGAAATTATTGTTATATGTGGTTTTAGTCATATTGACATGAAAAAATGGGACTTGTGGGATACCGTTATGAGTATCGTTGCTGGCAATGAAGGAAAAACCCCACAAGACGTCTTGGATAAAGCAATAACATTCCTTGCAATTCAGTTAAATTGGGACTTACTTCGTGTTGTTAAAGATCAAGAAAGCAACAAAGCGGTTAGTTTTATACCATTCTGAATTTTACTTTTTTTAGGATGCTATTAAAAAATTGAGGAAAAAGAGGGATCACTTTATACATCTTGTTGACACTATTCTAACGGATTCCGCAGCTGGAGTTGAAAATGTATCTATTCGGCTTTGCATTTATTATATTGTTTTAGGCTTTTCAATGTTTAGCAGATGTGTGCATTATTTTTAACGATCAGCTTGCTTTGGATAATGCCTCATTGGAACCATTGGTAGTACATTTAGACAACGTTTGTATTTCCGAATTTTTTATTTAAATCATCGTTTAGGCTTTTGTAAACAAGATGATCAGATTCGTTACGGATAATGTCTTCTCTGAAGCAGGAAATGACACCACAGCAGATCAGCAGCAACGACTTGATCTTATGCATACGGTAGAATATTTTTCTTAAAATTAATAATGCTATCAATTTTAGAAGCGTAAGATACTTACTCAATTCTGTAAAATGATTCTACACGGAGTTTTTAAAATCGTAGATGCTTCAGCGGTTCTATGCAAATACTGCGAATATTACACTGATTATGGAGATATTTTGAAACAACTTCTCTTTCGTTGTCGTGACTTGGACTTTGTAGGTTGCGCGAAAGCTGTTGTGAAGTCTCTATGTGACGAATACGAAACCATTCGAGTATTTTATTTTCACAATAGCTTTTAATTATAATTTCAGTATCAAAGCGGACTTGAATATGTTGATCCTCTTAGTGAACAGTTTAATAGTTTGCGCGATTTAGCAAAACGATTTGCCAGTTCATTTGGTAACGATCATGTGAAAAACCGAGAAGCGATAGCATCAGTACACAGGTAATATTTTTTTTTCACTTTCTTTTGCATTGTTGTGTATTTTAGAGATGGCATTCAGTTTGCCCTGAAAGGATATGATCCTAATTCTACGAAGCGAGGAAATAAACCTACGAATATCAGTTTTCTTGAAATAATTATGGAATTTTCACAGAAATTACTCAAGCAGGATAAACTAGCGGTGTAAGTTTTTTTATTGCCATTTTTCATTTAATTATTGCTGAGCGATTCGAATTTTATAATTTCAGTATAAAATATCTCGAGAGACATGGCGGAACCCCTAACGCTAAGGATAAAGTTTGGGAGCCATATACATTGTACAAAGGAAGCTTAATGGTAAGTTTAAAATCTTGCGAATCATAGTCTTATTGTAAAGGAACGTCATAATGATGACACCTCATCCGTACGAAGCTTTTCAATAGCATCAACACCTCGTGGAGGACGCGGAAGAGGCGCACGTATACGAGCAGGACGTGCTTCTCCTGCACCATCTGATTTCGAGTAACACTCACATACTAAACATCGGTTATCACTAGATCTCTGTATTTATTATTTAAACATTGCTTTCACATTGTTTTTTTCTGTGATTAATAAAACGTCGATAGTTATTTGTCAGAATGCTAAGCCTGTGGTTAAAATCCTCGTGAATATTCTAAAAACAAGTTTTACACGGTAGTGTTTAATTCAATCATTTTCAGAATGAAAGGAATTATTTTACTTCTATTCCCAATTTTAATTTTGGCTGATCTTAAAATGGAGTTGGAATATTCCTTGGATAGTGAGCATTTTCTGTATTACATAAATAATTTGTGTTGCAGATTTTTTAAATAGTTACGAACTAGGCAAAATAGATTTACGAAGACAGTTTGATGGTAATTTCACGGGTGTATTTACCCCGAAAGTGAGTTAAATTTTAAATGAGCATCTTTAAGAACATTTAGGCGGATGCAAACCTTGCCAGTCGACTAAAAAAGAATATTAATGGGTTATACCAAGTGAAAACAAAGGGCGCTCCTGGAGGTGAACTCATCAGTTCCAGCAAATCTGTAAGTCATTCACTAAAGTCATTCAAATTAATTTCAGTGTTTACTTTTAAAATCAAATTTATTCCATTATTTCTGGTTTACTGTAGATTCCGATCGTCAGCTTATACATTCCTTTACAGTTTTCCCTGATATTCTAGCAGCTGGTATTATTTTAAATATTTTGGATTTATCTATATTTTAGGAGGACATATTGATTCTAATGATTGTAGTATGGAGGATTTCGCGTCTATAAATAGTGCGCCCAGCGGTACCGTTCATGTTTCTAATAAAGGAATTCTTCCCAAGTAAGAGGCTGAAATTTGACATCCATTTCTTTTTAGTCCTGATACTCAAACATTCGTAAACAAGATGGAAAGAGATAGGAAAGCACGTCAACATGGTGCCGAAGCTGACAATCGAAGTTTCATAGCTAAATACGTAAGTTTTCAGTAGTTTTGATAACAATTTTGCATTTGCAGTGGATGTATATAGTACCAGTTGTAATTTTCGTCCTTATTTCTAATGCAGTGAATCCTGAAGGACAAGGTCAAGCGGAGTAGTTTTATCCATCTCTAATAGCTGAGCTTTATATCTTTTGGAATATTTTATTGTTGCTCAATAAGATTATTTATTTATTTTTCTCCATCTTCTGACTATGTTTTCAGCATTTATTATCGTTGTCTGTGTGTCAATTTTGTTTTATTTTCAGTTTAGATCTTAAAATGATGCGAAACTATAACCCGCTTGTCCCAGGGACATCACAATCAACTACTCCAATGACTATGTCAAATCCTACACAGGTTTTTCCTTCTTTTTTTTATCTTTAATTTCGTTCCTTGCAGGGTTCATCAATGGGAAGTCATCCAATGACTTTATATCCTCCGCCAGATCCACCGGTAAACTTAGCAAGCAAGGTCGCTGAAGTATTTCTTACCGCTGGTCATGCTTTTCAAAAGTTAGGCGATTTAACGTTGCAGTTGCATACTAATGTAGAACCTGAAGAATGGTAGGACATGAATTAAATTTTTTAGTGTAATTATTTAGTAAATGGTCAGAAAAAGAGGTCGACCAATTACGAGATTCACTAACAAGATTTGCTCATGAATTGGATATGATTAGTCAAAGTGTGCAAGGAAGAACTACGTAGGAAGAATGGGTTTTTTAATAGCCGCTTCATTTAGAAAACATATTAAAACTGATATCAAAAGGAGACATTTAATTCCTGACGATGCTAGAAGACCTATTTCCCCGGGAATGAAAAGACAAGTTGTTATGCCTGGAGGAATTCCCACAAAAAGAATGAATATAGTTCCTTCTAGTAGCATCAAAACCGTCCCAATAACCAGAGCATGTTCCATTTTATAATTAATATTTATTATTTTATTCAGACTGTTGTACCTGTGTCAGCGCAAAGGATTCCAATAAATGCACATCAATCGCAGTTATCATCGGCTCCTCTTCTCAATGATGGAACACATTATATGAATTCTGGTCAATATCCTTCATAAGTGATGCTATTACTATTTTTCTTATGTTGCTACTTTCACACTTTTTTATATTGTCGCGGTTAGCACGCTTCCTCAGGGTAATTTTGTCGTAGCCTGTCGGTTGGGTCGTTAATAAATTGTTGTTTTTAATGGTTTCTAATGGACAATACGCTCTCGTTTCTTTATCTTCTTTGATAAATAATACGGAGTAATTTCGTTGTAGATGATTCCCGCTGCTCGTTTTATCCAGAGAGCATCTCTTTTTCAACTGCGTGCTGGTCTTAGCACAACTCCGACATCAAGTGAATCTCCCATTACTAAAGAGGAAGAATACTACTTGGATATGGGAAAATTTGTGGATACTATAGGAATAGACGCTAGAACTTCTAATAAGGTTTCCTATTCATTTATTTGTTCATTAAATTTTTAATTTAAAGGGTAAAACGTTTGCTCGTATGTTACGCGAGTCTAAATTGATGCAATTAGGAAATATCAACGGAAGAGTAGTTACAGGAATAATAACGCAAAGGGTGCAAGATGTCAGTCTCTCTCTCTCTCTTTTGTGTCATTTTTTTTATTTTTAGGATCTTTATATTGATTTCGGGCTAAAATTTAATGCAGTTTGTAGAGCTCCAGCAGAAAATGCAAAGTAAATTTCAATATAAAGTTTATTATAATTGATTCAGCGATTATCGTGTTGGTTCTACAGTCTTACTTCGATTGCATGATGCCGAGCTTAGCGAGAAATTTCTTGGATCTAAAAAGGATTTAACACTTTTGGAAGCTGATGCTTCATTGATCGGTTTGAGACGCTCCCGTCCTCCTACGGAACGTCAACGAGGTAAGCAATTTTTTTATCCATTTAACTCATTTATAGCAGCCGCTGAACAACCCAAACCATCAGAGAATACCGAGAAAGTGTCTGAAGTATAACGAAGTGTATGTGTAGATGTTCTAGTTGATTGTTCTTGTTATTTTTTTAAATAAAAATCTGTATTCATTCTCGGCTGGTAACTGATTATTTGAGCTTCTCTGCAGTGTTCTTCCTTCCAAGACTTTGACTTCGAAATTTCACGAAGGCCTAGAATCTTATTTCGACACCATGTAAGCTTTTGCCGCAATCGGGCCCGTGGAAGCGGGCCGGCCCGAAAATATAAAGTAAAAAGAGGTACTCCCTTTTCAGAACTTTGTACAGTTTAGAGTTGGCACCGGGCGCATCAGAATCTTGACGATTTAGAACATACCCTGATCAAAACTTAGGTCGAGTTAGAACAAGACTCTTTTGAACGCGGGACGCTTTGAAACTTGGATCTATCAAATATCGAAAAAAATCGAGATTTTCCCAAAAATCGCTCAAAATGTCTATTTTTCCCTCCTGAGCCATTTTTTATGCTTTTTATAGATGGCGGCCCTATTTTCACTGCAGTAGATACGCATTCTGAGGCAGTCCTGAATGTAAGTGGCTCAAATCCCCAGAAAGCAAAATTTTCGGCGGAATAGCGATGTCGCCCTCTCCAATGTCACCCCTACACTCAATTTTTTTCAGATTTTTTCTATCCTAGGAATGCTTAAACTTAGTAGTGCCCATTCCAGTCGTTTAAACCAATTGTGAATGTCCACCTGATGAGCTTGAAAATGCGAAATTTTCAAATTTCACATTTTCAAATCTCGATTTGATCTCGAAAATTGGCCGGTAAATCGCGGAAGTCGAGATCGAGATTTCCGCCGGTCGATCTCGAAAGTCGAGATCTCGTACAGCCCTGATTCCAAACACAACTGTGCTTACTCAAAGACGATCGATTCTTTTTTTTTTAAGTTTCTGGGGTAAAAAAGCCACCCGTAAGCGTCTGAAAACTTGTGTTCTATGCGTTGGATGCACTCTTATGGCATCATCTATCAGAATTTAATGGTTTATTATTAATATACAGAGAAATGGGCTCTATAATGAGCAGAGTCACATAATAGTTCAATAAGGCCTACATATATTTTCACAATAAATTTATCATGGGGATACCCATTTTTTGTGTTATAAGCCGTTGTAATTACAAAAATCCAATTATTGTCTTCTATAAATCCTCTTCGAAGAAGAAAATCTTTCATTTCATTCAACTGCGTGATACCAAACGTATGACGAATCATCAACTGGAAAAGGGTGTGGTCGCCTCTAAGGGAGCCCTGTAAATAGTGTTTCTGCAGGATTGGCATATTTTCTTTTACCTCGATGTAACTTATTAAAAATTCTACTGTTACTGTTGAAATTGTATTGGATACGAATAATTCCCGTTTTTCGAGAATTTGTTTAGAAATAAAATCGTCGTCAATTCCTATATATACGGCGACAGTGTCTATTTCTCCGCTTGGAACATCTTCAACCTCTCCGCCATAATCCAAAACAAGAAATTTCGTCTGCAAGTAAATTTATGCTCGGGTTCTGAGAACCCGTTGGGGCCAGGACTGTGCGGAAGTAAAAATTTTTTTTTCTCGGAATTCCGGAGGCCTCCCCATTTTTCGGAATCCGGAATCGGAATTCCGAACCAAAAAATGTCCGGAATTCCGAGGTTTTCGGAACGGAATTCCGGAATTTTTGCCTAATATACAGACCTCGAGATTCAAATAAAATTTCTTTCAATTGGCATTTTTTTTCATATATTTTGCCATATTTTTTATGTTCGATGTTCCTTATAATAACTCGAGGTTGAAAAAATATTGAAACATTTAAAAATCATAAATATGTGTAGAACACTAGAATCCCATATAATGCGCAGTAGCCGCGTCCCAAAATTGGTGACATTGGTGACACGATTGGAGAGCGCAAGAGAATCCCTTTAAACCAAATTATTCGCTGTTTTATGTGCTATATGGTATGGAAATAATTCGGGTTCCTTTTTCTTTCCCTAAAAAGTTAGAGATGCGCGGAACGAAGTACCATGAAAAATACAAGCTGAGCATAGCCCGTGAAATAGTCGAGAATCCTAATAACAGGGAGATCTCTGCGAGTCCGCCGGCTTGAACAAGCCGAAAATAAGAAAATTTTCGAAAAAAAGGCAATTTTTCCATAAAATTTCCCTTTTTTTTCCCAATTTCTTGCTTTCTTGGAAATATCTTGTTAGATACTCTACAACAGGCGTAAAATGTGTTAAAAACGATAAAGTAGGCAAAAAAATCGGTCCCGAAAACACTTTGGTCAACTTTGGTTTGATGTCCTTGGGAAGGTGAGGTCGGATCCGGGGCAGGATTTCAGAGTCCGGCCCGGTGTGCGCACAGCCCTAATAATACAGAAGACATCTGTTGCGTTACTGCACGTGAAATTGGACAAAACATTATGAATACAGAGAGGTTTTATCGAAAAATTGCTATGAAAACACAGTGAATTGCATCAGTTCAGAAAATAAGACTAATAACCACAAAATTCCGGAAATTCCCGACTTCCGGATCATTTTTCCGGAATTCGGAAGTCGAAATTCCGGTTTTTTCGGAATCGGAACGGAATTCCGCACAGCCCTGGTTGGAGTACCCGTTTTGGCCAAACCCGCCCCGACCCGAAACCGTTTCCGACCCTAGTTCATCCATATTTGGTCGACTTACATTTCTAACGGCAGGCGTTTTCCAAAAATCCTCATGTAGTAGAAAATTTACTGGAGGACAAAACCACAACATAGAGGGATCTAAAACAATTATTTTATGAATTTACTTGTTGTAAGGAGCTCCACTTTTGCAAGTTTCCATTATTTTTCTTTCTGCTTTCGAAATTTCATTATTTTGCGTAATAACTTTTAAAGTGTGACCGTCCCAATTGTGTTTTGGACGTAATCTGCTTATGGCAAGGCGTAATCTAGCCAAAAAACGACGATTTAGATATGCCTGTAATAAAATCGTTATTATTTTGCATCTGTACAGCTTACTAATCGAATTTTTTGTGGAATAAATTCTGATAAAAATAAATTCAAATAGATATCGACAAATTTCTGATAGTATATTCGATTACAGTATATTTTTGTTTTATGATTAATTTTGAATTCCGACTTATTGAACACGGTTATATATATTTTCTCATCCATATCGTAAGAAATAGAGTAGCCTCAAAATAATTATTTTGCCAATAAAGGACAACTTACCTTTTCTACAGTTTTTAATAATTTCAATTGTTTTGAACCCCTCTTCTTTTCCATTAAATTTCACTGTAAATGATAAAATATTCTGAAAAACATTAATTCTTTTAAAATTTCCAGTTTTACTTGATCTTGTCGTATGGTAAAATCGTCGACAAAGATTTTCTCTCGTGGAAGGGGGCCAAATTTTCTGGATAGCTGACGAGTGATCAATTTGTCTTTCCAAGGAAGATAATTACAAATGGATTGGAGTATTTCTGGAGACAAGCAATCCATCGGGAAACGGGAGCGCGTAGCAGAAATTTGAGAAATGTCCAAATTAATCGATAATTTATTTGGACGCGATAATTATATCGTTTATTTCCTGGTTGTAACAGAGATTTTCCAAACGAGACCGCATTTCCGTCGGTGACTATAATTTTTACCAACATCCCGCGTGGGACGCCCACTTTCGACGTTGACGAAATTATCGACCGTCTCCCTAAAATGACCGGAAACTATCTCTTTTTCATCAAAGCCATTATTTCTGAGGGTAATAGTAGTGCTCCTTCGATTTTATAGCCGATATTCAAGGAAATCCGGCCGAAGGACCAGTCGCCGTCAGAAGAAGGCGGAGGGAAGGCCATCCACTGGGCGACTCCTTGTTCGGGAGAATAGATCAATGGATAGACAAGAAAAGAGACCGATGGAATAGCTCTAAAAAGGACTGGATAATGTTGGAGCAAGAAGAATCAGAAGGGGAAGACGATGACATCAAAGTCCGAATCAATGACATGCATGCGTCATAGACTTCTCCTGGCTGAAATCGCACTCCTTTCTTTCCGAATTGTTTTCCATTGTGTTCACAATATTAGATTTTAATAAAAATACAAAAGATGAATAAACACTAACACAAAAAAAGAACAGAAAATGGAAGAAAAATGCCATCGGGACATATTATATGTCCCATAAAATGGCCACCGCGGCCAAAAAATCTTTTTTAGAATAAGCTGTAATAATATAGTCTGTCACGAAAAAAGACGACATTTCAAAGGTCTAATTTTCGTTGCGGTTGGGCTAGGGCTAGCAACTGGTTCCGGGCCAGTGAGGGCCATTTTTGGGGAGGCGTGATTCCTTTGTGCTTTTCCGGTGCGACATGTCTATAATGTTCGCTAAACTCAAATTAGTATATTAGAACCATTGCACCGAAAAAGCGCAAAGAAACCGCGGATCCCTTGAAAATGCACCTCACTGACCCGGAACCGGTTGGTAGCCCTAGCTGGGCAAATTTGCCGTCCATTTTCATTTTACCGCTAACAAAAAAAGCACAGCTCGCCGCCGTGAACAAATTTTGGAAAGTACGTAATTGTACGTAAAATATTTTCTCATATAAAGTGTCCCATCTGAGTGTATCAAGGACTCTTTATAGACTCAACGGATTTGATTACTCTTTTTTTGCAATCGATAAAGCACATTGGATTGCTCTTGAATGAGTTTTGGGGGCTGGGTTTGACTAGTATTCAGACATGGCCTTTTTTTTTTGGGCCCGGGCCCGCGCATTAGCCTAGTCTTGGCCCGGGCCCGCTACTCGGGGAAAATCTTGACTGCATCGCGCCCGACTCGACTTCTCAGGTGGATATCTCGGCCGTAGATAGACCTTTTTCTGGGGGGGGGGCGTTCGAATTCAGTTTTTACGGTACCAGTCGCTTCGCGACTGCTTGCGCGCCTTACGGCGCGCCCCGCAAAAATTCAGGCTGCGACGGGGATCAAACCCTGACCCCGCGCGTCTTATCTGGACAGACAAACCGACAGAAAGAAACATTACGTTCTTTTAAAAAGGATTTTGGTTCCGGCGAGTTCGAACTTGTCGTTTGGGTCGGGTCCCGCAGCGAAAAGTTCAAGAAAAAAAAAGAAATAGATTAATTGGACGTAATCCGTCACTATGACATTCCTGAGGATCCAAACCTTGGTCGCTCGGGTGAGGTCCCGCCACGAACGGGTCCCACAGCGAAAACTTTAAGAAAAAAAAGGAAAAGACTAATTAAGCATAGACAACCCATTTGGCAAAATAGCAAAAAGTTAGGCCGCGGCGGGGATCGAACCCTGACCCCGCGCGTCTTATCTGGACAGACAAACAAACAAACAGGAACATTACGTTCTTTTATAAATAGATATCTTGGAGATGTCACAGAAATTCTTTCAGCTTCCTACGCGATTTCTTTAATGGTAAAAAATCAACTTTTATATCGTTTTTGTAAGCAATGGGGCCCGGCCCGGTCCCGGCCCCAAATTCTTCCTTCCGGAACACAACTAAAAAAAGTCATATCTCGGCGCGGTTTTCATTAATTTAAACTGCGTTATAACGAGAAAAACCTAGAGAATTTTATAATTCATGTTACAACTAAACAACGCTTAAAATTAATTGTGAATAAGCGAAAACATCCAGTTTCGAGCTGTTTTTGGCTTGTTTTCGGTGATTATAGCTCATTTTTACAGGTTGCTAAACCAAAACTAGCGTCACAATTTCGGTCATTTTTTTCTCTTTCCAACGCTCTTTAAATTATTGAAAACCGTCGAGAAAGTGCCGAGATAGGGTCTCCCCTGGTCTCGAAACTTCTCGGTTTCAAACCGGTACGAATCCGAAAAATCTCGCTTTCGAACAGGGACTAATTTTCACTGGGACGGATTCAAACTGGTCGCTACCGAACCTAGCCAGGGTTGCACTATGATAGACTCGCACAGGTTATCTTCGAACAGAGACAGGTTCACACTGTATAGTATAGAACCGGGACAGACTTAAACCGGACGATATGAAACCGGCGTGGAATCGAAAAGGAACGGAATTGAACCAGTCGGAGTCGAACCTGACAGACTTGAATTCAGGACAGATTGGAACCGGATAGAGTTGAATTCAGGACGGTTTCGAACTTTTTTTCTGTAAAAGCGCGTCAAAGCAAAAATATTTTGTCAAAAAGGAAATGTCTTTGATTATTTTGATAAGAAATGCTCGTTTTTCTTTGTTTTTATTGTTTACGATTGATTTTTTATGTGTTTTACATGTGCTAAATAATGCACAAACGATATAGAGTGTTTTCAAAAAAGATCCTGTCGAAATTCAAGCAATTTTGACCTAGAAACTTCGAAATTAGTGTACCAAAAATAGTAAAATCAGATTTTGATGATTTCTATTTGTTTCTTTGCTATTTCTTGCTGCTAATAATGTATTTCAGATTGTTTAATGTTCTTCGGACATCAGGAACGGTAGAATTTCTGTAGAATACGTATAATCAGTCTAAATTGTAGTTATCAATATTATGCTTCCAAATGCATATGATTCTTTTTATTTAGGGACGTTCTTCAATATATTAGATAAGAAGCACTTCTTCAGGTGTGAGTTTACCTAATATGGCAGGAAAAAAATTAATTAGATCGATTATATGAGGATCAGGGATTTTTTCCACTCTATTTAATGCAGTTTCTTCGCTCAACTTCTTCTGTGTATCTCCGCGAAGTGTCCTGCCGTTCATTCTAACTTTTCTATGCTTCAAAATCTAGCAAAAATCCATAAAAAATGAGGTAAAATTAGTAAAAACCATTGAAAACTAAAAAATTCTGCGATATTTTCTCTTTGACAAAATATTTTTGCTTTGACGCGCTTTTGCAGAAAAAAAGTTCGAAACCGTCCTGAATTCAACTCTATCTGGTGCCAATCTGTCCTGGGTGTGATTTTGTCCCGTGCGATTTCGTACCTTTTCGATTCCGTTCGGTTCGAAGCTGTCACGTTTCCACTCCGGCCAGTTCAAACTAGTCCTTATTCGAATCCATCATAGTGCAACTCTGTCCTGGTGTGAAAGTGACCGGTTTGAAGTAGTCCCTTTTCATATGTGTCCCTGTTCGAAAGCGAGATTTTTCGGATTCGTACCGGTTTGAAACCGAGAAGTTTCGAGACCAGGGGAGACCCGCCGAGATATGCCTTTTATTAGTTGTGTCGCGCCATTCTGAAAGGAAAAATTTGGGGCCCGGCCTCCGGCCATGTATGGAAGAGGGGAAAGAAGAGGATTCAAAGTGGCGATGAAACGGAGCTGGTTTGGTCGAATTTTTTTGAGAGAAAAAAAAGATATTCTTTCAGGTAAATGGGGTGATTCGCGTGGAACTACCGACTAAGGAATTGTACGATGTCTCTGAGAATAAAATCGACAAAAATTGTTGAAAAATTGTCAATAAACGTGTGATATTCGTTGATTTTCATGAGAAAAATAATGTGAGTCTATTGATAAAAGAAAGAGGAGCAACGCGGGGTTGAACCTGTGATGATTGATATGATAGGCGGGCGCCTTACCGACTGCGCTATCTGGAGTAGATAACTGTTACGAAGAAACTCATAGAAAAATCGCAGATTTCAAATTCACAAACGTGCCGCTATATCTTCTACCCTTCTGAGTTATATGGGAAACTTAGTGGATATAAATCCTACATTTTAAAATGGAAGAATTTCCTGAAGAGTTACCAAAACAAGGTGTTATCCGAAGTCTCTTTCGTCTTCATAAATGAAATTTACGTCTGATGAATTAGTAAAATTGCTTTTCCTTCAAATAAATTAGTATCCTGAAGATCTAGTAAATAAATAAGACGTTTATCAGGTAATCTGAACATTATTCCTCACGTCAGTTGCCATACAAGGTTTTCGTAATGAGCAATGGAATAATCTCAAGTAAACAATCTTTTCTGCTCTTTTCGAACATAGAATTATTATTTTGAGAAAGGAAGGGATACAAAGTATATTATCTCGACGGATGGCAAATAAACGATAAAAAATGGAGTGAGCCGTCGGAAAAATCAAATAAGGTAAGAAACAGAACATCAACAGAATCAATGCGATCCACAAAACAGAATACTGATATTTGTATCCATTTTTTTACATTATTCTTTGAAATGTTGGAAAAAAATTGTTTTATAATTTCTGGGGGAAATATTAGGGTAACAGGTCGAGAATGAACAAGTGATCGAATCAGAAAGCTATCATGATAAAATTGAGATACTTATTGAAAGAAAGTTTCAAAGCAGAAATGTATGCAAGATGATTCTGAGAAAACAACGATTTCTCAAATAATACTTGGAAAATTGTGTAAAAAAATGCTATGTAGATCAAATTATGTGTAGAGAATAAAATGTAATGATCCAGTTCGCACACCTCCTGCTTTTAAAACATCTGATTGACGAGATAACTTTATGAATCAAATTTGTTGCAACGAAGAGCCGTGTTTCCCTTCGAAGAGAAAAATTGAAATCTTTTGTGATTTTTTTTTGAGTTTCATCGATAGATTCTTTTTTTGTTTTATTTAGTTTCTCACCAATGCATATTGCAGTCGTTTTTCTACAAAAATTATGAACATTAAAATTATGATACAGGTTTTCGAGCAGCTGCATTTCGCGTTCATTGTAACAGATAGAAGTTGATGCTCACCACTTACATCAAAGACAATAATTTATATTGCTTGCCTTCTTCTCCACTTTATTTTCTTCAATTATAACTTTATTATAGCCGGTTTTCAACTCTGGGGGAAACGGGTGCTGCGGGACCTCAAAACGCGCGCGTTTGAACCAATGAAAATTCGAAAAATTTGCCTGATTCTCAAGTGGTCCTGCAACGCCCGTTTCCCCCAGAGTTGGAAAAACCGATTATATACGTCTAATTTTCTCTTCTCAGGAATGTCTGATTTGAATTTGACAAGTGAGTTTGGATTAATTATTTTACCGTTATATTTGCAAATTTGTACTATTTCATTGCAGACAAGGTAGTAACGCCTACCCCAACATCACCACCAAATTTGTTTGGTATGTCTGATGCTGGAAGGTTTGTGCCTCCCAGTATAAATGATAGCCCATCGAGAAAAAGTATGTTTAATTACACCTTACGATCATATTTTCTTTATTCTAAAATATCCTATATTTGATTTCAGGAAAACATATTGAAGAAACATCGAAAGAAGAAAATACTGTCGGCGGAATGAGTGAAACCAGTAAGCAAAATCGGACATTCTGTAAGTTTGATGCCTTTTTTTGCTCATATTTTTTTGATTACTTTGATCTGATTACTTGATTTCAGCTAATCGGCCTGCTAATCCCGATCTTCTGGACAAGGTAAAACAAATCGCGATAAATCACAAAGAGAAACGAATGGCCAGCGAAGGTATTAGCAGTAATATTATATCTTAGAAATCCCAACATCCTTACATCATTCCACGTAACCTTTCATTGTTTTTGATGCTCTACAAAACTATGGGTTGCGCAACGGCACTTTCTCGAGATCTGAAAGGCCCAGGTTGGGGTAGAAGCACGCTTGCGTGGCAGATACGCTTTTCGGAATTATTTTGCATTTAAGTTCACTCAAAATCTAAGAAATGTCCTCCCGGCACCAGTAGACGTGTAGACGATGAAAAATTACGTAGAATAATGTAAAGAAGTTGGGATTTCTAGGGAATTATTTCTGATCCTCGCACTAACGGACGTAACCGCGCTCTAACAAGGGACCCCTATCATGACATAGCTATGTCCCTCGCATTGCGCTATCCATTGATTTCGAGGCGGCAGTCTGCTTTCAATTCAAGTTCCTCATCTTTCCACATGAACTTTTTTCTGAAAATCAGCAAATTTTGATCAAAAGGTAAAAACCGATACCTTTCCATTGCAATGGAACTGTATCGGTTTTTTTTGTCAAGCATCTGATCGCGGGAATTGTTTACGTTGCATTTCTTTCGCTTTGACCTTGAAATTTTGACTCACGTTTTTGAATAGTCTCCTTATTCTTGTTAATTCTCTTAATAACTCATAGTGAAAGCAATTTTAGGACTTCTATCTCAAAAAATACCAGGAATGCAGCTTGACAAGCTATCCATCGATAAGGTTTGTTTATGCTTCTTGCAATGTTTTATAAGATCATAATTATAGGTAGATCTAAAGGGCAAACGTGTACTGATTCGCGTAGACTTTAACGTTCCACAGAAGGAGGGAAAAATTACCAACAATCAGAGAATAACTGCAGCTGTTCCTTCCATTGAGGTATCGCTATTATTCATGCTTTTATAAAAAGTAGCTTGTAGCATGCCTTGAAAAATGGAGCAAAATCGGTTGTGTTGATGTCGCATCTTGGCCGACCCGATGGTAGAAAACAAGAAAAATACACATTGAAGCCAGTAGCCGAAGAATTGGAGAAGCTCCTGAAAAAGTGGACTTATTCTTCTATTTGTTTATCTGAATATTTTCAGACCAGTAAAATTCCTGAATGATTGTATCGGCTCTGAAGTGGAAAATGCTTGTGCCAATCCAGAAGAAGGATCTGTTATTCTCTTGGAAAATCTCCGTTTTTATTTGGAAGAAGAAGGAAAAGGTGTCTCAGAAAGCGGCGAAAAAGTCAAGGCCAAGTCAGAAGATGTAGAGAAGTTCCGCTCGTCTTTAACCAAACTCGGAGATGTCTACATCAATGACGCTTTTGGAACAGCTCATCGAGCGCACAGCTCCATGGTTGGAGTCAAACTTGATCAACGAGCCTGTGGTTTCCTAATGAAAAATGAGCTCCTTTACTTCAGCAAGGTAACTTTTGTAGAATATCTTTTTAATTGAAAATTTTCAGGCTTTAAACAACCCTCAGCGACCATTCCTTGCAATTCTTGGTGGAGCCAAAGTTGCTGACAAGATTCAATTAATCAAAAATCTTTTGGATAAAGTTGACGAGATGATCATCGGTGGTGGAATGGCTTACACTTTCTTGAAGGTCTCACAAGGAGTTTCCATTGGAAAATCACTATACGACGAAGAAGGAGCCAAGATCATAACCGAGCTGATGGAAAAAGCCAAAGAGAAAAATGTCAAGCTTCATCTTCCTGTCGACGTCGTTATTGGAGACAAATTTGCCGAAGATGCTACAGATAAAGTTGTCAGCCTGAAAGACGGCATTCCAGACGGTTTGTATTTAAATTTGACTTTTACTGATATCATTTTAGATCAAATGGGTCTCGATGTCGGACCAGAATCTTCGAAACAATTTAAAGAAGTCGTTCTTAGAGCCAAGACAATTGTATGGAATGGACCTGCTGGAGTTTTTGAATTTGAAAAGTTTAGCCACGGAACAAAATCCCTTATGGATGCTGTTATCGAAGCCACTAAAAATGGAGCGACCACAATTATTGGTATGTTCTTTCTTCGTTTGCTTTATTCATTTTTTAGGAGGAGGAGATACTGCTACTGCTGCTAAAAAATGGAATGCCGAAGACCAAGTCAGTCATTGCTCTACCGGTGGCGGAGCCAGTCTGGAACTTCTCGAAGGAAAAGTGCTGCCAGGAGTTGAAGCCCTCTCGTCTGCTAATTGAACCCGTTTGTAGATTGTCTTAATTTTTTATCCACGTGTAAAATAGTTTTAGAATAAACTTTTATTAGAAAGAACAATGAGTATCTTTTCTTGTGATTTTATCGACAATAACCCGTTGTAATGAAAAATTGAAAAAGCTCTTATGCCCACATGCAGCGATCCTCCATCGGAATAATTTGCTCTCGTCCTCGAAGATAATGATAACATTTGGCTGCAATCCAAACGGCAGCACCACAGACAAATATCCCCAAATAGATCGAAATTACCATCAGAATTTGATCTAAACTTCTTTTTTTCCTGAATAATATCTCCATTTACCAAATTTTTGGTAGAATCGTTGATTTTTGATGACAATTGTAAAATAAAGAACATAAGAAGCAAGAAAAAAGAAGCCAACACATTGACTTATCTGAATTTTGATTTTTTTTAAATGGGGGATAGTCTACCTCGCTGACGATGAAGGGAATCATAAGAATTGCTTTTTCATAATATAATCCAATCAACATTATTACAGCTACGATAAAATTTACCCCAATTAAGACAATATCCAGCCAAAGGTTGACAGAATAAACACCGAAAAACATGCAAATTAGACTGAAAGCACAGAGAATTATGGCCGAAACTCCTGTATAGAAACAGGCTCTCTGAAATGATTATTTTCAAGAGAAGAAGGGAAAAGAGCACCTTGATGTGGACTGCACCCTGACAACAATTGTAACTTTCGTCGGGAGATCGGACAATCTCTTCGTCGATGATAATTCGAGTGCCTTCGAGGCACAGACAGCAGCTGATTTCCATAAGATGTCATTCATATCATCACCTAGTTACTGAAAATTTTATTTGAAAGAAGAAGCAAAGAAAATAAAATCAATTCAAACAGAAATCGAAGAAGTTCTAGCGAGACTATAAACAGCCAGTTGTTCAGCAGGAAACTCTCTTTCAAAATCTTGAAACATGAGCCATGATCTTTTTAGCTTTGTTTTTGCCGAGAAGGACAGAATTTGGCCAACTTTTTTGATTTATAATACTTCCAGCTATTTAGAAGGAGGAGGAGACAAATAATGGAAATTTCTAGTACTTTTTTGATTAAATTAGATCATTTTATGTGATTTTTCGGAAATAACTTTGGATTTAGTAAATCTTAGGCAATTTTAATTATTTTTACAGCCAAGAAATTTAATCCGGAAGAAGAAAAATATAGTAGTTTTTGGCAAAAAGCGACACAATCAGAGGTGTAATAGCCGCACACGATGGACAATTGTTTATTTTTGCCAATCACCAAATGACACAAGTTGTTAGACAATAAAATAATTGAGAAACAAAAAGTATATTTAGAGAACATGTGCAGAGAGAGGATTGGAATATACCCGGCGGGGGAGGATGTCGCCGTATCCTATTACTTCGAGTACAAAAAGAGAACAGATGACAGACAAAAGCACACACACAGGAATATATATCAATCTGATTATCAAGGGGAGGCCAAGAGATTTGTGGCAGACGGGATACGAGACTGGCGACGAGGCATTACACACGATGCCCAGGTAATTAATAAACGAAGGCTCCATTTTGTTGCGACATCTGGCTCAGAAACAAATCGACGCCATTTGTGTCGGAAAGCATCAGAAGAAATTGAGAGGATGAGAAACGGCAGAAAAAAAGACAATGATCGACGATCAGGGGAGGCGTCCGAAAGAACAGAGGAAGGAGGAGTAAATCAGACAGGTGAAGGAAAACAAGGCTGAGAGTTTAGCTGGGCGGGAGACAACTGGGAGACGACAACTTGCAGTCGAGTCGACGTCGTCAGATGATGTCGACGGGCCACCAAGATCGAGAGAGGGCAAAGCAAAATGTCGACACAGATGTCGACTTTCTGTTTTAGTTTTTAGACGTCGACTTTTCATTTTCTCTACCACGGAACGTTGACCTGAGGGCTGGACGTTGTAGTCCTTGTTCATGGGATATATTCGACATTGCGTCGACGGTCGACAACTTCCCGATGATCAGCGTCGACGGTGACACGCAATTAAATTTAGAGAAGGATTTTCAGTGGATGTTGCTGTTGCCACAGAAATAAAACTCAAATTAACACCACAGAACGATCATTCTATCCGACTCATCTCGCCACTTCCTTCCCCCTTGGCAATTAATTTTCGAGAATGGGTAGTTTTCTCACGGATTTCGAGCCTAATTGCTGCACAAATGGCTAAAAAAGCCAAAGGATAGTTGTAATAAGAAGTAAAGAAGAGCAGCCAAGTAGTATAGATGTGGATATTGGAGTAGTAGAGACAGGTGGGAGAGCACTTCTCCGCCACGTGCATTACACCATCGGCCAGACTACTACGACCGACTTTGACATGGCTCAAAACACAGAAAATTAACTGAGGGTGGTCGAAGATGATCGATGACAATGATCACTAATCATTTCGGCACAAAACAGAGACCGCCATTTTCTTAATTTTCCTGTAAACAAGCTGCCCTATCTGCAGGGAGAGGGTCCGTTCGCCCCTCGATCCGACCACGGATACCGAGAGTCACTGATAACGAAGACAAAAGGCAAACAGCCGGTGCAGGCGAAGTTAGGCAGAGGTTAGCTGGCAGTCGACGTCTTTACCCAGGAGACAGCAAGACGACAAGATGAGGACTTTTGTCGAGAAGTGAGTACTTTCTTCTACTTTTATTTTCTGTATAATTATTGCTCGTCGATGTCGACATCGACGTTTGTTTGAAAACAATTCTCTCCTCCAGTAGGTCGACGGCGTCGTTGACGTCGATGATATTCTTCGATATTTTATTTTCCCAACAACTTTCTTTTATTTCGAAAATAGAGACTTTTCTCACCGCCTAGCACCGAATTATTGCAAAATTTATCAAACAAAACACCAATAATCTTAAAAGATGCCGAAACGAGCAAACGACCCTTGACTCAGGCAAAATTTCCCAATGTTATCCCGTCGACCGGAAGAAACATCGAACTTTCAGACCGACTTTGAGCAGAAATCTCCTGCTGACCATCCTGGCCTATGGCCTCTTTGGTATCTTCACCGAATTGCAGGTGATGACCTTCAGCACCTTGGCTCAGCCGTTGTCCGAAATGTTCAACACGACTCTTTACCATCATTACGGTATTGTGGCAGGCGAGGCAGGGTACGTTCTGATCATTGCATAAAAGGGCAACTTTTTCATTGGAAATTGACACTTTTTTCAAGCTGTCACTCCAGAGGACAAATGCTGATAAGCGGCAGATAGGACGGGGATGAAAGAGCCAAATAGTTTGCTGAAAAGCAAAACAAACCAGGGCGATAAGGGAAGTGAGCTTTGGAGGGGATGGCGCGGACTACGAAAGGAGACAAAAATTGCCAGGTGGAACAGTGCCGTCTCATTATGGAGCAATTTCTGGGCTGTTTTTGGTCGCCGAGGTCGACGTCAAAATTGTAAGAATCCCCCTGGATGGCGCAGGATTCAATGACCGACGCGGTCGAACTGGACTTGTCGACTCTTCTGCCATTTTCCAAACAATAATTTCTGATCGAAAACGAGTTCATCCAGTTCAATTTTCGACAATGGCCTGTCCACGTTTGAGGACGCCTTTCTCTCGAAATTCCCTTATCAGTGTTCTTACACCTGACACCCGGGAAAACGAAAAAAACGTGTCTTTTAATAAACAAAAGGTCAAAATGTATCAGCTAAAGACTTTTTTAGAGTTTCCTTGGTAACTTCGCTAATGACCCTAGGCCTGGGTATCGGCGTCGCCACGTCGACGATCTTCGTCCTCCCTCGACTGGACAGCAAGGGACGGAAATTTGTCACCGTTTACGTCAGGTACATTCTACCTCCGGCTAGCGTGTCATCTCCTACAGATTTACGGCAGGCGTCAGTGTAGCTCTTCTCCAGTTGATAGCCGGTTTGACCAGCTCGGCTGAGTTGTATTTCCTGGGGCAGATAGCATTGGGATTGACGATTCCGTGTCAATTTATAGCGACTACAATTTACTTGACGGAATGTGCTACCGACACCAGTCGAGGTTGCTTTCGCCCTTATCCTAAAAATCGAGGAAATTGTAGGCTTTGTGTCGACGGCTCTCCAAATGGGGACACTCTTCGGCGCTTTGTTGATGTATCTCTTTGCCCAGCCAGGAATATTTGGGACGGTCAATAGATGGATGATCATCCCGGCCATTTCCCTCATCTTGTGTCTTCTGCTCTTCATCGCGACTGTTTTTCTTCCCGAATCGCCTCGATGGCTGGTGTCAAAAGGTCGACGAGACGAAGCCAAGAGATCCGTCTGTTTCTATCAGAAGAAAGAAGGCGAAGAAGCAGGTGAAAAGACCAC
Source organism: Oscheius sp. DF5033 (assembly GCA_964036215.1). Lineage (NCBI taxonomy): Eukaryota > Metazoa > Nematoda > Chromadorea > Rhabditida > Rhabditidae > Oscheius > Oscheius sp. DF5033. The sequence goes on from CAXIWN010000011.1 coordinate 4,045,872, forward strand.
AATTTAGAGATCTTCCCTTTTAGACGAAGTTTTGACCGAATGTGTGATGGAAACCCAACTGACATCTGAGAAGAAGCTGACACCGACGGATATTTGCCGAGACGAATCGCTTCGCACAGCTCTTTGGATCATTGTCTCCGTCATGGCCCATCAGGCCTTCTCTCTCCAAGCCATCGAGGGCCTTTACATTGTGACAATCCATGTTCAAATGGGCCTGACCGTCACCCAGTCGATGCAAATCAACTTTGTTATCCATTTGCTCTTTGCCCCGTTGCGAATGATGGGAACTCTTTTAATGGACCGGTATGGTCGACGATTTGTCTTCTGTCTGGCGGCTACTTTAACGTAAGTCGAATCTCAAGACAATTATAGGGAAAATTCAGATATTCCAAGATTTTGATAATGGTTATTGCTCAACTTCTGGTTTATTTTGAGTCGCCATCGGCTATTACTGTCTGGATAGGTTGGCTTTCCCTTTGACAGCGCGAGATTGCCATTTCAGTCATCGTCAATGAGATCTTGTCCGAACTTCATGGCGCTACGGGGATAGGGGCGTTGTCGACTCTTCTAATTACCGAATTATTCCCTCCTTCTGCTCGAGTTGCTGCTGCTCAGGTAAACTTTCTTTTATTGAGTCCAACTCTTTTTAGATCGTCTTCGTGACAATGTTCACCTCGAGTCTGCCGCTGATGATCCTCTTCCCCATTTTTAATTCCTTCTTCTCGCCCGGGTTCTACATGTTCCTCACATGTATTCAACCCTTTGTTATTGCCTACGTCTTCAGGTATTCCCGTCTTTTTAGAAAATCTACTCAATTTTAGGAATCTTCCGGAAACGACGGCCAAATCCGTCTACGAGATTGTCCACGACTTGGATGAGGAGGTCCGCTCCAGGGTATGTCATCTCTCCGACCAAGTAGAGTTCTTCCTTGCAGAGTAACACAAAACGACATTCGGTCCACAGCTTGACAAAAAGACACAGTATCGCCCCATCAGAGAGACAACACCTCATCTCCCCTCGCCATTCCCTCACACCGTCGTACAACACCGTCGGCCACCATCCTCGTCTAGTTACCACCTCCCAAAACCAAATTCCAACGCGGTTATTGTAGCATAAAAACGGGCATAAAAATTTGTACATATTCATTTAAAATCTCCCGTTAATAATTTCATAGAATTCGTCGTTGACGGCGTAGGCCTTGAAGACATGGCTAATTTCGACGTCTTCTTGGAATCGTCGGACAGATCTCTGTAGATTCGAGTATATTGTATTTAAATTGGGGGAGTACCTGCAGGGGAGGGAGGAGTATCATCATACTGGAGAGACGATCAGCCGGCTCTTTGTATTTCTTGACATTACGGTAGTAGAAGATCAACTCGTCGACTATTCTTTGACGGACTTTGACTGCCACCGACTCTGATTGCTCTGATTGACCTTCTAATCCTGAAATAATTACGTCCTTCTTGGCGATTTGGAATAACAAACCATGATCCCAGAGGACGAAACAGCACAAGGCGAAGAATTCAATATCATCGACTTTTTGTATCCTCATCGGTTCGAGAAGATTCCTTCGATAGATTGAAAAAGAAGGGGCGAATATCCGGACGGCGTCTTCAGTGGACATTGGCTGGGCTCCTGTCTTATCCGTGTAAAATGTCTCTGGCCTATTTGTGTCGATATAATCGCCCGTCGAGAGGTAGAAAATGTCTGTTCGATCTGGAAGAAGGATTGTTTCCATGGAAGGAGAGTGACATACTGTTGAGGGCACAGAAGTAGCCGGTTTCCAGCATGATGAAGGAGAGAAAGAAATTACGGTAAAGCAGAGTCTGAAAGGAAATGGAAGCATAATTTTAAAGGTCGACGTCTATTCGATTCTGTCACTGTCGGCGTCGATTTTGCGTCGACATTCCGTACCTTCTGTTCCGATGTGATCAACTGGAAATCAGGAAAAGAATTGACCAAGAAGTCAGCCACCAGCCCGACTTCCTTTTTATTTATTTCGTTGGCTTCCTTATAGTCGACCACCCGTGGCTCCCTCTTCTAAACATTTTCATATTTTGCGAGACGGGAGTCTTACCGCGAAGATACTGTCTCCCTCCCTGTTATGCAACACTTTTCGAATATTATTCATCAGCCGATAATTCTCTCGAAGAGTGAACAACGTCGGCATTCCCACCTGCTCGTTGACTGGTTCTTTTGCCTAAACCTGGTATTCCACTCGACGGGGTAGTTCCACCAATGTCGGACAGTCGATCTCACTTCTGGCGACTTCCTCTTCTCTCTTTCCTAACATGTCTCGATGCCTCTGGACAGATGTCTTCCTCATTCCAACCTTCAGACATTTTTCATATCGACAAGCTCGACACATACATCGAATAGCTGGAAAAGGATGACTCCAAAAAAGGCGGAGACTCACTTGCTTCTATAGGGCAGGTTTCCCCATTCCTGCAGACGTACTGCTTTTGGAGAGCTACGGATCGTCGAAAAAAGGCGGCGCAGGCCCTGGACAAGCGTCAAATGGCCGTCAACTCACGTACCTGCAAGCTTCCGCCCCAAAATGGGCGCCATCTCCCGCTTCTCCACAGACGGAGCAGGGCTTCTTTTCGACCATTTTTCGGAAGGACACGTGGGGAGTATGACAACTCGTACTAGAATCTTGGATGTCCATTCTGAACTGATTTTTTGATTGATAAATGGGAAAAATTTGATGAAAAGGGGATGACGTGACGGTCTGGCCGTGTTTTAATGTCCGTCAACGGGAGATCAATCTCCCCCTGCCAAAAAGAGAAAGGAACAGTTTCGTTGAAATTATGAAAAATTTTATGGATCGATATGTGTAGTCTAGAAAAAGTTACGGCTTATGGACAACGAACAGGTTGGGGGTTGGACCGAGGGGTGCGGCTGATCTCCGCCAATATCAGCAACACGAGGAGATGACGTCGACTTTTGGCTTATCGGGTTCATTGAGTAGAATGAAGCGAATTTTTGGAGAAAATTGATCAGGCTGCATTTATTGATGATCATATTGTAGACCGAAGATTATCGAGTGGAAAATGTGGGCTCATCTGACCAAGAAAGATGACTCTCCCGTCAAGACGTCCGCCTTCTTTCGAATTCTGACCACTTCACGATCTTCTGCTCATCACTTTCAGTCAAAAAGAGCCCAATAAGTCGATTGATTACCCCAACTGCCATCTTTTCTTCCCTGGTCGCCGTCAGCAAACAAGAGATAACCCTTGGCGTCCAGTGACATTTTCCCTGATTTGGGATAGAAAAATCAGACCCACCCGTTTTTATGTGTAGACAAATATGGGCGAATACTATACGCGTACGTAGGTGGTGGACATGCCCTTTTGTAATGGATCATAAAGAGGGCAAATTTAAGACGAGGTTCAGAGGGCGCAGGCCATCGTCATGTTGCGTCTCGTCTCGCTTCTTCTCCTTGGGATTACTGTAGCTGCTGGATGTCAAGCAGGAATTGGGACGGATGCCGTCATCTTGGCTAATCCTCAGTTCGCCTTCACCTTTTATCCTCCAGCTCGATGGACTTATTACAATGTCAGTTACTCCCAGTTCTCGACGATCTCCTTTTCAGTCGCCTCCAACTGGAGTAGCAGCCAACATGGCTTTCCCTTATGGCGGACAGTCGACAACCCAAGCAGGAGCCGAACAGAACATGAATTTGGACATCAAGGCGGCCATTCTCAGTGCTTTAAATCAATTGGGAGTGTCCGCTGTCGGTTACAGTTGGACCGTCTCTGGATACATCCCATTGCAATGCCTCGTACGAGAGAATAACGGCGTTACTGTAAGTTTCCCCTCGTCAGTGAGATTCTCTCTAGGGTAATCGCCCCGTCGGCACATGTGCTCCACAAATCGGAGCCCTGACTACCAATCGAACAGTCGCGGAGACTGACACCGGTACTGACCTTCTCCAGGTAATTTTATCTTTTTAAATAAATGAAAATTCCTTCAGCACGGTACCCTTACCGTAACCACAAGTCAACTAGTCACCCGTGGCCAGTGGAAATATCTGGCGACGGCCGTGTTCAATCAGCTGAGCATGTACTACAATGTCTATTTCACCTCGGCCATCAACCTCGTCAATTGAGATGGCTCTTCTTTTTGGTCACAATCCTCAGGGAATAAATACTTATCAAAAGGGATGGACATGACCTCGTCGTTGACGCCTAATTTCGTCGGATATTTCAGACAAAATAAGTAATAATTCTTTATAAATAGGGATTGTAAGTGTCGAGGGTATATGTGCATTCCTTATGCAGGATATCGTAGCAGATGACCGTCGCGTTGGCATTTGTGTCTTCGACGACTTTCTGAAACCATCCTGGTTATCTTATCACCACGTGTCGACAAGGAAAGTCGAGAAGCGAAGATGGCTAACTCACATGGGCGATCTGGTCAACGGAGGCGCGACAAGCCCTGTCGGCTGGAGTTCCTTTACCGTACTTCAGGTCACACTCGTACTCCATTTTGTCCTTCATTTTTGACTGAAAACAGAGATTTTCTGACAAAAAAGGGAGCAACCTCGTCACATTCAGCGTAGGTCTCGGCAATGAGGACCAAGTCGAGGCACATCTCACAACCGAAAGAGGTTGCCTGTCCGATGACTTCTCCTAAAAACATCTATTCATTGGTTAATTTGAATCCTGTTCACCTTCTCCCGGGATGTACTTGAATTTGGGAACAACTTTGGGGCCACATTGATCGGGAATCAGAGGAGGAGGAGTGGTTGGAGCCTGTCCGATGACCCCATTGTAGGCGACCACAGATAGAACCACAACTAAAATATTTATTTATAAACAAAAAGGAGGCCCAACCGGCAATGAGGAGTTTCATATCGGAAGACGACAAGCCGGTTTGTGTCGTCGTATTTTATCCGGGAGCAGTCTCTTATCAGCAAAGGCACAAAGGAGGCGCCTATCGGAAAGCGGAGACGAAGAAGTTACAAGAAGAACTGGAGAGGATACTAAAATGTTCAATTTCGTCGGGGAAATATAGTGAAACAGGAATCTTCATGTCTAATCTTCCAATCCGGTCAAGATGTCCCCTTTCCTGCCATTCATTCATCCAATCGACCGTCTAGAATGAAGTCGTCTCGAAGTCATAAAAAGCATCGCAGTTCGATGTCGTCGAGCAGCCGTCAAAGTCAAAAGGAGCTGCCCCGAAAGACGGCAAAAATTCGTCGAACATATCCCGAGCCAGGAGTCGAGAAGACCGAACTTCGCTTTGTTCTCTACAAAGAACCGGGCGGCAAATATCGACGAGAGAAATTTCTCAATGAAGTGGCCGACTTTCTCAATGAGCAGGGCAATCGACTGGCGGATGGCGAACAAATTGTGAAGACGCCGGAGAAACAGCCACCGAAGAAATTGGAGAAAAAGTCGGAGAAGAGGAGCCCGAAAAAGAATTGGGAAGTCGAAACGGAGCCGGGAATCATCCTCGTCAAGGATATCGTCGACAGACAGGAGCGCCATCACGAGCAGAATTGCCAGCGGGCCCGGGCCATTCGGATCTCGTTGCCCGTCATCAAAAGACTTCTCGAACGGATTCGCGAATTGAACAATAAAAACAATGTCGAGTTGGAGGCCATCCAGAAGACAGCCCAACAAGTCTACGACGACGCCGAGCGATGTCTGGCGACGGGTGGCGCCGTCGGAGAGAATCTCAGCGATCGGATGACGCGTCTCCAGGTCATCGCCAACAAAGTTTTGACCGATGTTTCAAACCAGAAAAAGACGAAGAAACCCGCCCGAAAAGCCGACAGTTATTCTTCTTTTTCCGATGTCAATGCCGTTTCCCATGGCGAATCTTCTATCAAAATGATGGCTCTTCATCGTCGCCGCCAATAGATCACCAGTCCATATTGTCAATAAATCTGTTAAATATTGTCTTTCAGTTCTTCTCTTATTTCTTCTAGGCCGTGCAAATAAAAAATCGCCATATTTTTTGGAAAAAAAAACGAAAAATGATTGCCCCGAACCAGGATCGAACTGGTGACCTTTAGATCTTCAGTCTAACGCTCTCCCAACTGAGCTATCGAGGCGCTGGTATTTTTTCACGGGCAATTGGTCATCATTCGTTTAATTTCTTGACTATTACTAGCTTTTTTTCTTGACTTCAGAAGAAACAGTCATGTTTTCTTCCAGTCGCCTCGAAATTTCCGATCTGACATCATTTTTAGATGAAAATACGGGAAATATCCCTCGTTTCCTCAAATTTTTAGCTGATCCGGGAGATTTGGGCCGAGACAGACGGGATTATCCCAATTCTGACTGTATAGAATGAAAAGGAGACAATTCAAGGATTTAGGGCGAACAAGCCGACTTTTTGTTAATTTTTAGTCGTACAGGAACAATTTCAGGGGCTATTGTTTTCTAGGAATGGCGGAGTGAATTTCCGGAGCTCAGAAATAACTGAAAGGCGGACAAGAAGAGCCATTGGAAACTAGACGAGATCGAATTATTCGAAACATATGCCGTTTCCCCGCTTCACCCAGCCATGCCTCAATAGCTCAGTTGGGAGAGCGTTAGACTGAAGATCTAAAGGTCACCAGTTCGATCCTGGTTTGGGGCAATCTCTTTTTGCTTTTTCATTTGCCTTCCCTCGATTTTTTTATGACTTCGGTTTGTAATTTGCCATTGTGTCATCCCCCAAATTGTCGCCACAAGACGAATAAATTTATTGTAACCAAAGAAGACGAAATAACATAATTATACAATGAAAAGAGATATTTTAGTGGATAGGCGGTTTGATGGTCGCCGTGGCGGTCGACGTGTTGCTGATCGGCTCCTTGATTCCAATCGCCTGGAAGATACATTTCGAATGGAGCGGGCGGATGTCCGAATATTCCTTGCCATTGCACCAGTAATGGATATTTCCATGCCTCGTCTGTCGGGAGAAGCGTCCCTCGACCCATTGGCCCTTGACCAGCGTCTGATTTCGAAAGACGCAGATATCCGTCACATTTTCTTGCAATTGATCGAAGTTTGAGCCAAAGTCTGACAGGCAACGATAGCCTTTTGGCATGGGCAACAACGAAGTGCAGACGCAGTCTGTTCCTCTGTTTGTTTTGGGTCGCTCCGGCATTTGGCTGGCGTTGTTACCTAAATAAATTACGTTATTTAAAAGAAAAGGAAACAAACCTGGGAAAAATGCCATAAAGGGATGGGAATTGTGAAATTGCCGGTAGACGGGCGTCGAGTCGACGACAGCCGGTCCAGTGGTGTTGCCATGTCGATGGCCACTGGGCACGTAGCATTTATTGAGAGTCGGATAAACAAAATTGTCTCTTTAAAGAATAAATTAAAGTAAGAAATGACCAAAACCTCGTGGTAGCAGTGGCCAGCTGATGTCTGTTTTCTTCTTCGTCGGCCGCCGTCTCCTCTTCGTCGACCATCCTCCGCTTCTTTGAATGGTCATCAGCCATCTTGACTTGCACCCTCTTCTGGGTCATATCTCCATCTAGACAGGATTATGAGCAGAATAGAACTAAAGGTCAAACCATTTTGCTCCGAAGATGGCTCTTCATGATTGAGAATCTCGTCTTTAGGCGGAGGATAACGCACCTTGACCTCGGCTGGATACACGCCAAGATATTCAATCGACTCCGAGCGGGAAGGTGGCGAACTATTTGTCTTCCCGAAAAGATTAGAGATTGCCTCATTTTCCAAGGCTTGTAATTCGGCAAGGTAGGTGGCATCCATGCCGAGCAGACTGCGAGTATAATCCTTTACCTGGAAAATTAAAGGGCTTCATAAGAAAAGAAAGACAAACCTCGAGGACTCCTTGAACTTTGCACTCGTCTCGGATGTGGTGATGGGCATTGAACGCGTTGATGAAAGTCATCTTGCAGCGGGGACAACAGAACAAGGCCAAGTCTAAAATTACGACATTATTTGGCCTGATTCCTGTAGTCTCGACGTCGACTGTCCCCGAGCTGGTCGATGTTGTCGACTCTAACAAATCTGTCATTTTCTATGCTGGCAAAATGTCAAAGCAACAAAAAAAAGAGGAAATTTCAAAAAGAAACTGACCAAGATGGACACGCGCAATGTGTTCTCGGAGAGAATCCAACGGACGGGTTTTCTGATGCAAGGAGTCGCAGCGAGGACACTCAAATCGAAGATCCATCTCTTTTTATCTGAAAAAGTTACTGGAATAACAAACGAGCAGGAGGAGGAAGATAGTATGACTGAGGTTAGTCTGAGGTCGACTGGTAAGAATTGTCGCGTCGACCTGGTCAACTGTCGACTTGACAACATTGACACATGTCGAGTCGCTTCTCTTTTCGACAATTTTGCTTATTTTGTCATTTTCCTCTCGATATCTTCTTTGTTTTTTTTGCCGAGTTATTTTCGTTTTTTTCCAGAAATGGAGCTTGTGCACTTCGACTGTCCCCTATGCGACAGCAGACAACAGAAACCGCGACCCTTGGACATTCTCCGGGAGCACATGGCCCGTGTCCACTTGGACAATTTGTCCATCTTCACTTGTCCCCGCTGCCATGCCAACTTCGTCGAAGCCCATTTGGCAAACCATCATATCAAGAATGAATGCAAAGTCGAGGAATATATCCCGGTTCGTCTTCTCTTCTTTTCTGTCATTTCTCTTTTCTAGATCTCAAGTCATACAAGGAATATTCTCGGAATGGACACCAATTATTTGATGGAACTCCAAAGATTGGAAAATGAAGCGATTGCCTTGCGCGTGGCTGACCCGCCAGCTCCCGTCACCCTGGATTTAGATGACATCTACATGTTGGCAAAAGGCTATGGATACAAGCTGGTTAAAGGTCTGTCTTTGACTCTTTTTTATGGAAGATGTTGTTTAGATACCGGACCTCAAGTGGAAGAGGCGAGAGCCATCCAGCCGTCGACGGGCAGCGATCAACCGGCGTCGACAACTCCGCCCGTCGGGCAGAAAGAGACGGCTTCACCTCCAGGTACATCATTTAATTTAGAATTTAACAGATATTTTTAGAGATCGACCAGCCGACGAAGAGAAAATGTCCTGAAGACAAGTGGAAGAAGCCGAAACAAAAATGTCCGCCGGAGATCAAAGAAGAAGAATTTGCCGAAGAAGAGGAAGAAGCCGCGCCAGTCAACCCACTGGCCATTTCCGCGGCGCTGCTCCTCTACGAGACGCGAGTCTATTGTCAGCCGTAAGTCTTTCTAATTTTATTTAATTTGTTTTAGATGTCAAGATTATCATCCAGAAGATACCAAGTGCCCGAAACTGCTCAATGCTCAATTTTCTCCGCAATCTCCTTATGCCTTAACTCTTTTTAGATCGTCTTCGTGACAATGTTCACCTCGAGTCTGCCGCTGATGATCCTCTTCCCCATTTTTAATTCCTTCTTCTCGCCCGGGTTCTACATGTTCCTCACATGTATTCAACCCTTTGTTATTGCCTACGTCTTCAGGTATTCCCGTCTTTTTAGAAAATCTACTCAATTTTAGGAATCTTCCGGAAACGACGGCCAAATCCGTCTACGAGATTGTCCACGACTTGGATGAGGAGGTCCGCTCCAGGGTATGTCATCTCTCCGACCAAGTAGAGTTCTTCCTTGCAGAGTAACACAAAACGACATTCGGTCCACAGCTTGACAAAAAGACACAGTATCGCCCCATCAGAGAGACAACACCTCATCTCCCCTCGCCATTCCCTCACACCGTCGTACAACACCGTCGGCCACCATCCTCGTCTAGTTACCACCTCCCAAAACCAAATTCCAACGCGGTTATTGTAGCATAAAAACGGGCATAAAAATTTGTACATATTCATTTAAAATCTCCCGTTAATAATTTCATAGAATTCGTCGTTGACGGCGTAGGCCTTGAAGACATGGCTAATTTCGACGTCTTCTTGGAATCGTCGGACAGATCTCTGTAGATTCGAGTATATTGTATTTAAATTGGGGGAGTACCTGCAGGGGAGGGAGGAGTATCATCATACTGGAGAGACGATCAGCCGGCTCTTTGTATTTCTTGACATTACGGTAGTAGAAGATCAACTCGTCGACTATTCTTTGACGGACTTTGACTGCCACCGACTCTGATTGCTCTGATTGACCTTCTAATCCTGAAATAATTACGTCCTTCTTGGCGATTTGGAATAACAAACCATGATCCCAGAGGACGAAACAGCACAAGGCGAAGAATTCAATATCATCGACTTTTTGTATCCTCATCGGTTCGAGAAGATTCCTTCGATAGATTGAAAAAGAAGGGGCGAATATCCGGACGGCGTCTTCAGTGGACATTGGCTGGGCTCCTGTCTTATCCGTGTAAAATGTCTCTGGCCTATTTGTGTCGATATAATCGCCCGTCGAGAGGTAGAAAATGTCTGTTCGATCTGGAAGAAGGATTGTTTCCATGGAAGGAGAGTGACATACTGTTGAGGGCACAGAAGTAGCCGGTTTCCAGCATGATGAAGGAGAGAAAGAAATTACGGTAAAGCAGAGTCTGAAAGGAAATGGAAGCATAATTTTAAAGGTCGACGTCTATTCGATTCTGTCACTGTCGGCGTCGATTTTGCGTCGACATTCCGTACCTTCTGTTCCGATGTGATCAACTGGAAATCAGGAAAAGAATTGACCAAGAAGTCAGCCACCAGCCCGACTTCCTTTTTATTTATTTCGTTGGCTTCCTTATAGTCGACCACCCGTGGCTCCCTCTTCTAAACATTTTCATATTTTGCGAGACGGGAGTCTTACCGCGAAGATACTGTCTCCCTCCCTGTTATGCAACACTTTTCGAATATTATTCATCAGCCGATAATTCTCTCGAAGAGTGAACAACGTCGGCATTCCCACCTGCTCGTTGACTGGTTCTTTTGCCTAAACCTGGTATTCCACTCGACGGGGTAGTTCCACCAATGTCGGACAGTCGATCTCACTTCTGGCGACTTCCTCTTCTCTCTTTCCTAACATGTCTCGATGCCTCTGGACAGATGTCTTCCTCATTCCAACCTTCAGACATTTTTCATATCGACAAGCTCGACACATACATCGAATAGCTGGAAAAGGATGACTCCAAAAAAGGCGGAGACTCACTTGCTTCTATAGGGCAGGTTTCCCCATTCCTGCAGACGTACTGCTTTTGGAGAGCTACGGATCGTCGAAAAAAGGCGGCGCAGGCCCTGGACAAGCGTCAAATGGCCGTCAACTCACGTACCTGCAAGCTTCCGCCCCAAAATGGGCGCCATCTCCCGCTTCTCCACAGACGGAGCAGGGCTTCTTTTCGACCATTTTTCGGAAGGACACGTGGGGAGTATGACAACTCGTACTAGAATCTTGGATGTCCATTCTGAACTGATTTTTTGATTGATAAATGGGAAAAATTTGATGAAAAGGGGATGACGTGACGGTCTGGCCGTGTTTTAATGTCCGTCAACGGGAGATCAATCTCCCCCTGCCAAAAAGAGAAAGGAACAGTTTCGTTGAAATTATGAAAAATTTTATGGATCGATATGTGTAGTCTAGAAAAAGTTACGGCTTATGGACAACGAACAGGTTGGGGGTTGGACCGAGGGGTGCGGCTGATCTCCGCCAATATCAGCAACACGAGGAGATGACGTCGACTTTTGGCTTATCGGGTTCATTGAGTAGAATGAAGCGAATTTTTGGAGAAAATTGATCAGGCTGCATTTATTGATGATCATATTGTAGACCGAAGATTATCGAGTGGAAAATGTGGGCTCATCTGACCAAGAAAGATGACTCTCCCGTCAAGACGTCCGCCTTCTTTCGAATTCTGACCACTTCACGATCTTCTGCTCATCACTTTCAGTCAAAAAGAGCCCAATAAGTCGATTGATTACCCCAACTGCCATCTTTTCTTCCCTGGTCGCCGTCAGCAAACAAGAGATAACCCTTGGCGTCCAGTGACATTTTCCCTGATTTGGGATAGAAAAATCAGACCCACCCGTTTTTATGTGTAGACAAATATGGGCGAATACTATACGCGTACGTAGGTGGTGGACATGCCCTTTTGTAATGGATCATAAAGAGGGCAAATTTAAGACGAGGTTCAGAGGGCGCAGGCCATCGTCATGTTGCGTCTCGTCTCGCTTCTTCTCCTTGGGATTACTGTAGCTGCTGGATGTCAAGCAGGAATTGGGACGGATGCCGTCATCTTGGCTAATCCTCAGTTCGCCTTCACCTTTTATCCTCCAGCTCGATGGACTTATTACAATGTCAGTTACTCCCAGTTCTCGACGATCTCCTTTTCAGTCGCCTCCAACTGGAGTAGCAGCCAACATGGCTTTCCCTTATGGCGGACAGTCGACAACCCAAGCAGGAGCCGAACAGAACATGAATTTGGACATCAAGGCGGCCATTCTCAGTGCTTTAAATCAATTGGGAGTGTCCGCTGTCGGTTACAGTTGGACCGTCTCTGGATACATCCCATTGCAATGCCTCGTACGAGAGAATAACGGCGTTACTGTAAGTTTCCCCTCGTCAGTGAGATTCTCTCTAGGGTAATCGCCCCGTCGGCACATGTGCTCCACAAATCGGAGCCCTGACTACCAATCGAACAGTCGCGGAGACTGACACCGGTACTGACCTTCTCCAGGTAATTTTATCTTTTTAAATAAATGAAAATTCCTTCAGCACGGTACCCTTACCGTAACCACAAGTCAACTAGTCACCCGTGGCCAGTGGAAATATCTGGCGACGGCCGTGTTCAATCAGCTGAGCATGTACTACAATGTCTATTTCACCTCGGCCATCAACCTCGTCAATTGAGATGGCTCTTCTTTTTGGTCACAATCCTCAGGGAATAAATACTTATCAAAAGGGATGGACATGACCTCGTCGTTGACGCCTAATTTCGTCGGATATTTCAGACAAAATAAGTAATAATTCTTTATAAATAGGGATTGTAAGTGTCGAGGGTATATGTGCATTCCTTATGCAGGATATCGTAGCAGATGACCGTCGCGTTGGCATTTGTGTCTTCGACGACTTTCTGAAACCATCCTGGTTATCTTATCACCACGTGTCGACAAGGAAAGTCGAGAAGCGAAGATGGCTAACTCACATGGGCGATCTGGTCAACGGAGGCGCGACAAGCCCTGTCGGCTGGAGTTCCTTTACCGTACTTCAGGTCACACTCGTACTCCATTTTGTCCTTCATTTTTGACTGAAAACAGAGATTTTCTGACAAAAAAGGGAGCAACCTCGTCACATTCAGCGTAGGTCTCGGCAATGAGGACCAAGTCGAGGCACATCTCACAACCGAAAGAGGTTGCCTGTCCGATGACTTCTCCTAAAAACATCTATTCATTGGTTAATTTGAATCCTGTTCACCTTCTCCCGGGATGTACTTGAATTTGGGAACAACTTTGGGGCCACATTGATCGGGAATCAGAGGAGGAGGAGTGGTTGGAGCCTGTCCGATGACCCCATTGTAGGCGACCACAGATAGAACCACAACTAAAATATTTATTTATAAACAAAAAGGAGGCCCAACCGGCAATGAGGAGTTTCATATCGGAAGACGACAAGCCGGTTTGTGTCGTCGTATTTTATCCGGGAGCAGTCTCTTATCAGCAAAGGCACAAAGGAGGCGCCTATCGGAAAGCGGAGACGAAGAAGTTACAAGAAGAACTGGAGAGGATACTAAAATGTTCAATTTCGTCGGGGAAATATAGTGAAACAGGAATCTTCATGTCTAATCTTCCAATCCGGTCAAGATGTCCCCTTTCCTGCCATTCATTCATCCAATCGACCGTCTAGAATGAAGTCGTCTCGAAGTCATAAAAAGCATCGCAGTTCGATGTCGTCGAGCAGCCGTCAAAGTCAAAAGGAGCTGCCCCGAAAGACGGCAAAAATTCGTCGAACATATCCCGAGCCAGGAGTCGAGAAGACCGAACTTCGCTTTGTTCTCTACAAAGAACCGGGCGGCAAATATCGACGAGAGAAATTTCTCAATGAAGTGGCCGACTTTCTCAATGAGCAGGGCAATCGACTGGCGGATGGCGAACAAATTGTGAAGACGCCGGAGAAACAGCCACCGAAGAAATTGGAGAAAAAGTCGGAGAAGAGGAGCCCGAAAAAGAATTGGGAAGTCGAAACGGAGCCGGGAATCATCCTCGTCAAGGATATCGTCGACAGACAGGAGCGCCATCACGAGCAGAATTGCCAGCGGGCCCGGGCCATTCGGATCTCGTTGCCCGTCATCAAAAGACTTCTCGAACGGATTCGCGAATTGAACAATAAAAACAATGTCGAGTTGGAGGCCATCCAGAAGACAGCCCAACAAGTCTACGACGACGCCGAGCGATGTCTGGCGACGGGTGGCGCCGTCGGAGAGAATCTCAGCGATCGGATGACGCGTCTCCAGGTCATCGCCAACAAAGTTTTGACCGATGTTTCAAACCAGAAAAAGACGAAGAAACCCGCCCGAAAAGCCGACAGTTATTCTTCTTTTTCCGATGTCAATGCCGTTTCCCATGGCGAATCTTCTATCAAAATGATGGCTCTTCATCGTCGCCGCCAATAGATCACCAGTCCATATTGTCAATAAATCTGTTAAATATTGTCTTTCAGTTCTTCTCTTATTTCTTCTAGGCCGTGCAAATAAAAAATCGCCATATTTTTTGGAAAAAAAAACGAAAAATGATTGCCCCGAACCAGGATCGAACTGGTGACCTTTAGATCTTCAGTCTAACGCTCTCCCAACTGAGCTATCGAGGCGCTGGTATTTTTTCACGGGCAATTGGTCATCATTCGTTTAATTTCTTGACTATTACTAGCTTTTTTTCTTGACTTCAGAAGAAACAGTCATGTTTTCTTCCAGTCGCCTCGAAATTTCCGATCTGACATCATTTTTAGATGAAAATACGGGAAATATCCCTCGTTTCCTCAAATTTTTAGCTGATCCGGGAGATTTGGGCCGAGACAGACGGGATTATCCCAATTCTGACTGTATAGAATGAAAAGGAGACAATTCAAGGATTTAGGGCGAACAAGCCGACTTTTTGTTAATTTTTAGTCGTACAGGAACAATTTCAGGGGCTATTGTTTTCTAGGAATGGCGGAGTGAATTTCCGGAGCTCAGAAATAACTGAAAGGCGGACAAGAAGAGCCATTGGAAACTAGACGAGATCGAATTATTCGAAACATATGCCGTTTCCCCGCTTCACCCAGCCATGCCTCAATAGCTCAGTTGGGAGAGCGTTAGACTGAAGATCTAAAGGTCACCAGTTCGATCCTGGTTTGGGGCAATCTCTTTTTGCTTTTTCATTTGCCTTCCCTCGATTTTTTTATGACTTCGGTTTGTAATTTGCCATTGTGTCATCCCCCAAATTGTCGCCACAAGACGAATAAATTTATTGTAACCAAAGAAGACGAAATAACATAATTATACAATGAAAAGAGATATTTTAGTGGATAGGCGGTTTGATGGTCGCCGTGGCGGTCGACGTGTTGCTGATCGGCTCCTTGATTCCAATCGCCTGGAAGATACATTTCGAATGGAGCGGGCGGATGTCCGAATATTCCTTGCCATTGCACCAGTAATGGATATTTCCATGCCTCGTCTGTCGGGAGAAGCGTCCCTCGACCCATTGGCCCTTGACCAGCGTCTGATTTCGAAAGACGCAGATATCCGTCACATTTTCTTGCAATTGATCGAAGTTTGAGCCAAAGTCTGACAGGCAACGATAGCCTTTTGGCATGGGCAACAACGAAGTGCAGACGCAGTCTGTTCCTCTGTTTGTTTTGGGTCGCTCCGGCATTTGGCTGGCGTTGTTACCTAAATAAATTACGTTATTTAAAAGAAAAGGAAACAAACCTGGGAAAAATGCCATAAAGGGATGGGAATTGTGAAATTGCCGGTAGACGGGCGTCGAGTCGACGACAGCCGGTCCAGTGGTGTTGCCATGTCGATGGCCACTGGGCACGTAGCATTTATTGAGAGTCGGATAAACAAAATTGTCTCTTTAAAGAATAAATTAAAGTAAGAAATGACCAAAACCTCGTGGTAGCAGTGGCCAGCTGATGTCTGTTTTCTTCTTCGTCGGCCGCCGTCTCCTCTTCGTCGACCATCCTCCGCTTCTTTGAATGGTCATCAGCCATCTTGACTTGCACCCTCTTCTGGGTCATATCTCCATCTAGACAGGATTATGAGCAGAATAGAACTAAAGGTCAAACCATTTTGCTCCGAAGATGGCTCTTCATGATTGAGAATCTCGTCTTTAGGCGGAGGATAACGCACCTTGACCTCGGCTGGATACACGCCAAGATATTCAATCGACTCCGAGCGGGAAGGTGGCGAACTATTTGTCTTCCCGAAAAGATTAGAGATTGCCTCATTTTCCAAGGCTTGTAATTCGGCAAGGTAGGTGGCATCCATGCCGAGCAGACTGCGAGTATAATCCTTTACCTGGAAAATTAAAGGGCTTCATAAGAAAAGAAAGACAAACCTCGAGGACTCCTTGAACTTTGCACTCGTCTCGGATGTGGTGATGGGCATTGAACGCGTTGATGAAAGTCATCTTGCAGCGGGGACAACAGAACAAGGCCAAGTCTAAAATTACGACATTATTTGGCCTGATTCCTGTAGTCTCGACGTCGACTGTCCCCGAGCTGGTCGATGTTGTCGACTCTAACAAATCTGTCATTTTCTATGCTGGCAAAATGTCAAAGCAACAAAAAAAAGAGGAAATTTCAAAAAGAAACTGACCAAGATGGACACGCGCAATGTGTTCTCGGAGAGAATCCAACGGACGGGTTTTCTGATGCAAGGAGTCGCAGCGAGGACACTCAAATCGAAGATCCATCTCTTTTTATCTGAAAAAGTTACTGGAATAACAAACGAGCAGGAGGAGGAAGATAGTATGACTGAGGTTAGTCTGAGGTCGACTGGTAAGAATTGTCGCGTCGACCTGGTCAACTGTCGACTTGACAACATTGACACATGTCGAGTCGCTTCTCTTTTCGACAATTTTGCTTATTTTGTCATTTTCCTCTCGATATCTTCTTTGTTTTTTTTGCCGAGTTATTTTCGTTTTTTTCCAGAAATGGAGCTTGTGCACTTCGACTGTCCCCTATGCGACAGCAGACAACAGAAACCGCGACCCTTGGACATTCTCCGGGAGCACATGGCCCGTGTCCACTTGGACAATTTGTCCATCTTCACTTGTCCCCGCTGCCATGCCAACTTCGTCGAAGCCCATTTGGCAAACCATCATATCAAGAATGAATGCAAAGTCGAGGAATATATCCCGGTTCGTCTTCTCTTCTTTTCTGTCATTTCTCTTTTCTAGATCTCAAGTCATACAAGGAATATTCTCGGAATGGACACCAATTATTTGATGGAACTCCAAAGATTGGAAAATGAAGCGATTGCCTTGCGCGTGGCTGACCCGCCAGCTCCCGTCACCCTGGATTTAGATGACATCTACATGTTGGCAAAAGGCTATGGATACAAGCTGGTTAAAGGTCTGTCTTTGACTCTTTTTTATGGAAGATGTTGTTTAGATACCGGACCTCAAGTGGAAGAGGCGAGAGCCATCCAGCCGTCGACGGGCAGCGATCAACCGGCGTCGACAACTCCGCCCGTCGGGCAGAAAGAGACGGCTTCACCTCCAGGTACATCATTTAATTTAGAATTTAACAGATATTTTTAGAGATCGACCAGCCGACGAAGAGAAAATGTCCTGAAGACAAGTGGAAGAAGCCGAAACAAAAATGTCCGCCGGAGATCAAAGAAGAAGAATTTGCCGAAGAAGAGGAAGAAGCCGCGCCAGTCAACCCACTGGCCATTTCCGCGGCGCTGCTCCTCTACGAGACGCGAGTCTATTGTCAGCCGTAAGTCTTTCTAATTTTATTTAATTTGTTTTAGATGTCAAGATTATCATCCAGAAGATACCAAGTGCCCGAAACTGCTCAATGCTCAATTTTCTCCGCAATCTCCTTATGCCTCTCCTAGAAATTAACTCATGTAAATTGTAGTATCTTTATGTAAATAAATTCATTTATTATTGTATTTTGGCCTTTTTTTCTAATAGACAGTAACAGTTTGTTCATAAATTAGCTGATGGGTAATTGCTGGACCGCCGACGAAAATTGGAAATGTGTTGTCGGCCGTGCAGCGATAGACACCACCATCCGAAGATTTTACTGACGAGATTTTGAGACCATCGTCTTTGAATTCTGCTCGACCAGCAGCTGTAAAGGAAAATGCTGCTTTTGGGAAAAGAATTACCAATGGCTTTTCCATCCAATTCCCAGCGGACAAAAGGCTGAGGATAACCAAAAGCAGGACATTTCAATGTCAATGTCCGCCCTCTTTTAGCTGATATTTCAGTTCCAATTATTTTTGGCGGCCGAGTATGGGGAATTTCTTTGACTTCAGTCGATCCAGGAGGAAAATGAAGGACAGGTGCCACTGGAAATCGAGTTTCCTTACGAATTCTCGCAAAATTACTGTAAATAATGAGATTTCCGCTCAGCACATCGCCATCCTTCGTCCGAATCTCACATTTATATTTTCCAGCAATTGTGGACGGGGCTTTATCAGCTTCGAGGAAGACATGCTTTCCATGGATGGTTCCTTCAATTTCCTAGAATAAAATTAGGCTTAACGGCCTTTGATCTACTTTTCCACCGCCATCCTTTATAAAATGACCATAAGCCACTTCAACGTCGACTCCTAAATTCTGAGCACCACACCTAAATCGATCTTTTTCTATGAAAAAGACAAAAACTTACCATAATTTTGGAACATGGACGATGAGAGCTTTATTTGTGTAGCTGACATGGTCAGTATGTCGAGCAAGAACAGCTGTATTACCGATTACTTGAAGACGAGCACTTTGAACAAAAGAAAAAGTAAAAATAAGGAAAAATAACTGGAACATGGGCGCTAGGGTCGACTGCAGGTGGGACGCTGAGAACTGTCCGTGTGATGGATGGAGACAGGAACTGACATTGACATAAAATGCCATACAGGTGGTAGATACTATTGGGAATCAAGAAAAATGAGGGATAACTTAATTTTTTGGATGCTTCATCCATGAAGGCGATAAAAAACCTTCGATTTTAGGGGATGGTCACATATCGGCAAATAAAACGAATAGGGAATGGATTAGAATCGAGAAAACAAACGAAATTGCCGAAAGAAAAACGCCCGTCGCAGTCACACTTTATTTTTTAAATTATCTTTATCTATCTAGTTTAAAATACGATGGGGAATCCATTGGTGATGTGGCTAGAGTGGCCCCGACGGACATTTTTGGCACCATCGGGCATTTCAGGTGAAAAAGGAGATTTTCGACAGGTGGGATCCAACCTGACTGAACTTCTCCTGACCCTGCCTGGTTCAAATTTTGAGCCAAGGGTGCTGACTCGCCCCGAAATTTTTTTGATATGGTCAACCCGAGCCGGGTCCGACTCGACTTTTTTTCTAGACACTCGACCCGAATCCGACGTGAAAATGGTCGATCCACGCAACCCTGATTCTTATGGAGACTGCGTTCTAATAATTATGAAATAAAAGGAGGGATGGCGGCAGAGTTCTCAGTCCAAAAATCTAGGTCATCGCTTTTAATTTTTACTTGTTGTTCGCGTCGATTAGATGTTGATTCGCTAATATCAATGAGCTACAAATTTTTCTACATTATTTTCCAAATCTCCTTATTCTTTATTTGTGGCTGTGTGGCGCTGGTCATCTCGATAGTTGAAGCCTTCCTAAAACCGAAACAGGCTGAAAAAACCCGGTTGCCCAAAAAATGCTGTACTTTTGGATTTCTCTTGAAGTATTTGACTCGTCCTCCTTTGCCATTGAATAGAATACCTGGCCATCTCTGTGTGCAAATTATACAAAAGGCAAGGCGACCATCCAAATTCTTTGATAGAAATCTATTCAGCATTCAGTTGGTTCCATGTTTAATCTGCCCCACACAAGTTTGAGATATTCTTCTCTCGTGGAAGCGGCCATCTCTCGAAATCCAAATACAGCCGTAATTCAAGAAATGTTAGAAACACACAGCAAGGTAGGCGATTTCGGCGAGTTTTGAATTTTCTCGCCAGTCACAATGTGACCAAATTTTTCAGAAAGAGATTATACTCGAATTTGCTATGGAAGAACTTTTCCCTCCTTCAAATTTTGGCACATTTTATCCTGACACAAGCCTCGATCGCTGGTTGAAGTGTGTCCTTAGCTCATGTCGCTATCCGTGGCCCGAGGAAAAGCGATACCGAGAAAAGATGACAGAAAATAAGCAAGTCTCGGTGTTTTCGACTAAACCGCCACTTTAGGCATGATATTACCGAATTGTGGGAGGAAATTCAACGACGGGGACCTGATCAGATTCCTCTACAGCTCATTTCGAAGCAGTTGTGGGGAAAAATTATGGCAAAAGTCGGACAAGATTGAGTAGACAAAATATTCCTTTTTTTTATAGACACCATCCATTTCCGCCATTCGACTGGCGAAAACTTGCTCCTTGGCGTCGATCGCACTCGACGAGTACGTCGATTCAATAAAACCCATTCAATTGTTTATAAAAACTGGAAATTTATTCACATCGGGGGACATAGAAGACCCAGAACAGGAAATAGAATATCGACTACAGCGACATTACCAGTACACCTTGCTAGAGGTAATTTTTGCCTTCACTTTCTACTAGAAAATATTTGAAGAACGCTATGAACCAGTTTATGTGGCCTAAGTGTAGGTTTGTGAAAATTTTGAGGAAAAACGATAGAACAACTGGAAAATTTCTACGCAAACGAAAGAAATGGGACTCAAAAGAGAGATATAAGAAAAGAAATGGCTGGAAACACGAGCAACTCAGGCATGGATTTATCGAAAAGAAGGAATACAAAATAGACGAGAATATTCTATATCCTGTCAGAAAGAATAGCATTTTATAAACTTTAGACTTCAATTTTCATTAGAAATCGTCCCTCAACAGCTTCGTTGAAGGCTCCGCTAACGATAGGGAGGGTTAGTTCATAAGTGAGTACGGTGTCATGTGGACGAGACGATGGCAATATTTTGACATGTGGCGTTATTATTATTAACGTTGTATGGAGACTGGAATTGGCTTTGACATAAGATGTCATACAGGTGGTACTACTATTGTGAGACAAGAAAACCGAGAAAGAATATAATTTTTTGATTGCTTCATCCACGAGGACGATATAAAAGGCAGAGCTCTGATTTGAGAATTCTTGACAGTCAATTCAAATAAAGCGCCACGGAAGTTCCCCTGTTCCTCAATATCCTCAAATAAAAAGACTTTTCATTTCCTTTATACCAATTTGTTTTTTGTTCGTTGTAAACCATTTTATGCTATGGTGGTGGGTCGATCTTGCTCAAACTCACAATACCACAGCCTCGCTTATTTTAGATATGCCTGAACAAGATGCCAACAAAGGACATGTGCCTGAATATCCAATTATTACTGAAGTTAGTGAAGAAGAAGTCGTGCATAAATTGCAACAAGTAGAGGATTCCCAAAGCACGGAATCTTCAAGTCTTGCCATAGCAATGTAAGTTTAAAAAAATGAAACTTGTTCTACAATAAAAAAATATAATAATGACGAAATTTAGACCTACTCCGCTTCCAAATACAATTGTGGGCTTTTCGCCAGAAATCTCGTCACAGAATGTATGCTCTTTTATTGTATTTTGATAAGTATCATTGGTTGCAGGCTCCAATATCTGAGCAAAATGATTGTAATTTATGCGAGAATAGACGTTTTCAAGACGATGACGCATCTCCTCATAATAGACGTACTTTAAAACCATGTTTCTGCAAGTAAGTCGTCGTTGCTTTCTTTTCAATATGTGCCTTTAGTTTCCGAGTACATCATGGATGTTTAGTGGATCTAATGGAAACTCAGAAAAAGTGTCTTTTATGCGGTGTAAAATATCGCTACTACAGGGTTTAATTGCTGATGGAATAATATTAAACTTCTTTTTAGTACGGCACTCGACGTGATTTCATGCTAAAATACTGGTATCAATTTGCATCAGTCAGCTTCACCTGTTTCTTTCTCATTACGTTAGGATTATATGGTCTTGCGAAAGGTTTCCCTCTACATACTCTGACTAACTACCGTAAGTTTACACGTTTCATATTTTATGGAAATTTAGTCCTGATCATCGGATCCAGTTCCGCATTTATCATTGGCTTCTGTTTTTTGATTATGTTTTATTCGAAGATGTTTCAAGTGCGCTATCCACGCTTCAAGCTGAGATACGGTAACCTTACCGTCTTCGACTACAAACCGGAAGCCAACAGTAGAGGATCCGCAAAGCCGAAACTAGTAAGCAGCATTTTTTAAAAACATAAATCCAATATTTAGTCGGAGTTTAAAACGCTATATCGCCAGGCTGATAATACTGTTTATTTGAATGTAACAGCCGGTCAATATCTTCTTGGACACAAGAAAAACCATTGCGGGAACTTGGCCTCTACTCCTATGGAAACCGGCGAACAACCTGTCAAATTCTCATTTGACACTCCGGCTCAGGAAATTGAAACAGTTTGATTTTCTCAGGTTATTTTATCTTGAATTATTATAATTGTCATCCATCGCACTTTTATTTCGAATCATATCATTTCTCAAGCATTGTGAATATTCATGTAGTAAATATCCATTTCAGCTTGGTCTTACTATATATTTTGAGGTAGAAATATTTATAACAACAACTATTCAACAACAACGAGCAATTTTCACATAAGAAATGTAATACCGGGAGCAGGAACTTCTTCTTGTTTATCTTCTTCCTCCAATCGCTTTTCTACTGCTTTATGCAAATCTTGTGCTACTTTGACGGCCATATCTATCATTTGTTCTACAGAAAGATGTTCTAAACTTCCTCCGGCTGCTTGTCTAACTTGAGGAATCATAGCTTTGGAAAGATCCTAGAAAGTGATTAATTATTAACGATAAAAACTCGCGTCTGATTTACATACGGCAACCCATAAAGAGGAACGAATGCACACTTCTTCATTTTCCGTACAGTCTACAACATTACCGGTTCCAATTTTATTCACTGATATAATTAAAGGTAGCCTGAAAAAAAGTATAAGAAATATATTTGTAATTGTACCTTGAAGTATCGAGAGACCAAGTCTCGTCGTCATCTGGTAAGTCTATGTAATAACGTTTTGCATCACCCGGTCGTAATTTCACTATGGGAATTTCAAGGTTACTTAGAGCAGCTTTGATCTAAAATTTGATGGATTATGCACAAAAAAATCTTACTCCTATTGAGCAGACGTCAATTATGCTTCCTCCATATTGCAAAATAACTATATCGACAAAAATAACCCAAATATGGTTAGGTGAAAGGATTAATCTAAAGAGAATTTGCATAAAACATAAAACAATTACTTGTCACTATCAGTTAGAACATAGTCATTGTCATAAGCTGCCTCCAAAGCACTAATAATATCACTTGCATAGCGATCTCCTCCTTTACCTGAAAATTTTAAAAATAAAATAAAATATAGAAATGTCACCTTCAAATTGAGGTGTGGCATTGGCAGAACAATCCACTGAAAACCGTAATCTATTTATTGCTTTTGTTGTATCTTCCACTTGTTGTAGTTCACATTTTATCCCAACCTACAATATGCATAAAATTTGTATGCAGAACTTACAAGAATATCGGTAGTATCTATTCGAATACGGGCAGAACCATCTGTTGTATTTAGAACGCCTCTTTCAAGTATAATAGGACGATATTCTTCACAACTTAAATGATATAAAATAAGAATATTAGAGAAACGAACCTTCTGCCATCGTTTCGGACTCCTTCTTCAACACCACTTATCAAGAAGATTTTTTCTGCGTCACTGAGACGTATATCCATGAGGATACTTTCTAAAATCAGATATTTAGTTTATATTTGTTCAAAGGCATTTAGATAATCAATAGGAAACAAGTAAAAGGTAAAAATGGGCAGAGTTTAGTTTCAGAATAAAGAATATCTCCTTTCAAATGCACAAAACTCGTGAAGATCGAAATGTTTCTGCAGATCCAGACCGATTTCACTTTTTACAACTTGTTGTCTTTTTTTTCAGAACTCTACTGCCCAGTTTTATTACAACCGGCATAATAAGAGATCTACAACCAATGCTAATCCTCTTGCACCTCATCTCCTTCAGAAAGTAAAAGAAATCTACAAAGAATCGTTCTGTTGTCTCATCGGAGAAATCTCTGTACAAAATTGCTGTCTTTCCATTTGAAGTGTAAAAAAAAGACCCAAAAATACCCACATAACGAGCTTTCTTATAAATGTTCTCGTCCTTTCGATCAATGCGTCACAATCGTCTGGTCGGACGAGACAGTTCACAGCACATTCGTCTTTGCTTCCTGTGTTTTTGTCATCTTTTCGAAAAATCAATATCTCCTGGCTTTCTTATAAACAGATGCTGATGTTGCTAAGAAACATCGCTTTTATTCACTTCGCGTTGACCGCTGTCGACTAGACGGGTCATGTTGCTAACCATCCCATCGCCCCACACGTTGATAAGACGTCTCATTCGATTGTTTTTCCAGTAGTCTCGGCTTTTTGCACCTTTTATTTCTATTCTTCTCCCAATTTGATTAGAAAACCCAAAATTTTCCAGAAAAATGACAGTCCTCGATCAATTGAAGAAAGTCACCACAGTTGTTGCCGACAGTGGCGATTTCAAATGTTTGTTTTGTGGTCGACAAATATCAAAAATAGAATTTTTAGCAATCGAAGAGTACAAGCCGACAGATGCCACGACAAATCCTTCTCTAATTTTGGCTGCTTCCAAAATGGAACAATATAATCATTTCATCGAAGAGGCCATTGAATATGCCAAGAAAAATGGCCAGGGAAAAAGCAAAGAAGAGGTTTTACTCCCAAAATTTAAAAATATTATATTATTCAGGTCGTTTCCTTGGCTATGGATCGTATTTTTGTCGTTTTTGGTAAAGAAATTCTGAAGATTGTCCCTGGTCGAGTGTCGACGGAAGTCGACGCCCGTCTGTCCTTCGACACGGAGGCCTGTATCTCCAAGGCTTTGTCATTCATTTCCCTCTACGAGCAGGAAGGCATCTCCAAGGATCGAATTCTGATTAAATTGGCTTCTACTTGGGAAGGAATCCAAGCGGCTAAAGTGCTCGAGTCAAAGCACGGTGTCCACTGCAACATGACTTTGTTGTTCAATTTCGAACAAGCGGTTGCCTGTGCCCAGGCCGGTGTCACTCTCATTTCGCCCTTCGTCGGTCGAATTATGGATTGGTATGTCAAGAACACTGATCAGAAGAAATATGACAGAAATGATGATCCCGGAGTCAAGGTAAAGGCTGCCTTTTCCATTTTATACGGTCGAATTTAGAGTGTCACTCGCATTTACAATTATTACAAAAAACACGACCATAAGACCCAAGTGATGGCTGCCTCTTTCCGAAATACCGAAGAGATCAAAGGCCTCGTCGGATGTGATCTCCTCACAATCAGGTAACTCCCCAGTATAAATAAAATAAAAGAAATTCAGCCCGAGCCTGTTGAAGCAACTGGCCGAAGATCAGGAAAATGTCCCCGTCGTTCTCCAGTCGTCCAATGGTAAGACTCCTCTTCCTTCCAAATATGACAAATTTTTAGCTGCCAATCAGAATATTGAGAAGGTCAACGTGGATGAGAAATACTTCCGCTGGGCTTTGAATGAGGACGCCATGGCCACGGAGAAGCTGGCCGAGGGAATTCGCAACTTCGCCAAGGATGCCCGACTCCTGGAGGAACTCATTGCCAAGCGTCTTTAGATCCTGAGATTGTTGTCGATCCCCGGCTGTGATACAACCATAAATATATTTATTCTTCACCAATCTGTTCCAACATTTCCAACGTAGACATTCAGCTGGGAACGGGAATTTGTTGACAGGAGGTTTGTCGAACCCTGAAAGAGGGGACATCGGAGGGTCGATGGCGAGCCGACAACCCAGTCGACGATGACATAAAAGAGAAGACTTACTCTACAAAGACCAGACTCAAATACACACTGAGCTATAGACGGCCATTTCGACTGAGGAAAGAGGGTGCGATATTCTGGACGGGAAAGGACCTACAAAGATTGTACACCGGAAAGACGACAACAGTACCTGTTCAATTTGATGAGCCGATTGCGATGACAGCACCATTTCGCGGAAATTGGCATCGCGGGCGACTACTCCTCGCCATCGACCTGTAAATGAACCATGTCTTGTTCATAGGAGGAATACCTACCCATTTCTTGTTCTGTAAGCCGTCTTGGCCCAAATCCTCTGATTGGCAGAACACAGCGGGCCAGCTGTTCTTCTTCGGTGACATCTCTTGTCTCGACGACGACTTCCTCGTCGACCGCCTCGAGAGCCAGTCCCTTCTCCGCGGTCTCCGCCGCGTGGTAGATTTCCGTCACTGAACGATAGCTAGAAATCCCCGTGTCCTCTGGTACTCCGGCTTGTTGCTCCCTCGATGTAACCTACAGTATCTCTTTTATTACAGCCAGGAATATATTTACTTTTAATCCAGAGCCAGCTATGGGCATTCCGGCGATCATTGACCGTCGCCATTCGCCATAGCTCTTGGGCGGAGATTCTTTAGGTGCATCGGATACGTCGACTCCTCTCTCACTGTAGGGATACGCAAAGGGAGCCGTCTCATATTGTGAATTTTTACTTATAAAATGTTCTAGATTTGATCTAAAATGGGTTGGATTTCTCTTTCAAATTAGTCTACCTAGTGCTGGTTCCCTTGGCACTGGCTCGGTCCAAGGTGTTCAAATAGTCGGCTCGGTTTGAGCTGGCCTGTCGACTCGGACCTCCACGTCGACCATAAAAATTGCCTTCGGCGTAGTGATCTTCCTGCCCTTCTCTGGGAAACCATAGTAAAAAGAAGGAATGTAATGGATACCTGTCGATATTTCCCAGATTTGGTGGTCTTGGGATGACGCGGGCGCTGGAGGAAGTCACCTGTGAATGGGCAGGAGATCCTGTGCCAGAGAATTCTTGTCTTGAACTGAAAGAATTTTTTGAACATGGAATTGTGGCCTGTAAATCCAAATAAGAGTAAAATTTACCTCTGAGTCTGTCCCCCAGGCGACGAGCGACTTGGCCCTCCTCCAATCTTCCACCACAATCGCTGAGCTTCTAAACCATTTGCCTTTTTTTCTGGTTTATATCCTTACTTGGTGGCAGACCTAGCAGCAGCCGTTTCCTATTCTCCTCTAAATCGGCTCTCCGTCTAAGACAATAATAAAGACAGCAGAGGAGACAAAGAGCTGCGAGGACGGCCAGCACCAAGCCGACTCCTAGCCACAAGCTCAAGCTGCTTCTCTGATCCGGAGGATTGCCAGCCCAGTCGACGTTTTGATTTTGAGCTGTGGGCGAACGAGTAGTATCGGCTTGATCTTCGACGACCCGGGTCGACCCCCGAGGTGCATTGGGAATGTTCAATCCCTCGAAAACTTGAGCATTTCGGACATTTTCTAAAATATTCTTACTTTTTCCCCGACTACTCTCACCTTCATTTGAAAAGTCAACTTGAGCTCCGCCACCGGCGCCATTACTCGACCCCGAACCAGCCCCGTTGTTTATCCCTCCATTACTCGGTAATAATCTATTTGTAGCCAAATCCTGTTCCCCGCCTGCCGCTTGACTGCCATTTTCTTTTGTCGGTAATAATTCGGAGGAGGTTCTTGTCTCCGAGCCTAAAATGTCCTGTTGTTGCTTCTATCCAATGAATAGATACCAGAATCTTGTCTGTCTAATGACTGAGGATTCCAAGGGAGACTGGGGACAGGAGTTATCGGAGGAGGGAGAGCTCCTTGAGCAGTGGCTAACAGAGTTTGCTGCCCGCCGATTGTATTCTGGTCAGACGTCGAGCCGCTTTGCCCGCCAGGAGAAAGGATAAAAGGCGACGGGACGATACCAGCCGATGACTGTCCTCTGAAATAAAAAGTTCCCCAGAACATTCAGTTATAAAACTCACGTTCCAATATTAAAATTAGGATGGATCATCGGAAGAGGAAGGGTGTCGACCTCTGGCAACCCATAGACACATTTCACAGTCAATGTCTGATCGCCATGAAGGATGACCGCCGGATTTTGACCGATTCGAATTCGATTTTGGAAGACACCGGGAGCTGGCTAAAAATGATCATTTTTTGGTTAAAAGTGGAAAAATACCATTTGAGTGAGACAGGGATCATTGAAGACGGCGATTTCGATGACGTATTGCAGCTCGCCGTTGCCTTTCAGTCGACATTCTGGTCGACCTGAAAGACGGAAAGTTTTAGTTAGCAAAAATGGCTGACCAGAGACGCCGACGACGATCCAATCATTGAATTTTCCGTTGGGGAGATAATACGGATTGAGCTTGACCTCGATGGTGATGACTTTTGAGCCACATCGTGGTTTAACTGGAAAAATGAGATGGATTATCGGTGAGAGATATGGAAAAGCCACCGTCGACGTGATAGTCAACAGAACGGTCATCGCCCAAGAAAACTATTCCCACCCCTAATCACATGTATTTTTGCCCATTCGACAAGAACGCCATCGACTCGATCAAAAATTAAAATTTTCCCCAATAATAAGATTTGCTGTCGCCTGTCGTCCTCTTCATGAGTAAAGGTCGTCGCTTCGGGGCCAAAATTACCTCCCAACTGACTGGGACGCGCAATGCTAATTATCCATCCTCTCTGTAAACTATCGGCACGTCAGCCGGCCGCGGTAATTACCGTACTCAAATGCCCGGAACGAGACTCCCACAAATCGATAATTTCAATGTATTTTTCTGACTCACATGGCGGATGGATACCAGTCTGTCCCCTCATTACCGTTTCCGTTGGTCAGCAAAATCGGATTTTCTTGCCTAAAACCTCGGCCAAAATCCAGTCCGGTTGATCAACAGCATCCCCTCGGGCGAATGGTACCAGTTTGTCTCTTTTGGGGACTCCCGAATTCTCTCGACATACCTTCAACTCGTGGTGGATACGGGAATTGGGCTGCTATCAATAATGGCAGAAATAAATAGAACCAGAACATTTCATGTGCCAGTCATTGGGATTTGTTTGTTGTTTGGAGAAATAAGGAGTAGAATATTCTAGAGACGATAAACTTGTGGCGAAAGACTCTGAAAAGGGGGCATTTTAGAAAAAGGAATTGGAATGAAAAGAATTATTAAAGAAACAGGCAAAACGACACCCGTAGAATCTCGGCAGGGCAATTTCTGTTATTCGAGTAGCCATAAAACTGTTTCTATTGTGTTTTTATAATTTTTACAGAACTATTCAGCCGCAGGAAGCTATTTTCTAGTCTTCGGATAATTGTTCCCAACTTTTGCTTGTTTTTATCTTGAATAAAAGGGAAATCTCTCTTTTGAATGCTAGGATACGGTAATATTCGAATGAGAAAAAGAGTGGAACGAAAAAAAAGATGAATATAACGGGATGACTCGGCCAGTTTTTGGGGATTATCCAAAAGGTCAAAAGAACTCCACAAAAGAGAGTCGATTACCGATGACCGGAACTGGACGACGCGCTAATGAGCCTCTCTTTTGGCCTCCGACTAAAAAAGTAAAGAAAAGGTAGACGGGGGTGGAGGAGAGCCAATTATCTCGGACTGTAGAGAGAAGGGGGGAAAGTCCCATTGTGGCGGGAGGCGTGCCGTTGGCTTGCTTGCTACCTACTGGCCCCGCCGGTTGTGCGTTTATTATCCAAGCGTGCCGAAAGGTCGGGGACTATTGTAGCTGAATGAAGGAGAAGCAGTCAGAATTGAAAGAGAGACGATTAGCTCGGAGGGAACAACGCAACGGAGATCGGAAATCCGATCAGCTGTTAGGCAGCCAAGTGAATGGCAGAATAAAATAAACTGGTCTCCCTCTCTCTCCCGTTCATATTCATATAAGCTATGACTTGAAAGAATGTCAGTCGTCGGGTTAGGAAGTCCTTTCTAGGAGTAGGGTGGACGAATGTACGCGGTTAGTGGACGAAAAGTAAAACCAAATCACTGAAACAGAGCACCAGAATATTTGGAATTGTCCGCCGTCAGTCTCGTCTACAAATAACTTTGGGTAGATCTCCCAGAAATCTGCTCATATATAATGCGTTATCAAACCTCGGTCGAGAATCTACGGGTGGGACGACTCGTGTTAGCCATGGCTAATTGTTGTTGTTTGGTGCTTTTCACAGTTCTTTCCGCTTCTTGAAAATTTTGGTAATAAATTATTCGTTTTATTTTTCGAAATTGAATTTCCCGGGAAAAAAACCCAGAAGAAAAATATTCTCTCTCATTTTTTGCATTATTTTATTCCCTTTTCGCATCCCTTTCTTTTTTTACAGTAACTTTTCTTCTGATTTTCCCACTATCCTCCAATGTTTGACATTACATTATTTATAGAATGACCACAGGAAATCGTGTAGACACTAGCATCAGAGAACGTGGATTATGGTTAGTCAAGGTTAGCGATTTTACCAATCTTTTTTTTTAAAAACTCTTGCAGATTCCTAAATATCTATCAGAATTGTGGGAAGCTAATCAAGGAGGTGATGTTGGTATGCTGAAAATTACTGACGATAAAGCAGGTGTCAAGGTTTGCTGAATTTTTTTTTTTGAACTAAAAAATATCATAGGTCAAAATTTTTTCGCACGAAAATTTACCACAATCAACTGCTCAAAAGAACCCGGAATTAGTTAAATCTGGACCTCATTTAGTTCAAGGTTTAATTTATAGCTTGTTCGATTTAATTTTTTGTTCAGCACCTCGCGAGCATGATCTACAACTGCATGATATCCAAAAACAAAGCATAACTGTTATCAACGAAGACAAAAGCGGTCTCCGCGAGGATGCCAATATACGGTTTGTTTACTGCACAGATTATTTTAAATGTGTGTAATTTCAGTAGTGGAAAATTAATTATGCAAGGAAGAGTAGTGAAACGAGTCGACTGTCGGCCAAATGATGACCAGTATATGAAGATGAAAATTACTCAAATTCAAAGACATCAGCAACCGAAGAAATCCATCAAGCAACTTGAAAAAGCTGAAGTCAAATTCAAGCCGATTTCTCAACATCAAGAAGAGTTGGCCAAACAACAAAAGAAGAAAGAAGGAGCTAAGCTAACGAGAGCCAGTGAAGATGTTGTAAGAGATGCTCTCTTCCATGCATTTGAGAGACATCAATATTACAAGTAAGTATAATTTTATCAGGATATCATTACCATGGTTTTTAGACTATCTGATTTACAACAATTGACTCAGCAACCGGCTGGATACATCAAGGATATTCTCCAACAAATTGCCAATTATAACACTGCACCTCCACATAAAGCCATGTGGGAGCTGAAGCCGGAATATCGGCATTATTCTGCTAAAAAAGGTTAAAAAATGGAAATAATAAAGAGACAATAAATTTTATTCAATACGTGTTACAAAAATATCAAAACAATATAACAAACCAACGATTAACGGCGAGATCGTTTACTATCACCGCTGCGGTCATCTTTTTCTGCTGCCCGTTTCTTGTCCTTGCTGAACAGATCTTCCAATCCGAAAACGTCTTGCTCTCGTTCAAACTAAAATAAAATAATAAATGGAATATTGGGCATATAAATCTGTTTAGCAAAATAATAATACTAACCTGTACGGGACCAGATCCGCGAGTACCACTTTCAGCGCCAGAGAATCCTTTGTCAGGTACAAAACGATGAGTGTTTATTATCTTATCCAAATCGTCTCCGTAAACATCCTTGTCCAAGTTTTTGCCTGTAAAATAATACTATTCGTCGAAATGAAACATGGCTTACTCGGTCTGTAAATGTGTTGAGTGACATTATCTCCTCCTCTCCATGCTTTGTCGTAAGGATTGTACGTTTCATCGTCCATATTACCACTGTCAAGTCCTTTAGATTGATCAAAGAGACGAGAATCGAACTGTGTGTCTCCACTGCGGACTTTAGCATCGGGTAAGCCAAGAACAATCTTTTCAGATACATCGCGCTCACGTTCTCTGAAAAAAAAAAACAACAAAATACGCCTTAAAAAAATAAAGGAACCTGCGCATTTTTCCAGATTTCTCGGGGCGACTTCTTTGTACATTTCTCTCCTTTCTAATATCGTCGAGACGGTCTCTTCTGAGCTCATCTCTCTTTTTGACATCTTCGTCTTCCTCCTCATTGCCGCGAGATATCTGTTGTCTTTCCTAAAAAAAACGTTCGTCATGAAATTTATAAGGAGAAACAAGAACACAACTAAAGCAAACTGACCTGTCTTGCTTTCGCTGCCATTGCGCGCATTTTCTCTTCTTGTTCAGCTTTCTTATTTTGTGCCACCCTTCTTTCAAGCTGAGCTCGGTATTCAACAGCTTCACGGGCTTTTCTATCAGCTATATATAGAGCTTCGGATAGTTTAGCAAAGTTCTCATTAAT
This sequence comes from Oscheius sp. DF5033, assembly GCA_964036215.1. Classification (NCBI taxonomy): domain Eukaryota; kingdom Metazoa; phylum Nematoda; class Chromadorea; order Rhabditida; family Rhabditidae; genus Oscheius; species Oscheius sp. DF5033. The sequence continues at coordinate 4,078,302 of CAXIWN010000011.1, forward strand.
ATGTGTTTGCTGAAGACCACGACCATCAGCAGCCAATCTTTTATCAAGAGAAACAGTAAATCCTAAAAATTACTCAATTTATTTCAACTTTTCTTACTAACCTTTAGGATTTTTCCAATTAGAAATACACGGCGGAATTTTCCAATCGTTCTGCTCCTTGGTAGTAACTTTTCTAGGTGGACTATGCATTACGGGAGCTGGAGGTGAAGCAGGAGCTCGAGGAATTTTCTGATTGATCTTGAATTTTGGCGGTTCCATGGGATCTTTCTGCTCTTCAACCATACGAATAATTCGCTGTTGCGACCCTAAAAAAACATACATTAGGAATACAATAAATGTTACCAGCAGCATGATTTCCTGCTTGTTGACTCGGTGTATATCGAATATATTGAGCTGGTGCTTGTTTTTCTGCATGACGTACAGGAAGTGCCGATGATACTTTTGACTGAGTAATTTTTTCTAATGCAAGACGAGTTTTTTCCGTTTGGTCGGCAACGGTATCTTCATCTGGTCTTTGGAAACTTTCGTCGTCCTCGTCCCATTTTTTAGCTTGCATGTCGGCCATTTTAGAATAAACAATCTATAAGAAAAATATAATAAATGTGAGTATTTATAATTTACTTTATCTTTAGTGTGCCCCACTCTGGCAACGGCATCATGTCGAAGTTTTCCTTCAGCATCATATTGCAGCATCATTTGTCCTTCGCTTTTTCCTTTATATCCACCTTGTGCCATTCCTAGGGGAAACTGAGCCATATGAATTTCGGGAAAAGCTCCGCCATCGCCAAAATCCTTAAAAAGTGAAGTTGATTATTACGTATTTGTAATAAAACAAGAAAAAAAATATTTAAAAAAAAAATAAGACATACTTCTGCAGATCTCGGTTTGAAGCCTTCGCGATGACCATAAGGTGGTGGCTCTTTTGTAACTACTGCATACCCTGGAATTGAGTCTTCCTTTCCTCTAAACCAAGGATCGCGTCGAACTTGAGCATATTCGTCTGTAACCGCTGAGGGTGCTGGTAACAATCTGCAAAAGAAAATTCCCTACAATAACAAACAAAAACATACTCGGATAATTTCATAGCCATTGTGAGTCACTGGGAGAAATTCTACAAGAGTTCCAAGTTATATCCTCCTGAAAAAGAGCAAATTATGTTGAAACATAAAAAAATCAATTGCGGAAGTTTCGAAAAGAATAGAACATATCAACTGTAATTGGGGTAGAAACGTTGAATTTTGGGAATGGCTATCAAGTAAATTAATTGATCTGCTTCTATAACAAAAGTACTCGTAAATGCAAATGCAAAAAAAATAGAAAAATGGCAAAGCGATGCACAGACAAATCAAACGGCCTCATGACTACAGTAATCTCGCTTGTTGCGTGCAATCAAAAATATTGCGACCAGACATGAAATATTGACGAGCTCCATTTATTTGCGCAAATTGTAGAAGCTCGATCGCAACGAATATTGTTTTTATGCAATCGAGAAAGCAAGGAGGCCGATTGCAAGGGTTGACGGTTAGGCTAGCTCACAAATAAAACCGTCACTTCAGAAGGTTATTCTGGGTGTAAGGCTAGATTCGACTTAAAAATATAATTTCAAGAATAAACACAAGTTTCTCGCCAGAAAAGATTTCAGATCTTTCTCCACTAAAAATTCTCCGCGTACATTCCGCGTATGCCCATCTTCCTTACGAGAACTAGAAAAAGGTTGCGCCTCTACTCAACTCGTCGAAGTTGACCCGACATCGCAGAAAAAAGGACTTTTATCGAGATGATCAATGGATTTTTCATTTGTGGCATCTCGACTCATGGTGACGTCGACTTTTGCTGGGCACAGTGTCGATTCGACTCTCCCAACACAGTTCGACTCGACTGGATATCGTCGACTTCCCCGTTGGGATTGGGGTAATCATAGGGAAAAGGGCGAAATTCTTCCATGAAAAGTGCACTTCTAAAAAAAAGATATTTATTCCGCTGGAATCAGTTCTTCGAGACGATCAAGATGATGTTCTAAGTTTCACAAAAGTATAGTACTCAAAACTGTCAGGCATTGGGTAGTTGGGCGGAAGCTTACAATTGTTAGGGGACAGATATCAAAAACGATCATCGGGAAGAAGATGAAACATGGGTGAAATGAGTTCTTCTTTATTTCAAGAGTTTATGATATTTTATCTCATTTTCCTTTCTTTTTTCTGCCGTCAGCGTTGGCCGAGTCGCCTTCTTTCTTCGGAAGAGGCTGATGGTACATGGCCGGTCGATGCTGAGCCAGCGCTTCGTTTCTATGAGCCTTTTTCATAGCTTGATGATATTCCTGAACTGTCTTTTATATTGAAAATTGTATTTCTTACTTTATAAATTCTCATAAATTCTCTCAAATCTTTCAAATGATTGTGTCTCTGTTCATTAGCACTTTGTCCCAATAGTTGAGTAGCTCCGTCCAATTTATTTTTATAAGTTTGTCTCGTCTCATTCAATTTGGCTTCTTCTTTCTTTAATTTTTTCTCTTCCTTTTCAAGTTCTTTCACAAGCCTTGTGTGTTCTTTTTTAATCACAGCTGCAATTTTAGTAGGAACTTTCGGATCATCTTTGCCGTCATCTTGTAATGGCTGTAATTGTCCAATTTCTTTTTGATGTTCAGCAATTTTTGCAGTGTGTTCGTCAATTTGGCCATGTATTCCAAGAAGATGATGATCGATACGTATAAGTTCCTCTTTCAAGTGTAAAACTTTAGGATATTGTTCTACCAGAAAATCTCGAATATGGCTGATGACAAAATGGCCACGATCCTGGAATCGAAGTTCCGTGTCTCGTACGCCGTTACAAAAAGCTGCTTCATATTCCAAAAGCTGAATACCGAAAAATAGTAAAATTGTGGATAAAAACCTCTTGCTCCCAGGCGTGACGGTCGAGCATCCCCACGGCTTTGGCTAAATTATCGGCTTGACTCAATCCAGACGGCGCGTGAACAGGCTTATCAAAATTCGAATTTTCATCTTGTCGAAATTTACTATGGCCATTCATAATCTGATACATATCCCTCGTGACAGAATGCAGCCGATCTCGATAGAATTTATAATTGGCAAAGGAATTCGCCAGCTCTGTTGGCAGCCCGCATCCTTCTCTTTTGCCTTTTTCCTTGATTTGCAACTTGCTCAACTCACCCATGTACTTTTTTTCTAAAAAATGAAAGTTTTAGGACAGAGAAAACATCAACCTGCTCCGGACTGTTGACTGCTAAAATTGAAGAGACGAAGAAAATGGAGACATTGGCCACAAAAAAAACAGGCTGATTCATGTTTTAACATGTTCATTAAAATAAATTCTTTTAGAAGGTCAGGAGAGAGGAGTATATCTCCTATGATCCTGAGAGAAGGAGATATCGTCGACTCGAAACATCAAATTTGCATCCCCGTCGACGTCGACAAAATCATACATTCCTTGTAATGAGCAAAGACCACCCAGATAGTTATGCATTACAACGGCTGCTAGCTCGTCTTCTTCCCGTTTTTAGTGTAAATGACGTTGTTTGTTTTTACAGGCAACCTCCGGACCATCGCTACAGCCTTGTCAATTGATTATCATCGATATCCCACCCACGTGGATGATTCGCCGAACGGGAAAGAACCGGCTTCTGCAAGAAGAAAGAGGAGATCACCCCCTAGGGGAAGAGATGCTAGATGTTTTGCTGGAGAAAATCCCCATGGGCTTTTCATTTTACCTTTCGGCAAGAGCCAGCGTCGACGGACTCTGTCGACGTCGATTCAGCATCATCCAGATGGTCATCCTCCGCTATCCCTCCTTTTTCCTTCAAATCATCTGACTCATGTGCTGATTTTCACGTATTTGATCTGATCGGCTTTCCCCTTTATCTTTCACTCTTTGATCTCCTCCCAGCAGCCGTCCCACTTGATTGTCGACCACTTCCTGTATCCGTCTCCGCCTTCTCCTTCCCTCACCTTCTTCAAATTCTGTTTATTTGGAATTCCCCTAGTGACGTCGTCCTTTTGTGCCGGTAGTCTCCATAAATTCACCCGCCTGTCCACTGGGCTCTGTCTCCTTTGTCCCGTCTACTGTTACTACGTCCTTTACAGATCACGAACGTCGTCATGTGCCTCGGCCATTACAGTCTCTAAGCCTTTTTTCTTGACGTTTACCCTACCGTATGATTTCTCACGTCATTTTGAAGCCTATTACCGTCACCTTTTTCTTGGCGAGGTGGGCATTTCTGCATGTCAGTCGACGTCGACAACATATTCTGCCATCGAGGTGGGGTTCGTCGTCCGCACCGTCGACATCTCTCCCAACCTTGTCCTGGATACGATACAGTTTTGAAAGTGGGCGGACAGGCGGGCCGCAGCCATTGATCCTGTTGTTAGTCCCATGGCTACTGACTTCCTCATTTCATCTGCTCAGTAAATGTTTCGTCGACCTCTGTCCATCCGCCAAATTGAACTGTGATCCCACCGGAAAGCGGCCATTTTCGGCAGGGGTGTTACTGTCGCTTCTAAATTCCTCGTTTCGAATACAAATGACAAGCGAAGCCACCGCCCCTCTTTTGTCATTTATTGTCTTTTCTTCGACCCTACTCATTTCATTTCCAGACGATGTTCTCCCGTGGGACACTCTACGAGTTATTATGCATATCGACTATGGGTTTCGGTCAGATGTTTATGATGACCGGCTACAATACACAGAGCTTCGTGGCGGAGTCTGTCCTCCATTCTATCCATACACGGGCGCCTGATGTCATCGACACTTATGCTGGTTACTATGGGTAAGAGTAGTCTCCTTTTCTCAGCAAAATGCTCCCTTCCAGGCAATCCGCCATGTACCTCGTCTACACTTTTTGTAATCTCTTTGCTCCTTCGCTTCTCCATCTCCTGGGTCCCAAATGGACCGTCTTCTTCGGTAAGATGACTCTCTAAATCTCAAATTCTTCCCAGGTTCCTCATTGTTGACCTTGTTTTATATCGGATTTTTCCATCTGAATCAAATCTATTACTACGTGGCTTCAGCCTTGATGGGTCTTGGATTTGCCAGTAAGTTCGACTGTCTCCCTTCTAATGCCGGCCAGTGTTCTACGCCGGTCAAGGCAGCTACGTCACTTCCCACTCGTCTATGAGGACAATTTCCCGAAATTCTGTTCTCGTTTGGACCATCAACAGCGGATGGTATGACTCCTTTCTCAAAAGATGACTATAATCGACTTTTAGTATGCTCGTCGGTGGCGGTATCCTTGCCTTGATCTTCTTCTTCGGAGCTACTCCTACTCCGGTGACGGACTTTGCGTCGACTGCTAATGGAACATCAACCGCTCATTTTTATCGACAATTCAGTGATTATGAGGTAACGACTACTTTTTCTATTCGAAGACGTGTCGACATCGAGTTGATTTTCCATCGACATCGCCATCGACATTGACGAAGAAGGGAATCAAAAATTCTAATGATTCAAAATTTCCAGGTTAAAATAATGTACGGAGCCTTTACGGGAATTGCCATCTTGTCGAATATCGTTTTCCTGACCTTGCCCTCTGCAGAAGTTACCGACGCTTTGAGTTCAACCAAAGATTTGAAATGGGACGGGTTGACAAAGCATCTCGGTTTGTTCCAATTATTCTCCAGGTTACTGTATTTTTCAGGTGAGCAGATTCGCTGCTGTGTCAAGCCGCAGATTCTCCTCTTGGCTCCTTTATTCATGCACTGGGGAATGTTCACCTCTTTCTGGGTCGGCGTCTATCCGACCACCTTGACTTTCACCAAGTCTTTGTCCAGTTATGTCTATCTCCCAGCCCTGTACTCCGTGGCCGTCGGATTGGGCGAGATTGGAAGTCAGTGTTTCTCTCCAAATTATTGAATAACAATCATTTCAGTGGGTCTGCTGGTGTCCACCCTTTCCCATAGATATCCATCCTTTGGGTTGAGACCCACCATGATGTTGTGTATCGCGATGACCCTTGGCACCTTTGGACTGACGGTCGCGTCGACGCCGAGACTATCGTCCATCATGCCCAATGACGATGCCGCCCTATTCTTTGAACCCAGGTAGAGTCTTCTTGTTTCATTGGTCCATATTTATCTTACAGAATCTGGTCTGTTATGTTGATCGCCTTTATGCTCGGATGCATCGACGCTAGTCTCTCGACCGTTCGTGGAGTCATCTGCGCCTTGGTCATCCCCAAGCGTCGTTCGCATGTCTTCTCTTCCGGAAAATTCTATCAGGTAACGTGCGACCTTCTTCGAGGTTAAAATTGCCCATTTTCAGTCTCTCTCCGGCTGTCTGATTTTCTTCTTCTCTCCCAAGCTGCCCCTCTACGAAGCCCTTGGAGTGATGACCTGTTCCCTCTGCTTAGCCGTCATCGGCTTCTGGATAGTCACTGCCGACACCAAGATCGAAGCCCATGACCCCAAAGTCCATCCTTTGGAGGAAGAGTCCAACTCCTGCGAATCGCAGGCTTAGTTCTTTTAATTGTCGACCCACGTAGACATCTCCGTCGCAGTCAACCGTCGTCCAAATTGGATGGCATTCTCTGTACATATAATATTGTCTAGACCAATAAATCGGGTACTCCTAAAATGGCTCGACCTATCCATTACAGACAGAATTTTATCATTTCCTTCTCGTGGCAATTGACCTACCTTTCTTCGTCAGGGTCACAAGGATTGCAGGCGCCGCAATTTTGTAGTTGTTTTTGTTTCTATTGAAAGGGAAACTGAAAATAGAACAATAAGCTAGGTTTTTGTAGAAATACGCACGACAGTACAACAAAAAAAATTGCATTCGTTTTCCAAGCAGATTTATTTTTTATTGGCTCTTTTTCCCTCTAATTATATGACGTTTTAGAAAATTTTGCAAAGGAGAAACGATGGATTGAAGCAAAGGGCGTTTTCGGTCAAACGAGAAATCTACGTACGTCTTTCAAAATACTCAATTATCATCATTTCGGAGGATTTTCAGTCTGTTTTATTCTATTTCCTCCGGCCAGTCGAACTCTTCTTTATCTTTGCAATTTTGATGCTTTTGATATAAAAAAGGCCATAAAACGAGTCAACGAACGCCTCTCTATGTAATACCTGTTCGGGAAGCGAAATTATCATCCGTATTTTCACCGCTTTGCGTTTTTTTTTTCAGCAGCCATCTTTAGAAAAGACTTTTGTATGTCGTTTCATTTACTCTTGAAGCATTGTAATCTTCATTCACGTGTACTAATTTTTACTTCCAGCTAGGAAACGAAGTACCATGCAGTTATCCTTTTTAAATTCGGAACAAGAAAACAGTGATCTAATCAGTCTTGAGGTTTGTACTTTATTATTTATTTCGCCTTTATAGTCTGTTAAGAAAAAAGACGACAAATAAAGGTCTCCGTTTTGTTGCAATGGGGCAAAAAAACAGCTCATCCATAAAGCAAAATTTGGGAAAAATGGTCGGTTTTTCTGCTCCATTGTAAAAAACGGAGACCTTTATTAGTCGTCTTTTTTCTTGACAGACTATATAAAGCCAGGAATCCCAAACTAGCAAGCCTTTATTGGCTTTTTCAGATCAATCCGGAAGCTACTTATGAGCAATTTATTAACACAGTCCAGCCGGTTCTTGGGCTCAAAAAATCCACTGCCTATGATGTTACCGTTGATGGACGTACTTACACGAAAGCTGATATACTCAAGGCTGGCTCACTAAAGGTAATGGTTCGCTATTGATTTTTACTAATAACTTGTAGATTGTAAATCTGAAAGAGAATGATGTGGTTGTGCTTTCTCCTGAGATGGTTGTGGACCTGATTGAAGTGGAAGATGATGAGCGGCGAAATCTTATTCGTTCTATTCGCGTTCCAAATACTAGAAAAGAGCGTTATGAAGAATTGACTACAACGAGAGATGGCTTAGCATTATATGCACAATTAAAGAGAGCTCCTGAATCTCATCGTCGATCTGCTCGTGCTAGCTTTGAAAAGACTTATCCAGGATTATATGAACAATTTGAACGGCGACCGAATGATAAATGTAAAATTTTTTTATTATAAAATAATGAATTTCAGGGGCATTCCTTCTCACTTATCGCAACTGTGTGATGAAACTTACGGCTGAAACAAACCGTCATTTGCATCTGAGTGCACAAAAGGAACACGAAAGGCTTGCGTCTAAACAGCGTCTCGATCAGTATGCTTCAAATTATCTCTAAACTATTTTTTAGAAATATGGCTAATGCTGTGAACGAGAATCCTGAGATCCTCATCCCTGTTGAAATGCTTTACATAAAAATTCGGCTGAATGGTGTGGAGGGGCACGCTTTCGTTGACACGGGAGCTGCTAAATCATTGATTTCATTGGAGTACGCAGAGAAGTGTGGACTTACGGAGTTCATCAACCGCGACCATGCTTTCCAGTTTAGAGGCATTGGTGGAAATCAAGCTTCATTAGGAACGATCTGGCAATGTGAGATGAACGTCGAAAACCATGGATTTCCTATAACTCTCCATGTAATGGAAGCCGGTGCTGCTCATGAGGTTCTTCTTGGATTGGATCTTCTTCTTCGCCACCGAGCTGTCATAAACCTTCAGGATCGGACCTTGACATTCAACAATGAAGCGACCACAAAATTTTTGACCCCCGGAGAAGCAGCAATCTACTCAGAACTGGAACGAGCCAAGATTCACAATCAAGAAGATGCCCAGCTGAGGGAGATTCTCGAGCAGTCTAAAAACGAAGAACCAATGGAGACCGATCAGAAGTAATCGATATATTATGCCAAATTTGTCACATCTCTATGGGTATGTAATTGATTGTATAAAGCGCTTATATAATATTTTATAATCTGTATTTAAAATTAGGTAATAACAACGAAAGGCACATCGTGAGCTTGTTGAATATTTAACCGAGGCTTGCTCTCATCAATTTTATTCTTGTGTAAGTGGACCCAGGGAGTTACTGAAAGTCAAATAATAAAAGAAATTGGTCGGCTAACCTTGTTCACGACATTTATCTCCGCATTCTCCTTGGCATTGTCTTCCACCCCAATTATAATTTCCAAGTTTTTCTCCGCAAGAAGGGCAACATATTTTACCAGAATATTCGTCGGTTGTCATCCATTTCATTGGCTCTATCAAATATCCGAAAGTACATGGCTAAACAAAAATAATTAACGGCAAATGGCACTTACTTTTCCATCTAATCTATTATGACGTACAATATGCTCACCAAAAAATACTGTCTGCCTACATTTTGCGCATCTATAATATCGATGACAACTGTAAATGTATCCAATACCTGAATTTGTTTCCTTTCCTTTCTTCTACTGAATAGTTACTGGCCCGTGATGTTTCTGGTAAATGAAGAGCAAGTTCTATAAAAATGATATGAATTTCTTTATTTTTTACCTGAATGCGGTGTATTATTTGTAGACAAACACCACTGCCTGTATTTTGAGCATCCAGCTAAAGAACGAGCATCGGCAACGCATCCCAAACTTTCGAATATTAGAAGTTGTTCCATAAATCCTGCATTTGGTCTGCAATCATATTGATGAAAATAAAATAGAATACTTACTGTACACTTGGTCGGATCTTTTTAATATAAAGCAAAGCTTTGTTAGCATTCCAGTTGAATTTCCTCATAATATATGCGCATGCAAACACTATGCTTCGAGACATACCAGCTTCACTAAATTTCCCTGTTTACAAAATGAGAAAGAAAACTAACCAATGCACCAGTATATTTTGAGATTTCTTAACACTTTCTTCTATATATTGAATACCTTCCTCGAGCCGATTGAGTATATCCTGATTAGAAACATCTAGAGCAAAAATGAAACTGAAACAGCTGTTTGAAGTTTAACAAATGTCTTACAGGTATTCAATATCGTCTATTCTTCTCTCCGGAGGGACAGCCATCGCTGAAATAGTCAGCACGCGCCCTATCTAAAAATTACTAATAAAACATATAAATTTAATCTCACGTTGTATTCATGCACAAGTTTCTGTCCATCTTCTGTCAACAGGGGGCCGGCTCCAGAAATATAAACATAGTCGACAACTTTGTCGATCATCTGAAAACTACAAATATAGACGCGACAATACTAAAATAAAAATTATCAAAACAAAAGGAAAACGAGGGCTTGACAAGTCGGCGAGCAATAAAGCGAAGGTGAGATGATAAGACTGTCAGCGTGTGCGAAAAGTGTGACGCAGAATAGATTCCATTTTTGCTATTGAAGGACAGCGAGACTGAATGCGTCAATGGAAGAAAATCGAATGCATTTTGAGAATGGCGGCGCAGAACGGTGTTACTCTGAGGGCTGTCTATTGAAATCATCAGACGAACGAATAACCAAGGAAAGGCGCAGAGAAAGCCCGTAGCCGCATAAATGTACACAATGTTATCAAATAAACAATATCATCTCAGCTCAATGGGGAATTCTTGAGCTGTGACCTAACCGACCCGCATAAACTATTTTATCAGCTATAACCTGATAAAGAAATAACGTCAGGGCAAGAGAAGCCAAAATGACGGTAATAAAAATTCGTCATAAAAATCTTTACTACGCTAAATTTTATATCACAGAATTGAAGGCAAGAAATGATAAACCGTAAAAAGATACAGAGATAAAACTGACAAATACTATCTACAAAAACTATTTTTGATTTTCTTTCTTCGGAGGATCTGCTACATTCACTTGGATGCGGTGCCAAGCATTGTTCAAAAGTCCCCGCACATTCCAAATTCCAGCGGGAGTTTCGGGCTGTGTGTTATAAGCTCTATAAAAAAGTCGGATTTGAAAAAAAACAAGCGTACCTGTCTGTGGCTTTTACGGCTATTTCAAATTTATCTACACTTGCAGGTATCTTTACTGACGCACGAAAAAGCGTCCAAGCCCACATGTGTTCCTGAAGATGATTAGAGAAAGAAAGAAATAATTTACATGATCTTGTTGCGGATCGTGCTCAAGTTCTGCGCTTTGCCAAGTTCTTCCTCCATCCGTTGTAATTTCTACTCGTATAATTCCTCGGCCGCCACCGCTCCATGCATAGCCAGCTACATCTACGGTTTCATCTTGACGATCTACAGTAATTCCAGAGGCAGGAACACAGAAAGCGGATTGGATTGGATATTCTTGGATAGAAGGAACCGAATTCCAGTTAAGCTCATCTCCAATGTTTACCGCCGGTGAAAATGCTCTTAAAATATAACATAACAATTTATTAAAATCCATCATACCTGTAATCTTTTCGTTGAAAATGACTAGGGCTTTCTTCTTCACTAAGACGAATAGTCGTCAACCATTTTACTTGTCTGGCACCGACGTTGCCTGGTGCAATAAGCCTAAGAGGAGCTCCATGATCAAGAGGAATATTTTCGTCGTTCATTTTGTATGCAATAATTGTTTCTGGACACATTGCCTTTTCAAAAGGAATAGAGGCACCATATGGAGTACCTGCAAAAGGGTATGCTCGATAATTTTTCCTATACCTGTGGGATCGACGTCTGCCCCTTCAAGATGTACGTGCTTGATTTGTTTGTCATTTGGATCAACTCCAGCAGAAATAAGAATATCCTATTATTACCAAAAATGAAATAAATAAAAAGAAATCAAACCCTTAATCGAACTCCAGTCCATTTTGCATTACTAATGGCTGTTCCTTCCCACATAAGGCCTTGTACTTTTTTGAATCTGTAACAAAGCGAGAATGTATTTAACTTATGAAAATTACCTATTCATATCCGCTCGTCTATTCCCGGCGCATTGAATAACGGAGGTTATGTTTGTCTCTCTATATTTTTTCTCTAGATCATCGACAGATAATGTAATAGGCGCCTTTACTCCTAAACCTTCAACTTTCAACTTGTGAGTATTTCTATCAGTCTGAAAACGAACAATATTGAAATGTCTAATAAAATTCTTACAATTGGGACAGGAAGATGATTCCGGACGAAGAACAACTCGTTTGGTGTATAAAAATGGTCAATAAGCAACGAAGGTGGTGTTTCAGCATTAAATGGCTTGGCATTATTTACAATCAAAGCGGGATGACGAGTAGGATCAGTAGAAAAGGGATCAGAAACATCAACCTGTAACAAGACACTGCATATACGAACAAATACAAAGGTAATAGAAATCTAAGTGAAAGAAATACCTCTTTTGGGGCCTCAATATCGTTTGGATCCAAGTTTCCAATTCTCAATGTTTCCAAAATTTCCATAACTTCTGGAGTAAAATGTTGAGAATAAAGCGCCCAAAATGGTTCGACTGTTCCACCAGCAGCTATCAGTATTTTATCACCTCCAGGATGTCCATTGACAAAATCAGTTACATCATAAACTCCCTAAAATACCTCATTGTTTATATTAAAATTAGAAAGAAATGTAAAAAAAAACTTTAAAAAAACGTAACATTTTGTAAGTGACCCATATTCTTTCAGCCGTTCTTCCATGTTGTTTCACTTCTTCTTTTTTATAAGTTGGAAGATCTTTTCTTTCCGGTGGACTAAAGAGTTGTATGTCATTTTGTGGCGCCTTGGCTACAATGTCTCTTTTCATTAGTTTGTATAATGTGTAACCAGCAACAATAGACGCTCCACCAAGTAGAAAATATGAATTATCTGCATGTTGAAGGTGAAAACGAAATATAGAAGCTCACTTTGTTCTTTTTCAGTTGCTGCCGAGTTTCCAACTGAGCCAAATGCTGCTGTCGATGTTTCTGCTAATCTGGATAACTGTAGAAGCTTCTGCTGTCTCAAACAGCGGCTTAGTATCATTTTCCTGTAATATTCTCGTATTAGTAACGAATGCAAAAAAAGGAGAAGCAAAAATATACAAAAACACGTGATTTCAACCGGTTCTTGCCCAAAAATCTAAAGGCATCAAAATACGTGCCATTTCGTTTGGCCGAAGTCGGCGCGAAATGGACAATGAGGGATTGTGAGAAACATTTGGTCAGCGCAGCTCGCTCGTGTTCCAAAATTTCTGTTTTTGTCCATACCCTGCATTCCTTCGTTTTCTCGTTCATAGTTAATTGAAGGCAGTATTAATTTGTAAATATCCGATCTATTCATACATGCTTCTTTTGATTGTATCTGATGATCTGCTTCTCTACTTGGCATCATATTCATTTTTCAGAAATGTCGTTGGAAGGTGTTTCTGAGTGCGAAGCTGTAATCGTCAACGATGGAAAAGAAGACATTACTGATAGAACCACCGACGAAACTGCCATTGTAACCGATGTTTCTCCACCTCCAGCAAAGAAAGCAAAATTTACAGATGAGGTATAACTTATATCTAAAATTTTATATTTATGTGATATTGCAGCGCTTGACCGTTCGCTTCGTCAAAACTTCAGCGAATGCCCATGCTCCCACCTATGGATCTACTGCTGCAGCTGGAGCAGATCTATACAGCGCCGAAAATGTAACGGTTCCAGCAAAGGGCAAATACTGCGTCTCCACCGATTTGCAAGTGGAACTACCATTCGGATATTATGGCCGTGTTGCTCCTCGTTCTGGTAAAATTCAGTTGACCGTCTCTAATTCGTTTTTAGGGTTAGCTGCGAAGAACTTTATCGATGTTGGCGCTGGAGTTGTGGATAGCGACTACCGTGGTGTTTTGAAAGTACTACTGTTCAACTTCAGTGATCAGGATTTTGAGGTTTGTCATCACTTTCAGTATTTCAATTAATCACTTTGATTTAGGTTAAAGTTGGCGACCGGATTGCCCAGTTTATTTGCGAACGCATTGCTCACTGCAACTACGAAGAAGTACAATCCCTGGAAGAAACCCAGCGAGGAGCAGGCGGCTTTGGGTCTACAGGCGTCTAATTCCTCTTGAGCTCCGAAATACTTTTGTTTCCATACGGTTTACCTCATCTTGTTTAAGTTTTAAAAATAAACGTGTACTATTCCAAGGAGACTTTTTTTTGAATAAACACGACAGGAAAAAAGGATAGAATTTTGTAAAATTTGCAGCACCCATTGAAAACAAAGAACCATTGAGGAAAGTTATTGAAAAACCATATGTATCCAGAATAAGTCAACATGGAAAACCGAAGAAAAAAATTCAAAAAATGCAATTCAAGCTGGCGCGCATCGTGATTACCGCCACGAATACAGTCCCTCATCATGTCAAAAAAAGTGAAAACGGGCGAAAAATTTTAGGGGAGTTCATTTACGTTGACTGCTAGCTCTAAGCAAGTCTATCAAGAAATGGTAAGTGTTATATGGATTTGCCATAATTACAACGGTTAATTTTGAAGTCGTCGTTTCAAATGCGTGGAGGAGCCCGTGGTGGCCTTGGAGGAAGCTCATCGAATCGAGAGAAAGAGGGAAGTGGTAGCGGATCGCGCGATTTGAAGGGAACTATTCTTGGTGACCTACACACTCGCCCCGAGAATTTCGACAAGAGAGGTTAGCTTGATTATTCTTATTTTTATGCTTATCGTGCTATATAGGATCATCTGGAGCTCCTGTGGATTGCTTGGCAAATTTTGTGCCACTGGAAACTGATGCCACCTTCTCCATCTTCCAATATCACGTTCGGCTTTTCCACCAACGTTATAAATTGCTTTGCTTTAGGTCTGTTTTGAGCCTGAAGTTGATTCCAAGGCGATTCGCCAGCAGATTCTTTCGCAAGAATCTGTAGTTTCCGAGATTGGTAACAAGTTCATCTTCGATGGAATGATTTTGTATCTCACCACAGAGTGGGCTCGTGAGGTTTGTAGACAGCGCGTCGATTTTTGTAAACATCATTTTTAGCAAGTTCTTGAAGCCCGTCACCCAATCAGCGGCTCAGCCGTCGCCGTAAAGTTTAAGAACTCTGTACGTTTCCAACATAACGATCCACAGACGATCAACTGTTACAACATTGTACTTCGTCGGTGCCTTGATCAAATCGGATACAAACAGATGGGACGGAATTACTTCGATCCTTCGCGTTCCGCCAGAGTAGAGAATTATGGTCTTGAAGTTTGGCCAGGTTACGAAACTGCCATTCGTTGCTATGAAGCTGGACTTATGCTGTGCGTTGAAAACCGATTCAAAGTACTTCGAACGGATTCAATCCTCAAGATAGTAAGTTATTTTCATCATCTGTATTACCGAAATGCTTAGATGAATGACGAGTTCGCTCGCTGCGGCAAAAACGCCTCAAGAATGCAAGGAAAATTCGAAGAACTCTATTATGGCAACACTATTGTGACCCACTACAATAACAAACTCTACAGGCTTACCCGTGTTGATTGGAATATGTAATTAGCTTGATTATATGGACATATACATTTATTTAGGACACCCGCTTCTGAGTTTACCAAAGCCGACGGAAGCACGATCACGTTGGCCGCTTATTACCAGCAGCAATACAATTTGACCATCAGTGACCCATCTCAGCCGATTATTGTAAGCTCCATTTTTGAACGAAAACTTGCTGTTTAGGTGTCTGAAGGTAAGCCTAAACAGCCCGGTGAGCCGCCCCAGATCACATACCTTATTCCGGAATTGTGTCAACCGACCGGGCTCACTGACGACATGCGCAAAGGTATTTGTCTTTACATTTTTGTAACTATCGGCTTTTTACAGATTTCCGCCTTATGCGTGCACTCAGTCATCACACCCGTCTTGACCCCAACAAGCGTTACCAATCTACTGGAGGCTTCATTATGTCTATTCAACAGAATCCAGCTTGTATGGCACTCCTTGAGGCTTGGCAGCTCAAGCTAGGAAATGATCTTGTCAATATCAAGGCTCGCCAGTTGGAACCTGAAAAGCTTATGGGGTGAGCATTAAATATTTTATTTTGTATATAACGTAACTCAGAAAATCATCTGAATTTGTGGGGCAAAATGCTGAATGGGCTCGTGAATGTAAGAGAAATGGAAACTTCCAGTCAAAGGATATGGCAAATTGGATTTTGGTTGCTCCTAATAATCCAAATTCGATCACTGCCGCTCAGAAATTTATCGGCAAAGTCAATGAGCTTGGCCGCTCCATGCAAATGAAAATTGGAGGTGAAACCATCTTTTTGCTGGTTATATATCGCTTTCCAGAGCCGTTATGCCATGCAACAAGCGGAACTACTGTAAACGAATATATTACGGCAGTACAAGAAGCTCTGAAGCAAGTACAGGGACATGAAGTGCACATGATCGTCGTGCTGTTAGCTGATGATAACAAAACCCGTTATGATACACTGAAAAAGCTCTTATGCACCGAAGAAGCTGGAGGTCGACGTAAGTTTATTATTGTCTGTAGTTCCTAGAGTTGTGCAATGCGTCCCAAAAATGGAGAGAATTGTATAATGGAACAGGAAAATGGGAAAAAAATTATTATATATCGCATGCATCGTATTTTTTCGATGTATCGCACCGCCTTTAGTAGTTTCTCTTTCATTTTGAACACGACTTTCTTCAATTATTTCAGCTGTTCCTTCTCAATGCGTTTTACAAACGACGTTGACTGGAAAAACTGGAGGAGAAAATAAGAACTTCGATTCAATTGTACTCAAGATTCTGCTCCAGGTGTGCATTTTCTCATTTCTCTGTACATGTAATTCATTTAGATCAATTGCAAAATGGGTGGCGCTTTGTGGAAGGTAAATATTCCTATAAAAAATGCTATGATTATTGGATATGATCTTTACCACGATTCCACGGTAAGATAGCAGTATTGCCAAGAATTAACTTATTCGGTCGTAGATGAAGGGGAAAACTATCGGAGCTTGTGTGTCGACTTACGATCAAAATTTCACCCAGTTCTATTCTCAGGTTGGATTTGCTTTTGCACAGTTAACGTAGCAACATTCTTGTAGACTAGACCGCATGACAATCCGACGGAATTGGGTACAAATCTGATCCACTTCGTGAGAAAGGCCCTGCGAAAATATTATTTGGCCAACAACAACACGCTCCCCGAAAGAGTTTTCCTGTATCGCGATGGAGCCGGAGGTATATTTCAGCTCAAATGTTTATATCTCTTTTTAGATGGACAAATTCCTTACATTCGAAACCATGAAATCACTTTGGTCCGGGAAGCTTGTGACGATGTCGTGAAGAAGGCCGGAGCCGCTCACGAAATCAAATTGTCTTTCACCATCGTCACCAAAAAGGTTAACATGAGAGTATTCCGCCGCCAAGGTGGGCAGCTGGTCAATCCTAATCCAGGAACAGTTGTTGATGGTAGCTTAAATAACAAACGTTTTCATCTACTGGTTTAGATATTGTAACTCGCCCTGAGCGCTTCGATTTCTATCTCGTCCCGCAGTTTGTGAATCAAGGAACTGTCACTCCTGTTTGCTACAATGTCATCTTTGATAATACTGGATTGAAGCCAGATCAGCACCAGAAATTGGCCTTCAAATTATGCCATTTATACTACAACTGGCAAGGTCAGTCGCTTTTTACTTCTGATTTTAAGAGTGAACTTCCGTAAGGTTCGAGCGAACCCCGGTTAGTAGACTAGCAAAAAAACGTAAAAAATGACTTGTTTGTAATGTTTTTTGTTTACGTCGCGTAATTCTACAAGCTTCAAAAATCTTTTTCTCAAAAATGTAATAAAAACTTGTCCTTTTTATTGCTTTATAAATAATAAAAAACGATGGAGAATCTTTTAAAAATAGTTTGAGCTTTAGTTTTGATTACGTTTTTGAGAAATTAATAAATGCCAAAAATAAAAAAAAAATATGAAAACTCATATTCTGACGTTTTCAAGGTGTGGTGTCATTGAGAAAGTTATAGATTTCGATGTGCTGAATTTTTTGACATCAAAAATAACGAATTTGGTTTTGAAATAAGAGAGAAAAATGAGTTAGTAGGCGCAGAAGTGAGGTTTCGGTATTTCGCAATCTTTTCGTGGTGGTACCCAAAATATTACGGGAATGTGTTTGCCATCCCATATGGATTATATATACAAGATATGAGGATAGGCAATTTTTCCTGTCCAAAAAGTCTGAATTCCGCCCGAATCTTACAGAAAGTCAATCTTAAGGCTCCCCGCCGGATCCGGACCGGTGAGGGCCATTTTTGGGGAGGCGTGATTCCTTTGTGCTTTTCCGGTGCGACCTTTCTAGAATGGTTGCCATGCTTAAGTTAGTATATTGGGACCATTGCACCGAAAAAGCTCAAAGGTACCTCGCCTCCCCTACAAATGCATCTTACTGGCCCGGATCCAATGGGGCGGCCTACTGGTTCTGCTTATACTATTTTTTCAGGTACTGTTCGTGTGCCCGCTCCTTGCCAATATTCACATAAATTGGCGTTTTTAGTCGCCCAAAGTATCCACCGAGAAGTTAGCGAAGAGCTCCGCGACAAGCTTTATTACCTCTAAACAATTCCGTTATTTTTTATCCCTTTTTCGTTATACGAATCCTGTTAAATATTTTATTTTAAATAATAAAGTTGATTAATATAATTTCGTGTACTTACAGTGTTTGTGGGGCTTTTCATAAAAATGAGCGTATACTATTCTGAGAGTCCTTTCGCAGAACATGGACGTTTTCTTCGATAAAAAAGGTCAGCGGCTCTTCAAAAATGGGACAGACAGGGGTTTTTGTCGCCGCCAACACCTCTCGAGATGTGGGAAAACAGGCCATTGTAGATCCAAGACGACTGTTCCATTGGCGGAATTCCATACAAAGAATGATGGATTGTGTTGGACAACCTTTTATTCTATTAGCTGAACATACAAGCTGTGCTGAATCGCCCCCGTGTACTCATATTCAATGCTACACAGATATTGCGTGCTTGCTTGGTGAGTTCCAATTTTTCCTAGTGATTTATTTCCTATTAATCGTCGACTTTTTCGGGATTTTTCTATGGAATCATTAGGTGGACCTACCCGCCGTTTTCGTAAAGGTCGAGATCAGCAAAAATGAGAAAACCACGCCTGTTGATGTCCTAATTCGTTTCTTATAGACCCTAATCAAAATAATACTTTTCTGACCAGCTCCTCTGAAAAATCCTCAAAAAATACTCCTAAAACTCTGCTTTCCATGTGAAATTATTATCTTCAACGTTTTTAAAAGAACAATCGTCGAATGGAACTTTCGATAGAGAATCCTCTCGACTGCCACCGCACCCGTAAATTCTCGGCAGCAACAGCGTAGGAGATGACTCGCAACGGTGTGGTGGCTGTCTCTGTGACGAATCTACTCAGCTCACTCCAGACGATGATGAGGATAAATATCCAAAAAACTGAGAGACGCCAACAAAATTTTGGACTAGAAATTCGGGTAAAAGATTGTAGAAAAAGTGGTCAAAAGAAAAATGGAGACAAATGTGTCCGTTGGAAATTTCTCGCCATTCTCATCGACTATTTGCCCTTCTGACGATGGTGCAAGGGAATCTTTAGGTAGCGGGCGATGTTTGCCTCAAGCTTAAGAATCTGTCGGATTACACAATCAAGCCCGGTTTTTATTGATTTCTCGTTATCTGTAGAAAAAGGGGGGAATTTGATCCTCCCACGTCTGACTAAACTGGCTGCCATATTTGGAGACCGTTTGCCCTAAAATCCTGGCAATTTCTTATTTTTTTCTGGGGAAAAAGGGCGGCTAACTGACATTTTGTTGACTTACTCTTTGAGTGTGCTCCCGAACACTCCTCCCCTTGAGAAAATCCAACTCGTTGAGAAAACCTTTCAATATTTTTATTGGATGTCCTCATCTTTTCAAGTAACCAGCCTTACCGCGAACTCCTTGACCTTGATAGATGGACACAAAAACTGGAATTCTTGCAATTATTCTTCTTCGATTCCTTCCATTTTGGCCGAATTCGTTGTCCTGGGCAACCGCCGGCATTCAGCTGACTTGTTATTGCTTTTTGGATGGCCTTTTCTTTATTTTTACACTTATTTCTAAAATAAAATGTCTTTCTTTATTTTTTTAATGAATAATTTCGTAGAATTTCACAATTTCGAAGTCGAAAAAGTCAAAAACGTCGAGAAAGTTCAAATCTGCGATTTTTTTTCGCTGACCACCGCAATATCACCTACCGCCACACCTTATTTTCCCCCAAGACGGTGACAAGGTGGGTGGCATTAGTCAAAGGCGGGAGAGACTCGCCTTATCTGACAGACGAGAGCCCATTTATTTGCGTTGGCTCTCTCTCCTGTTACCTGACGCCTGAAATTGAAAATGTCCGCCACCTGTGACTAGTTCCTTCATTTCCTCCCTCGCTCGCCCAAGGCAAAAAAGAAGACCGAAAATCGTCTTTTCCGGCTCGTTTTCTTCTATTTTTCTCTTTGGCATTTGATACCCAGTCGAGTCGATAAAACTGTTTTCAATTTGCCGAGTGTCAGGTTCCCGCCTTCCGCCCTGCGCCATTCTTTCTCTCTTCCCATTCCATAAACACAGTCAATCCAATGCAAAACCATTTCCCGAATTGTTCCGTTTTGCATATTTTACATAAACGAGAAAAAGTCCATTGGACTGGTAACCGTTAGCGAGAATGAGTCACAATTGGACGACGCGTGACGGTTATTTTGTTTGCCAGCGGCTGTTCTTCTGGAAGATGTTTGTAGTGAAAGAAGAAGAAGATTTTCGTATTTCTAAGGAATTTAGAACCTGAATACTTTCTTTGTATCCTCAAAGCTCGTGAAATTTCTATTTTTTACTGTTTCAAGTTCTAAAAATCCAAGAGGTTTTGGAGAAAAACAAATATTATTCGCCTTCTCCTCAGGAAAATATAATTACTTTCTTTTCTGCTCTTTTCTAATTTGTCTCAATTATTTTCCAGCATTTTCTCAGCCATTTTCCCCATAAAAGATCGTGTTTTGTCCTCTCGACAGTGTGATTTCCATCAATACAACGTAGAAAAGTCCACTTTTTCTTTCAGTTTCCATTATATTTCTTATTTGAGAGGAAAAATCCATTAGAAGTGGGGAAAAAGGTTGTTCCAATTGTGAAATTGCCAAAAGAGATAAAGCAAGATGATAGGCGATCAATCATTTCACAAATAATGCTTATCCTGCCGTAAATCAACGAAAAACCCGATTTTGTGATAGCCAACTAATCATTCTTTGCCGCAAAACGGCTAAAATGATGGATCTCCCGACGGCCAGCCGACGACATGGCTGACCTTTTAGCGTGTCTAGTAGTTTTCTCTTCTTTCTGTTAGAATACTACAAAATCTCCTGCAAAAGCTGCAGCGGCGTCTTTTTTTCTTTTGAGCAATTGAGAAGCTTCTCCCGTTGTCTTCACACCTCTCCTCCTTTTCGTTGAGCCTTTTCCATTGTCATGTACTTAATCCCGTCTCTGCAGTGACTTTCTGTATTTGCAGCCGGGTCTTTGTCGCCCGTGATCGCTGGTTGTCGCGTGCCGGATCGAGACCTCTTCTGCATTTGTCCTCAAAACGAACCATCCTTTGCCTCTTGGTAATTTTTATCCTGAAATCAAGAAGAAAAAAATAATTTTAGGCGAAAAAAATATCAAGCAATGTCCAATGCAACCACAATAGCACCAACATCGACGACGCAAGGTTCTAATTTGACGGGAGGAGCAATAGCTGGAATTGTCTGTGGCGTCTTGGTAAGTCGTCCTTTTCTAACAAAACGGAGATTGACGTTTTCACCCATTTTCGCAGTTTCTTTGTACTAAGCCGTTCCGCCATAAAAACACAATGGAAGAGTGAAACGTGTGAGATGGTTGAAAGGAAGAAAAAAATCTAAAGAAACCAGAACAAGAAGCAGAAAAGAGAAATATACTTTCAGATTTTTCCAAATTATTTTTATCCATTTCAGGCATTTGTAATATTAGCAGTAGCAGTCGCCTATTTTGTCTACAGATATATGAAGGGAAGAAGGAAGAATCATGGAGAATATCGACCACAATTTGAAGAACAAAACCATGCAAAAGATCTTCCGTACTTACAACCGCCAGCCGTTGAAGGCCTTATCTGAGAATTTTCCTTTTACGGTTGCGAGTAGCCTGTGATATTGACAATTGCCACAAAAAATAAGCAAGAAATATAATCAAACTCGGTGCTCATTGTATTATAAAATAAAGTATTAGAGATCATCTTCCTTGTCAAACCACGAGGAGCCTAAAGATCAAAGGCGATACAAAATCAAATGTGATGCAATGATTGCCCATTGCGCAATCTTCTTGACCGCGTTATCCCCGCACTCCTTTGCCAGTCTTCATCTTTTCTTGGTCTTTTCGTAAAGTCGGCATGTTTCAAATACTTTGTGACTGTCAAAACATCTTTACTCTCTCTGGCAGTGGTCAAAATGATGGGCAGACGAGTTCGGAGGAAATAAAATTGGAATAAATCAAGTGACAGCCGGAAGTAGACTCTCGAGACTACGTGATCGCGTCATGTCCCATTTATTTTCGGTCTGACGTTATCATACGGTGGCACAAACATTTGACTTCATTTTCACACGTTTTCCTCATATAAATGCAACTTCCACGTTGGTTAGAATCTTTGCAGTTTAGTGAATGTATTTAATTATCTTTTTATTGCTCATACAACTCGTTGCAACTCAAAGCAATGTTCTTGTTGTTTTTTTTTACACTTGTTGTTGTTTACTAGTGTTTTTCTTTGATAATTCCTTATATTAATGTGTTTATTTTCAGCCATATGAGATAGCATCAATTCATCGTAGTGCTGATTTTAATATAATGACAATTCTAACTGCTAGCTTTATTGATAACAAAAGTAAGTCGTTTTTATTTATTTTTATTACTTTTAATCATTTCAGCAATAAAGCAAGATGTGTTACGTTTTTCAAAAGATTTCCTTGCTGGTGCTGCTGCTGCCGCGATAGCTAAAACTGTAATTGCTCCTGTGGAGCGGGTTAAACTAATTTTACAGGTATTATTGTACAGTTTATATCTAACAGATGATATTATCAGCTTCAAAATGCTCAAACCACCTTGGCAAAGGATAAAAGATATAAAGGAATGGTCGACTGCTTTGTTAGAGTACCAAAAGAACAAGGTTTTCTCTCTTTTTGGCGAGGAAATTGGGTAAATATACTCAGAGCGTGCAGTCAGGTAAACAAATTTTTGATTTTATTCTATTTTTTAGGAAAGTCTTGGTATCGCCTTTAAAAATTTATTCAAGAAGCATCTAGTAGATGGAATAGATCCACAAACACATCATTACAGGTTTCTATTAGGTTATTACTCTACTGTTTGAAACAGTTCAATTTTTAGGTAATCTTGCCGCTGGCGGAGGAGCAGGAGTTGTTACTTTTACCATCATTTATCCACTGGATTTTGTTCGAACGCGTTTAGCCATAGATTTAGGAAAGAAGAAAAAAGTATGTTCGTCTGCTGTTACACCAAATCTTGTTTTTTCTTAGGATCGAGAATTCCGCGGTATGTTTGATTGCATGAAGAAAATTGTAAAACATGATGGAGTTACGGGACTATACATGTTTGTTTTCTTTTATTATTATAGTCATTTTAATTTAGAGGTCTTCTTCCTTCCCTCAGTTATATTATGGTATATCGAGGATTTTACTATGGCCTCTTCGATTTCGCCTTACCATATGCCGCTGAAGATGGTAAAGTATTAGGATTTTGGAGAGCTTTCTGCGTAGGACAGGTAATTTTCCTTTTTATAATGATTTGCTCATAATTTCAGGTATCCACATTTATCGCGGCTATGGTTTCTTATCCACTTGATACTGTTCGACGACGACTTATGATGGATGCTGGAAAAGTAGTCGAAAAACGACAATATAGCGGAACATTATCTTGTGCGAGGGTTAGTTCCGTTGTTTTTCTCTGTATTTTGATGTTTTCGTATTCTTATCAGCCAGTAGTGTACTTTCGAGATAATTTTTTCGTCTGACAAGAATATTTTGAAATTTTTTTTTCTCCTGAACTGCGACTTATTTTTCGAGCAGCGGAACTATTCTTAGATTATTTTTTTCTTGTAGTAACCATGACTAACGTCAAATCCTCTACATTATTTGTTCAGCAAACATGATGAGGGACAATATGAGCAACATGTGACAATCTTTGAGTAACAGTTGCTTCTGATGTTTTAAAATTCTTGAAATTATTGGGAGACCGGCAATAATCATCAATAAATTGTATTTTTTCAGATCATATTGGCTAATGAAGGTTGGAAGGCTTTCTATTATGGAGCAATGGTGAATGCAATGCGAGGCACAGGAGCCGCTTTAGTTCTTGCCCTTTGTAATGAAATGTCTAAATATATGTAACCGGAATATGAGATCAGTTTGTTTGAATACTTATTATAGGCCATATTAACTTTCTGTGACCTTATTTTTCATAATTTTCTTTATAATTTTTTTCCAACCCCGGTTGCCTTTACCTTATATCCTTCACATAACACGGGTTTAAAATAGCCTCTTCAAAGAAATTAAAGTGCCTCTTGGAGGTCATTTATCGCTTAATTGTTAATTATATCTAGTCGTTTTTATTGATTAAACTTGGTTCAACCCTTCCGTAATAATTAGAGAATCACCAGACAATGGTTTAAATGGAACGGCCTTTTCCAGGCTGATTCTGGTATCATAAAGACTTCTTGAATTATAGATAAAAAGAACATTAGCCACCAGATTTAAGACCAAATAAACCGAGAGGAATACTCGGTCAATTACCAGCGACATCAATCTCCATTCATCAGTTATCTATAAAAGGTAAGGAGAATTTTTGTTTAATTCTAAACTTACTTTGCTTTCTAATTCTTGATTATTAAAATTAGCTGCTATTATTTTTAAATTTCCTGCTATTCTATGTAAAATATCGACCATATCAGCTCGTCGAAATTTTCTCAAAGATTCATCCATCTGAAGATTTTCATTTTTTTGGATGTCAATTACCTCAATTAGACTTTGAATTCGATTTCTGCCAGGAATCAATCCTTCTGATTTTATTCCAGGCAAAGGAGAAGCTGATCGACTTCGAGATTGTGTTGTGCTTCCTTCTTCATCGTCTAGTTTCAGCTGCTTCAACCAAAGATATTTCGGAAGAGTTCGAACGAAAACCAGCCGTTGCCAATCCTTCATTTCTGAGACAAATGCTTGTCTATAAAAATATTTTTCAACTTTTGGAATAGTTTTCCTCACTTTCTATAAATTTGAATTGTCCAAACACTGATAATAATTGAAGAAAAGATCATAAAAAGAGTGAAGAGTAGATATTTCCCTGAAAAATATAGAATTTGCCCAATTTTTAACCCCCAAATTACCAATAAGTGGAAGAACAAGTGACGTTGGTGGTAGAAGCTCGATAAGAACCAAATAAAAGACAGAAAATGCTACAAATGTTGAGATAGAAAATGTCATTTTATGCTCATTTGGAGGAATGGCAAATACAAATGGAGTTAGATTAGCTGAAATGTGTACAATTGCCAAGATCTCAGGCGTCGCAGCCTCGATAGCTCAGTTGGGAGAGCGTTAGACTGAAGATCTAAAGGTCACCAGTTCGATCCTGGTTCGGGGCAATTCTTTTTTTTAACTTACCTATAAGCATACAGGGAATTGTTAGCATGACCGTGAAGAAGATCGCTTTCCTTCGAAGGACGATATTATATCGAATATCTATGTAATATTGCTGTCCACAGCAGCCAGGATAAATTTGGGCATAACGAGACGATGTCACCGATAAAAGATCCCATTCAGCGCTTCTAAATTTCTATTAATTTCCGTAAAAAAAGAGAAAAACTGTTGATAAAAGGCGAGGCCCATTCCATCTTCCAAAAATAAATATTCCTGTCCCCGAGGATCGATTCTCTTTTCCGGTTGATCTGCCATGTTCACCGGAATTTGTTCCATATCCAGCGTCTGACCGTCGTTCGACCAACCGCCAAATTTCAAATAACATTCTTGGATATCGTAAGGGAAATACTCGATGTCGATCTGGGAAAAGGTCAAAAAAAGGAGGGAAAACTCACGGGACAGAGACTTTTGTAAATGGATGGCGGCTGCCACAGAACGGTTCCATTGTAGTCGACCCGGGCCAAACTGCTGACTGTTATGTGGGGCTCACCGTCGGCGCTGGAAAGAAAAAAGGGAAAAGTCAAGGAAAAATCAAAAAGTTTCGCAGTCGACGGGAATCGAACCCTCATTGGTTGAATCCTGTGTCGAGTCGATGACGACGAGTGTCGATGTCGAGAAGTCGACACTGAGCGTCGACGTTGAGTCAATGTCGGGTTCGACTCGACTCGACCTGCGCCTTGTCGGCGCCTAATTTTAAAAACTAACTTATTATAAAGAAGAATGTCAGGAATCCAAATTTGATCGGACGGAATATGAACCTCATGAATCCCGTCCCAATCAGCCGGATTCCACACCAATTTTCGATCTCGCCATTGCTACAAAATTCAACAGCAAAATTTAGGGAATCCTACCATTTCGAGCCAAAGACTTGTGGTCAAAACTTGGTTAACTTCGTCGACATCGATCAGACGACATAAACTGGCTCCAAATTTGACTTTTAAAGCATCCGAGGCATTTTTAACCGGACGGACATTTTTATTATAATCGGAGAGAAGATTTTCCAGCAATTGGCTCATGTAACGATCACCGCCATTGACAAATCCAACGAGGCCAGCTATAATTTGAAAGATTTGTAATATAAACGGAACGGCGGGCAATTAATGACCGACCTAGAATAATGAATGAGGTGAGGTGGATGGCCATCAGCTGGCGGACTCGTAGGCAGCAAGGCAAAAGATGTTACAGCTGGTGGCACGAGAGACGAGAGGACATCTCAACTGAGGAACAAACTGATTTGTATCGGCAGAGTCAGTGGGAGGGAAAAATGACAATTGGTCAGACAAATTGGGGAGAAACAACTGGGAAAAGCGGGGATACTGTAGGAAATTGAAGAATTTCGTGACGGGAACCATCAGAGAATAAAGCTTCGAGTTTAGAGCCCTGCTTCTTCACAAAAAGAGCAGTCTTTCCGAGACGTCAGCAAAACTTTGCCGACATCTTACGGGTGCCAGCCAGCGCACCTCTTATTCCTAGCCATTTTTTTGATTATTTTAGTTATAAAATATTTAAAGAGGCTGTTAATAGGGAAATCTCCCCTCCTTCTACCGGAAATTGACTCCCAGCCAGCTGTGTCTATATGCAAATCTTGGATGACCACAAAATCCCCGTGTGTCTCCTCCGAGTGTAATCCAGCTGTTATTTTACGGAGAAAAGTGTTCGAAACTACAAATTGTCTGTGGATTTATGAAGGGAAAAGGGCGAGGATAAAAAGAAGGAAAGACCATTATTCTTGACACTTTCCTCGCTGGCTGTTACAAAGTCAAAATCACTTACGAGCGACGAACACATGTCACCCATAAAATTGAGATTATGTTTGGATAACACTATTTTCGACTTGGAGCTCGTACTTTGACTTAAATTCACTTTTTAAAGTTCTTTGTTTAATTTTTTAAGATGCGTTTTGATTGAAAATCGACTAGGCCTCTGGAGATGACATGCATCTTTAAAAAATTCGCCATTTCTCCAAATTACAACGAAAACTTCTGTAAAATAGATCATTTTGTAGAGCAAAATCTGCGCTATTTATTGGCTATAAGGCTGTTCTATAAAAGTTTAGAAAACTGTATTAAAATTATTTATTTATCTACAAAGATCTCATTTTTTAGTCTCTATAAAATCACAGCCAAACTTTTGTCCTGGAGCGTGGTTATTACTTTCTTTTTTTTTGGTTTTTTATACCTAAGAGAAGACCGGTAACAATTGCGGAACAGGGGGGGATGGAAAGGGGAAAGGAGCCCGTTAATAAACACAACCAACGTGGGGGAAGACTAGAAAAAGGGAGAAAAGGGAGCCTAGTCATCTTTACTGGGCCAAATGGCATTGATGACATCCAAGACGACGTACGAAATGGCCGAATATGTCTTGGAAATAATGGGAATTAGGAGAAATTGGTGACAGACGGCTATGATCCGATAGCCACGAGATTGGAAAGGATCCGAGATCGCCGGGCACAAAATGTTATTCAAATTTACCAATGTCACCTGGAATTTGTGATAAAAAGAGGAATTATAGTCGAGACTCACCGAGGCAACGGGCTGGAGGACGGCAAAGTGATAGAGGAGGAAAGAACACAATCCAAAGGCTGTCCAGGTCCAATCGTAGGGTTTCTCCGGCTCGAAGGCGCCTCTCAGGTACATCAAGTAGATTGGGATGATCAGAATGGCGATGTGCTGGGCGTAATAGGTGAAAACTTCTCCTGGTAGCTGAAATGGGAGGAATTTCTAAATGAAAAAAGCGGAGGGATTGAACCTGGACCTTTTACTTGGGTTGTGCGTCGACTCGACTCGACACAGGAAAATCGGTGTCGATGTCGAGTCGAACTGTGTCGAGAGAGTCGAATCGACTCGAGTCGAGAAAGTCGATGTCGAAGTCGATCAAAGTCAAGCCAAAGCATTGAAAAATTACGTGATCGACTCGACATTCGACTCTATTGACTCGATTCGATTCACGACTCGACACTCGGCTCTGTCGACGCTCAACATCGACTCGACATTTGGGTGTGTCGACTCGACTTGAGCCAAGTCGATGCACAACCCAACCTTCCAAGCTGTCGACCGAGACGCCCAAGCACGAAAAAACTTACCAATCGGGTGTTCAAAATAGGAAAGAAAAGGGCGAAGAAAGCGCCGGGCATGAAGTAAAGATGAGTTCGGAAGAGGAAACAAGCCCGAGGATCACTGGCATCCATCGACAACATCGTCAGCTGCATAATTGTGGTGATGTGACACGGATTTAGAAGGAAAATACCCGTCCTAAATTGGATTTCTTTAAAGGGAAAAGATTCCGGTACCTGGAGATCATCTTGAAGGCAAGCTCGGCACCAAAAATTAGACTATAGACGGTAAGAACGGCGTAGCGGGAAGCAATCTTCGGACGAAGGGAAAATGAGCAATCTAACAGGGGATAAGTACAATAAACCGCCCAAAGAGCCATCGGCACGAAAAGAAGACTTTCGAGGGTTTTTTGCCATCGGGGGACAAACTGAAAATTGTCGCTTTTCAAAGAGAAAAAAGGGGAAACAGACATTGGTACAGTCATCTCCTCCATTGCCAGCAATCGAATGATTCACACCCGCGACAGCCAACTCCCAGAGGACACCCATTTGGAGTAAAAATCAAAAGAAAATGCTATAAAAGCATTTGCCCAGCCTGAAAAAAAGAAAAAATTATGCTCAGTCCTATCATTTATATCAGCACGGAACCTCTGAAAAGGATTGGCTCATGATTACTCCATCATTGCAAACTGGGGGATTGAACCCTCGTTGGTAGTACAACGCAGGGCGAATCAACGCTCTGCGCCATGTGTACAACAACGGCGCAAAGATAGGAAGTAGCCAATATTCAAAAGAGAAGTAGTTTCGAGTAAAATGGAATTGGGAAAAGAGGAAAATCAATCGAAGAAGGAACTGACCCATTCCCCTAATAGGAATTTGTTTGTGTTGCCGGAACTGGTTAACGAGAACAAAAAGGAGAGCGAGAGAGGAACACGGGCGAGAGAGGGAGGAAAATGACAGCGGAGGGCCTGTGAAATATGAAACCACTTTGGATTAAACGAGAGAACAGAATAAAAAGATTGAGGTACGATCACGTGGCTCCTCTCTCTCTTATTTAACCCCCCGAATGTTATTTGTTGTCCTCCCCCAAGAAAATTCCCCCGGCTGTCTGAGGGCCAGCCATTTGTGTTTGTGACCCAATAAAAAAGCTTCTAGAAAAGAGAAAATAGACACATTTCGTAAACAGCGAGACGTCGTCTGACCGGGCCAGACATTCCGGGAAGCCATTTTAGGGAAGAAAACGACGCGGCGGGGGAAATGAGCAACAGAAACAGAAGACGGCTGTTTACAGAAAAATCTGGAGAATTTATTTGGATAGACACGTCACTGATGAGAAAAAATGAATGTCATCGATAAAAACAAGAGAGGGAGCAGCGAGTTCTTTGTAGTCTGGTCACCTCAAGGCGCCAAGTTGCAAGCCAATGGGCAAATTGTAACACCCAGGGGCAAAAAAACAATGGCTTTGATTGAAAGAGTCGAAGACAGGGAAATCAAGAAGTCGAGTAGACGTCGAAGACGGATCCGACATCTCCTCTTCGTCCGGTCAAACGCCACGTAGAAAAATATTAGAGAAAGTTTCGCTGGCTTCTCTCTGGACATTTTACCCAAAATTCTAAGGGTCGACCGAGGAAAAGAGCGATTCGACGTTGACAGTCATCTGATCTGCATCTCGGTCGACGACGGTCACGACATCCTTTGCTCGTTCGTCGAGTCAACCGTGGATGTCGTCGACCCTGAGCTGTGAGCCCCCGGTCGATCAAACTTTATGTGACACAAAGTTTATCTGATGTTTAAAAGTTCTCGACTGGTCGCCATGGTCACAAACAGACAAGAATCCCTTTCTCAAACAGAGCAGAGTCTCCCCGACTGGACATTTTACCCCAGGAAAATTGTATCAAAACTTCGCCATAAACTAAATGACATCCTACGAGATTTTCTCCTAGCTGTCAACAATTTAAAGTAAATTACAGGAGAGATTATCTTCTTTGGGATTCGGAATACCAAAAACAGGGACGAGGAGAAGGCGACTGCCTGAGGGATTGCTGGGGCTGTACTGTGGCAGAAAGGAGAGCTCCGCCCCGATATGATACAATTAGCGAGAGAGAGAGAGCCCGTCTCCCAGGTAACCGAGACCTTACTGATTGACATGTTTGTTCTTTGAAAGAAGCCTTTCTGAAGGGAAGAAGGAGGAAGTATGTCGACACGAATGTTTTATGGCAAGAGCCGAGAACAATTCCATCAAATATGCATTACTTCCCTTTTCCTCGTGACATTTTAGGGAACAGAAAGTTCGAGATAGAAAAGTGGACAACAAAATGACACAATACGAACGAGGGAGAAACGAGATGATGAAAATGATGACCTATCCGCCCCGCGCCGTCCTCCGGTCCAAGAGCCGATCCTCGAACAGGGCAAACATGAATCACACCACCGCGTTTTCACTATGTACTAGGCCGAAAAAAAGAATAAGAGGAACACGCAATGCTTCTGGCAATTTGCGTCTGCAATCATTGGCTCTATTCATTGTGTTGGGGAGGAGATGACGGAGAGAGGAAGCCGGGGAGGACGACGAGTCGAGTCCAGTCGACTGGAAGAACGTTCGGAAAGGAGAAAACAAAAGATAACTCTATCCTAGAAAAGATAAGAATGGATCCGATAAGGAAATTCTGCTATAATTCAGTTAGAATGCAGGGTTGTAGGAGAACATTGTGGGCAGAAAAGAGCATCTCACAATGGTCATGGACTCGACTCAAAGAGAATAAATACGAGGAAAAATTGAGAGGGGAGTTCGTCGACATTGGATGCACTTTGACCGGCTTAGAAAGATAGCGAGAAAAGCGGCTGATTGTTCCGAGAAGTCTGGCAGTTATTTGGATCCTCTTCTCGACGAGTTTAGGCGACGGCATGGGAAAAAGTTTTGAAATGTGTGGGATACTAGAGAAGGGAAGGAGAGAGTACACAACAGAATTGGGAAATAGGCGAAGCATGATGGACATCAGTTGCGAAAAGTCGACGGGTCATGCTGCCGACGTCGACAACTTCTCATTTTGGGTCGACGCCAAAATTTGACCATGTTCATTCTTTATAGAGCTCACACTTTATCCAAATCCTTTTCAAGAGGAATTTCTAAAGTTTTAGAGCATAATCTGGGCAGATAAAGTGAGGCTAGAGAGACTAATCGCATGTACCAGGAAGGATATCAAATTTCCTCGACGGAAACCGCGGATCATATGGAAAGGTCTTTCGTTCAAAATTCACGCCGAAAACTAAAAAGAGCGTCGACTACGTTCTGTTC
Organism: Oscheius sp. DF5033; assembly: GCA_964036215.1. Classification (NCBI taxonomy): domain Eukaryota; kingdom Metazoa; phylum Nematoda; class Chromadorea; order Rhabditida; family Rhabditidae; genus Oscheius; species Oscheius sp. DF5033. The sequence goes on from CAXIWN010000011.1 coordinate 4,110,102, forward strand.
TGAAAAATGATCGTATTTGCGGCAGAAAATGCAATTAGTAGGGGAAAATATTCTGAGAAGAGAACATTCCCGAGAACCATTAGAGGGCAAAGGGCAAAAAGGGTTGTTGGCCATCTCCCGCAGGGGATTTCAGCTGTCAGAAATTTGTCATAAAAATAACTCTTTAAAGGAGAATAAGAAGGAAAACGGACACAAAGTGGATCAGCAGGAGGAACAGCCAGCTCGTGTCCCCTCTCTTATCGATCCCCGAGGAAACTGACAAATTGAAGAGAGACAAAAAACAAAGGAGAAGACAGCTCTCAGTTATTGGAAGAGAAACCAAAATGTGGAACTAGGGGGGACTAGCAAATTCTCAATTAGGCGGTCGATAAAAATGTGTGAGGGGGTGCCGAGGAGGAGGCCGGAAGAAGGAAGCAGAAACTGGCAGAGAGTGGGCCACCCGAATTCGGAGGGGAGAGACGTGTTTCAATGGAGCCGACAGATGATCTAATTGGGCCTCGGGGAAAAAGAGCACGAGGGCCACTTGGGACAGAGATCTCTCTGGAAATCGAAGAAGTGACGGATTAACTGGGTAATGAGGGGACATCTTCCGGGCACACTCTTCAACAGCCAAAGAGCAAGGGAAAGTACACGAAAACTCGTCAAGAATGTATATAAAACTCCTGTTTATGGCTAGAAAATAGTAGAAAATATGGTCTAGACGGAGCTGGCAGGCATCAATAACAGAGTCGACCGAAAAGGCAACGGGAGACAAAGACTCCCTTCTTCTGAAATTCGGCGGACCGAAAAGGTTCCCAAAAACCAGAGAACGGAATGTCTGCCAGTTCCCAGCAGTGCGGGTTCCCAAGACAACAATTCGATAATGAATTACGGAAAGTGACATCTTTATTTTGTTCTTTGAGCAACTCGAAACGGAGGTCATTATTCTTTTCATATGTACAAAAAAGATGGAGAAAAATAAAATTATTTAGCCAAATCCAGCCTGGTATTGTCATATCCCCGGATCAGCTCGTCTTGCGTGAATTTTTCCTTCTTTCCCCCACAAATGGACAACAGGGCGCAGAGACAGAGAATAAATGCACCCAGTCCCTTTCCGAGAAATGCTCGACCCAGATGGCAATTGCCTGGAAATGATCAAAAAATGAGAAAATAAAAAAGGACTACCTATTTGGAAACGGTCAGCGCTATCTCCACAGGCATCTTTGACTTCTGGATTGTCCCAGCCAGCGGCGTAGAGCGTCAACGAGCCGCAAATGCCCATAACTGGAAGAGAGATTGCTATGGAAAGGTCCTATGACGTATGTTGCTAAATATTCTCCCTTGTCATGCCGTTGACGACACGGAAATCTAAGGAGATCTCTCCATTTCCAGATATTTTTAATAATTCAGAGAGTACTTTAGACATCCAGACACAGACAAGCCGTCCATCAATCAAAACAGCGTGGGAAGGGTCAGGGGACACCCACCTGCTAGAACTTGGAAGGAATCCGACCATAATCGATGTACTTCTTGTGACGATGTCACTGAGACAAATGGATGGAAGTAGAAGTAGTGTCAGAAGAAAAGAGAGACAAGCTGAGGCCATTGCCAAGACGATGGATGCCTGCCAGGCGAGGCATGGAACAGCGGCAAAGGATTCATATCTACCACATTCGGCCAATAAAGCCACCCGTTTTAGATCCTTAACTTATTTAAAGGAAATAAAGGAGAGAGCAAACCTTGTCATAAATGGGATAATTACACCGTTTATAGGCTCCGAAATAGGCGACGACGGAGGTCCCGTCGACGGTTACTCGACCAATAAGCCATTCAGGATAAATTAGACTGCCAACTAAAGAAGGGAATTACAAAAGGAAAAGGACAAGAAACTGACCAATGAGCCCTGTAGCGACAGCCGACAAAAGAGCCCAAATGACACCGGCGCAGTTGAGTCCACCCATCTCTGAAAAATGTTGGGTTGAGTGTCTTTTTCCCGGTGTAAGCCATGTAGATGATCCATCACAATTGCCAGTGTTCAAGGAGGGGGAGAAATGACAACAAGTGGAAGTGAACCCCGAGGCAGGTGGCTAATAAATAGACGGGGCAATTCAGGAGGGAGTCGGCTCGACCGCGGGGATTTAAAAAAAGGCCAGAAAAGTAGTCGAGAATAGAAGTAAGATTACGGAGAAGTGAGAAGAGACGAGAATCAATGGCCGACTCCTACGACGACAATATGTCAAGATTTTATTCAGAGGGGAGACGAGAGGCACGTCGACGTCGAGGAACACGTCGTAGAGTCGACTAAGAGCAAAGAATTTCGGCAGAAAAGAAGTCGCCCCGGCATATTTGTCACACCTCTTGCTTGTCGTTGTCTCCCCCATTCAATCCACTGAAAGGTGTCGATTTCATACTATCCGGCCAATAAGCTCTCCCGGGGATTTGGACACCCTCAACCCCCGACAGCTGATACCGTCAGGGGAAAGAGGAACAACAACAACAATAGACATCCCGCGGGGAAAGGAGCCCGGATGAATTATGGATGATGGACGGCTTTGAATGGTCGACGTCGAGCGACAACGAAGGCGAGGCATCTGCCGCCCGCGGTTAGAAACTTGAGCAGCCGGTACGGTCTGGTTTCTGACACTCTCCTCTGACTAATCCTCGACTCTTTTTCTAGCGACACGGGTACACGGGGGTAAACAGGAAGAAAACACCAGGCAGCTGGAACAATTGCTGGTGGCTGGGGTACGTTACAGACACGGAAAAAGCGGTGGGTTTATATTAGGAAAAGAGACGGGAATTATGACTGGAGGTTGCAAGAGATGGAGGAGAATAGCTTTTGATCCCGGAAGTTTAAACAAAAACGAACAGATGCCACCGGAAATCTCTGCCGGGTATTTTTGCAACATTTTGACAGCGTTGCATTTTTGAACTGTTAGAAATTTAAAAATAGGATTGCTGACAGGGATATCTCCCCAAATAATTGGAGAATTTCTTTTTGCAGCTTTTAATTGAAATAAAGAAGGAACGTGAAAAAATGCCGCCTGCTGACCGCAAGCAACCCCCCTCGTCCGAGGTGTCGGATCGGAGTGAGTGACGGGATGCCCGTCGGCGGACTTCCGAGAGTTTGTGGAGTCTCTCCCTCACCCCCCTGGGAGAATACCCGCTACTCGAAAAGCCGCCAAAGCCCTGGGGTATGAATGTGTTGACACATCAAAAGAGAGACACGCAACGGCTGGACGATTAGCGCGACGGCGGCGACGGCGGCAAGCCCCGATAATTAGGAAGCACCGGTAATGAAGCCCAAATCAGAAGGGGAGGCCAATTGAGCGGAAATAGTCAAAATTGGCTAAATTGTGAACTCTGAAGTGGCAGAAAAAGTTGAGCAACCAGCTGTTGGTTGGGAAGAGATCATCAAGCACATAAATTCATCAGTGGCCTGGGGGTCATCTGTCACGGAATTTGGGGGAGGATCCATTTACCTGTTAAAAATGATATCTTCCAACTTGTTGATCTGACAAATAGTCGAGATCCACCATTGTTGTATTGTGAATGGCCATAGAATGGTTGCTGTTCATCGTCTGTCTGCCTGTCTTCTTATTCTCCAATTGTTCCCGTAATCAGAAGAAGAATCCCGCCGTCATACAGCCGTCGAACAGTCAGCGCCTCTTCTCCTCGAGTCGTCGATTCGGTCAAAAGTGACTCAAATTTGGCCATGGAACAAATGGAAAAAACCCAAGAGACGACGCCTCCAAAATTAGTGAAAATCAGTTCGGGAAAGCAACAACGGCCGGTGAAGAAAACAAAAAAGGACGATAGGTCGATGGTCGAGGAAAAGGAACAGAGAGATAAGACGAAGACGACGGAGAATACGGTCGACAAGACACAAAAGACGGAGCTGACAGAGAAAACAGCTAAAAAGCTGGATAAAAAGAATGACAATGGACAGGGTAGTCTAAAAACTGCAAATAGCATTGTTGAATAAATGAAAATTCCTAATATTTGAGTGTTTTATTCTCTTATCTTTCTTTGGCGCAATACGTCGACTTCCATAAATGGCCACTGCTTTGCTTTTCAACAGTCCCAAGGTCTTCTCTTCTGATTTTTCTTATTCTTCTCTGACAAAAGACGTCCAATCTCTGGTCCCATTCTTCCATGCGAACGTTTCTCTCCCTCCCCCGCCGCTGACATAATGGGAGTAATGGGAGCTGTGTGCCCCATCTGTTCATGCGTACCTCCATCCTCGGCGGCTGTCTCATTCTGTCCGTAGGTCACTTTCACTTCTCATCTCCTCCTTTCTTCCAGTTCATTTCCCTCGTCTCGTCTGATCCAAGAAGTCGAAGATACGCAATTGAGGGGTCATTTTGGGGTGTTCGTACAGTTACTTACAAATTCGCCACTCCTTGTAGCAGCTTGTCTTTGGAACAACTTCAGCGGGTTTTTAAAAAAGCCTTCGAAGTTTGGGAAGAAAGAACAGGACTTGTATTTAAATATTCGCCGAATGTCGATGCCCATATTGATATAATTTTTGCTACAGGGGCTCATGGAGATGGTGAACCATTCGATGGACGAGGTAAATGATCGAAACTTTATTAAAATGCTACAGGGAAAATCCTTGCCCATGCATTTTTCCCCCGTTACGGGGGAGATCTCCATTTTGACGATGAGGAGCTCTGGGAGTGAGGACAAAAATGGACCAGGACTGGATTTATATGCGGTTGCTGTACACGAAATTGGACATGCGCTCGGATTGAAACATTCCCATGAGCCGGCAGCTATCATGGCCCCATTTTATCATACTTATACCGGAGAAAAATTGCATTTACACTTTGGTAAAGAAAAAATCATAAAAGAGATCGGTTTTTAGATGATCTTGCAGGAATTGATCGTCTTTATGGGACAACGGGTGTAGCCAATAGAAAAATTGGAATTGTTCATGGAACACGACATGATAAACCAGATATGTGCAGAAATGGAAGAATAGATGCCATTACACAAATATTAAATGGCAGTATTTATGCTTTTCAAGGTAGGCATAAGAAAAAAAAGAAAAATAATTTTTTAGGCGAATATTTTTGGAAATTAGAGAAATTTCCTTCAGTTGAAGACACTTATCCAATTAAAATTTCCGATATTTGGAATATTACAGGACCAATTGATGCAGCAATGACCAATTCTAATGGACACACTTATATCTTTAAAGTTTTTCTGCTCTCATTACTGGAATAAAACCTTTAGGCCAAAGATTATTATATTTTCAATAAGGAATGTAAACTTCTTGATGGTTATCCAAAACCAAATAGAAAAGGATTGGTTGATACGCCGGATAAAATAAACGCGGCTACTGCTTGGCATGAAGATGGCCAGCCGTATTTCTTCAAAGGTTTTTCTTTTTAAAAATGATAATGAATTTTAGACAATAAATATTGGAAATATTCCCGCTGGGGAATGGGAACAGAATGGCCTAAAAGAATTTCAGAACTTATAAAGGAAAAGTAAGTTTTCGACTCAAATAATTTCCAATAGTAGACGCCAAAAAGAATTGATGCCGCTCTATATTTACGGGAGACGGGAACATTCCTATTTTCCGGTGGAAAATATTGGCAGATTTCGGGAAAACGGTGAGTTATTCACATCGTTGAGATGAAGAAATATTCAGAAAATATCGTTTTTTATCCCCGCTCAACATCTGAAGACTGGTTTAATTGTAAACGATCTCTAGAAAATTAATTTACTGTAAATAATAATAATAAAAAATAATGACTAACTGGGGAATGTATCTCTTAAAAACAAGATTAAATTTATACGTAAATATCACTGAATATAGAATACTGAACTCTTTCGGCTTCAGGAATAAATTCAAGCCAATCTGATGGTGTATTTGGCAGAAGACCCATAGTGTGTACCTAGATAAATAAAAAAATATATTAAATAAAACTAAGCAACCTTATAAATAGCAATGAAGATAGCTCCGAAATTTCCCAGAATAAATACCAATTTATGTAGAATCAGAGAATTATTTTGATCTTGTAGAGGACGGAAAGTTTCATTTACGGAGAAAAGAGCTTTCATTGGGCGCCACAAAAGCATACCGACCATCATAATTGGAAAAATTGATACCTAAAATGAATAAATTAACGCATAAAATATAACTTACACTTCCTACCAGCCATATACATCATAAACATATTCATAGGAAGACTTTTAGCAGGAGCCATAGCTACATCCCATGCTCGCTTTCTAGCCAGATGCTCTTGCTGTTCAACTGATTGATCCGAATCGACCTAAATTATTTATATAATATTATTGAGAAAGAACCAACATGATGTTGAAGTGAAGAAGCATTAGCGACATATCCCGGTGGATTAAAAGCGCTGTCATTAGTTCTACAATTACGAGACGCCGTGCTATAATCCATTTTCCATTGAGCCCAAGACATCTGCAAATAAATAAGAGTAGGGAAAACTTTTGTTATGAAATAATCACGGTAATATTACCAAAAAACAAAAGTACAAGTGAACAGAATACTGAAGTTTATTGTTACCGGGGCTGTATAATACTCGTTATAATTGACTGGAATTGAGATGCATCCAGGGCAGAAAAAAATAATAAAAAAAATTTACAGAGAATAAAGCAAAAAAGGATTTACTGATTCTTCCAAGCGAGAGCTTCGTTCCATTTACCAGTCTTATCTACCACAGGCATAGACAATGCAATAATGCACGAGAAGCTGATGAAGTAGTTCCATTTCATCGAGACGTTCAATTGCTTCGATTCTAAAATACTTCCAGCAATAATTATTCAAGAGCACGCATACCTTTCACGATCCTCAGCAGGTAAACTTTTATAAATGGAGTCCATGTCTTTGACGACAATTTTGTCCCAACCAGCATCGATAAATCGGCTCTTCTGCGTTTCGGCGCTTTCTGTGGCAACTAAACCAGGCAACTGAAGTCCTCGCTTTTCCAAATTCTTCTCCATAATTTTTCCAAATTGATCAGAGGTGCGAAACTGAATTACAAATGTAAAAGAGACGTGACTAAATACCTGTTCATAGTTAAGAAAGACGGCAGAAGAGAAATTGTCAGAAATATTTTTCAAAAGATTGGAACTGCTATCAGCTGACATGTAAATTAACACGCATCTAAAAAGCATGAAATTGCAGACTGAACTAATTTCTACTCTGCCAAGAAGAAAGTAGGCAAGTCCTTGTCCAACTGAGCCGTATCCAATTTAGCTTTTAATTCATCCCATTGCCGGATGTCAGCTCCAATCAAATGGTAGTCGCCACAGTGAAGGTCACAATGCTGTTCCTCGCGAGCTGAATTAGAATAATAAATTGTCCATAAAAATAAACATACGACTTTCTGTAAAGTATTGTGCTAAATCAGATCCAATCTTTCTAATGTGGCGAATCTTTCTAGCAGTAACTGAACTGAAGTCAACATCAACAAATCTTGCAAACTGCTTCTTGTCATTTTTTAATCGCCAGAAAAGGGTGTCGAAACCGCTACCTAAAATGAGTTACAACAATATAATCCAAGCCTTACCCAAAGACACAATTTGACAATTTCCATTCGTTGCAGCAATAAAATCAACAACTGCCTGGTAGACAGCTGTAACTCGAACCCAATAACCAATATGAATTTCAGGATCTTTCCTAGAATTTTCAGCTGTTGCAAACTTCTTGATAAAAGGATCATCCCAATAGTTCAACTGAATTATTGTGTAGAACAAAAAATATGTGCAATTACTTGAACAGCAGATAATTTGCACTGAGTAGCGTCGTCGTTTGTACGTTGAACAGAATAGTCATCAGAAAATGACTGAGAACGTCGACGAACCGCAACTGATTCTGCCAGATGGTTGTCACTGAGCATAACTTCTGGATCCATACAAGCAATCAATGACTAGCTCCAAAAAGTATGTAGAGTAGTCGAGAACATATTGCATGTAAAAGATCTACAGGATTACACGAAGAGTACGAAGAAAAACAAGTTGAAAGGTTGTTGTTGAGGAAAAATCCGAGAATTATCGTAAACGTGGCGTCAGCGATAAATTGTTGTTACATTGCGACACGCTTTTATAGCGACGGCCGTACAGTACGCTTCAAATGTGGCGTTTTCGAAAGCGGACTTATTTTTTTTATTTGGCTTTCTCTATTTTCTTTACATTCTTTGTCAAATTTGCATATTTTCAGAAAGTATGGGAACAAGAAGAGTTAGCTCCCCGCATGGAGAATTTACTCTTTTCTTCACCATCAAAAGCCCTTTTTCAAACTTTTACAAATGTCGTTTTGTGGCGGAGGCAATAGATAAAAAAGCAACTACATGGAGCTGTGTGGAACAATTTTACGTGTAAGTAAATTAGTTTTATTTGTATGTTTTATTTTAGATACAACAAAGCAGTATCCTGTGAAGATTATTTATCAGCGAAGAATGTGCTGACGATTGATGATCCAAAACTTATGAAGAAAATTGGATATTCGCTTACTAATTTCAGCAGAGCTAAGTTAGTTTTCTTTTCTAATTATTTAATTAATCTGCTGTTTTAGGTGGGAGCTCTTCAGTGAAAAAATTATGGAAAGAGGACTATCAGCTAAATTTTCTCAAGATGCCGATTTACGGAAGCTGCTATTTTTTACGCATGGTTCCGAGTTGGTGGAATGTTCCCCTAATGACCAAATTTGGGGAATAGGTATGTTTGTTGTTAATTATTAAATGTAATCGTATATTTAGGAATTGAAATAGAATCAGAAGCTTGCGCTAATCCAACTTTATGGAGAGGACAAAACAAGTTAGGTAAAATTATGACAGCGGTAAGAGAGAAGCTCTGGAACATGCCAATATTCCAACAAGATAGGCAGGAGGTTGAAGAGGCTTTGCAGACTCCAGGTATTGCTGCAGAATATATAAAAGCCAAATGCAACCCAAGGTAATCCTCAGTTTTTTTGTTGAAATATACCAAAATTTAGCCCTGCTGCAGCACGTAGTCCTAATAATACGAGTAATTCGACTCCCCGACAAGGTCAGCTTCTTTTATTGCTAAATATGATTTTGTTTTAGATTTCCGACACAGGAGACCCTTCTATAACAGAAGAGATTCGAGCATTGAGAGATCAAGACGACGTGAAAGAAGCCGAAGTAGAAGTCCTAGAGGTAATTTTATATTTTCTTTAGCGTCAACCATTTTCGTAGATCGAAAACGTCGGCATACCAGCCATTCTTCATCGCCTTCCCCGAGCCGGTTTTATAAGCGTGCAAAACGATCTTCTAGCCGTTCTTTGTCTCCGGATGCTAGAATAACTCCAAGAAAAGAAGATAAATACAGAAGTGAAAGCGAAGAAAAACAGGTAATCTTGAAATTGAAATAGCATTAATCTTTCTATAGAAAACATCGGAAAAGAGATCTAGAAAGGATGAAAAAGAACGGAAGCATAAGAAAGAGAAGAAAAGAAAGGTTAGCAACAGTTAATTTGCATAAATGTTTGTATTTTAGCGCTCTCGTTCTCGTGACAAACATAGAAGCAAAAATCGAAGCAGATCTAGGAGCAAAGAACGCAGCAAGAGGTTTGACAGGAAAAACAGCTAACTTATTATTCCATTTTTTCAGAAAATCATCCCCTAAAATGAAAAGAAGCCCTAAAGGTGAAGAAAAGATTAAAGTAAAAATAGAGGAATCTTCTAAACCAAAAGAAGAAAAGAAACCAGTAAAAGAAAAAGATCCTCAAGAAGCTATCAAAACTGCTGGAGTAAATAAATTGGTAAGATTTTAGGATATCTTATAAATAATAATTTTATTTTAGTTATCTCAACTACTGAACAAGAATCGATACACTGGACCATATTACCAATAAATCACTACACATCGTCCATTTCACGGGTCAACTTTACGGTTTTTCTTGTTTATAATTCATTGTTACTGTATTTTTTTGGTAGTCAATAAAATTTCAGAAAATATCATTTTTTAGAATTCTTCTTCTGATATTGAAGAAGCCTGAAAACTTCCAGGAAATCAGGTGTCCGCACTTCATCCACAAGAAGGGGAAGGCCATTTTTCTCCCTTTGAAGATCTTCTTGATCTTGTCGATTGATTTCGGCATCAAGTGGATCAACTTCCGCTATAAATTATATTTTTTAAATGTGCCCAACAGCGTCATTAGCATAGTTTTTACAGTAAGAAGGGATAACTTACAGCAGGGAACAGAGAGAAGGACGGGCTGAGGAGAAGGCGGAGCATCAGTGGTTTCCTCCGCTTGTGCGGCATCTTCTGGATGTACTGCTTCCTTCGATTTGAAGTTTTGCTTCTTTCCCTTTTTCTTGTCTATTTCGGACCATTTGAGTGGTTTACACCGATGGCCCAAAGCTTCGGGATTGGACACGAATAAGTTGCCCTTTACCTGAAAATCTTTTTCTCACTAGAAATGAACTAACCATTGTTGTCCTACATTTTTTCTCTTTGTGGCATCCCCAGCAGATGCAAGTCTTCTCCGATTCACTTATTCTCTTATATTGAAATATATAGGCTACGCTAAAGCCAGATTTTGGGGTCCTAAAGAATATCAATCAGAACCATGGAATATTTTACCGATAGGCGACTTTGTTGCCAGGCAAGAAGTGAGCCGGGTAAGTGCGCATAATTGCAGAAATTCTTAAGGAGGAGATCGACTGATGGCTTGGGAAGTTGTAGAAATCACGAATGTACAGCTAGCTTCCTTTTTTTCTGTAAAAGAAGATTAATTGGGAATTATCGAGGATAAGGAGACTAGCCTCATTTAAACCAATAAATTCTAATAGTATTTTCCTATTATTTTTTTAAAGAAATTAATTATCATGAATTTCTCATCATTTGATAATTTTCAAGGAGAATTGGAAGATAAGAGCCATCAGCAGGAAAAACTATTAGATATGGTAATGAGAAGTGGTTCGAAAAAGAAAGACGCAGCAGAGCATATTTACACCGGCTGGCAGTAGGACAAAAATGATGAAATATGACAGAAAGCAGATGTGACACGATAGCAGACAATGACCCGTAAAGTTTCTCCACTCGTCGCCTTCGACGTCATTCTTTGAAGGCTTTTCGAGGTAAAGTTTGAACGTCGAAATTTCTTCTGCATGTCCCGATGGCTCGAGAAATTATGAAAGAGGCCGTGGATTTCCCGTCAAATTTTCTGCTGGATTCCGGGTTTTTAGGAAAAAATGGGTCGCTATTTCTTCCGAGAATTTGGCGATCGCCAATTTTGGCGACTTGGATTTTTGGCGATTTGGATTTTTGGCGACTTGGATTTTTGGCGACTTGGATTTTTGGCGATCGCCAATTTTGGCGATTTGGATTTTTGGCGATCGCCAATTTTGGCGATTTGGATTTTTGGCGATCGCCAATTTTGGCGATTTGGATTTTTGGCGATCGCCAATTTTGGCGATTTGGATTTTTGGCGATCGCCAATTTTGGCGATTTAGATTTTTGGCGATTTAGATTTTTGGCGATTTGGATTTTTGGCGATTTGGATTTTTGGCGATTTGGATTTTTGGCGATTTGGATTTTTGGCGATTTGGATTTTTGGCGATCGCCAATTTTGGCGATTTGGATTTTTGGCGATCGCCAATTTTGGCGATTTGGATTTTTGGCGATCGCCAATTTTGGCGATTTAGATTTTTGGCGATTTAGATTTTTGGCGATTTGGATTTTTGGCGATTTGGATTTTTGGCGATTTGGATTTTTGGCGATTTGGATTTTTGGCGATTTGGATTTTTGGCGATTTGGATTTTTGGCGATTTGGATTTTTGGCGATTTGGATTTTTGGCGATTTGGATTTTTGGCGATCGCCAATTTTGGCGATTTGGATTTTTGGCGATTTGGATTTTTGGCGATTTGGATTTTTGGCGATTTGGATTTTTGGCGATCGCCAATTTTGGCGATTTGGATTTTTGGCGATTTGGATTTTTGGCGATTTGGATTTTTGGCGATTTGGATTTTTGGCGATTTGGATTTTTGGCGATTTGGATTTTTGGCGATCGCCAATTTTGGCGATTTGGATTTTTGGCGATTTGGATTTTTGGCGATCGCCAATTTTGGCGATTTGGATTTTTGGCGATTTGGATTTTTGGCGATTTGGATTTTTGGCGATTTGGATTTTTGGCGATTTGGATTTTTGGCGATCGCCAATTTTGGCGATTTGGATTTTTGGCGATTTGGATTTTTGGCGATTTGGATTTTTGGCGATTTGGATTTTTGGCGATTTGGATTTTTGGCGACTTGGATTTTTGGCGATTTGGATTTTTGGCGATTTGGATTTTTGGCGATCGCCAATTTTGGCGATTTGGATTTTTGGCGATTTGGATTTTTGGCGATTTGGATTTTTGGCGATTTGGATTTTTGGCGATTTGGATTTTTGGCGATTTGGATTTTTGGCGATCGCCAATTTTGGCGATTTGGATTTTTGGCGATTTGGATTTTTGGCGATTTGGATTTTTGGCGATTTGGATTTTTGGCGATCGCCAATTTTGGCGATTTGGATTTTTGGCGATTTGGATTTTTGGCGATTTGGATTTTTGGCGATTTCGATTTTTGGCGATCGCCAATTTTGGCGATTTGGATTTTTGGCGATTTAGATTTTTGGCGATTTGGATTTTTGGCGATTTGGATTTTTGGCGATCGCCAATTTTGGCGATTTGGATTTTTGGCGATTTGGATTTTTGGCGATTTGGATTTTTGGCGATTTGGATTTTTGGCGATCGCCAATTTTGGCGATTTGGATTTTTGGCGATTTGGATTTTTGGCGATTTGGATTTTTGGCGATTTGGATTTTTGGCGATTTGGATTTTTGGCGATTTGGATTTTTGGCGATTTGGATTTTTGGCGATTTGGATTTTTGGCGATTTGGATTTTTGGCGATTTGGATTTTTGGCGATCGCCAATTTTGGCGATTTGGATTTTTGGCGATTTGGATTTTTGGCGATTTGGATTTTTGGCGATCGCCAATTTTGGCGATTTGGATTTTTGGCGATTTGGATTTTTGGCGATTTGGATTTTTGGCGATCGCCAATTTTGGCGATTTGGATTTTTGGCGATTTGGATTTTTGGCGATTTGGATTTTTGGCGATTTGGATTTTTGGCGATTTGGATTTTTGGCGATCGCCAATTTTGGCGATTTGGATTTTTGGCGATCGCCAATTTTGGCGATTTGGATTTTTGGCGATCGCCAATTTTGGCGATTTGGATTTTTGGCGATTTGGATTTTTGGCGATTTGGATTTTTGGCGATTTGGATTTTTGGCGATTTGGATTTTTGGCGATCGCCAATTTTGGCGATTTGGATTTTTGGCGATTTGGATTTTTGGCGATTTGGATTTTTGGCGATTTGGATTTTTGGCGATTTGGATTTTTGGCGATTTGGATTTTTGGCGATTTGGATTTTTGGCGATCGCCAATTTTGGCGATTTGGATTTTTGGCGATTTGGATTTTTGGCGATTTGGATTTTTGGCGATTTGGATTTTTGGCGATCGCCAATTTTGGCGATTTGGATTTTTGGCGATCGCCAATTTTGGCGATTTGGATTTTTGGCGATTTGGATTTTTGGCGATTTGGATTTTTGGCGATTTGGATTTTTGGCGATTTGGATTTTTGGCGATCGCCAATTTTGGCGATTTGGATTTTTGGCGATTTGGATTTTTGGCGATTTGGATTTTTGGCGATCGCCAATTTTGGCGATTTGGATTTTTGGCGATTTGGATTTTTGGCGATTTGGATTTTTGGCGATTTGGATTTTTGGCGATTTGGATTTTTGGCGATTTGGATTTTTGGCGATTTGGATTTTTGGCGATTTGGATTTTTGGCGATCGCCAATTTTGGCGATTTGGATTTTTGGCGATCGCCAATTTTGGCGATTTGGATTTTTGGCGATCGCCAATTTTGGCGATTTGGATTTTTGGCGATCGCCAATTTTGGCGATTTGGATTTTTGGCGATTTGGATTTTTGGCGATCGCCATTTTTGGCGATTTGGATTTTTGGCAATTTGGATTTTTGGCGATCGCCAATTTTGGCGATTTGGATTTTTGGCGATCGCCAATTTTGGCGATTTGGATTTTTGGCGATCGCCAATTTTGGCGATTTGGATTTTTGGCGATCGCCAATTTTGGCGATTTGGATTTTTGGCGATCGCCAATTTTGGCGATTTGGATTTTTGGCGATTTGGATTTTTGGCGATTTGGATTTTTGGCGATTTGGATTTTTGGCGATTTGGATTTTTGGCGATTTGGATTTTTGGCGATCGCCAATTTTGGCGATTTGGATTTTTGGCGATTTGGATTTTTGGCGATTTGGATTTTTGGCGATTTGGATTTTTGGCGATTTGGATTTTTGGCGATTTGGATTTTTGGCGATTTGGATTTTTGGCGATCGCCAATTTTGGCGATTTGGATTTTTGGCGATTTGGATTTTTGGCGATTTGGATTTTTGGCGATCGCCAATTTTGGCGATTTGGATTTTTGGCGATCGCCAATTTTGGCGATTTGGATTTTTGGCGATTTGGATTTTTGGCGATTTGGATTTTTGGCGATTTGGATTTTTGGCGATTTGGATTGGCGATTTGGATTTTTGGCGATCGCCAATTTTGGCGATTTGGATTTTTGGCGATCGCCAATTTTGGCGATTTGGATTTTTGGCGATTTGGATTTTTGGCGATTTGGATTTTTGGCGATTTGGATTTTTGGCGATTTGGATTTTTGGCGATTTGGATTTTTGGCGATTTGGATTTTTGGCGATTTGGATTTTTGGCGATTTGGATTTTTGGCGATTTGGATTTTTGGCGATTTGGATTTTTGGCGATTTGGATTTTTGGCGATTTGGATTTTTGGCGATCGCCAATTTTGGCGATTTGGATTTTTGGCGATTTGGATTTTTGGCGATTTGGATTTTTGGCGATTTGGATTTTTGGCGATTTGGATTTTTGGCGATTTGGATTTTTGGCGATTTGGATTTTTGGCGATCGCCAATTTTGGCGATTTGGATTTTTGGCGATTTGGATTTTTGGCGATTTGGATTTTTGGCGATTTGGATTTTTGGCGATTTGGATTTTTGGCGATTTGGATTTTTGGCGATTTGGATTTTTGGCGATTTGGATTTTTGGCGATTTGGATTTTTGGCGATTTGGATTTTTGGCGATCGCCAATTTTGGCGATTTGGATTTTTGCCGATCGCCAATTTTGGCGATTTGGATTTTTGGCGATTTGGATTTTTGGCGATTTGGATTTTTGGCGATTTGGATTTTTGGCGATTTGAATTTTTGGCGATTTGGATTTTTGGCGATTTGGATTTTTGGCGATTTGGATTTTTGGCGATTTGGATTTTTGGCGATTTGGATTTTTGGCGATTTGGATTTTTGGCGATCGCCAATTTTGGCGATTTGGATTTTTGCCGATCGCCAATTTTGGCGATTTGGATTTTTGGCGATTTGGATTTTTGGCGATTTGGATTTTTGGCGATTTGGATTGGCGATTTGGATTTTTGGCGATCGCCAATTTTGGCGATTTGGATTTTTGGCGATTTGGATTTTTGGCGATTTGGATTTTTGGCGATTTGGATTTTTGGCGATTTGGATTTTTGGCGATTTGGATTTTTGGCGATTTGGATTTTTGGCGATTTGGATTTTTGGCGATTTGGATTTTTGGCGATCGCCAATTTTGGCGATTTGGATTTTTGGCGATTTCGATTTTTGGCGATTTGGATTTTTGGCGATTTGGATTTTTGGCGATTTGGATTTTTGGCGATTTGGATTTTTGGCGATTTGAATTTTTGGCGATTTGGATTTTTGGCGATTTGGATTTTTGGCGATTTGGATTGGCGATTTGGATTTTTTGCGATCGCCAATTTTGGCGATTTGGATTTTTGGCGATCGCCAATTTTGGCGATTTGGATTTTTGCCGATTTGGATTTTTGGCGATTTGGATTTTTGGCGATTTGGATTTTTGGCGATTTGAATTTTTGGCGATTTGGATTTTTGGCGATTTGGATTTTTGGCGATTTGGATTGGCGATTTGGATTTTTTGCGATCGCCAATTTTGGCGATTTGGATTTTTGGCGATCGCCAATTTTGGCGATTTGGATTTTTGGCGATTTGGATTTTTGGCGATTTGGATTTTTGGCGATTTGGATTTTTGGCGATTTGGATTGGCGATTTGGATTTTTGGCGATCGCCAATTTTGGCGATTTGGATTTTTGGCGATCGCCAATTTTGGCGATTTGGATTTTTGGCGATTTGGATTTTTGGCGATTTGGATTTTTGGCGATTTGGATTTTTGGCGATTTGGATTTTTGGCGATTTGGATTTTTGGCGATTTGGATTTTTGGCGATTTGGATTTTTGGCGATTTGGATTTTTGGCGATTTGGATTTTTGGCGATTTGGATTTTTGGCGATTTGGATTTTTGGCGATTTGGATTTTTGGCGATCGCCAATTTTGGCGATTTGGATTTTTGGCGATTTGGATTTTTGGCGATTTGGATTTTTGGCGATTTGGATTTTTGGCGATTTGGATTTTTGGCGATTTGGATTTTTGGCGATTTGGATTTTTGGCGATCGCCAATTTTGGCGATTTGGATTTTTGGCGATTTGGATTTTTGGCGATTTGGATTTTTGGCGATTTGGATTTTTGGCGATTTGGATTTTTGGCGATTTGGATTTTTGGCGATTTGGATTTTTGGCGATTTGGATTTTTGGCGATTTGGATTTTTGGCGATTTGGATTTTTGGCGATCGCCAATTTTGGCGATTTGGATTTTTGCCGATCGCCAATTTTGGCGATTTGGATTTTTGGCGATTTGGATTTTTGGCGATTTGGATTTTTGGCGATTTGGATTTTTGGCGATTTGAATTTTTGGCGATTTGGATTTTTGGCGATTTGGATTTTTGGCGATTTGGATTTTTGGCGATTTGGATTTTTGGCGATTTGGATTTTTGGCGATTTGGATTTTTGGCGATCGCCAATTTTGGCGATTTGGATTTTTGCCGATCGCCAATTTTGGCGATTTGGATTTTTGGCGATTTGGATTTTTGGCGATTTGGATTTTTGGCGATTTGGATTGGCGATTTGGATTTTTGGCGATCGCCAATTTTGGCGATTTGGATTTTTGGCGATTTGGATTTTTGGCGATTTGGATTTTTGGCGATTTGGATTTTTGGCGATTTGGATTTTTGGCGATTTGGATTTTTGGCGATTTGGATTTTTGGCGATTTGGATTTTTGGCGATTTGGATTTTTGGCGATCGCCAATTTTGGCGATTTGGATTTTTGGCGATTTCGATTTTTGGCGATTTGGATTTTTGGCGATTTGGATTTTTGGCGATTTGGATTTTTGGCGATTTGGATTTTTGGCGATTTGGATTTTTGGCGATTTGGATTTTTGGCGATTTGGATTTTTGGCGATTAGGATTTTTGGCGATTTGGATTTTTGGCGATTTGGATTTTTGGCGATCGCCAATTTTGGCGATTTGGATTTTTGGCGATTTTGGATTTTTGGCGATTTGGATTTTTGGCGATTTGGATTTTTGGCGATTTGGATTTTTGGCGATTTGGATTTTTGGCGATTTGGATTTTTGGCGATTTGGATTTTTGGCGATCGCCAATTTTGGCGATTTGGATTTTTGGCGATCGCCAATTTTGGCGATTTGGATTTTTGGCGATTTGGATTTTTGGCGATTTGGATTTTTGGCGATCGCCAATTTTGGCGATTTGGATTTTTGGCGATTTGGATTTTTGGCGATTTGGATTTTTGGCGATTTGGATTTTTGGCGATTTGGATTTTTGGCGATCGCCATTTTTGGCGATTTGGATTTTTGGCGATCGCCATTTTTGGCGATTTGGATTTTTGGCGATTTGGATTTTTGGCGATTTGGATTTTTGGCGATCGCCAATTTTGGCGATTTGGATTTTTGGCGATTTGGATTTTTGGCGATTTGGATTTTTGGCGATTTGGATTTTTGGCGATTTGGATTTTTGGCGATTTGGATTTTTGGCGATTTGGATTTTTGGCGATTTGGATTTTTGGCGATTTGGATTTTTGGCGATTTGGATTTTTGGCGATTTGGATTTTTGGCGATCGCCAATTTTGGCGATTTGGATTTTTGGCGATCGCCAATTTTGGCGATTTGGATTTTTGGCGATTTGGATTTTTGGCGATCGCCATTTTTGGCGATTTGGATTTTTGGCGATTTGGATTTTTGGCGATTTGGATTTTTGGCGATTTGGATTTTTGGCGATTTGGATTTTTGGCGATTTGGATTTTTGGCGATTTGGATTTTTGGCGATTTGGATTTTTGGCGATTTGGATTTTTGGCGATTTGAATTTTTGGCGATTTGGATTTTTGGCGATTTGGATTTTTGGCGATTTGGATTTTTGGCGATTTGGATTTTTGGCGATTTGGATTTTTGGCGATTTGGATTTTTGGCGATTTGGATTTTTGGCGATCGCCAATTTTGGCGATTTGGATTTTTGGCGATTTGGATTTTTGGCGATTTGGATTTTTGGCGATTTGGATTTTTGGCGATTTGGATTTTTGGCGATTTGAATTTTTGGCGATTTGGATTTTTGGCGATTTGGATTTTTGGCGATTTGGATTTTTGGCGATTTGGATTTTTGGCGATTTGGATTTTTGGCGATTTGGATTTTTGGCGATCGCCAATTTTGGCGATTTGGATTTTTGCCGATCGCCAATTTTGGCGATTTGGATTTTTGGCGATTTGGATTTTTGGCGATTTGGATTTTTGGCGATTTGGATTGGCGATTTGGATTTTTGGCGATCGCCAATTTTGGCGATTTGGATTTTTGGCGATTTGGATTTTTGGCGATTTGGATTTTTGGCGATTTGGATTTTTGGCGATTTGGATTTTTGGCGATCGCCAATTTTGGCGATTTGGATTTTTGGCGATTTCGATTTTTGGCGATTTGGATTTTTGGCGATTTGGATTTTTGGCGATTTGGATTTTTGGCGATTTGGATTTTTGGCGATTTGGATTTTTGGCGATTTGGATTTTTGGCGATTTGGATTTTTGGCGATTAGGATTTTTGGCGATTTGGATTTTTGGCGATTTGGATTTTTGGCGATCGCCAATTTTGGCGATTTGGATTTTTGGCGATTTTGGATTTTTGGCGATTTGGATTTTTGGCGATTTGGATTTTTGGCGATTTGGATTTTTGGCGATTTGGATTTTTGGCGATTTGGATTTTTGGCGATTTGGATTTTTGGCGATCGCCAATTTTGGCGATTTGGATTTTTGGCGATCGCCAATTTTGGCGATTTGGATTTTTGGCGATTTGGATTTTTGGCGATTTGGATTTTTGGCGATCGCCAATTTTGGCGATTTGGATTTTTGGCGATTTGGATTTTTGGCGATTTGGATTTTTGGCGATTTGGATTTTTGGCGATTTGGATTTTTGGCAATCGCCATTTTTGGCGATTTGGATTTTTGGCGATCGCCATTTTTGGCGATTTGGATTTTTGGCGATTTGGATTTTTGGCGATTTGGATTTTTGGCGATCGCCAATTTTGGCGATTTGGATTTTTGGCGATTTGGATTTTTGGCGATCGCCATTTTTGGCGATTTGGATTTTTGGCGATTTGGATTTTTGGCGATTTGGATTTTTGGCGATTTGGATTTTTGGCGATTTGGATTTTTGGCGATTTGGATTTTTGGCGATCGCCAATTTTGGCGATTTGGATTTTTGGCGATTTGGATTTTTGGCGATTTGAATTTTTGGCGATTTGGATTTTTGGCGATTTGGATTTTTGGCGATTTGGATTTTTGGCGATTTGGATTTTTGGCGATTTGGATTTTTGGCGATCGCCAATTTTGGCGATTTGGATTTTTGGCGATTTGGATTTTTGGCGATTTGGATTTTTGGCGATTTGGATTTTTGGCGATTTGGATTTTTGGCGATTTGGATTTTTGGCGATTTGGATTTTTGGCGATTTGGATTTTTGGCGATTTGGATTTTTGGCGATCGCCATTTTTGGCGATTTGGATTTTTGGCGATTTGGATTTTTGGCGATTTGGATTTTTGGCGATTTGGATTTTTGGCGATTTGGATTTTTGGCGATTTGGATTTTTGGCGATTTGGATTTTTGGCGATCGCCAATTTTGGCGATTTGGATTTTTGGCGATTTGGATTTTTGGCGATTTGGATTTTTGGCGATTTGGATTTTTGGCGATTTGGATTTTTGGCGATTTGGATTTTTGGCGATCGCCAATTTTGGCGATTTGGATTTTTGGCGATTTGGATTTTTGGCGATTTGGATTTTTGGCGATTTGGATTTTTGGCGATTTGGATTTTTGGCGATTTGGATTTTTGGCGATTTGGATTTTTGGCGATTTGGATTTTTGGCGATCGCCAATTTTGGCGATTTGGATTTTTGGCGATTTGGATTTTTGGCGATTTGGATTTTTGGCGATTTGGATTTTTGGCGATTTGGATTTTTGGCGATTTGGATTTTTGGCGATTTGGATTTTTGGCGATCGCCAATTTTGGCGATTTGGATTTTTGGCGATTTGGATTTTTGGCGATTTGGATTTTTGGCGATTTGGATTTTTGGCGATTTGGATTTTTGGCGATTTGGATTTTTGGCGATTTGGATTTTTGGCGATCGCCAATTTTGGCGATTTGGATTTTTGGCGATTTGGATTTTTGGCGATTTGGATTTTTGGCGATTTGGATTTTTGGCGATTTGGATTTTTGGCGATTTGGATTTTTGGCGATTTGAATTTTTGGCGATTTGAATTTTTGGCGATTTGGATTTTTGGCGATTTGGATTTTTGGCGATTTGGATTTTTGGCGATTTGAATTTTTGGCGATTTGGATTTTTGGCGATTTGGATTTTTGGCGATTTGGATTTTTGGCGATTTGGATTTTTGGCGATTTGGATTTTTGGCGATTTGGATTTTTGGCGATGTGGATTTTTGGCGATCGCCAATTTTGGCGATTTGGATTTTTGGCGATCGCCATTTTTGGCGATTTGGATTTTTGGCGATTTGGATTTTTGGCGATCGCCAATTTTGGCGATTTGGATTTTTGGCGATTTGGATTTTTGGCGATCGCCAATTTTGGCGATTTGGATTTTTGGCGATCGCCAATTTTGGCGATTTGGATTTTTGGCGATTTGGATTTTTGGCGATTTGGATTTTTGGCGATCGCCATTTTTGGCGATTTGGATTTTTGGCGATCGCCATTTTTGGCGATTTGGATTTTTGGCGATTTGGATTTTTGGCGATTTGGATTTTTGGCGATTTGGATTTTTGGCGATTTGGATTTTTGGCGATCGCCATTTTTGGCGATTTGGATTTTTGGCGATTTGGATTTTTGGCGATTTGGATTTTTGGCGATTTGGATTTTTGGCGATTTGGATTTTTGGCGATTTGGATTTTTGGCGATTTGGATTTTTGGCGATTTGGATTTTTGGCGATTTGGATTTTTGGCGATTTGGATTTTTGGCGATCGCCATTTTTGGCGATTTGGATTTTTGGCGATCGCCATTTTTGGCGATTTGGATTTTTGGCGATCGCCATTTTTGGCGATTTGGATTTTTGGCGATCGCCAATTTTGGCGATTTGGATTTTTGGCGATCGCCAATTTTGGCGATTTGGATTTTTGGCGATTTGGATTTTTGGCGATTTGGATTTTTGGCGATTTGGATTTTTGGCGATTTGGATTTTTGGCGATTTGGATTTTTGGCGATTTGGATTTTTGGCGATTTGGATTTTTGGCGATTTGGATTTTTGGCGATTTGGATTTTTGGCGATCGCCATTTTTGGCGATTTGGATTTTTGGCGATCGCCATTTTTGGCGATTTGGATTTTTGGCGATTTGGATTTTTGGCGATTTGGATTTTTGGCGATTTGGATTTTTGGCGATTTGGATTTTTGGCGATTTGGATTTTTGGCGATTTGGATTTTTGGCGATTTGGATTTTTGGCGATTTGGATTTTTGGCGATCGCCAATTTTGGCGATTTGGATTTTTGGCGATTTGGATTTTTGGCGATTTGGATTTTTGGCGATTTGGATTTTTGGCGATTTGGATTTTTGGCGATTTGGATTTTTGGCGATCGCCAATTTTGGCGATTTGGATTTTTGGCGATTTGGATTTTTGGCGATTTGGATTTTTGGCGATTTGGATTTTTGGCGATTTGGATTTTTGGCGATTTGGATTTTTGGCGATTTGAATTTTTGGCGATTTGAATTTTTGGCGATTTGGATTTTTGGCGATTTGGATTTTTGGCGATTTGGATTTTTGGCGATTTGAATTTTTGGCGATTTGGATTTTTGGCGATTTGGATTTTTGGCGATTTGGATTTTTGGCGATTTGGATTTTTGGCGATTTGGATTTTTGGCGATTTGGATTTTTGGCGATTTGGATTTTTGGCGATCGCCAATTTTGGCGATTTGGATTTTTGGCGATTTGGATTTTTGGCGATTTGAATTTTTGGCGATTTGGATTTTTGGCGATTTGGATTTTTGGCGATTTGAATTTTTGGCGATTTGGATTTTTGGCGATTTGGATTTTTGGCGATTTGGATTTTTGGCGATTTGGATTTTTGGCGATTTGGATTTTTGGCGATTTGGATTTTTGGCGATGTGGATTTTTGGCGATGGCCAATTTTGGCGATTTGGATTTTTGGCGATCGCCAATTTTGGCGATTTGGATTTTTGGCGATCGCCAATTTTGGCGATTTGGATTTTTGGCGATTTGGATTTTTGGCGATCGCCATTTTTGGCGATTTGGATTTTTGGCGATTTGGATTTTTGGCGATTTGGATTTTTGGCGATTTGGATTTTTGGCGATTTGGATTTTTGGCGATTTGGATTTTTGGCGATTTGGATTTTTGGCGATCGCCATTTTTGGCGATTTGGATTTTTGGCGATTTGGATTTTTGGCGATTTGGATTTTTGGCGATTTGGATTTTTGGCGATTTGGATTTTTGGCGATTTGGATTTTTGGCGATTTGGATTTTTGGCGATTTGGATTTTTGGCGATCGCCATTTTTGGCGATTTGGATTTTTGGCGATCGCCATTTTTGGCGATTTGGATTTTTGGCGATTTGGATTTTTGGCGATTTGGATTTTTGGCGATTTGGATTTTTGGCGATTTGGATTTTTGGCGATCGCCATTTTTGGCGATTTGGATTTTTGGCGATTTGGATTTTTGGCGATTTGGATTTTTGGCGATTTGAATTTTTGGCGATTTGAATTTTTGGCGATTTGGATTTTTGGCGATTTGGATTTTTGGCGATTTGGATTTTTGGCGATTTGAATTTTTGGCGATTTGGATTTTTGGCGATTTGGATTTTTGGCGATTTGGATTTTTGGCGATTTGGATTTTTGGCGATTTGGATTTTTGGCGATTTGGATTTTTGGCGATTTGGATTTTTGGCGATCGCCAATTTTGGCGATTTGGATTTTTGGCGATTTGGATTTTTGGCGATTTGAATTTTTGGCGATTTGGATTTTTGGCGATTTGGATTTTTGGCGATTTGAATTTTTGGCGATTTGGATTTTTGGCGATTTGGATTTTTGGCGATTTGGATTTTTGGCGATTTGGATTTTTGGCGATTTGGATTTTTGGCGATTTGGATTTTTGGCGATGTGGATTTTTGGCGATGGCCAATTTTGGCGATTTGGATTTTTGGCGATCGCCAATTTTGGCGATTTGGATTTTTGGCGATCGCCAATTTTGGCGATTTGGATTTTTGGCGATTTGGATTTTTGGCGATCGCCATTTTTGGCGATTTGGATTTTTGGCGATTTGGATTTTTGGCGATTTGGATTTTTGGCGATTTGGATTTTTGGCGATGTGGATTTTTGGCGATGGCCAATTTTGGCGATTTGGATTTTTGGCGATCGCCAATTTTGGCGATTTGGATTTTTGGCGATCGCCAATTTTGGCGATTTGGATTTTTGGCGATTTGGATTTTTGGCGATCGCCATTTTTGGCGATTTGGATTTTTGGCGATTTGGATTTTTGGCGATTTGGATTTTTGGCGATTTGGATTTTTGGCGATTTGGATTTTTGGCGATTTGGATTTTTGGCGATTTGGATTTTTGGCGATTTGGATTTTTGGCGATCGCCATTTTTGGCGATTTGGATTTTTGGCGATTTGGATTTTTGGCGATTTGGATTTTTGGCGATTTGGATTTTTGGCGATTTGGATTTTTGGCGATCGCCATTTTTGGCGATTTGGATTTTTGGCGATTTGGATTTTTGGCGATTTGGATTTTTGGCGATTTGGATTTTTGGCGATTTGGATTTTTGGCGATTTGGATTTTTGGCGATTTGGATTTTTGGCGATTTGGATTTTTGGCGATTTGGATTTTTGGCGATTTGGATTTTTGGCGATCGCCATTTTTGGCGATTTGGATTTTTGGCGATCGCCATTTTTGGCGATTTGGATTTTTGGCGATCGCCATTTTTGGCGATTTGGATTTTTGGCGATTTGGATTTTTGGCGATTTGGATTTTTGGCGATTTGGATTTTTGGCGATTTGGATTTTTGGCGATTTGGATTTTTGGCGATTTGGATTTTTGGCGATTTGGACTTTTGGCGATTTGGATTTTTGGCGATTTGGATTTTTGGCGATTTGGATTTTTGGCGATTTGGATTTTTGGCGATTTGGATTTTTGGCGATTTGAATTTTTGGCGATTTGAATTTTTGGCGATTTGGATTTTTGGCGATTTGGATTTTTGGCGATTTGGATTTTTGGCGATTTGAATTTTTGGCGATTTGGATTTTTGGCGATTTGGATTTTTGGCGATTTGGATTTTTGGCGATTTGGATTTTTGGCGATTTGGATTTTTGGCGATTTGGATTTTTGGCGATTTGGATTTTTGGCGATCGCCAATTTTGGCGATTTGGATTTTTGGCGATTTGGATTTTTGGCGATTTGAATTTTTGGCGATTTGGATTTTTGGCGATTTGGATTTTTGGCGATTTGAATTTTTGGCGATTTGGATTTTTGGCGATTTGGATTTTTGGCGATTTGGATTTTTGGCGATTTGGATTTTTGGCGATTTGGATTTTTGGCGATTTGGATTTTTGGCGATGTGGATTTTTGGCGATGGCCAATTTTGGCGATTTGGATTTTTGGCGATCGCCAATTTTGGCGATTTGGATTTTTGGCGATCGCCAATTTTGGCGATTTGGATTTTTGGCGATTTGGATTTTTGGCGATCGCCATTTTTGGCGATTTGGATTTTTGGCGATTTGGATTTTTGGCGATTTGGATTTTTGGCGATTTGGATTTTTGGCGATTTGGATTTTTGGCGATTTGGATTTTTGGCGATTTGGATTTTTGGCGATTTGGATTTTTGGCGATCGCCATTTTTGGCGATTTGGATTTTTGGCGATTTGGATTTTTGGCGATTTGGATTTTTGGCGATTTGGATTTTTGGCGATTTGGATTTTTGGCGATTTGGATTTTTGGCGATTTGGATTTTTGGCGATTTGGATTTTTGGCGATTTGGATTTTTGGCGATTTGGATTTTTGGCGATTTGGATTTTTGGCGATTTGGATTTTTGGCGATCGCCATTTTTGGCGATTTGGATTTTTGGCGATCGCCATTTTTGGCGATTTGGATTTTTGGCGATCGCCATTTTTGGCGATTTGGATTTTTGGCGATCGCCAATTTTGGCGATTTGGATTTTTGGCGATCGCCAATTTTGGCGATTTGGATTTTTGGCGATTTGGATTTTTGGCGATTTGGATTTTTGGCGATTTGGATTTTTGGCGATTTGGATTTTTGGCGATTTGGATTTTTGGCGATTTGGATTTTTGGCGATTTGGATTTTTGGCGATTTGGATTTTTGGCGATTTGGATTTTTGGCGATCGCCATTTTTGGCGATTTGGATTTTTGGCGATCGCCATTTTTGGCGATTTGGATTTTTGGCGATTTGGATTTTTGGCGATTTGGATTTTTGGCGATTTGGATTTTTGGCGATTTGGATTTTTGGCGATTTGGACTTTTGGCGATCTGGATTTTTGGCGATTTGGATTTTTGGCGATTTGGATTTTTGGCGATCGCCATTTTTGGCGATTTGGATTTTTGGCGATCGCCATTTTTGGCGATTTGGATTTTTGGCGATTTGGATTTTTGGCGATTTGGATTTTTGGCGATTTGGATTTTTGGCGATCGCCATTTTTGGCGATTTGGATTTTTGGCGATTTGGATTTTTGGCGATTTGGATTTTTGGCGATTTGGATTTTTGGCGATCGCCATTTTTGGCGATTTGGATTTTTGGCGATCGCCATTTTTGGCGATTTGGATTTTTGGCGATCGCCAATTTTGGCGATTTGGATTTTTGGCGATTTGGATTTTTGGCGATTTGGATTTTTGGCGATTTGGATTTTTGGCGATTTGGATTTTTGGCGATCGCCATTTTTGGCGATTTGGATTTTTGGCGATTTGGATTTTTGGCGATTTGGATTTTTGGCGATTTGGATTTTTGGCGATTTGGATTTTTGGCGATCGCCATTTTTGGCGATTTGGATTTTTGGCGATTTGGATTTTTGGCGATTTGGATTTTTGGCGATTTGGATTTTTGGCGATCGCCAATTTTGGCGATTTGGATTTTTGGCGATTTGGATTTTTGGCGATTTGGATTTTTGGCGATTTGGATTTTTGGCGATCGCCAATTTTGTCGATTTGGATTTTTGGCGATTTGGATTTTTGGCGATTTGGATTTTTGGCGATTTGGATTTTTGGCGATTTGGATTTTTGGCGATTTGGATTTTTGGCGATTTGGATTTTTGGCGATTTGGATTTTTGGCGATTTGGATTTTTGGCGATCGCCAATTTTGGCGATTTGGATTTTTGGCGATTTGGATTTTTGGCGATCGCCAATTTTGGCGATTTGGATTTTTGGCGATTTGGATTTTTGGCGATTTGGATTTTTGGCGATCGCCAATTTTGGCGATTTGGATTTTTGGCGATTTGGATTTTTGGCGATTTGGATTTTTGGCGATTTGGATTTTTGGCGATTTGGATTTTTGGCGATCGCCAATTTTGTCGATTTGGATTTTTGGCGATTTGGATTTTTGGCGATTTGGATTTTTGGCGATTTGGATTTTTGGCGATTTGGATTTTTGGCGATTTGGATTTTTGGCGATTTGGATTTTTGGCGATTTGGATTTTTGGCGATCGCCAATTTTGGCGATTTGGATTTTTGGCGATTTGGATTTTTGGCGATCGCCAATTTTGGCGATTTGGATTTTTGGCGATTTGGATTTTTGGCGATTTGGATTTTTGGCGATCGCCAATTTTGGCGATTTGGATTTTTGGCGATTTGGATTTTTGGCGATTTGGATTTTTGGCGATTTGGATTTTTGGCGATTTGGATTTTTGGCGATCGCCAATTTTGGCGATTTGGATTTTTGGCGATCGCCAATTTTGGCGATTTGGATTTTTGGCGATTTGGATTTTTGGCGATTTGGATTTTTGGCGATTTGGATTTTTGGCGATCGCCAATTTTGGCGATTTGGATTTTTGGCGATTTGGATTTTTGGCGATTTGGATTTTTGGCGATTTGGATTTTTGGCGATTTGGATTTTTGGCGATTTGGATTTTTGGCGATTTGGATTTTTGGCGATCGCCAATTTTGGCGATTTGGATTTTTGGCGATTTGGATTTTTGGCGATCGCCAATTTTGGCGATTTGGATTTTTGGCGATTTGGATTTTTGGCGATTTGGATTTTTGGCGATTTGGATTTTTGGCGATTTGGATTTTTGGCGATTTGGATTTTTGGCGATCGCCAATTTTGGCGATTTGGATTTTTGGCGATCGCCAATTTTGGCGATTTGGATTTTTGGCGATTTGGATTTTTGGCGATTTGGATTTTTGGCGATTTGGATTTTTGGCGATCGCCAATTTTGGCGATTTGGATTTTTGGCGATTTGGATTTTTGGCGATTTGGATTTTTGGCGATCGCCAATTTTGGCGATTTGGATTTTTGGCGATTTGGATTTTTGGCGATCGCCAATTTTGGCGATTTGGATTTTTGGCGATTTGGATTTTTGGCGATTTGGATTTTTGGCGATTTGGATTTTTGGCGATTTGGATTTTTGGCGATTTGGATTTTTGGCGATTTGGATTTTTGGCGATCGCCAATTTTGGCGATTTGGATTTTTGGCGATCGCCAATTTTGGCGATTTGGATTTTTGGCGATTTGGATTTTTGGCGATTTGGATTTTTGGCGATCGCCAATTTTGGCGATTTGGATTTTTGGCGATCGCCAATTTTGGCGATTTGGATTTTTGGCGATTTGGATTTTTGGCGATTTGGATTTTTGGCGATTTGGATTTTTGGCGATTTGGATTTTTGGCGATTTGGATTTTTGGCGATCGCCAATTTTGGCGATTTGGATTTTTGGCGATCGCCAATTTTGGCGATTTGGATTTTTGGCGATTTGGATTCTTGGCGATTTGGATTTTTGGCGATTTGGATTTTTGGCGATTTGGATTTTTGGCGATTTGGATTTTTGGCGATTTGGATTCTTGGCGATTTGGATTTTTGGCGATTTGGATTTTTGGCGATTTGGATTTTTGGCGATTTGGATTCTTGGCGATTTGGATTTTTGGCGATTTGGATTTTTGGCGATTTGGATTTTTGGCGATTTGGATTTTTGGCGATTTGGATTCTTGGCGATTTGGATTTTTGGCGATCGCCAATTTTGGCGATTTGGATTTTTGGCGATTTGGATTTTTGGCGATTTGGATTTTTGGCGATTTGGATTTTTGGCGATTTGGATTTTTGGCGATTTGGATTTTTGGCGATTTGGATTTTTGGCGATCGCCAATTTTGGCGATTTGGATTTTTGGCGATTTGGATTTTTGGCGATTTGGATTTTTGGCGATTTGGATTTTTGGCGATTTGGATTTTTGGCGATTTGGATTTTTGGCGATTTGGATTTTTGGCGATCGCCAATTTTGGCGATTTGGATTTTTGGCGATCGCCAATTTTGGCGATTTGGATTTTTGGCGATCGCCAATTTTGGCGATTTGGATTTTTGGCGATTTGGATTCTTGGCGATTTGGATTTTTGGCGATTTGGATTTTTGGCGATTTGGATTTTTGGCGATTTGGATTCTTGGCGATTTGGATTTTTGGCGATTTGGATTTTTGGCGATTTGGATTTTTGGCGATTTGGATTTTTGGCGATTTGGATTTTTGGCGATTTGGATTCTTGGCGATTTGGATTTTTGGCGATTTGGATTTTTGGCGATTTGGATTTTTGGCGATTTGGATTTTTGGCGATTTGGATTCTTGGCGATTTGGATTTTTGGCGATCGCCAATTTTGGCGATTTGGATTTTTGGCGATTTGGATTTTTGGCGATTTGGATTTTAGGCGATTTGGATTCTTGGCGATTTGGATTTTTGGCGATCGCCAATTTTGTCGATTTGGATTTTTGGCGATTTGGATTTTTGGCGATTTGGATTTTTGGCGATTTGGATTTTTGGCGATTTGGATTTTTGGCGATTTGGATTTTTGGCGATTTGGATTTTTGGCGATTTGGATTTTTGGCGATTTGGATTTTTGGCGATTTGGATTTTTGGCGATCGCCAATTTTGGCGATTTGGATTTTTGGCGATTTGGATTTTTGGCGATTTGGATTTTTGGCGATTTGGATTTTTGGCGATTTGGATTTTTGGCGATTTGGATTTTTGGCGATCGCCAATTTTGGCGATTTGGATTTTTGGCGATTTGGATTTTTGGCGATTTGGATTTTTGGCGATTTGGATTCTTGGCGATTTGGATTTTTGGCGATTTGGATTCTTGGCGATTTGGATTTTTGGCGATTTGGATTTTTGGCGATTTGGATTTTTGGCGATTTGGATTTTTGGCGATTTGGATTTTTGGCGATTTGGATTTTTGGCGATTTGGATTTTTGGCGATTTGGATTTTTGGCGATTTGGATTTTTGGCGATTTGGATTCTTGGCGATTTGGATTTTTGGCGATCGCCAATTTTGGCGATTTGGATTTTTGGCGATTTGGATTTTTGGCGATTTGGATTTTTGGCGATTTGGATTTTTGGCGATTTGGATTTTTGGCGATTTGGATTTTTGGCGATCGCCAATTTTGGCGATTTGGATTTTTGGCGATTTGGATTTTTGGCGATTTGGATTTTTGGCGATTTGGATTTTTGGCGATCGCCAATTTTGGCGATTTGGATTTTTGGCGATTTGGATTTTTGGCGATTTGGATTTTTGGCGATTTGGATTTTTGGCGATTTGGATTTTTGGCGATTTGGATTTTTGGCGATCGCCAATTTTGGCGATTTGGATTTTTGGCGATTTGGATTTTTGGCGATTTGGATTTTTGGCGATTTGGATTTTTGGCGATCGCCAATTTTGGCGATTTGGATTTTTGGCGATTTGGATTTTTGGCGATTTGGATTTTTGGCGATTTGGATTTTTGGCGATCGCCAATTTTGGCGATTTGGATTTTTGGCGATTTGGATTTTTGGCGATTTGGATTTTTGGCGATCGCCAATTTTGGCGATTTGGATTTTTGGCGATTTGGATTTTTGGCGATTTGGATTTTTGGCGATCGCCAATTTTGGCGATTTGGATTTTTGGCGATTTGGATTTTTGGCGATCGCCAATTTTGGCGATTTGGATTTTTGGCGATTTGGATTTTTGGCGATTTGGATTTTTGGCGATTTGGATTTTTGGCGATTTGGATTTTTGGCGATTTGGATTTTTGGCGATCGCCAATTTTGGCGATTTGGATTTTTGGCGATTTGGATTTTTGGCGATTTGGATTTTTGGCGATTTGGATTTTTGGCGATTTGGATTTTTGGCGATTTGGATTTTCGGCGATCGCCAATTTTGGCGATTTGGATTTTTGGCGATCGCCAATTTTGGCGATTTGGATTTTTGGCGATTTGGATTTTTGGCGATTTGGATTTTTGGCGATCGCCAATTTTGGCGATTTGGATTTTTGGCGATTTGGATTTTTGGCGATTTGGATTTTTGGCGATTTGGATTTTTGGCGATTTGGATTTTTGGCGATTTGGATTTTTGGCGATTTGGATTTTTGGCGATCGCCAATTTTGGCGATTTGGATTTTTGGCGATTTGGATTTTTGGCGATTTGGATTTTTGGCGATCGCCAATTTTGGCGATTTGGATTTTTGGCGATTTGGATTTTTGGCGATTTGGATTTTTGGCGATTTGGATTTTTGGCGATTTGGATTCTTGGCGATTTGGATTTTTGGCGATTTGGATTTTTGGCGATTTGGATTTTTGGCGATTTGGATTTTTGGCGATTTGGATTTTTGGCGATTTGGATTTTTGGCGATTTGGATTTTTGGCGATTTGGATTTTTGGCGATTTGGATTTTTGGCGATTTGGATTTTTGGCGATTTGGATTTTTGGCGATTTGGATTTTTGGCGATTTGGATTTTTGGCGATTTGGATTTTTGGCGATTTGGATTTTTGGCGATTTGGATTTTTGGCGATTTGGATTTTTGGCGATCGCCAATTTTGGCGATTTGGATTTTTGGCGATTTGGATTTTTGGCGATTTGGATTTTTGGCGATTTGGATTTTTGGCGATTTGGATTTTTGGCGATTTGGATTTTTGGCGATCGCCAATTTTGGCGATTTGGATTTTTGGCGATTTGGATTTTTGGCGATTTGGATTTTTGGCGATTTGGATTTTTGGCGATCGCCAATTTTGGCGATTTGGATTTTTGGCGATTTGGATTTTTGGCGATTTGGATTTTTGGCGATTTGGATTTTTGGCGATCGCCAATTTTGGCGATTTGGATTTTTGGCGATTTGGATTTTTGGCGATTTGGATTTTAGGCGATTTGGATTTTTGGCGATCGCCAATTTTGGCGATTTGGATTTTTGGCGATTTGGATTTTTGGCGATTTGGATTTTTGGCGATTTGGATTTTTGGCGATCGCCAATTTTGGCGATTTGGATTTTTGGCGATTTGGATTTTTGGCGATTTGGATTTTTGGCGATCGCCAATTTTGGCGATTTGGATTTTTGGCGATTTGGATTTTTGGCGATTTGGATTTTTGGCGATTTGGATTTTTGGCGATTTGGATTTTTGGCGATTTGGATTTTTGGCGATTTGGATTTTCGGCGATCGCCAATTTTGGCGATTTGGATTTTTGGCGATTTGGATTTTTGGCGATTTGGATTTTTGGCGATCGCCAATTTTGGCGATTTGGATTTTTGGCGATTTGGATTTTTGGCGATTTGGATTTTTGGCGATTTGGATTTTTGGCGATTTGGATTTTTGGCGATTTGGATTTTCGGCGATCGCCAATTTTGGCGATTTGGATTTTTGGCGATCGCCAATTTTGGCGATTTGGATTTTTGGCGATTTGGATTTTTGGCGATTTGGATTTTTGGCGATCGCCAATTTTGGCGATTTGGATTTTTGGCGATTTGGATTTTTGGCGATTTGGATTTTTGGCGATTTGGATTTTTGGCGATTTGGATTTTTGGCGATTTGCATTTTTGGCGATTTGGATTTTTGGCGATCGCCAATTTTGGCGATTTGGATTTTTGGCGATTTGGATTTTTGGCGATTTGGATTTTTGGCGATTTGGATTTTTGGCGATTTGGATTTTTGGCGATCGCCAATTTTGGCGATTTGGATTTTTGGCGATTTGGATTTTTGGCGATTTGGATTTTTGGCGATTTGGATTTTTGGCGATTTGGATTTTTGGCGATTTGGATTTTTGGCGATCGCCAATTTTGGCGATTTGGATTTTTAACGATCGCCAATTTTGGCGATTTGGATTTTTGGCGATTTGGATTTTTGGCGATTTGGATTTTTGGCGATTTGGATTTTTGGCGATCGCCAATTTTGGCGATTTGGATTTTTGGCGATTTGGATTTTTGGCGATTTGGATTTTTGGCGATTTGGATTCTTGGCGATTTGGATTTTTGGCGATTTGGATTCTTGGCGATTTGGATTTTTGGCGATTTGGATTTTTGGCGATTTGGATTTTTGGCGATTTGGATTTTTGGCGATTTGGATTTTTGGCGATTTGGATTTTTGGCGATTTGGATTTTTGGCGATTTGGATTTTTGGCGATTTGGATTTTTGGCGATTTGGATTCTTGGCGATTTGGATTTTTGGCGATCGCCAATTTTGGCGATTTGGATTTTTGGCGATTTGGATTTTTGGCGATTTGGATTTTTGGCGATTTGGATTTTTGGCGATTTGGATTTTTGGCGATTTGGATTTTTGGCGATCGCCAATTTTGGCGATTTGGATTTTTGGCGATTTGGATTTTTGGCGATTTGGATTTTTGGCGATTTGGATTTTTGGCGATTTGGATTTTTGGCGATCGTCA
Organism: Oscheius sp. DF5033; assembly: GCA_964036215.1. Classification (NCBI taxonomy): domain Eukaryota; kingdom Metazoa; phylum Nematoda; class Chromadorea; order Rhabditida; family Rhabditidae; genus Oscheius; species Oscheius sp. DF5033. Next base: position 4,143,442 of record CAXIWN010000011.1, read on the forward strand.
ATTTTGGCGATTTGGATTCTTGGCGATTTGGATTTTTGGCGATTTGGATTTTTGGCGATTTGGATTTTTGGCGATTTGGATTTTTGGCGATTTGGATTTTTGGCGATTTGGATTTTTGGCGATCGCCAATTTTGGCGATTTGGATTTTTGGCGATTTGGATTTTTGGCGATTTGGATTTTTGGCGATTTGGATTTTTGGCGATCGCCAATTTTGGCGATTTGGATTTTTGGCGATTTGGATTTTTGGCGATTTGGATTTTTGGCGATTTGGATTTTTGGCGATTTGGATTTTTGGCGATTTGGATTTTTGGCGATCGCCAATTTTGGCGATTTGGATTTTTGGCGATTTGGATTTTTGGCGATTTGGATTTTTGGCGATTTGGATTTTTGGCGATTTGGATTTTTGGCGATTTGGATTTTCGGCGATCGCCAATTTTGGCGATTTGGATTTTTGGCGATCGCCAATTTTGGCGATTTGGATTTTTGGCGATTTGGATTTTTGGCGATTTGGATTTTTGGCGATCGCCAATTTTGGCGATTTGGATTTTTGGCGATTTGGATTTTTGGCGATTTGGATTTTTGGCGATTTGGATTTTTGGCGATCGCCAATTTTGGCGATTTGGATTTTTGGCGATTTGGATTTTTGGCGATTTGGATTTTTGGCGATTTGGATTTTTGGCGATTTGGATTTTTGGCGATCGCCAATTTTGGCGATTTGGATTTTTGGCGATTTGGATTTTTGGCGATTTGGATTTTTGGCGATTTGGATTTTTGGCGATTTGGATTTTTGGCGATTTGGATTTTCGGCGATCGCCAATTTTGGCGATTTGGATTTTTGGCGATCGCCAATTTTGGCGATTTGGATTTTTGGCGATTTGGATTTTTGGCGATTTGGATTTTTGGCGATCGCCAATTTTGGCGATTTGGATTTTTGGCGATTTGGATTTTTGGCGATTTGGATTTTTGGCGATTTGGATTTTTGGCGATTTGGATTTTTGGCGATTTGGATTTTTGGCGATTTGGATTTTTGGCGATCGCCAATTTTGGCGATTTGGATTTTTGGCGATTTGGATTTTTGGCGATTTGGATTTTTGGCGATCGCCAATTTTGGCGATTTGGATTTTTGGCGATTTGGATTTTTGGCGATTTGGATTTTTGGCGATTTGGATTTTTGGCGATTTGGATTCTTGGCGATTTGGATTTTTGGCGATTTGGATTTTTGGCGATTTGGATTTTTGGCGATTTGGATTTTTGGCGATTTGGATTTTTGGCGATTTGGATTTTTGGCGATTTGGATTTTTGGCGATTTGGATTTTTGGCGATTTGGATTTTTGGCGATTTGGATTTTTGGCGATTTGGATTTTTGGCGATTTGGATTTTTGGCGATCGCCAATTTTGGCGATTTGGATTTTTGGCGATTTGGATTTTTGGCGATTTGGATTTTTGGCGATTTGGATTTTTGGCGATTTGGATTTTTGGCGATTTGGATTTTTGGCGATCGCCAATTTTGGCGATTTGGATTTTTGGCGATTTGGATTTTTGGCGATTTGGATTTTTGGCGATTTGGATTTTTGGCGATTTGGATTTTTGGCGATTTGGATTTTTGGCGATCGCCAATTTTGGCGATTTGGATTTTTGGCGATTTGGATTTTTGGCGATTTGGATTTTTGGCGATTTGGATTTTTGGCGATCGCCAATTTTGGCGATTTGGATTTTTGGCGATTTGGATTTTTGGCGATTTGGATTTTTGGCGATTTGGATTTTTGGCGATCGCCAATTTTGGCGATTTGGATTTTTGGCGATTTGGATTTTTGGCGATTTGGATTTTAGGCGATTTGGATTTTTGGCGATCGCCAATTTTGGCGATTTGGATTTTTGGCGATTTGGATTTTTGGCGATTTGGATTTTTGGCGATTTGGATTTTTGGCGATCGCCAATTTTGGCGATTTGGATTTTTGGCGATTTGGATTTTTGGCGATTTGGATTTTTGGCGATCGCCAATTTTGGCGATTTGGATTTTTGGCGATTTGGATTTTTGGCGATTTGGATTTTTGGCGATTTGGATTTTTGGCGATTTGGATTTTTGGCGATTTGGATTTTTGGCGATCGCCAATTTTGGCGATTTGGATTTTTGGCGATTTGGATTTTTGGCGATTTGGATTTTTGGCGATTTGGATTTTTGGCGATTTGGATTTTTGGCGATCGCCAATTTTGGCGATTTGGATTTTTGGCGATTTGGATTTTTGGCGATTTGGATTTTTGGCGATTTGGATTTTTGGCGATTTGGATTTTTGGCGATTTGGATTTTTGGCGATTTGGATTTTTGGCGATCGCCAATTTTGGCGATTTGGATTTTTGGCGATTTGGATTTTTGGCGATCGCCAATTTTGGCGATTTGGATTTTTGGCGATTTGGATTTTTGGCGATTTGGATTTTTGGCGATTTGGATTTTTGGCGATCGCCAATTTTGGCGATTTGGATTTTTGGCGATTTGGATTTTTGGCGATTTGGATTTTAGGCGATTTGGATTTTTGGCGATCGCCAATTTTGGCGATTTGGATTTTTGGCGATTTGGATTTTTGGCGATTTGGATTTTTGGCGATTTGGATTTTTGGCGATCGCCAATTTTGGCGATTTGGATTTTTGGCGATTTGGATTTTTGGCGATTTGGATTTTTGGCGATCGCCAATTTTGGCGATTTGGATTTTTGGCGATTTGGATTTTTGGCGATTTGGATTTTTGGCGATTTGGATTTTTGGCGATTTGGATTTTTGGCGATTTGCATTTTTGGCGATTTGGATTTTTGGCGATCGCCAATTTTGGCGATTTGGATTTTTGGCGATTTGGATTTTTGGCGATTTGGATTTTTGGCGATTTGGATTTTTGGCGATTTGGATTTTTGGCGATCGCCAATTTTGGCGATTTGGATTTTTGGCGATTTGGATTTTTGGCGATTTGGATTTTTGGCGATTTGGATTTTTGGCGATTTGGATTTTTGGCGATCGCCAATTTTGGCGATTTGGATTTTTGGCGATTTGGATTTTTGGCGATCGCCAATTTTGGCGATTTGGATTTTTGGCGATTTGGATTTTTGGCGATTTGGATTTTTGGCGATTTGGATTTTTGGCGATCGCCAATTTTGGCGATTTGGATTTTTGGCGATTTGGATTTTTGGCGATCGCCAATTTTGGCGATTTGGATTTTTGGCGATTTGGATTTTTGGCGATTTGGATTTTTGGCGATTTGGATTTTTGGCGATCGCCAATTTTGGCGATTTGGATTTTTGGCGATCGCCAATTTTGGCGATTTGGATTTTTGGCGATTTGGATTTTTGGCGATTTGGATTTTTGGCGATTTGGATTTTTGGCGATCGCCAATTTTGGCGATTTGGATTTTTGGCGATTTGGATTTTTGGCGATTTGGATTTTTGGCGATCGCCAATTTTGGCGATTTGGATTTTTGGCGATTTGGATTTTTGGCGATTTGGATTTTTGGCGATCGCCAATTTTGGCGATTTGGATTTTTGGCGATCGCCAATTTTGGCGATTTGGATTTTTGGCGATCGCCAATTTTGGCGATTTGGATTTTTGGCGATCGCCAATTTTGGCGATTTGGATTTTTGGCGATCGCCAATTTTGGCGATTTGGATTTTTGGCGATTTGGATTTTTGGCGATTTGGATTTTTGGCGATTTGGATTTTTGGCGATTTGGATTTTTGGCGATTTGGATTTTTGGCGATTTGGATTTTTGGCGATTTGGATTTTTGGCGATTTGGATTTTTGGCGATTTGGATTTTTGGCGATTTGGATTTTTGGCGATTTGGATTTTTGGCGATCGCCAATTTTGGCGATTTGGATTTTTGGCGATTTGGATTTTTGGCGATTTGGATTTTTGGCGATTTGGATTTTTGGCGATTTGGATTTTTGGCGATTTGGATTTTTGGCGATCGCCAATTTTGGCGATTTGGATTTTTGGCGATTTGGATTTTTGGCGATTTGGATTTTTGGCGATTTGGATTTTTGGCGATTTGGATTTTTGGCGATTTGGATTTTTGGCGATTTCGATTTTTGGCGATTTGGATTTTTGGCGATTTGGATTTTTGGCGATTTGGATTTTTGGCGATTTGGATTTTTGGCGATTTGGATTTTTGGCGATTTGGATTTTTGGCGATTTGGATTTTTGGCGATCGCCAATTTTGGCGATTTGGATTTTTGGCGATTTGGATTTTTGGCGATTTGGATTTTTGGCGATTTGGATTTTTGGCGATTTGGATTTTTGGCGATTTCGATTTTTGGCGATTTGGATTTTTGGCGATTTGGATTTTTGGCGATTTGGATTTTTGGCGATTTGGATTTTTGGCGATTTGGATTTTTGGCGATCGCCAATTTTGGCGATTTGGATTTTTGGCGATTTGGATTTTTGGCGATTTGGATTTTTGGCGATCGCCAATTTTGGCGATTTGGATTTTTGGCGATCGCCAATTTTGGCGATTTGGATTTTTGGCGATCGCCAATTTTGGCGATTTGGATTTTTGGCGATTTGGATTTTTGGCGATTTGGATTTTTGGCGATCGCCAATTTTGGCGATTTGGATTTTTGGCGATTTGGATTTTTGGCGATCGCCAATTTTGGCGATTTGGATTTTTGGCGATTTGGATTTTTGGCGATTTGGATTTTTGGCGATCGCCAATTTTGGCGATTTGGATTTTTGGCGATTTGGATTTTTGGCGATTTGGATTTTTGGCGATTTGGATTTTTGGCGATTTGGATTTTTGGCGATTTGGATTTTTGGCGATTTGGATTTTTGGCGATTTGGATTTTTGGCGATTTGGATTTTTGGCGATTTGGATTTTTGGCGATTTGGATTTTTGGCGATTTGGATTTTTGGCGATCGCCAATTTTGGCGATTTGGATTTTTGGCGATTTGGATTTTTGGCGATTTGGATTTTTGGCGATTTGGATTTTTGGCGATCGCCAATTTTGGCGATTTGGATTTTTGGCGATCGCCAATTTTGGCGATTTAAATTTTTGGCGATTTGGATTTTTGGCGATTTGGATTTTTGGCGATCGCCAATTTTGGCGATTTGGATTTTTGGCGATTTGGATTTTTGGCGATTTGGATTTTTGGCGATTTGGATTTTTGGCGATTTGGATTTTTGGCGATTTGGATTTTTGGCGATTTGGATTTTTGGCGATTTGGATTTTTGGCGATCGCCAATTTTGGCGATTTGGATTTTTGGCGATCGCCAATTTTGGCGATTTGGATTTTTGGCGATTTGGATTTTTGGCGATTTGGATTTTTGGCGATTTGGATTTTTGGCGATTTGGATTTTTGGCGATTTGGATTTTTGGCGATTTGGATTTTTGGCGATTTGGATTTTTGGCGATTTGGATTTTTGGCGATCGCCAATTTTGTCGATTTGGATTTTTGGCGATTTGGATTTTTGGCGATTTGGATTTTTGGCGATTTGGATTTTTGGCGATCGCCAATTTTGGCGATTTGGATTTTTGGCGATTTGGATTTTTGGCGATTTGGATTTTTGGCGATTTGGATTTTTGGCGATCGCCAATTTTGGCGATTTGGATTTTTGGCGATTTGGATTTTTGGCGATTTGGATTTTTGGCGATTTGGATTTTTGGCGATTTGGATTTTTGGCGATTTGGATTTTTGGCGATTTGGATTTTTGGCGATCGCCAATTTTGGCGATTTGGATTTTTGGCGATTTGGATGTTTGGCGATTTGGATTTTTGGCGATTTGGATTTTTGGCGATCGCCAATTTTGGCGATTTGGATTTTTGGCGATTTGGATTTTTGGCGATTTGGATTTTTGGCGATTTGGATTTTTGGCGATTTGGATTTTTGGCGATTTGGATTTTTGGCGATTTGGATTTTTGGCGATCGCCAATTTTGGCGATTTGGATTTTTGGCGATTTGGATTTTTGGCGATTTGGATTTTTGGCGATTTGGATTTTTGGCGATTTGGATTTTTGGCGATCGCCAATTTTGGCGATTTGGATTTTTGGCGATCGCCAATTTTGGCGATTTGGATTTTTGGCGATTTGGATTTTTGGCGATTTGGATTTTTGGCGATTTGGATTTTTGGCGATCGCCAATTTTGGCGATTTGGATTTTTGGCGATCGCCAATTTTGGCGATTTAAATTTTTGGCGATTTGGATTTTTGGCGATTTGGATTTTTGGCGATCGCCAATTTTGGCGATTTGGATTTTTGGCGATTTGGATTTTTGGCGATTTGGATTTTTGGCGATTTGGATTTTTGGCGATTTGGATTTTTGGCGATTTGGATTTTTGGCGATTTGGATTTTTGGCGATTTGGATTTTTGGCGATCGCCAATTTTGGCGATTTGGATTTTTGGCGATCGCCAATTTTGGCGATTTGGATTTTTGGCGATTTGGATTTTTGGCGATTTGGATTTTTGGCGATTTGGATTTTTGGCGATTTGGATTTTTGGCGATTTGGATTTTTGGCGATTTGGATTTTTGGCGATTTGGATTTTTGGCGATTTGGATTTTTGGCGATCGCCAATTTTGTCGATTTGGATTTTTGGCGATTTGGATTTTTGGCGATTTGGATTTTTGGCGATTTGGATTTTTGGCGATCGCCAATTTTGGCGATTTGGATTTTTGGCGATTTGGATTTTTGGCGATTTGGATTTTTGGCGATTTGGATTTTTGGCGATCGCCAATTTTGGCGATTTGGATTTTTGGCGATTTGGATTTTTGGCGATTTGGATTTTTGGCGATTTGGATTTTTGGCGATTTGGATTTTTGGCGATTTGGATTTTTGGCGATTTGGATTTTTGGCGATCGCCAATTTTGGCGATTTGGATTTTTGGCGATTTGGATGTTTGGCGATTTGGATTTTTGGCGATTTGGATTTTTGGCGATCGCCAATTTTGGCGATTTGGATTTTTGGCGATTTGGATTTTTGGCGATTTGGATTTTTGGCGATTTGGATTTTTGGCGATTTGGATTTTTGGCGATTTGGATTTTTGGCGATTTGGATTTTTGGCGATCGCCAATTTTGGCGATTTGGATTTTTGGCGATTTGGATTTTTGGCGATTTGGATTTTTGGCGATTTGGATTTTTGGCGATTTGGATTTTTGGCGATCGCCAATTTTGGCGATTTGGATTTTTGGCGATCGCCAATTTTGGCGATTTGGATTTTTGGCGATTTGGATTTTTGGCGATTTGGATTTTTGGCGATCGCCAATTTTGGCGATTTGGATTTTTGGCGATTTGGATTTTTGGCGATTTGGATTTTTGGCGATTTGGATTTTTGGCGATTTGGATTTTTGGCGATTTGGATTTTTGGCGATTTGGATTTTTGGCGATTTGGATTTTTGGCGATTTGGATTTTTGGCGATCGCCAATTTTGGCGATTTGGATTTTTGGCGATTTGGATTTTTGGCGATTTGGATTTTTGGCCATTTGGATTTTTGGCGATCGCCAATTTTGGCGATTTGGATTTTTGGCGATTTGGATTTTTGGCGATTTGGATTTTTGGCGATTTGGATTTTTGGCGATTTGGATTTTTGGCGATTTGGATTTTTGGCGATTTGGATTTTTGGCGATTTGGATTTTTGGCGATCGCCAATTTTGGCGATTTGGATTTTTGGCGATTTGGATTTTTGGCGATTTGGATTTTTGGCGATTTGGATTTTTGGCGATCGCCAATTTTGGCGATTTGGATTTTTGGCGATTTGGATTTTTGGCGATTTGGATTTTTGGCGATTTGGATTTTTGGCGATCGCCAATTTTGGCGATTTGGATTTTTGGCGATTTGGATTTTTGGCGATTTGGATTTTTGGCGATTTGGATTTTTGGCGATTTGGATTTTTGGCGATTTGGATTTTTGGCGATTTGGATTTTTGGCGATTTGGATTTTTGGCGATCGCCAATTTTGGCGATTTGGATTTTTGGCGATTTGGATTTTTGGCGATTTGGATTTTTGGCGATTTGGATTTTTGGCGATTTGGATTTTTGGCGATTTGGATTTTTGGCGATTTGGATTTTTGGCGATTTGGATTTTTGGCGATCGCCAATTTTGTCGATTTGGATTTTTGGCGATTTGGATTTTTGGCGATTTGGATTTTTGGCGATTTGGATTTTTGGCGATCGCCAATTTTGGCGATTTGGATTTTTGGCGATTTGGATTTTTGGCGATTTGGATTTTTGGCGATTTGGATTTTTGGCGATCGCCAATTTTGGCGATTTGGATTTTTGGCGATTTGGATTTTTGGCGATTTGGATTTTTGGCGATTTGGATTTTTGGCGATTTGGATTTTTGGCGATTTGGATTTTTGGCGATTTGGATTTTTGGCGATCGCCAATTTTGGCGATTTGGATTTTTGGCGATTTGGATTTTTGGCGATTTGGATTTTTGGCGATCGCCAATTTTGGCGATTTGGATTTTTGGCGATTTGGATTTTTGGCGATTTGGATGTTTGGCGATTTGGATTTTTGGCGATTTGGATTTTTGGCGATCGCCAATTTTGGCGATTTGGATTTTTGGCGATTTGGATTTTTGGCGATCGCCAATTTTGGCGATTTGGATTTTTGGCGATTTGGATTTTTGGCGATCGCCAATTTTGGCGATTTGGATTTTTGGTGATTTGGATTTTTGGCGATTTGGATTTTTGGCGATTTGGATTTTTGGCGATTTGGATTTTTGGCGATTTGGATTTTTGGCGATTTGGATTTTTGGCGATCGCCAATTTTGGCGATTTGGATTTTTGGCGATTTGGATTTTTGGCGATTTGGATTTTTGGCGATTTGGATTTTTGGCGATCGCCAATTTTGGCGATTTGGATTTTTGGCGATTTGGATTTTTGGCGATTTGGATTTTTGGCGATTTGGATTTTTGGCGATTTGGATTTTTGGCGATTTGGATTTTTGGCGATTTGGATTTTTGGCGATTTGGATTTTTGGCGATCGCCAATTTTGGCGATTTGGATTTTTGGCGATTTGGATTTTTGGCGATTTGGATTTTTGGCGATTTGGATTTTTGGCGATTTGGATTTTTGGCGATCGCCAATTTTGGCGATTTGGATTTTTGGCGATTTGGATTTTTGGCGATTTGGATTTTTGGCGATTTGGATTTTTGGCGATTTGGATTTTTGGCGATTTGGATTTTTGGCGATTTGGATTTTTGGCGATCGCCAATTTTGGCGATTTGGATTTTTGGCGATCGCCAATTTTGGCGATTTGGATTTTTGGCGATTTGGATTTTTGGCGATTTGGATTTTTGGCGATTTGGATTTTTGGCGATTTGGATTTTTGGCGATTTGGATTTTTGGCGATTTGGATTTTTGGCGATCGCCAATTTTGGCGATCGCCAATTTTGGCGATTTGGATTTTTGGCGATTTGGATTTTTGGCGATTTGGATTTTTGGCGATTTGGATTTTTGGCGATTTGGATTTTTGGCGATTTGGATTTTTGGCGATTTCGATTTTTGGCGATTTGGATTTTTGGCGATTTGGATTTTTGGCGATTTGGATTTTTGGCGATTTGGATTTTTGGCGATCGCCAATTTTGGCGATTTGGATTTTTGGCGATTTGGATTTTTGGCGATTTGGATTTTTGGCGATTTGGATTTTTGGCGATTTGGATTTTTGGCGATCGCCAATTTTGGCGATTTGGATTTTTGGCGATTTGGATTTTTGGCGATTTGGATTTTTGGCGATTTGGATTTTTGGCGATCGCCAATTTTGGCGATTTGGATTTTTGGCGATTTGGATTTTTGGCGATTTGGATTTTTGGCGATCGCCAATTTTGGCGATTTGGATTTTTGGCGATTTGGATTTTTGGCGATTTGGATTTTTGGCGATCGCCAATTTTGGCGATTTGGATTTTTGGCGATTTGGATTTTTGGCGATTTGGATTTTTGGCGATTTGGATTTTTGGCGATTTGGATTTTTGGCGATTTGGATTTTTGGCGATTTGGATTTTTGGCGATTTGGATTTTTGGCGATTTGGATTTTTGGCGATCGCCAATTTTGGCGATTTGGATTTTTGGCGATTTGGATTTTTGGCGATTTGGATTTTTGGCGATTTGGATTTTTGGCGATTTGGATTTTTGGCGATTTGGATTTTTGGCGATTTGGATTTTTGGCGATCGCCAATTTTGGCGATTTGGATTTTTGGCGATCGCCAATTTTGGCGATTTAAATTTTTGGCGATTTGGATTTTTGGCGATTTGGATTTTTGGCGATCGCCAATTTTGGCGATTTGGATTTTTGGCGATTTGGATTTTTGGCGATTTGGATTTTTGGCGATTTGGATTTTTGGCGATTTGGATTTTTGGCGATTTGGATTTTTGGCGATTTGGATTTTTGGCGATTTGGATTTTTGGCGATTTGGATTTTTGGCGATCGCCAATTTTGGCGATTTGGATTTTTGGCGATCGCCAATTTTGGCGATTTGGATTTTTGGCGATTTGGATTTTTGGCGATCGCCAATTTTGGCGATTTGGATTTTTGGCGATTTGGATTTTTGGCGATTTGGATTTTTGGCGATTTGGATTTTTGGCGATTTGGATTTTTGGCGATTTGGATTTTTGGCGATTTGGATTTTTGGCGATTTGGATTTTTGGCGATCGCCAATTTTGGCGATTTGGATTTTTGGCGATTTGGATTTTTGGCGATTTGGATTTTTGGCGATCGCCAATTTTGGCGATTTGGATTTTTGGCGATTTGGATTTTTGGCGATTTGGATTTTTGGCGATCGCCAATTTTGGCGATTTGGATTTTTGGCGATCGCCAATTTTGGCGATTTGGATTTTTGGCGATTTGGATTTTTGGCGATTTGGATTTTTGGCGATCGCCAATTTTGGCGATTTGGATTTTTGGCGATTTGGATTTTTGGCGATTTGGATTTTTGGCGATTTGGATTTTTGGCGATTTGGATTTTTGGCGATTTGGATTTTTGGCGATTTGGATTTTTGGCGATTTGGATTTTTGGCGATCGCCAATTTTGGCGATTTGGATTTTTGGCGATTTGGATTTTTGGCGATTTGGATTCTTGGCGATTTGGATTCTTGGCGATTTGGATTTTTGGCGATCGCCAATTTTGGCGATTTGGATTTTTGGCGATTTGGATTTTTGGCGATTTGGATTTTTGGCGATTTGGATTTTTGGCGATTTGGATTTTTGGCGATTTGGATTTTTGGCGATCGCCAATTTTGGCGATTTGGATTTTTGGCGATCGCCAATTTTGGCGATTTGGATTTTTGGCGATTTGGATTTTTGGCGATTTGGATTTTTGGCGATTTGGATTTTTGGCGATTTGGATTTTTGGCGATTTGGATTTTTGGCGATCGCCAATTTTGGCGATTTGGATTTTTGGCGATTTGGATTTTTGGCGATTTGGATTTTTGGCGATTTGGATTTTTGGCGATCGCCAATTTTGGCGATTTGGATTTTTGGCGATCGCCAATTTTGGCGATTTGGATTTTTGGCGATTTGGATTTTTGGCGATTTGGATTTTTGGCGATCGCCAATTTTGGCGATTTGGATTTTTGGCGATTTGGATTTTTGGCGATTTGGATTTTTGGCGATTTGGATTTTTGGCGATTTGGATTTTTGGCGATTTGGATTTTTGGCGATTTGGATTTTTGGCGATTTGGATTCTTGGCGATTTGGATTCTTGGCGATCGCCAATTTTGGCGATTTGGATTTTTGGCGATCGCCAATTTTGGCGATTTGGATTTTTGGCGATTTGGATTTTTGGCGATTTGGATTTTTGGCGATCGCCAATTTTGGCGATTTGGATTTTTGGCGATTTGGATTTTTGGCGATTTGGATTTTTGGCGATTTGGATTTTTGGCGATTTGGATTTTTGGCGATTTGGATTTTTGGCGATTTGGATTTTTGGCGATTTGGATTCTTGGCGATTTGGATTCTTGGCGATTTGGATTTTTGGCGATTTGGATTTTTGGCGATTTGGATTTTTGGCGATCGCCAATTTTGGCGATTTGGATTTTTGGCGATCGCCAATTTTGGCGATTTGGATTTTTGGCGATTTGGATTTTTGGCGATTTGGATTTTTGGCGATTTGGATTTTTGGCGATTTGGATTTTTGGCGATCGCCAATTTTGGCGATTTGGATTTTTGGCGATCGCCAATTTTGGCGATTTGGATTTTTGGCGATTTGGATTTTTGGCGATTTGGATTTTTGGCGATTTGGATTTTTGGCGATCGCCAATTTTGGCGATTTGGATTTTTGGCGATCGCCAATTTTGGCGATTTGGATTTTTGGCGATTTGGATTTTTGGCGATTTGGATTTTTGGCGATTTGGATTTTTGGCGATTTGGATTTTTGGCGATCGCCAATTTTGGCGATTTGGATTTTTGGCGATTTGGATTTTTGGCGATTTGGATTTTTGGCGATTTGGATTTTTGGCGATCGCCAATTTTGGCGATTTGGATTTTTGGCGATTTGGATTTTTGGCGATTTGGATTTTTGGCGATTTGGATTCTTGGCGATTTGGATTTTTGGCGATTTGGATTTTTGGCGATTTGGATTTTTGGCGATTTGGATTTTTGGCGATTTGGATTTTTGGCGATTTGGATTCTTGGCGATTTGGATTCTTGGCGATTTGGATTTTTGGCGATCGCCAATTTTGGCGATTTGGATTTTTGGCGATCGCCAATTTTGGCGATTTGGATTTTTGGCGATTTGGATTTTTGGCGATTTGGATTTTTGGCGATTTGGATTTTTGGCGATCGCCAATTTTGGCGATTTGGATTTTTGGCGATTTGGATTTTTGGCGATTTGGATTTTTGGCGATTTGGATTTTTGGCGATTTGGATTTTTGGCGATTTGGATTTTTGGCGATTTGGATTTTTGGCGATTTGGATTTTTGGCGATCGCCAATTTTGGCGATTTGGATTTTTGGCGATTTGGATTTTTGGCGATTTGGATTTTTGGCGATTTGGATTTTTGGCGATTTGGATTTTTGGCGATTTGGATTTTTGGCGATTTGGATTTTTGGCGATTTGGATTTTTGGCGATTTGGATTCTTGGCGATTTGGATTTTTGGCGATTTGGATTTTTGGCGATTTGGATTTTTGGCGATTTGGATTTTTGGCGATTTGGATTTTTGGCGATTTGGATTCTTGGCGATTTGGATTTTTGGCGATCGCCAATTTTGGCGATTTGGATTTTTGGCGATCGCCAATTTTGGCGATTTGGATTTTTGGCGATTTGGATTTTTGGCGATTTGGATTTTTGGCGATCGCCAATTTTGGCGATTTGGATTTTTGGCGATTTGGATTTTTGGCGATTTGGATTTTTGGCGATTTGGATTTTTGGCGATTTGGATTTTTGGCGATCGCCAATTTTGGCGATTTGGATTTTTGGCGATTTGGATTTTTGGCGATCGCCAATTTTGGCGATTTGGATTTTTGGCGATTTGGATTTTTGGCGATTTGGATTTTTGGCGATTTGGATTTTTGGCGATTTGGATTTTTGGCGATCGCCAATTTTGGCGATTTGGATTTTTGGCGATCGCCAATTTTGGCTATTTGGATTTTTGGCGATTTGGATTTTTGGCGATTTGGATTTTTGGCGATTTGGATTTTTGGCGATTTGGATTTTTGGCGATTTGGATTTTTGGCGATCGCCAATTTTGGCGATTTGGATTTTTGGCGATTTGGATTTTTGGCGATTTGGATTTTTGGCGATCGCCAATTTTGGCGATTTGGATTTTTGGCGATTTGGATTTTTGGCGATTTGGATTTTTGGCGATTTGGATTTTTGGCGATTTGGATTTTTGGCGATTTGGATTTTTGGCGATTTGGATTTTTGGCGATTTGGATTCTTGGCGATTTGGATTCTTGGTGATTTGGATTCTTGGCGATCGCCAATTTTGGCGATTTGGATTTTTGGCGATTTGGATTTTTGGCGATTTGGATTTTTGGCGATTTGGATTTTTGGCGATTTGGATTTTTGGCGATTTGGATTTTTGGCGATTTGGATTTTTGGCGATTTGGATTTTTGGCGATTTGGATTTTTGGCGATTTGGATTTTTGGCGATTTGGATTTTTGGCGATTTGGATTTTTGGCGATTTGGATTTTTGGCGATTTGGATTTTTGGCGATTTGGATTCTTGGCGATTTGGATTCTTGGCGATTTGGATTTTTGGCGATCGCCAATTTTGGCGATTTGGATTTTTGGCGATTTGGATTTTTGGCGATTTGGATTTTTGGCGATTTGGATTTTTGGCGATTTGGATTTTTGGCGATTTGGATTTTTGGCGATCGCCAATTTTGGCGATTTGGATTTTTGGCGATTTGGATTTTTGGCGATTTGGATTTTTGGCGATTTGGATTTTTGGCGATTTGGATTTTTGGCGATTTGGATTTTTGGCGATTTGGATTTTTGGCGATTTGGATTCTTGGCGATTTGGATTCTTGGCGATTTGGATTTTTGGCGATCGCCAATTTTGGCGATTTGGATTTTTGGCGATTTGGATTTTTGGCGATTTGGATTTTTGGCGATTTGGATTTTTGGCGATTTGGATTTTTGGCGATTTGGATTTTTGGCGATCGCCAATTTTGGCGATTTGGATTTTTGGCGATCGCCAATTTTGGCGATTTGGATTTTTGGCGATTTGGATTTTTGGCGATTTGGATTTTTGGCGATCGCCAATTTTGGCGATTTGGATTTTTGGCGATCGCCAATTTTGGCGATTTGGATTTTTGGCGATTTGGATTTTTGGCGATTTGGATTTTTGGCGATTTGGATTTTTGGCGATTTGGATTTTTGGCGATCGCCAATTTTGGCGATTTGGATTTTTGGCGATTTGGATTTTTGGCGATTTGGATTTTTGGCGATCGCCAATTTTGGCGATTTGGATTTTTGGCGATTTGGATTTTTGGCGATTTGGATTTTTGGCGATTTGGATTCTTGGCGATTTGGATTTTTGGCGATTTGGATTTTTGGCGATCTGGATTTTTGGCGATTTGGATTTTTGGCGATTTGGATTTTTGGCGATTTGGATTTTTGGCGATTTGGATTTTTGGCGATCGCCAATTTTGGCGATTTGGATTTTTGGCGATCGCCAATTTTGGCGATTTGGATTTTTGGCGATTTGGATTTTTGGCGATTTGGATTTTTGGCGATTTGGATTTTTGGCGATCGCCAATTTTGGCGATTTGGATTTTTGGCGATTTGGATTTTTGGCGATTTGGATTTTTGGCGATTTGGATTCTTGGCGATTTGGATTTTTGGCGATCGCCAATTTTGGCGATTTGGATTTTTGGCGATCGCCAATTTTGGCGATTTGGATTTTTGGCGATTTGGATTTTTGGCGATTTGGATTTTTGGCGATTTGGATTTTTGGCGATTTGGATTTTTGGCGATTTGGATTCTTGGCGATTTGGATTTTTGGCGATTTGGATTTTTGGCGATTTGGATTTTTGGCGATTTGGATTTTTGGCGATTTGGATTTTTGGCGATTTGGATTTTTGGCGATTTGGATTTTTGGCGATCGCCAATTTTGGCGATTTGGATTTTTGGCGATTTGGATTTTTGGCGATTTGGATTTTTGGCGATCGCCAATTTTGGCGATTTGGATTTTTGGCGATTTGGATTTTTGGCGATTTGGATTTTTGGCGATTTGGATTCTTGGCGATTTGGATTTTTGGCGATTTGGATTTTTGGCGATCTGGATTTTTGGCGATTTGGATTTTTGGCGATTTGGATTTTTGGCGATTTGGATTTTTGGCGATTTGGATTTTTGGCGATTTGGATTTTTGGCGATTTGGATTTTTGGCGATTTGGATTTTTGGCGATCGCCAATTTTGGCGATTTGGATTTTTGGCGATTTGGATTTTTGGCGATTTGGATTTTTGGCGATTTGGATTTTTGGCGATCGCCAATTTTGGCGATTTGGATTTTTGGCGATTTGGATTTTTGGCGATTTGGATTTTTGGCGATTTGGATTCTTGGCGATTTGGATTTTTGGCGATTTGGATTTTTGGCGATTTGGATTTTTGGCGATTTGGATTTTTGGCGATTTGGATTTTTGGCGATTTGGATTCTTGGCGATTTGGATTTTTGGCGATCGCCAATTTTGGCGATTTGGATTTTTGGCGATCGCCAATTTTGGCGATTTGGATTTTTGGCGATTTGGATTTTTGGCGATTTGGATTTTTGGCGATTTGGATTTTTGGCGATCGCCAATTTTGGCGATTTGGATTTTTGGCGATTTGGATTTTTGGCGATTTGGATTTTTGGCGATTTGGATTTTTGGCGATTTGGATTTTTGGCGATCGCCAATTTTGGCGATTTGGATTTTTGGCGATTTGGATTTTTGGCGATCGCCAATTTTGGCGATTTGGATTTTTGGCGATTTGGATTTTTGGCGATCGCCAATTTTGGCGATTTGGATTTTTGGCGATTTGGATTTTTGGCGATTTGGATTTTTGGCGATTTGGATTTTTGGCGATTTGGATTTTTGGCGATTTGGATTTTTGGCGATTTGGATTTTTGGCGATTTGGATTTTTGGCGATTTGGATTTTTGGCGATTTGGATTTTTGGCGATTTGGATTTTTGGCGATTTGGATTTTTGGCGATTTGGATTTTTGGCGATTTGGATTTTTGGCGATTTGGATTTTTGGCGATTTGGATTCTTGGCGATTTGGATTCTTGGTGATTTGGATTCTTGGCGATCGCCAATTTTGGCGATTTGGATTTTTGGCGATTTGGATTTTTGGCGATTTGGATTTTTGGCGATTTGGATTTTTGGCGATTTGGATTTTTGGCAATTTGGATTTTTGGCGATTTGGATTTTTGGCGATTTGGATTTTTGGCGATTTGGATTTTTGGCGATTTGGATTTTTGGCGATTTGGATTTTTGGCGATTTGGATTTTTGGCGATTTGGATTTTTGGCGATTTGGATTTTTGGCGATTTGGATTCTTGGCGATTTGGATTCTTGGCGATTTGGATTTTTGGCGATCGCCAATTTTGGCGATTTGGATTTTTGGCGATTTGGATTTTTGGCGATTTGGATTTTTGGCGATTTGGATTTTTGGCGATTTGGATTTTTGGCGATTTGGATTCTTGGCGATTTGGATTCTTGGCGATTTGGATTTTTGGCGATCGCCAATTTTGGCGATTTGGATTTTTGGCGATTTGGATTTTTGGCGATTTGGATTTTTGGCGATTTGGATTTTTGGCGATTTGGATTTTTGGCGATTTGGATTTTTGGCGATCGCCAATTTTGGCGATTTGGATTTTTGGCGATCGCCAATTTTGGCGATTTGGATTTTTGGCGATTTGGATTTTTGGCGATTTGGATTTTTGGCGATCGCCAATTTTGGCGATTTGGATTTTTGGCGATCGCCAATTTTGGCGATTTGGATTTTTGGCGATTTGGATTCTTGGCGATTTGGATTCTTGGCGATTTGGATTTTTGGCGATCGCCAATTTTGGCGATTTGGATTTTTGGCGATTTGGATTTTTGGCGATTTGGATTTTTGGCGATTTGGATTTTTGGCGATTTGGATTTTTGGCGATTTGGATTTTTGGCGATCGCCAATTTTGGCGATTTGGATTTTTGGCGATTTGGATTTTTGGCGATTTGGATTTTTGGCGATCGCCAATTTTGGCGATTTGGATTTTTGGCGATTTGGATTTTTGGCGATTTGGATTTTTGGCGATTTGGATTCTTGGCGATTTGGATTTTTGGCGATTTGGATTTTTGGCGATCTGGATTTTTGGCGATTTGGATTTTTGGCGATTTGGATTTTTGGCGATTTGGATTTTTGGCGATTTCGATTTTTGGCGATCGCCAATTTTGGCGATTTGGATTTTTGGCGATTTGGATTTTTGGCGATTTGGATTTTTGGCGATTTGGATTTTTGGCGATTTGGATTTTTGGCGATTTGGATTTTTGGCGATCGCCAATTTTGGCGATTTGGATTTTTGGCGATTTGGATTTTTGGCGATTTGGATTTTTGGCGATTTGGATTCTTGGCGATTTGGATTTTTGGCGATCGCCAATTTTGGCGATTTGGATTTTTGGCGATCGCCAATTTTGGCGATTTGGATTTTTGGCGATTTGGATTTTTGGCGATTTGGATTTTTGGCGATTTGGATTTTTGGCGATTTGGATTTTTGGCGATTTGGATTCTTGGCGATTTGGATTTTTGGCGATCGCCAATTTTGGCGATTTGGATTTTTGGCGATCGCCAATTTTGGCGATTTGGATTTTTGGCGATTTGGATTTTTGGCGATTTGGATTTTTGGCGATTTGGATTTTTGGCGATCGCCAATTTTGGCGATTTGGATTTTTGGCGATTTGGATTTTTGGCGATCGCCAATTTTGGCGATTTGGATTTTTGGCGATTTGGATTTTTGGCGATCGCCAATTTTGGCGATTTGGATTTTTGGCGATTTGGATTTTTGGCGATTTGGATTTTTGGCGATTTGGATTTTTGGCGATTTGGATTTTTGGCGATCGCCAATTTTGGCGATTTGGATTTTTGGCGATCGCCAATTTTGGCTATTTGGATTTTTGGCGATTTGGATTTTTGGCGATTTGGATTTTTGGCGATTTGGATTTTTGGCGATTTGGATTTTTGGCGATCGCCAATTTTGGCGATTTGGATTTTTGGCGATTTGGATTTTTGGCGATCGCCAATTTTGGCGATTTGGATTTTTGGCGATTTGGATTTTTGGCGATTTGGATTTTAGGCGATTTGGATTTTTGGCGATCGCCAATTTTGGCGATTTGGATTTTTGGCGATTTGGATTTTTGGCGATTTGGATTTTTGGCGATTTGGATTTTTGGCAATCGCCAATTTTGGCGATTTGGATTTTTGGCGATCGCCAATTTTGGCGATTTGGATTTTTGGCGATTTGGATTTTTGGCGATTTGGATTTTTGGCGATTTGGATTTTTGGCGATCGCCAATTTTGGCGATTTGGATTTTTGGCGATTTGGATTTTTGGCGATTTGGATTTTTGGCGATCGCCAATTTTGGCGATTTGGATTTTTGGCGATTTGGATTTTTGGCGATTTGGATTTTTGGCGATCGCCAATTTTGGCGATTTGGATTTTTGGCGATCGCCAATTTTGGCGATTTGGATTTTTGGCGATCGCCAATTTTGGCGATTTGGATTTTTGGCGATCGCCAATTTTGGCGATTTGGATTTTTGGCGATCGCCAATTTTGGCGATTTGGATTTTTGGCGATTTGGATTTTTGGCGATTTGGATTTTTGGCGATTTGGATTTTTGGCGATTTGGATTTTTGGCGATTTGAATTTTTGGCGATTTGGATTTTTGGCGATTTGGATTTTTGGCGATTTGGATTTTTGGCGATTTGGATTTTTGGCGATTTGGATTTTTGGCGATTTGGATTTTTGGCGATCGCCAATTTTGGCGATTTGGATTTTTGGCGATTTGGATTTTTGGCGATTTGGATTTTTGGCGATTTGGATTTTTGGCGATTTGGATTTTTGGCGATTTGGATTTTTGGCGATTTGGATTTTTGGCGATTTGGATTTTTGGCGATTTGGATTTTTGGCGATTTGGATTTTTGGCGATTTCGATTTTTGGCGATTTGGATTTTTGGCGATTTGGATTTTTGGCGATTTGGATTTTTGGCGATTTGGATTTTTGGCGATTTGGATTTTTGGCGATTTGGATTTTTGGCGATTTGGATTTTTGGCGATCGCCAATTTTGGCGATTTGGATTTTTGGCGATTTGGATTTTTGGCGATTTGGATTTTTGGCGATCGCCAATTTTGGCGATTTGGATTTTTGGCGATCGCCAATTTTGGCGATTTGGATTTTTGGCGATCGCCAATTTTGGCGATTTGGATTTTTGGCGATTTGGATTTTTGGCGATTTGGATTTTTGGCGATCGCCAATTTTGGCGATTTGGATTTTTGGCGATTTGGATTTTTGGCGATCGCCAATTTTGGCGATTTGGATTTTTGGCGATTTGGATTTTTGGCGATTTGGATTTTTGGCGATCGCCAATTTTGGCGATTTGGATTTTTGGCGATCGCCAATTTTGGCGATTTGGATTTTTGGCGATCGCCAATTTTGGCGATTTGGATTTTTGGCGATTTGGATTTTTGGCGATTTGGATTTTTGGCGATCGCCAATTTTGGCGATTTGGATTTTTGGCGATTTGGATTTTTGGCGATCGCCAATTTTGGCGATTTGGATTTTTGGCGATTTGGATTTTTGGCGATTTGGATTTTTGGCGATCGCCAATTTTGGCGATTTGGATTTTTGGCGATTTGGATTTTTGGCGATTTGGATTTTTGGCGATTTGGATTTTTGGCGATTTGGATTTTTGGCGATTTGGATTTTTGGCGATTTGGATTTTTGGCGATTTGGATTTTTGGCGATTTGGATTTTTGGCGATCGCCAATTTTGGCGATTTGGATTTTTGGCGATTTGGATTTTTGGCGATTTGGATTTTTGGCGATTTGGATTTTTGGCGATCGCCAATTTTGGCGATTTGGATTTTTGGCGATTTGGATTTTTGGCGATTTGGATTTTTGGCGATTTGGATTTTTGGCGATTTGGATTTTTGGCGATTTGGATTTTTGGCGATCGCCAATTTTGGCGATTTGGATTTTTGGCGATCGCCAATTTTGGCGATTTAAATTTTTGGCGATTTGGATTTTTGGCGATTTGGATTTTTGGCGATCGCCAATTTTGGCGATTTGGATTTTTGGCGATTTGGATTTTTGGCGATTTGGATTTTTGGCGATTTGGATTTTTGGCGATTTGGATTTTTGGCGATTTGGATTTTTGGCGATCGCCAATTTTGGCGATTTGGATTTTTGGCGATCGCCAATTTTGGCGATTTGGATTTTTGGCGATTTGGATTTTTGGCGATTTGGATTTTTGGCGATTTGGATTTTTGGCGATTTGGATTTTTGGCGATTTGGATTTTTGGCGATTTGGATTTTTGGCGATCGCCAATTTTGGCGATTTGGATTTTTGGCGATTTGGATTTTTGGCGATTTGGATTTTTGGCGATTTGGATTTTTGGCGATTTGGATTTTTGGCGATCGCCAATTTTGTCGATTTGGATTTTTGGCGATTTGGATTTTTGGCGATTTGGATTTTTGGCGATCGCCAATTTTGGCGATTTGGATTTTTGGCGATCGCCAATTTTGGC
This sequence comes from Oscheius sp. DF5033, assembly GCA_964036215.1. NCBI lineage: Eukaryota > Metazoa > Nematoda > Chromadorea > Rhabditida > Rhabditidae > Oscheius > Oscheius sp. DF5033. The sequence continues at coordinate 4,164,618 of CAXIWN010000011.1, forward strand.
GATTTGGATTTTTGGCGATTTGGATTTTTGGCGATTTGGATTTTTGGCGATTTGGATTTTTGGCGATCGCCAATTTTGGCGATTTGGATTTTTGGCGATTTGGATTTTTGGCGATTTGGATTTTTGGCGATTTGGATTTTTGGCGATTTGGATTTTTGGCGATTTGGATTTTTGGCGATTTGGATTTTTGGCGATTTGGATTTTTGGCGATTTGGATTTTTGGCGATCGCCAATTTTGGCGATTTGGATTTTTGGCGATTTGGATTTTTGGCGATTTGGATTTTTGGCGATTTGGATTTTTGGCGATTTGGATTTTTGGCGATCGCCAATTTTGGCGATTTGGATTTTTGGCGATTTGGATTTTTGGCGATTTGGATTTTTGGCGATTTGGATTTTTGGCGATTTGGATTTTTGGCGATTTGGATTTTTGGCGATTTGGATTTTTGGCGATTTCGATTTTTGGCGATTTGGATTTTTGGCGATTTGGATTTTTGGCGATTTGGATTTTTGGCGATTTCGATTTTTGGCGATTTGGATTTTTGGCGATCGCCAATTTTGGCGATTTGGATTTTTGGCGATTTGGATTTTTGGCGATTTGGATTTTTGGCGATTTGGATTTTTGGCGATTTGGATTTTTGGCGATTTGGATTTTTGGCGATTTGGATTTTTGGCGATTTGGATTTTTGGCGATCGCCAATTTTGGCGATTTGGATTTTTGGCGATCGCCAATTTTGGCGATTTGGATTTTTGGCGATTTGGATTTTTGGCGATTTGGATTTTTGGCGATCGCCAATTTTGGCGATTTGGATTTTTGGCGATCGCCAATTTTGGCGATTTGGATTTTTGGCGATTTGGATTTTTGGCGATCGCCAATTTTGGCGATTTGGATTTTTGGCGATTTGGATTTTTGGCGATCGCCAATTTTGGCGATTTGGATTTTTGGCGATTTGGATTTTTGGCGATTTGGATTTTTGGCGATTTGGATTTTTGGCGATCGCCAATTTTGGCGATTTGGATTTTTGGCGATTTGGATTTTTGGCGATTTGGATTTTTGGCGATTTGGATTTTTGGCGATTTGGATTTTTGGCGATTTGGATTTTTGGCGATTTGGATTTTTGGCGATTTGGATTTTTGGCGATCGCCAATTTTGGCGATTTGGATTTTTGGCGATTTGGATTTTTGGCGATTTGGATTTTTGGCGATTTGGATTTTTGGCGATTTGGATTTTTGGCGATCGCCAATTTTGGCGATTTGGATTTTTGGCGATTTGGATTTTTGGCGATTTGGATTTTTGGCGATTTGGATTTTTGGCGATTTGGATTTTTGGCGATTTGGATTTTTGGCGATTTGGATTTTTGGCGATTTGGATTTTTGGCGATTTGGATTTTTGGCGATCGCCAATTTTGGCGATTTGGATTTTTGGCGATAGCCAATTTTGGCGATTTGGATTTTTGGCGATTTGGATTTTTGGCGATTTGGATTTTTGGCGATCGCCAATTTTGGCGATTTGGATTTTTGGCGATTTGGATTTTTGGCGATTTGGATTTTTGGCGATTTGGATTTTTGGCGATTTGGATTTTTGGCGATTTGGATTTTTGGCGATTTGGATTTTTGGCGATCGCCAATTTTGGCGATTTGGATTTTTGGCGATTTGGATTTTTGGCGATTTGGATTTTTGGCGATTTGGATTTTTGGCGATTTGGATTTTTGGCGATCGCCAATTTTGGCGATTTGGATTTTTGGCGATTTGGATTTTTGGCGATTTGGATTTTTGGCGATTTGGATTTTTGGCGATTTGGATTTTTGGCGATTTGGATTTTTGGCCATTTGGATTTTTGGCGATTTGGATTTTTGGCGATCGCCAATTTTGGCGATTTGGATTTTTGGCGATTTGGATTTTTGGCGATTTGGATTTTTGGCGATTTGGATTTTTGGCGATTTGGATTTTTGGCGATTTGGATTTTTGGCGATTTGGATTTTTGGCGATTTGGATTTTTGGCGATTTGGATTTTTGGCGATTTGGATTTTTGGCGATTTGGATTTTTGGCGATTTGGATTTTTGGCGATCGCCAATTTTGGCGATTTGGATTTTTGGCGATAGCCAATTTTGGCGATTTGGATTTTTGGCGATTTGGATTTTTGGCGATTTGGATTTTTGGCGATCGCCAATTTTGGCGATTTGGATTTTTGGCGATTTGGATTTTTGGCGATTTGGATTTTTGGCGATTTGGATTTTTGGCGATTTGGATTTTTGGCGATTTGGATTTTTGGCGATTTGGATTTTTGGCGATCGCCAATTTTGGCGATTTGGATTTTTGGCGATTTGGATTTTTGGCGATTTGGATTTTTGGCGATTTGGATTTTTGGCGATTTGGATTTTTGGCGATCGCCAATTTTGGCGATTTGGATTTTTGGCGATTTGGATTTTTGGCGATTTGGATTTTTGGCGATTTGGATTTTTGGCGATTTGGATTTTTGGCGATTTGGATTTTTGGCCATTTGGATTTTTGGCGATTTGGATTTTTGGCGATCGCCAATTTTGGCGATTTGGATTTTTGGCGATTTGGATTTTTGGCGATTTGGATTTTTGGCGATTTGGATTTTTGGCGATTTGGATTTTTGGCGATTTGGATTTTTGGCGATTTGGATTTTTGGCGATTTGGATTTTTGGCGATTTGGATTTTTGGCGATTTGGATTTTTGGCGATTTGGATTTTTGGCGATTTGGATTTTTGGCGATTTGGATTTTTGGCGATCGCCAATTTTGGCGATTTGGATTTTTGGCGATTTGGATTTTTGGCGATTTGGATTTTTGGCGATTTGGATTTTTGGCGATCGCCAATTTTGGCGATTTGGATTTTTGGCGATTTGGATTTTTGGCGATCGCCAATTTTGGCGATTTGGATTTTTGGCGATTTGGATTTTTGGCGATTTGGATTTTTGGCGATCGCCAATTTTGGCGATTTGGATTTTTGGCGATCGCCAATTTTGGCGATTTGGATTTTTGGCGATTTGGATTTTTGGCGATTTGGATTTTTGGCGATCGCCAATTTTGGCGATTTGGATTTTTGGCGATTTGGATTTTTGGCGATTTGGATTTTTGGCGATTTGGATTTTTGGCGATCGCCAATTTTGGCGATTTGGATTTTTGGCGATTTGGATTTTTGGCGATTTGGATTTTTGGCGATTTGGATTTTTGGCGATTTGGATTTTTGGCGATTTGGATTTTTGGCGATTTGGATTTTTGGCGATTTGGATTTTTGGCGATCGCCAATTTTGGCGATTTGGATTTTTGGCGATTTGGATTTTTGGCGATTTGGATTTTTGGCGATTTGGATTTTTGGCGATTTGGATTTTTGGCGATCGCCAATTTTGGCGATTTGGATTTTTGGCGATTTGGATTTTTGGCGATTTGGATTTTTGGCGATTTGGATTTTTGGCGATTTGGATTTTTGGCGATTTGGATTTTTGGCGATTTGGATTTTTGGCGATTTGGATTTTTGGCGATTTGGATTTTTGGCGATTTGGATTTTTGGCGATTTGGATTTTTGGCGATTTGGATTTTTGGCGATTTGGATTTTTGGCGATTTGGATTTTTGGCGATTTCGATTTTTGGCGATTTGGATTTTTGGCGATTTGGATTTTTGGCGATTTGGATTTTTGGCGATTTGGATTTTTGGCGATCGCCAATTTTGGCGATTTGGATTTTTGGCGATTTGGATTTTTGGCGATTTGGATTTTTGGCGATTTGGATTTTTGGCGATTTGGATTTTTGGCGATTTGGATTTTTGGCGATTTGGATTTTTGGCGATTTGGATTTTTGGCGATTTGGATTTTTGGCGATTTGGATTTTTGGCGATTTGGATTTTTGGCGATTTGGATTTTTGGCGATTTGGATTTTTGGCGATTTGGTTTTTTGGCGATTTGGATTTTTGGCGATTTGGATTTTTGGCGATCGCCAATTTTGGCGATTTGGATTTTTGGCGATTTGGATTTTTGGCGATTTGGATTTTTGGCGATTTGGATTTTTGGCGATCGCCAATTTTGGCGATTTGGATTTTTGGCGATTTGGATTTTTGGCGATTTGGATTTTTGGCGATTTGGATTTTTGGCGATTTGGATTTTTGGCGATTTGGATTTTTGGCGATTTGGATTTTTGGCGATTTGGATTTTTGGCGATTTGGATTTTTGGCGATTTGGATTTTTGGCGATTTGGATTTTTGGCGATTTGGATTTTTGGCGATTTGGATTTTTGGCGATTTGGATTTTTGGCGATTTGGATTTTTGGCGATTTGGATTTTTGGCGATCGCCAATTTTGGCGATTTGGATTTTTGGCGATCGCCAATTTTGGCGATTTAAATTTTTGGCGATTTGGATTTTTGGCGATTTGGATTTTTGGCGATTTGGATTTTTGGCGATTTGGATTTTTGGCGATTTGGATTTTTGGCGATTTGGATTTTTGGCGATTTGGATTTTTGGCGATTTGGATTTTTGGCGATTTGGATTTTTGGCGATTTGGATTTTTGGCGATTTGGATTTTTGGCGATCGCCAATTTTGGCGATTTGGATTTTTGGCGATTTGGATTTTTGGCGATCGCCAATTTTGGCGATTTGGATTTTTGGCGATTTGGATTTTTGGCGATTTGGATTTTTGGCGATTTGGATTTTTGGCGATTTGGATTTTTGGCGATCGCCAATTTTGGCGATTTGGATTTTTGGCGATCGCCAATTTTGGCGATTTGGATTTTTGGCGATTTGGATTTTTGGCGATTTGGATTTTTGGCGATCGCCAATTTTGGCGATTTGGATTTTTGGCGATTTGGATTTTTGGCGATTTGGATTTTTGGCGATTTGGATTTTTGGCGATTTGGATTTTTGGCGATTTGGATTTTTGGCGATTTGGATTTTTGGCGATTTGGATTTTTGGCGATTTGGATTTTTGGCGATTTGGATTTTTGGCGATTTGGATTTTTGGCGATTTGGATTTTTGGCGATTTGGATTTTTGGCGATTTGGATTTTTGGCGATTTGGATTTTTGGCGATCGCCAATTTTGGCGATTTGGATTTTTGGCGATTTGGATTTTTGGCGATTTGGATTTTTGGCGATCGCCAATTTTGGCGATTTGGATTTTTGGCGATTTGGATTTTTGGCGATTTGGATTTTTGGCGATTTGGATTTTTGGCGATTTGGATTTTTGGCGATCGCCAATTTTGGCGATTTGGATTTTTGGCGATTTGGATTTTTGGCGATTTGGATTTTTGGCGATCGCCAATTTTGGCGATTTGGATTTTTGGCGATCGCCAATTTTGGCGATTTGGATTTTTGGCGATTTGGATTTTTGGCGATTTGGATTTTTGGCGATCGCCAATTTTGGCGATTTGGATTTTTGGCGATCGCCAATTTTGGCGATTTGGATTTTTGGCGATTTGGATTTTTGGCGATTTGGATTTTTGGCGATTTGGATTTTTGGCGATCGCCAATTTTGGCGATTTGGATTTTTGGCGATCGCCAATTTTGGCGATTTGGATTTTTGGCGATTTGGATTTTTGGCGATTTGGATTTTTGGCGATTTGGATTTTTGGCGATTTGGATTTTTGGCGATTTGGATTTTTGGCGATTTGGATTTTTGGCGATTTGGATTTTTGGCGATTTGGATTTTTGGCGATTTGGATTTTTGGCGATTTGGATTTTTGGCGATTTGGATTTTTGGCGATCGCCAATTTTGGCGATTTGGATTTTTGGCGATCGCCAATTTTGGCGATTTGGATTTTTGGCGATTTGGATTTTTGGCGATTTGGATTTTTGGCGATTTGGATTTTTGGCGATTTGGATTTTTGGCGATTTGGATTTTTGGCGATTTGGATTTTTGGCGATTTGGATTTTTGGCGATCGCCAATTTTGGCGATTTGGATTTTTGGCGATTTGGATTTTTGGCGATTTGGATTTTTGGCGATTTGGATTTTTGGCGATTTGGATTTTTGGCGATTTGGATTTTTGGCGATTTGGATTTTTGGCGATTTGGATTTTTGGCGATTTGGATTTTTGGCGATTTGGATTTTTGGCGATCGCCAATTTTGGCGATTTGGATTTTTGGCGATCGCCAATTTTGGCGATTTGGATTTTTGGCGATTTGGATTTTTGGCGATTTGGATTTTTGGCGATTTGGATTTTTGGCGATTTGGATTTTTGGCGATCGCCAATTTTGGCGATTTGGATTTTTGGCGATTTGGATTTTTGGCGATTTGGATTTTTGGCGATCGCCAATTTTGGCGATTTGGATTTTTGGCGATCGCCAATTTTGGCGATTTGGATTTTTGGCGATTTGGATTTTTGGCGATTTGGATTTTTGGCGATCGCCAATTTTGGCGATTTGGATTTTTGGCGATTTGGATTTTTGGCGATTTGGATTTTTGGCGATTTGGATTTTTGGCGATTTGGATTTTTGGCGATCGCCAATTTTGGCGATTTGGATTTTTGGCGATCGCCAATTTTGGCGATTTGGATTTTTGGCGATTTGGATTTTTGGCGATTTGGATTTTTGGCGATCGCCAATTTTGGCGATTTGGATTTTTGGCGATCGCCAATTTTGGCGATTTGGATTTTTGGCGATTTGGATTTTTGGCGATTTGGATTTTTGGCGATTTGGATTTTTGGCGATCGCCAATTTTGGCGATTTGGATTTTTGGCGATCGCCAATTTTGGCGATTTAAATTTTTGGCGATTTGGATTTTTGGCGATTTGGATTTTTGGCGATCGCCAATTTTGGCGATTTGGATTTTTGGCGATTTGGATTTTTGGCGATTTGGATTTTTGGCGATTTGGATTTTTGGCGATCGCCAATTTTGGCGATTTGGATTTTTGGCGATTTGGATTTTTGGCGATTTGGATTTTTGGCGATTTGGATTTTTGGCGATCGCCAATTTTGGCGATTTGGATTTTTGGCGATTTGGATTTTTGGCGATTTGGATTTTTGGCGATTTGGATTTTTGGCGATTTGGATTTTTGGCGATTTGGATTTTTGGCGATTTGGATTTTTGGCGATTTGGATTTTTGGCGATTTGGATTTTTGGCGATTTGGATTTTTGGCGATCGCCAATTTTGGCGATTTGGATTTTTGGCGATTTGGATTTTTGGCGATTTGGATTTTTGGCGATTTGGATTTTTGGCGATCGCCAATTTTGGCGATTTGGATTTTTGGCGATTTGGATTTTTGGCGATTTGGATTTTTGGCGATCGCCAATTTTGGCGATTTGGATTTTTGGCGATTTGGATTTTTGGCGATTTGGATTTTTGGCGATTTGGATTTTTGGCGATTTGGATTTTTGGCGATCGCCAATTTTGGCGATTTGGATTTTTGGCGATTTGGATTTTTGGCGATTTGGATTTTTGGCGATCGCCAATTTTGGCGATTTGGATTTTTGGCGATTTGGATTTTTGGCGATTTGGATTTTTGCCGATTTGGATTTTTGGCGATTTGGATTTTTGGCGATCGCCAATTTTGGCGATTTGGATTTTTGGCGATCGCCAATTTTGGCGATTTGGATTTTTGGCGATTTGGATTTTTGGCGATTTGGATTTTTGGCGATTTGGATTTTTGGCGATCGCCAATTTTGGCGATTTGGATTTTTGGCGATTTGGATTTTTGGCGATTTGGATTTTTGGCGATTTGGATTTTTGGCGATTTGGATTTTTGGCGATTTGGATTTTTGGCGATTTGGATTTTTGGCGATTTGGATTTTTGGCGATTTGGATTTTTGGCGATTTGGATTTTTGGCGATTTGGATTTTTGGCGATCGCCAATTTTGGCGATTTGGATTTTTGGCGATCGCCAATTTTGGCGATTTGGATTTTTGGCGATTTGGATTTTTGGCGATTTGGATTTTTGGCGATTTGGATTTTTGGCGATCGCCAATTTTGGCGATTTGGATTTTTGGCGATTTGGATTTTTGGCGATTTGGATTTTTGGCGATTTGGATTTTTGGCGATTTGGATTTTTGGCGATTTGGATTTTTGGCGATTTGGATTTTTGGCGATTTGGATTTTTGGCGATTTGGATTTTTGGCGATTTGGATTTTTGGCGATTTGGATTTTTGGCGATCGCCAATTTTGGCGATTTGGATTTTTGGCGATCGCCAATTTTGGCGATTTGGATTTTTGGCGATTTGGATTTTTGGCGATTTGGATTTTTGGCGATCGCCAATTTTGGCGATTTGGATTTTTGGCGATTTGGATTTTTGGCGATTTGGATTTTTGGCGATTTGGATTTTTGGCGATTTGGATTTTTGGCGATTTGGATTTTTGGCGATTTGGATTTTTGGCGATCGCCAATTTTGGCGATTTGGATTTTTGGCGATTTGGATTTTTGGCGATTTGGATTTTTGGCGATTTGGATTTTTGGCGATTTGGATTTTTGGCGATCGCCAATTTTGGCGATTTGGATTTTTGGCGATTTGGATTTTTGGCGATTTGGATTTTTGGCGATTTGGATTTTTGGCGATTTGGATTTTTGGCGATTTGGATTTTTGGCGATCGCCAATTTTGGCGATTTGGATTTTTGGCGATTTGGATTTTTGGCGATTTGGATTTTTGGCGATTTGGATTTTTGGCGATTTGGATTTTTGGCGATTTGGATTTTTGGCGATTTGGATTTTTGGCGATTTGGATTTTTGGCGATTTGGATTTTTGGCGATTTGGATTTTTGGCGATCGCCAATTTTGGCGATTTGGATTTTTGGCGATTTGGATTTTTGGCGATTTGGATTTTTGGCGATCGCCAATTTTGGCGATTTGGATTTTTGGCGATTTGGATTTTTGGCGATTTGGATTTTTGGCGATTTGGATTTTTGGCGATTTGGATTTTTGGCGATCGCCAATTTTGGCGATTTGGATTTTTGGCGATCGCCAATTTTGGCGATTTGGATTTTTGGCGATTTGGATTTTTGGCGATTTGGATTTTTGGCGATCGCCAATTTTGGCGATTTGGATTTTTGGCGATTTGGATTTTTGGCGATTTGGATTTTTGGCGATTTGGATTTTTGGCGATTTGGATTTTTGGCGATTTGGATTTTTGGCGATTTGGATTTTTGGCGATCGCCAATTTTGGCGATTTGGATTTTTGGCGATTTGGATTTTTGGCGATTTGGATTTTTGGCGATTTGGATTTTTGGCGATTTGGATTTTTGGCGATCGCCAATTTTGGCGATTTGGATTTTTGGCGATTTGGATTTTTGGCGATTTGGATTTTTGGCGATTTGGATTTTTGGCGATTTGGATTTTTGGCGATTTGGATTTTTGGCGATTTGGATTTTTGGCGATCGCCAATTTTGGCGATTTGGATTTTTGGCGATTTGGATTTTTGGCGATTTGGATTTTTGGCGATTTGGATTTTTGGCGATTTGGATTTTTGGCGATTTGGATTTTTGGCGATTTGGATTTTTGGCGATTTGGATTTTTGGCGATTTGGATTTTTGGCGATTTGGATTTTTGGCGATCGCCAATTTTGGCGATTTGGATTTTTGGCGATTTGCATTTTTGGCGATTTGGATTTTTGGCGATTTGGATTTTTGGCGATCGCCAATTTTGGCGATTTGGATTTTTGGCGATTTGGATTTTTGGCGATCGCCAATTTTGGCGATTTGGATTTTTGGCGATTTGGATTTTTGGCGATTTGGATTTTTGGCGATTTGGATTTTTGGCGATCGCCAATTTTGGCGATTTGGATTTTTGGCGATTTGGATTTTTGGCGATCGCCAATTTTGGCGATTTGGATTTTTGGCGATTTGGATTTTTGGCGATTTGGATTTTTGGCGATCGCCAATTTTGGCGATTTGGATTTTTGGCGATCGCCAATTTTGGCGATTTGGATTTTTGGCGATTTGGATTTTTGGCGATTTGGATTTTTGGCGATCGCCAATTTTGGCGATTTGGATTTTTGGCGATTTGGATTTTTGGCGATTTGGATTTTTGGCGATTTGGATTTTTGGCGATCGCCAATTTTGGCGATTTGGATTTTTGGCGATTTGGATTTTTGGCGATTTGGATTTTTGGCGATTTGGATTTTTGGCGATTTGGATTTTTGGCGATTTGGATTTTTGGCGATTTGGATTTTTGGCGATTTGGATTTTTGGCGATCGCCAATTTTGGCGATTTGGATTTTTGGCGATTTGGATTTTTGGCGATTTGGATTTTTGGCGATTTGGATTTTTGGCGATTTGGATTTTTGGCGATTTGGATTTTTGGCGATTTGGATTTTTGGCGATTTGGATTTTTGGCGATTTGGATTTTTGGCGATTTGGATTTTTGGCGATTTGGATTTTTGGCGATTTGGATTTTTGGCGATTTGGATTTTTGGCGATTTGGATTTTTGGCGATTTGGATTTTTGGCGATTTCGATTTTTGGCGATTTGGATTTTTGGCGATTTGGATTTTTGGCGATTTGGATTTTTGGCGATTTGGATTTTTGGCGATCGCCAATTTTGGCGATTTGGATTTTTGGCGATTTGGATTTTTGGCGATTTGGATTTTTGGCGATTTGGATTTTTGGCGATCGCCAATTTTGGCGATTTGGATTTTTGGCGATTTGGATTTTTGGCGATTTGGATTTTTGGCGATTTGGATTTTTGGCGATCGCCAATTTTGGCGATTTGGATTTTTGGCGATTTGGATTTTTGGCGATTTGGATTTTTGGCGATCGCCAATTTTGGCGATTTGGATTTTTGGCGATCGCCAATTTTGGCGATTTGGATTTTTGGCGATCGCCAATTTTGGCGATTTGGATTTTTGGCGATTTGGATTTTTGGCGATTTGGATTTTTGGCGATTTGGATTTTTGGCGATTTGGATTTTTGGCGATTTGGATTTTTGGCGATTTGGATTTTTGGCGATTTGGATTTTTGGCGATTTGGATTTTTGGCGATTTGGTTTTTTGGCGATTTGGATTTTTGGCGATTTGGATTTTTGGCGATCGCCAATTTTGGCGATTTGGATTTTTGGCGATTTGGATTTTTGGCGATTTGGATTTTTGGCGATTTGGATTTTTGGCGATCGCCAATTTTGGCGATTTGGATTTTTGGCGATTTGGATTTTTGGCGATTTGGATTTTTGGCGATTTGGATTTTTGGCGATTTGGATTTTTGGCGATTTGGATTTTTGGCGATCGCCAATTTTGGCGATTTGGATTTTTGGCGATCGCCAATTTTGGCGATTTAAATTTTTGGCGATTTGGATTTTTGGCGATTTGGATTTTTGGCGATTTGGATTTTTGGCGATTTGGATTTTTGGCGATTTGGATTTTTGGCGATTTGGATTTTTGGCGATCGCCAATTTTGGCGATTTGGATTTTTGGCGATTTGGATTTTTGGCGATTTGGATTTTTGGCGATCGCCAATTTTGGCGATTTGGATTTTTGGCGATTTGGATTTTTGGCGATTTGGATTTTTGGCGATTTGGATTTTTGGCGATTTGGATTTTTGGCGATCGCCAATTTTGGCGATTTGGATTTTTGGCGATTTGGATTTTTGGCGATTTGGATTTTTGGCGATCGCCAATTTTGGCGATTTGGATTTTTGGCGATCGCCAATTTTGGCGATTTGGATTTTTGGCGATTTGGATTTTTGGCGATTTGGATTTTTGGCGATCGCCAATTTTGGCGATTTGGATTTTTGGCGATCGCCAATTTTGGCGATTTGGATTTTTGGCGATTTGGATTTTTGGCGATTTGGATTTTTGGCGATTTGGATTTTTGGCGATCGCCAATTTTGGCGATTTGGATTTTTGGCGATCGCCAATTTTGGCGATTTGGATTTTTGGCGATTTGGATTTTTGGCGATTTGGATTTTTGGCGATTTGGATTTTTGGCGATTTGGATTTTTGGCGATTTGGATTTTTGGCGATTTGGATTTTTGGCGATTTGGATTTTTGGCGATCGCCAATTTTGGCGATTTGGATTTTTGGCGATCGCCAATTTTGGCGATTTGGATTTTTGGCGATCGCCAATTTTGGCGATTTGGATTTTTGGCGATTTGGATTTTTGGCGATTTGGATTTTTGGCGATTTGGATTTTTGGCGATTTGGATTTTTGGCGATTTGGATTTTTGGCGATCGCCAATTTTGGCGATTTGGATTTTTGGCGATTTGGATTTTTGGCGATTTGGATTTTTGGCGATTTGGATTTTTGGCGATTTGGATTTTTGGCGATTTGGATTTTTGGCGATCGCCAATTTTGGCGATTTGGATTTTTGGCGATCGCCAATTTTGGCGATTTGGATTTTTGGCGATTTGGATTTTTGGCGATTTGGATTTTTGGCGATTTGGATTTTTGGCGATTTGGATTTTTGGCGATCGCCAATTTTGGCGATTTGGATTTTTGGCGATTTGGATTTTTGGCGATTTGGATTTTTGGCGATCGCCAATTTTGGCGATTTGGATTTTTGGCGATCGCCAATTTTGGCGATTTGGATTTTTGGCGATCGCCAATTTTGGCGATTTGGATTTTTGGCGATTTGGATTTTTGGCGATTTGGATTTTTGGCGATCGCCAATTTTGGCGATTTGGATTTTTGGCGATTTGGATTTTTGGCGATTTGGATTTTTGGCGATTTGGATTTTTGGCGATTTGGATTTTTGGCGATCGCCAATTTTGGCGATTTGGATTTTTGGCGATCGCCAATTTTGGCGATTTGGATTTTTGGCGATTTGGATTTTTGGCGATTTGGATTTTTGGCGATCGCCAATTTTGGCGATTTGGATTTTTGGCGATCGCCAATTTTGGCGATTTGGATTTTTGGCGATTTGGATTTTTGGCGATTTGGATTTTTGGCGATTTGGATTTTTGGCGATCGCCAATTTTGGCGATTTGGATTTTTGGCGATCGCCAATTTTGGCGATTTAAATTTTTGGCGATTTGGATTTTTGGCGATTTGGATTTTTGGCGATCGCCAATTTTGGCGATTTGGATTTTTGGCGATTTGGATTTTTGGCGATTTGGATTTTTGGCGATTTGGATTTTTGGCGATCGCCAATTTTGGCGATTTGGATTTTTGGCGATTTGGATTTTTGGCGATTTGGATTTTTGGCGATCGCCAATTTTGGCGATTTGGATTTTTGGCGATTTGGATTTTTGGCGATTTGGATTTTTGGCGATCGCCAATTTTGGCGATTTGGATTTTTGGCGATCGCCAATTTTGGCGATTTGGATTTTTGGCGATTTGGATTTTTGGCGATTTGGATTTTTGGCGATTTGGATTTTTGGCGATTTGGATTTTTGGCGATTTGGATTTTTGGCGATTTGGATTTTTGGCGATTTGGATTTTTGGCGATTTGGATTTTTGGCGATTTGGATTTTTGGCGATCGCCAATTTTGGCGATTTGGATTTTTGGCGATTTGGATTTTTGGCGATTTGGATTTTTGGCGATTTGGATTTTTGGCGATCGCCAATTTTGGCGATTTGGATTTTTGGCGATTTGGATTTTTGGCGATTTGGATTTTTGGCGATCGCCAATTTTGGCGATTTGGATTTTTGGCGATTTGGATTTTTGGCGATTTGGATTTTTGGCGATTTGGATTTTTGGCGATTTGGATTTTTGGCGATCGCCAATTTTGGCGATTTGGATTTTTGGCGATTTGGATTTTTGGCGATTTGGATTTTTGGCGATCGCCAACTTTGGCGATTTGGATTTTTGGCGATCGCCAATTTTGGCGATTTGGATTTTTGGCGATTTGGATTTTTGGCGATTTGGATTTTTGGCGATCGCCAATTTTGGCGATTTGGATTTTTGGCGATTTGGATTTTTGGCGATTTGGATTTTTGCCGATTTGGATTTTTGGCGATTTGGATTTTTGGCGATCGCCAATTTTGGCGATTTGGATTTTTGGCGATCGCCAATTTTGGCGATTTGGATTTTTGGCGATTTGGATTTTTGGCGATTTGGATTTTTGGCGATCGCCAATTTTGGCGATTTGGATTTTTGGCGATTTGGATTTTTGGCGATTTGGATTTTTGGCGATTTGGATTTTTGGCGATTTGGATTTTTGGCGATTTGGATTTTTGGCGATTTGGATTTTTGGCGATTTGGATTTTTGGCGATTTGGATTTTTGGCGATTTGGATTTTTGGCGATTTGGATTTTTGGCGATTTGGATTTTTGGCGATCGCCAATTTTGGCGATTTGGATTTTTGGCGATTTGGATTTTTGGCGATTTGGATTTTTGGCGATCGCCAACTTTGGCGATTTGGATTTTTGGCGATCGCCAATTTTGGCGATTTGGATTTTTGGCGATTTGGATTTTTGGCGATTTGGATTTTTGGCGATCGCCAATTTTGGCGATTTGGATTTTTGGCGATTTGGATTTTTGGCGATTTGGATTTTTGGCGATTTGGATTTTTGGCGATTTGGATTTTTGGCGATCGCCAATTTTGGCGATTTGGATTTTTGGCGATCGCCAATTTTGGCGATTTGGATTTTTGGCGATTTGGATTTTTGGCGATTTGGATTTTTGGCGATCGCCAATTTTGGCGATTTGGATTTTTGGCGATTTGGATTTTTGGCGATTTGGATTTTTGGCGATTTGGATTTTTGGCGATTTGGATTTTTGGCGATTTGGATTTTTGGCGATTTGGATTTTTGGCGATCGCCAATTTTGGCGATTTGGATTTTTGGCGATTTGGATTTTTGGCGATTTGGATTTTTGGCGATTTGGATTTTTGGCGATTTGGATTTTTGGCGATCGCCAATTTTGGCGATTTGGATTTTTGGCGATTTGGATTTTTGGCGATTTGGATTTTTGGCGATTTGGATTTTTGGCGATTTGGATTTTTGGCGATTTGGATTTTTGGCGATCGCCAATTTTGGCGATTTGGATTTTTGGCGATTTGGATTTTTGGCGATTTGGATTTTTGGCGATTTGGATTTTTGGCGATTTGGATTTTTGGCGATTTGGATTTTTGGCGATTTGGATTTTTGGCGATTTGGATTTTTGGCGATTTGGATTTTTGGCGATTTGGATTTTTGGCGATCGCCAATTTTGGCGATTTGGATTTTTGGCGATTTGGATTTTTGGCGATTTGGATTTTTGGCGATCGCCAATTTTGGCGATTTGGATTTTTGGCGATTTGGATTTTTGGCGATTTGGATTTTTGGCGATTTGGATTTTTGGCGATTTGGATTTTTGGCGATCGCCAATTTTGGCGATTTGGATTTTTGGCGATCGCCAATTTTGGCGATTTGGATTTTTGGCGATTTGGATTTTTGGCGATTTGGATTTTTGGCGATCGCCAATTTTGGCGATTTGGATTTTTGGCGATTTGGATTTTTGGCGATTTGGATTTTTGGCGATTTGGATTTTTGGCGATTTGGATTTTTGGCGATTTGGATTTTTGGCGATTTGGATTTTTGGCGATTTGGATTTTTGGCGATCGCCAATTTTGGCGATTTGGATTTTTGGCGATTTGGATTTTTGGCGATTTGGATTTTTGGCGATTTGGATTTTTGGCGATTTGGATTTTTGGCGATCGCCAATTTTGGCGATTTGGATTTTTGGCGATTTGGATTTTTGGCGATTTGGATTTTTGGCGATTTGGATTTTTGGCGATTTGGATTTTTGGCGATCGCCAATTTTGGCGATTTGGATTTTTGGCGATTTGGATTTTTGGCGATTTGGATTTTTGGCGATTTGGATTTTTGGCGATTTGGATTTTTGGCGATTTGGATTTTTGGCGATCGCCAATTTTGGCGATTTGGATTTTTGGCGATTTGGATTTTTGGCGATTTGGATTTTTGGCGATTTGGATTTTTGGCGATTTGGATTTTTGGCGATTTGGATTTTTGGCGATTTGGATTTTTGGCGATCGCCAATTTTGGCGATTTGGATTTTTGGCGATTTGGATTTTTGGCGATTTGGATTTTTGGCGATTTGGATTTTTGGCGATTTGGATTTTTGGCGATCGCCAATTTTGGCGATTTGGATTTTTGGCGATTTGGATTTTTGGCGATTTGGATTTTTGGCGATTTGGATTTTTGGCGATTTGGATTTTTGGCGATTTGGATTTTTGGCGATTTGGATTTTTGGCGATTTGGATTTTTGGCGATTTGGATTTTTGGCGATTTGGATTTTTGGCGATCGCCAATTTTGGCGATTTGGATTTTTGGCGATCGCCAATTTTGGCGATTTGGATTTTTGGCGATTTGGATTTTTGGCGATTTGGATTTTTGGCGATTTGGATTTTTGGCGATTTGGATTTTTGGCGATCGCCAATTTTGGCGATTTGGATTTTTGGCGATCGCCAATTTTGGCGATTTGGATTTTTGGCGATTTGGATTTTTGGCGATTTGGATTTTTGGCGATTTGGATTTTTGGCGATTTGGATTTTTGGCGATTTGGATTTTTGGCGATTTGGATTTTTGGCGATTTGGATTTTTGGCGATTTGGATTTTTGGCGATCGCCAATTTTGGCGATTTGGATTTTTGGCGATTTGGATTTTTGGCGATTTGGATTTTTGGCGATTTGGATTTTTGGCGATTTGGATTTTTGGCGATTTGGATTTTTGGCGATTTGGATTTTTGGCGATTTGGATTTTTGGCGATTTGGATTTTTGGCGATCGCCAACTTTGGCGATTTGGATTTTTGGCGATCGCCAATTTTGGCGATTTGGATTTTTGGCGATTTGGATTTTTGGCGATTTGGATTTTTGGCGATCGCCAATTTTGGCGATTTGGATTTTTGGCGATCGCCAATTTTGGCGATTTGGATTTTTGGCGATTTGGATTTTTGGCGATTTGGATTTTTGGCGATCGCCAATTTTGGCGATTTGGATTTTTGGCGATTTGGATTTTTGGCGATTTGGATTTTTGGCGATTTGGATTTTTGGCGATTTGGATTTTTGGCGATTTGGATTTTTGGCGATTTGGATTTTTGGCGATTTGGATTTTTGGCGATTTGGATTTTTGGCGATTTGGATTTTTGGCGATTTGGATTTTTGGCGATTTGGATTTTTGGCGATTTGGATTTTTGGCGATTTGGATTTTTGGCGATTTGGATTTTTGGCGATCGCCAATTTTGGCGATTTGGATTTTTGGCGATTTGGATTTTTGGCGATTTGGATTTTTGGCGATTTGGATTTTTGGCGATTTGGATTTTTGGCGATTTGGATTTTTGGCGATTTGGATTTTTGGCGATTTGGATTTTTGGCGATCGCCAATTTTGGCGATTTGGATTTTTGGCGATCGCCAATTTTGGCGATTTGGATTTTTGGCGATTTGGATTTTTGGCGATTTGGATTTTTGGCGATCGCCAATTTTGGCGATTTGGATTTTTGGCGATTTGGATTTTTGGCGATTTGGATTTTTGGCGATTTGGATTTTTGGCGATTTGGATTTTTGGCGATTTGGATTTTTGGCGATTTGGATTTTTGGCGATTTGGATTTTTGGCGATCGCCAATTTTGGCGATTTGGATTTTTGGCGATTTGGATTTTTGGCGATTTGGATTTTTGGCGATTTGGATTTTTGGCGATCGCCAATTTTGTCGATTTGGATTTTTGGCGATTTGGATTTTTGGCGATCGCCAATTTTGTCGATTTGGATTTTTGGCGATTTGGATTTTTGGCGATTTGGATTTTTGGCGATCGCCAATTTTGGCGATTTGGATTTTTGGCGATTTGGATTTTTGGCGATCGCCAATTTTGGCGATTTGGATTTTTGGCGATTTGGATTTTTGGCGATTTGGATTTTTGGCGATTTGGATTTTTGGCGATTTGGATTTTTGGCGATTTGGATTTTTGGCGATTTGGATTTTTGGCGATTTGGATTTTTGGCGATTTGGATTTTTGGCGATTTGGATTTTTGGCGATTTGGATTTTTGGCGATTTGGATTTTTGGCGATCGCCAACTTTGGCGATTTGGATTTTTGGCGATCGCCAATTTTGGCGATTTGGATTTTTGGCGATTTGGATTTTTGGCGATTTGGATTTTTGGCGATCGCCAATTTTGGCGATTTGGATTTTTGGCGATCGCCAATTTTGGCGATTTGGATTTTTGGCGATTTGGATTTTTGGCGATTTGGATTTTTGGCGATTTGGATTTTTGGCGATTTGGATTTTTGGCGATTTGGATTTTTGGCGATTTGGATTTTTGGCGATTTGGATTTTTGGCGATTTGGATTTTTGGCGATCGCCAACTTTGGCGATTTGGATTTTTGGCGATCGCCAATTTTGGCGATTTGGATTTTTGGCGATTTGGATTTTTGGCGATTTGGATTTTTGGCGATCGCCAATTTTGGCGATTTGGATTTTTGGCGATCGCCAATTTTGGCGATTTGGATTTTTGGCGATTTGGATTTTTGGCGATTTGGATTTTTGGCGATCGCCAATTTTGGCGATTTGGATTTTTGGCGATTTGGATTTTTGGCGATTTGGATTTTTGGCGATTTGGATTTTTGGCGATTTGGATTTTTGGCGATTTGGATTTTTGGCGATTTGGATTTTTGGCGATTTGGATTTTTGGCGATTTGGATTTTTGGCGATTTGGATTTTTGGCGATTTGGATTTTTGGCGATTTGGATTTTTGGCGATTTGGATTTTTGGCGATTTGGATTTTTGGCGATTTGGATTTTTGGCGATCGCCAATTTTGGCGATTTGGATTTTTGGCGATTTGGATTTTTGGCGATTTGGATTTTTGGCGATTTGGATTTTTGGCGATTTGGATTTTTGGCGATTTGGATTTTTGGCGATTTGGATTTTTGGCGATTTGGATTTTTGGCGATCGCCAATTTTGGCGATTTGGATTTTTGGCGATTTGGATTTTTGGCGATTTGGATTTTTGGCGATTTGGATTTTTGGCGATTTGGATTTTTGGCGATTTGGATTTTTGGCGATTTGGATTTTTGGCGATTTGGATTTTTGGCGATTTGGATTTTTGGCGATCGCCAATTTTGGCGATTTGGATTTTTGGCGATTTGGATTTTTGGCGATTTGGATTTTTGGCGATTTGGATTTTTGGCGATCGCCAATTTTGGCGATTTGGATTTTTGGCGATTTGGATTTTTGGCGATTTGGATTTTTGGCGATTTGGATTTTTGGCGATTTGGATTTTTGGCGATTTGGATTTTTGGCGATTTGGATTTTTGGCGATTTGGATTTTTGGCGATCGCCAATTTTGGCGATTTGGATTTTTGGCGATTTGGATTTTTGGCGATTTGGATTTTTGGCGATTTGGATTTTTGGCGATCGCCAATTTTGTCGATTTGGATTTTTGGCGATTTGGATTTTTGGCGATCGCCAATTTTGTCGATTTGGATTTTTGGCGATTTGGATTTTTGGCGATTTGGATTTTTGGCGATCGCCAATTTTGGCGATTTGGATTTTTGGCGATTTGGATTTTTGGCGATCGCCAATTTTGGCGATTTGGATTTTTGGCGATTTGGATTTTTGGCGATTTGGATTTTTGGCGATTTGGATTTTTGGCGATTTGGATTTTTGGCGATTTGGATTTTTGGCGATTTGGATTTTTGGCGATTTGGATTTTTGGCGATTTGGATTTTTGGCGATCGCCAATTTTGGCGATTTGGATTTTTGGCGATTTGGATTTTTGGCGATTTGGATTTTTGGCGATTTGGATTTTTGGCGATCGCCAATTTTGGCGATTTGGATTTTTGGCGATTTGGATTTTTGGCGATTTGGATTTTTGGCGATTTGGATTTTTGGCGATTTGGATTTTTGGCGATTTGGATTTTTGGCGATTTGGATTTTTGGCGATCGCCAATTTTGGCGATTTGGATTTTTGGCGATCGCCAATTTTGGCGATTTGGATTTTTGGCGATTTGGATTTTTGGCGATTTGGATTTTTGGCGATTTGGATTTTTGGCGATTTGGATTTTTGGCGATTTGGATTTTGGGCGATTTGGATTTTTGGCGATTTGGATTTTTGGCGATCGCCAATTTTGGCGATTTGGATTTTTGGCGATCGCCAATTTTGGCGATTTGGATTTTTGGCGATCGCCAATTTTGGCGATTTGCATTTTTGGCGATTTGGATTCTTGGCGATTTGGATTTTTGGCGATCGCCAATTTTGGCGATTTGGATTTTTGGCGATTTGGATTTTTGGCGATTTGGATTTTTGGCGATTTGGATTTTTGGCGATTTGGATTCTTGGCGATTTGGATTCTTGGCGATTTGGATTCTTGGCGATTTGGATTTTTGGCGATTTGGATTTTTGGCGATCGCCAATTTTGGCGATTTGGATTTTTGGCGATTTGGATTTTTGGCGATTTGGATTTTTGGCGATTTGGATTTTTGGCGATCGCCAATTTTGGCGATTTGGATTTTTGGCGATTTGGATTTTTGGCGATTTGGATTTTTGGCGATTTGGATTTTTGGCGATCGCCAATTTTGGCGATTTGGATTTTTGGCGATTTGGATTTTTGGCGATTTGGATTTTTGGCGATCGCCAATTTTGGCGATTTGGATTTTTGGCGATTTGGATTTTTGGCGATTTGGATTTTTGGCGATCGCCAATTTTGGCGATTTGGATTTTTGGCGATCGCCAATTTTGGCGATTTGGATTTTTGGCGATTTGGATTTTTGGCGATTTGGATTTTTGGCGATTTGGATTTTTGGCGATTTGGATTTTTGGCGATTTGGATTTTTGGCGATTTGGATTTTTGGCGATTTGGATTTTTGGCGATTTGGATTTTTGGCGATTTGGATTTTTGGCGATCGCCAATTTTGGCGATTTGGATTTTTGGCGATTTGGATTTTTGGCGATTTGGATTTTTGGCGATTTGGATTTTTGGCGATCGCCAATTTTGGCGATTTGGATTTTTGGCGATTTGGATTTTTGGCGATTTGGATTTTTGGCGATCGCCAATTTTGGCGATTTGGATTTTTGGCGATTTGGATTTTTGGCGATTTGGATTTTTGGCGATTTGGATTTTTGGCGATTTGGATTTTTGGCGATCGCCAATTTTGGCGATTTGGATTTTTGGCGATTTGGATTTTTGGCGATTTGGATTTTTGGCGATCGCCAACTTTGGCGATTTGGATTTTTGGCGATCGCCAATTTTGGCGATTTGGATTTTTGGCGATTTGGATTTTTGGCGATTTGGATTTTTGGCGATCGCCAATTTTGGCGATTTGGATTTTTGGCGATTTGGATTTTTGGCGATTTGGATTTTTGCCGATTTGGATTTTTGGCGATTTGGATTTTTGGCGATCGCCAATTTTGGCGATTTGGATTTTTGGCGATCGCCAATTTTGGCGATTTGGATTTTTGGCGATTTGGATTTTTGGCGATTTGGATTTTTGGCGATCGCCAATTTTGGCGATTTGGATTTTTGGCGATTTGGATTTTTGGCGATTTGGATTTTTGGCGATTTGGATTTTTGGCGATTTGGATTTTTGGCGATTTGGATTTTTGGCGATTTGGATTTTTGGCGATTTGGATTTTTGGCGATTTGGATTTTTGGCGATTTGGATTTTTGGCGATTTGGATTTTTGGCGATTTGGATTTTTGGCGATCGCCAATTTTGGCGATTTGGATTTTTGGCGATTTGGATTTTTGGCGATTTGGATTTTTGGCGATCGCCAACTTTGGCGATTTGGATTTTTGGCGATCGCCAATTTTGGCGATTTGGATTTTTGGCGATTTGGATTTTTGGCGATTTGGATTTTTGGCGATCGCCAATTTTGGCGATTTGGATTTTTGGCGATTTGGATTTTTGGCGATTTGGATTTTTGGCGATTTGGATTTTTGGCGATTTGGATTTTTGGCGATCGCCAATTTTGGCGATTTGGATTTTTGGCGATCGCCAATTTTGGCGATTTGGATTTTTGGCGATTTGGATTTTTGGCGATTTGGATTTTTGGCGATCGCCAATTTTGGCGATTTGGATTTTTGGCGATTTGGATTTTTGGCGATTTGGATTTTTGGCGATTTGGATTTTTGGCGATTTGGATTTTTGGCGATTTGGATTTTTGGCGATTTGGATTTTTGGCGATCGCCAATTTTGGCGATTTGGATTTTTGGCGATTTGGATTTTTGGCGATTTGGATTTTTGGCGATTTGGATTTTTGGCGATTTGGATTTTTGGCGATCGCCAATTTTGGCGATTTGGATTTTTGGCGATTTGGATTTTTGGCGATTTGGATTTTTGGCGATTTGGATTTTTGGCGATTTGGATTTTTGGCGATTTGGATTTTTGGCGATCGCCAATTTTGGCGATTTGGATTTTTGGCGATTTGGATTTTTGGCGATTTGGATTTTTGGCGATTTGGATTTTTGGCGATTTGGATTTTTGGCGATTTGGATTTTTGGCGATTTGGATTTTTGGCGATTTGGATTTTTGGCGATTTGGATTTTTGGCGATTTGGATTTTTGGCGATCGCCAATTTTGGCGATTTGGATTTTTGGCGATTTGGATTTTTGGCGATTTGGATTTTTGGCGATCGCCAATTTTGGCGATTTGGATTTTTGGCGATTTGGATTTTTGGCGATTTGGATTTTTGGCGATTTGGATTTTTGGCGATTTGGATTTTTGGCGATCGCCAATTTTGGCGATTTGGATTTTTGGCGATCGCCAATTTTGGCGATTTGGATTTTTGGCGATTTGGATTTTTGGCGATTTGGATTTTTGGCGATCGCCAATTTTGGCGATTTGGATTTTTGGCGATTTGGATTTTTGGCGATTTGGATTTTTGGCGATTTGGATTTTTGGCGATTTGGATTTTTGGCGATTTGGATTTTTGGCGATTTGGATTTTTGGCGATCGCCAATTTTGGCGATTTGGATTTTTGGCGATTTGGATTTTTGGCGATTTGGATTTTTGGCGATTTGGATTTTTGGCGATTTGGATTTTTGGCGATCGCCAATTTTGGCGATTTGGATTTTTGGCGATTTGGATTTTTGGCGATTTGGATTTTTGGCGATTTGGATTTTTGGCGATTTGGATTTTTGGCGATCGCCAATTTTGGCGATTTGGATTTTTGGCGATTTGGATTTTTGGCGATTTGGATTTTTGGCGATTTGGATTTTTGGCGATTTGGATTTTTGGCGATTTGGATTTTTGGCGATCGCCAATTTTGGCGATTTGGATTTTTGGCGATTTGGATTTTTGGCGATTTGGATTTTTGGCGATTTGGATTTTTGGCGATTTGGATTTTTGGCGATTTGGATTTTTGGCGATTTGGATTTTTGGCGATCGCCAATTTTGGCGATTTGGATTTTTGGCGATTTGGATTTTTGGCGATTTGGATTTTTGGCGATTTGGATTTTTGGCGATTTGGATTTTTGGCGATCGCCAATTTTGGCGATTTGGATTTTTGGCGATTTGGATTTTTGGCGATTTGGATTTTTGGCGATTTGGATTTTTGGCGATTTGGATTTTTGGCGATTTGGATTTTTGGCGATTTGGATTTTTGGCGATTTGGATTTTTGGCGATTTGGATTTTTGGCGATTTGGATTTTTGGCGATCGCCAATTTTGGCGATTTGGATTTTTGGCGATCGCCAATTTTGGCGATTTGGATTTTTGGCGATTTGGATTTTTGGCGATTTGGATTTTTGGCGATTTGGATTTTTGGCGATTTGGATTTTTGGCGATCGCCAATTTTGGCGATTTGGATTTTTGGCGATCGCCAATTTTGGCGA
This sequence comes from Oscheius sp. DF5033, assembly GCA_964036215.1. Taxonomy (NCBI): domain Eukaryota; kingdom Metazoa; phylum Nematoda; class Chromadorea; order Rhabditida; family Rhabditidae; genus Oscheius; species Oscheius sp. DF5033. The sequence goes on from CAXIWN010000011.1 coordinate 4,188,252, forward strand.
TTTGGATTTTTGGCGATTTGGATTTTTGGCGATTTGGATTTTTGGCGATTTGGATTTTTGGCGATTTGGATTTTTGGCGATTTGGATTTTTGGCGATTTGGATTTTTGGCGATTTGGATTTTTGGCGATTTGGATTTTTGGCGATCGCCAATTTTGGCGATTTGGATTTTTGGCGATTTGGATTTTTGGCGATTTGGATTTTTGGCGATTTGGATTTTTGGCGATTTGGATTTTTGGCGATTTGGATTTTTGGCGATTTGGATTTTTGGCGATTTGGATTTTTGGCGATTTGGATTTTTGGCGATCGCCAACTTTGGCGATTTGGATTTTTGGCGATCGCCAATTTTGGCGATTTGGATTTTTGGCGATTTGGATTTTTGGCGATTTGGATTTTTGGCGATCGCCAATTTTGGCGATTTGGATTTTTGGCGATCGCCAATTTTGGCGATTTGGATTTTTGGCGATTTGGATTTTTGGCGATTTGGATTTTTGGCGATCGCCAATTTTGGCGATTTGGATTTTTGGCGATTTGGATTTTTGGCGATTTGGATTTTTGGCGATTTGGATTTTTGGCGATTTGGATTTTTGGCGATTTGGATTTTTGGCGATTTGGATTTTTGGCGATTTGGATTTTTGGCGATTTGGATTTTTGGCGATTTGGATTTTTGGCGATTTGGATTTTTGGCGATTTGGATTTTTGGCGATTTGGATTTTTGGCGATTTGGATTTTTGGCGATTTGGATTTTTGGCGATCGCCAATTTTGGCGATTTGGATTTTTGGCGATTTGGATTTTTGGCGATTTGGATTTTTGGCGATTTGGATTTTTGGCGATTTGGATTTTTGGCGATTTGGATTTTTGGCGATTTGGATTTTTGGCGATCGCCAATTTTGGCGATTTGGATTTTTGGCGATTTGGATTTTTGGCGATTTGGATTTTTGGCGATTTGGATTTTTGGCGATTTGGATTTTTGGCGATTTGGATTTTTGGCGATTTGGATTTTTGGCGATTTGGATTTTTGGCGATCGCCAATTTTGGCGATTTGGATTTTTGGCGATCGCCAATTTTGGCGATTTGGATTTTTGGCGATTTGGATTTTTGGCGATTTGGATTTTTGGCGATCGCCAATTTTGGCGATTTGGATTTTTGGCGATTTGGATTTTTGGCGATTTGGATTTTTGGCGATTTGGATTTTTGGCGATTTGGATTTTTGGCGATTTGGATTTTTGGCGATTTGGATTTTTGGCGATTTGGATTTTTGGCGATCGCCAATTTTGGCGATTTGGATTTTTGGCGATTTGGATTTTTGGCGATTTGGATTTTTGGCGATTTGGATTTTTGGCGATCGCCAATTTTGTCGATTTGGATTTTTGGCGATTTGGATTTTTGGCGATCGCCAATTTTGTCGATTTGGATTTTTGGCGATTTGGATTTTTGGCGATTTGGATTTTTGGCGATCGCCAATTTTGGCGATTTGGATTTTTGGCGATTTGGATTTTTGGCGATCGCCAATTTTGGCGATTTGGATTTTTGGCGATTTGGATTTTTGGCGATTTGGATTTTTGGCGATTTGGATTTTTGGCGATTTGGATTTTTGGCGATTTGGATTTTTGGCGATTTGGATTTTTGGCGATTTGGATTTTTGGCGATTTGGATTTTTGGCGATTTGGATTTTTGGCGATTTGGATTTTTGGCGATCGCCAACTTTGGCGATTTGGATTTTTGGCGATCGCCAATTTTGGCGATTTGGATTTTTGGCGATTTGGATTTTTGGCGATTTGGATTTTTGGCGATCGCCAATTTTGGCGATTTGGATTTTTGGCGATCGCCAATTTTGGCGATTTGGATTTTTGGCGATTTGGATTTTTGGCGATTTGGATTTTTGGCGATCGCCAATTTTGGCGATTTGGATTTTTGGCGATTTGGATTTTTGGCGATTTGGATTTTTGGCGATTTGGATTTTTGGCGATTTGGATTTTTGGCGATTTGGATTTTTGGCGATTTGGATTTTTGGCGATTTGGATTTTTGGCGATTTGGATTTTTGGCGATTTGGATTTTTGGCGATTTGGATTTTTGGCGATTTGGATTTTTGGCGATTTGGATTTTTGGCGATTTGGATTTTTGGCGATTTGGATTTTTGGCGATCGCCAATTTTGGCGATTTGGATTTTTGGCGATTTGGATTTTTGGCGATTTGGATTTTTGGCGATTTGGATTTTTGGCGATTTGGATTTTTGGCGATTTGGATTTTTGGCGATTTGGATTTTTGGCGATTTGGATTTTTGGCGATCGCCAATTTTGGCGATTTGGATTTTTGGCGATTTGGATTTTTGGCGATTTGGATTTTTGGCGATTTGGATTTTTGGCGATTTGGATTTTTGGCGATTTGGATTTTTGGCGATTTGGATTTTTGGCGATTTGGATTTTTGGCGATTTGGATTTTTGGCGATCGCCAATTTTGGCGATTTGGATTTTTGGCGATTTGGATTTTTGGCGATTTGGATTTTTGGCGATTTGGATTTTTGGCGATCGCCAATTTTGGCGATTTGGATTTTTGGCGATTTGGATTTTTGGCGATTTGGATTTTTGGCGATTTGGATTTTTGGCGATTTGGATTTTTGGCGATTTGGATTTTTGGCGATTTGGATTTTTGGCGATTTGGATTTTTGGCGATCGCCAATTTTGGCGATTTGGATTTTTGGCGATTTGGATTTTTGGCGATTTGGATTTTTGGCGATTTGGATTTTTGGCGATCGCCAATTTTGTCGATTTGGATTTTTGGCGATTTGGATTTTTGGCGATCGCCAATTTTGTCGATTTGGATTTTTGGCGATTTGGATTTTTGGCGATTTGGATTTTTGGCGATCGCCAATTTTGGCGATTTGGATTTTTGGCGATTTGGATTTTTGGCGATCGCCAATTTTGGCGATTTGGATTTTTGGCGATTTGGATTTTTGGCGATTTGGATTTTTGGCGATTTGGATTTTTGGCGATTTGGATTTTTGGCGATTTGGATTTTTGGCGATTTGGATTTTTGGCGATTTGGATTTTTGGCGATTTGGATTTTTGGCGATCGCCAATTTTGGCGATTTGGATTTTTGGCGATTTGGATTTTTGGCGATTTGGATTTTTGGCGATTTGGATTTTTGGCGATCGCCAATTTTGGCGATTTGGATTTTTGGCGATTTGGATTTTTGGCGATTTGGATTTTTGGCGATTTGGATTTTTGGCGATTTGGATTTTTGGCGATTTGGATTTTTGGCGATTTGGATTTTTGGCGATCGCCAATTTTGGCGATTTGGATTTTTGGCGATCGCCAATTTTGGCGATTTGGATTTTTGGCGATTTGGATTTTTGGCGATTTGGATTTTTGGCGATTTGGATTTTTGGCGATTTGGATTTTTGGCGATTTGGATTTTGGGCGATTTGGATTTTTGGCGATTTGGATTTTTGGCGATCGCCAATTTTGGCGATTTGGATTTTTGGCGATCGCCAATTTTGGCGATTTGGATTTTTGGCGATCGCCAATTTTGGCGATTTGCATTTTTGGCGATTTGGATTCTTGGCGATTTGGATTTTTGGCGATCGCCAATTTTGGCGATTTGGATTTTTGGCGATTTGGATTTTTGGCGATTTGGATTTTTGGCGATTTGGATTTTTGGCGATTTGGATTCTTGGCGATTTGGATTCTTGGCGATTTGGATTCTTGGCGATTTGGATTTTTGGCGATTTGGATTTTTGGCGATTTGGATTTTTGGCGATTTGGATTTTTGGCGATTTGGATTTTTGGCGATTTGGATTCTTGGCGATTTGGATTCTTGGCGATTTGGATTCTTGGCGATTTGGATTTTTGGCGATCGCCAATTTTGGCGATTTGGATTTTTGGCGATTTGGATTTTTGGCGATCGCCAATTTTGGCGATTTGGATTTTTGGCGATTTGGATTTTTGGCGATTTGGATTTTTGGCGATTTGGATTTTTGGCGATTTGGATTTTTGGCGATTTGGATTTTGGGCGATTTGGATTTTTGGCGATTTGGATTTTTGGCGATTTGGATTTTTGGCGATTTGGATTTTTGGCGATTTGGATTTTTGGCGATTTGGATTTTTGGCGATTTGGATTTTTGGCGATTTGGATTTTTGGCGATTTGGATTTTTGGCGATTTGGATTTTTGGCGATTTGGATTTTTGGCGATTTGGATTTTTGGCGATCGCCAATTTTGGCGATTTGGATTTTTGGCGATTTGGATTTTTGGCGATTTGGATTTTTGGCGATTTGGATTTTTGGCGATTTGGATTTTTGGCGATCGCCAATTTTGGCGATTTGGATTTTTGGCGATTTGGATTTTTGGCGATCGCCAATTTTGGCGATTTGGGTTTTTGGCGATCGCCAATTTTGGCGATTTGGATTTTTGGCGATTTGGATTTTTGGCGATTTGGATTTTTGGCGATTTGGATTTTTGGCGATTTGGATTTTTGGCGATTTGGATTTTTGGCGATTTGGATTTTGGCGATTTGGATTTTTGGCGATTTGGATTCTTGGCGATTTGGATTTTTGGCGATTTGGATTTTTGGCGATCGCCAATTTTGGCGATTTGGGTTTTTGGCGATCGCCAATTTTGGCGATTTGGATTTTTGGCGATCGCCAATTTTGGCGATTTGGATTTTTGGCGATTTGGATTTTTGGCGATTTGGATTTTTGGCGATTTGGATTTTTGGCGATTTGGATTTTTGGCGATTTGGACTTTTGGCGATTTGGATTTTTGGCGATTTGGATTTTTGGCGATTTGGATTTTTGGCGATCGCCAATTTTGGCGATTTGGATTTTTGGCGATTTGGATTTTTGGCGATTTGGATTTTTGGCGATTTGGATTTTTGGCGATCGCCAATTTTGGCGATTTGGATTTTTGGCGATTTGGATTTTTGGCGATTTGGATTTTTGGCGATTTGGATTTTTGGCGATTTGGATTTTTGGCGATTTGGATTTTTGGCGATTTGGATTTTTGGCGATCGCCAATTTTGGCGATTTGGATTTTTGGCGATTTGGATTTTTGGCGATTTGGATTTTTGGCGATTTGGATTTTTGGCGATCGCCAATTTTGGCGATTTGGATTTTTGGCGATTTGGATTTTTGGCGATTTGGATTTTTGGCGATTTGGATTTTGGGCGATTTGGATTTTTGGCGATTTGGATTTTTGGCGATCGCCAATTTTGGCGATTTGGATTTTTGGCGATTTGGATTTTTGGCGATTTGGATTTTTGGCGATTTGGATTTTTGGCGATTTGGATTTTTGGCGATCGCCAATTTTGGCGATTTGGATTTTTGGCGATTTGGATTTTTGGCGATCGCCAATTTTGGCGATTTGGATTTTTGGCGATCGCCAATTTTGGCGATTTGGATTTTTGGCGATTTGGATTCTTGGCGATTTGGATTTTTGGCGATCGCCAATTTTGGCGATTTGGATTTTTGGCGATCGCCAATTTTGGCGATTTGGATTTTTGGCGATTTGGATTTTTGGCGATTTGGATTTTTGGCGATTTGGATTTTTGGCGATTTGGATTTTTGGCGATTTGGATTCTTGGCGATTTGGATTCTTGGCGATTTGGATTCTTGGCGATTTGGATTTTTGGCGATTTGGATTTTTGGCGATTTGGATTTTTGGCGATTTGGATTTTTGGCGATCGCCAATTTTGGCGATTTGGATTTTTGGCGATCGCCAATTTTGGCGATTTGGATTTTTGGCGATTTGGATTTTTGGCGATTTGGATTTTTGGCGATCGCCAATTTTGGCGATTTGGATTTTTGGCGATTTGGATTTTTGGCGATTTGGATTTTTGGCGATTTGGATTTTTGGCGATTTGGATTCTTGGCGATTTGGATTCTTGGCGATTTGGATTCTTGGCGATTTGGATTTTTGGCGATCGCCAATTTTGGCGATTTGGATTTTTGGCGATTTGGATTTTTGGCGATTTGGATTTTTGGCGATTTGGATTTTTGGCGATTTGGATTTTTGGCGATTTGGATTTTTGGCGATTTGGATTTTTGGCGATTTGGATTTTTGGCGATTTGGATTTTTGGCGATTTGGATTTTTGGCGATTTGGATTTTTGGCGATTTGGATTTTAGGCGATTTGGATTTTAGGCGATTTGGATTCTTGGCGATTTGGATTTTTGGCGATCGCCAATTTTGGCGATTTGGATTTTTGGCGATTTGGATTTTTGGCGATTTGGATTTTTGGCGATTTGGATTTTTGGCGATTTGGATTTTTGGCGATTTGGATTTTTGGCGATTTGGATTTTTGGCGATTTGGATTTTTGGCGATTTGGATTTTTGGCGATTTGGATTTTTGGCGATCGCCAATTTTGGCGATTTGGATTTTTGGCGATTTGGATTTTTGGCGATTTGGATTTTTGGCGATTTGGATTTTTGGCGATCGCCAATTTTGGCGATTTGGATTTTTGGCGATTTGGATTTTTGGCGATTTGGATTTTTGGCGATCGCCAATTTTGGCGATTTGGATTTTTGGCGATTTGGATTTTTGGCGATTTGGATTTTTGGCGATTTGGATTTTTGGCGATTTGGATTTTTGGCGATCGCCAATTTTGGCGATTTGGATTTTTGGCGATTTGGATTTTTGGCGATTTGGATTTTTGGCGATCGCCAACTTTGGCGATTTGGATTTTTGGCGATCGCCAATTTTGGCGATTTGGATTTTTGGCGATTTGGATTTTTGGCGATTTGGATTTTTGGCGATCGCCAATTTTGGCGATTTGGATTTTTGGCGATTTGGATTTTTGGCGATTTGGATTTTTGCCGATTTGGATTTTTGGCGATTTGGATTTTTGGCGATCGCCAATTTTGGCGATTTGGATTTTTGGCGATCGCCAATTTTGGCGATTTGGATTTTTGGCGATTTGGATTTTTGGCGATTTGGATTTTTGGCGATCGCCAATTTTGGCGATTTGGATTTTTGGCGATTTGGATTTTTGGCGATTTGGATTTTTGGCGATTTGGATTTTTGGCGATTTGGATTTTTGGCGATTTGGATTTTTGGCGATTTGGATTTTTGGCGATTTGGATTTTTGGCGATTTGGATTTTTGGCGATTTGGATTTTTGGCGATTTGGATTTTTGGCGATTTGGATTTTTGGCGATCGCCAATTTTGGCGATTTGGATTTTTGGCGATTTGGATTTTTGGCGATTTGGATTTTTGGCGATCGCCAACTTTGGCGATTTGGATTTTTGGCGATCGCCAATTTTGGCGATTTGGATTTTTGGCGATTTGGATTTTTGGCGATTTGGATTTTTGGCGATCGCCAATTTTGGCGATTTGGATTTTTGGCGATTTGGATTTTTGGCGATTTGGATTTTTGGCGATTTGGATTTTTGGCGATTTGGATTTTTGGCGATCGCCAATTTTGGCGATTTGGATTTTTGGCGATCGCCAATTTTGGCGATTTGGATTTTTGGCGATTTGGATTTTTGGCGATTTGGATTTTTGGCGATCGCCAATTTTGGCGATTTGGATTTTTGGCGATTTGGATTTTTGGCGATTTGGATTTTTGGCGATTTGGATTTTTGGCGATTTGGATTTTTGGCGATTTGGATTTTTGGCGATTTGGATTTTTGGCGATCGCCAATTTTGGCGATTTGGATTTTTGGCGATTTGGATTTTTGGCGATTTGGATTTTTGGCGATTTGGATTTTTGGCGATTTGGATTTTTGGCGATCGCCAATTTTGGCGATTTGGATTTTTGGCGATTTGGATTTTTGGCGATTTGGATTTTTGGCGATTTGGATTTTTGGCGATTTGGATTTTTGGCGATTTGGATTTTTGGCGATCGCCAATTTTGGCGATTTGGATTTTTGGCGATTTGGATTTTTGGCGATTTGGATTTTTGGCGATTTGGATTTTTGGCGATTTGGATTTTTGGCGATTTGGATTTTTGGCGATTTGGATTTTTGGCGATTTGGATTTTTGGCGATTTGGATTTTTGGCGATCGCCAATTTTGGCGATTTGGATTTTTGGCGATTTGGATTTTTGGCGATTTGGATTTTTGGCGATCGCCAATTTTGGCGATTTGGATTTTTGGCGATTTGGATTTTTGGCGATTTGGATTTTTGGCGATTTGGATTTTTGGCGATTTGGATTTTTGGCGATCGCCAATTTTGGCGATTTGGATTTTTGGCGATCGCCAATTTTGGCGATTTGGATTTTTGGCGATTTGGATTTTTGGCGATTTGGATTTTTGGCGATCGCCAATTTTGGCGATTTGGATTTTTGGCGATTTGGATTTTTGGCGATTTGGATTTTTGGCGATTTGGATTTTTGGCGATTTGGATTTTTGGCGATTTGGATTTTTGGCGATTTGGATTTTTGGCGATCGCCAATTTTGGCGATTTGGATTTTTGGCGATTTGGATTTTTGGCGATTTGGATTTTTGGCGATTTGGATTTTTGGCGATTTGGATTTTTGGCGATCGCCAATTTTGGCGATTTGGATTTTTGGCGATTTGGATTTTTGGCGATTTGGATTTTTGGCGATTTGGATTTTTGGCGATTTGGATTTTTGGCGATCGCCAATTTTGGCGATTTGGATTTTTGGCGATTTGGATTTTTGGCGATTTGGATTTTTGGCGATTTGGATTTTTGGCGATTTGGATTTTTGGCGATTTGGATTTTTGGCGATCGCCAATTTTGGCGATTTGGATTTTTGGCGATTTGGATTTTTGGCGATTTGGATTTTTGGCGATTTGGATTTTTGGCGATTTGGATTTTTGGCGATTTGGATTTTTGGCGATTTGGATTTTTGGCGATCGCCAATTTTGGCGATTTGGATTTTTGGCGATTTGGATTTTTGGCGATTTGGATTTTTGGCGATTTGGATTTTTGGCGATTTGGATTTTTGGCGATTTGGATTTTTGGCGATTTGGATTTTTGGCGATTTGGATTTTTGGCGATTTGGATTTTTGGCGATCGCCAATTTTGGCGATTTGGATTTTTGGCGATCGCCAATTTTGGCGATTTGGATTTTTGGCGATTTGGATTTTTGGCGATTTGGATTTTTGGCGATTTGGATTTTTGGCGATTTGGATTTTTGGCGATCGCCAATTTTGGCGATTTGGATTTTTGGCGATCGCCAATTTTGGCGATTTGGATTTTTGGCGATTTGGATTTTTGGCGATTTGGATTTTTGGCGATTTGGATTTTTGGCGATTTGGATTTTTGGCGATTTGGATTTTTGGCGATTTGGATTTTTGGCGATCGCCAATTTTGGCGATTTGGATTTTTGGCGATCGCCAATTTTGGCGATTTGGATTTTTGGCGATTTGGATTTTTGGCGATTTGGATTTTTGGCGATCGCCAATTTTGGCGATTTGGATTTTTGGCGATTTGGATTTTTGGCGATTTGGATTTTTGGCGATTTGGATTTTTGGCGATTTGGATTTTTGGCGATTTGGATTTTTGGCGATCGCCAATTTTGGCGATTTGGATTTTTGGCGATTTGGATTTTTGGCGATTTGGATTTTTGGCGATTTGGATTTTTGGCGATTTGGATTTTTGGCGATTTGGATTTTTGGCGATTTGGATTTTTGGCGATTTGGATTTTTGGCGATCGCCAACTTTGGCGATTTGGATTTTTGGCGATCGCCAATTTTGGCGATTTGGATTTTTGGCGATTTGGATTTTTGGCGATTTGGATTTTTGGCGATCGCCAATTTTGGCGATTTGGATTTTTGGCGATCGCCAATTTTGGCGATTTGGATTTTTGGCGATTTGGATTTTTGGCGATTTGGATTTTTGGCGATCGCCAATTTTGGCGATTTGGATTTTTGGCGATTTGGATTTTTGGCGATTTGGATTTTTGGCGATTTGGATTTTTGGCGATTTGGATTTTTGGCGATTTGGATTTTTGGCGATTTGGATTTTTGGCGATTTGGATTTTTGGCGATTTGGATTTTTGGCGATTTGGATTTTTGGCGATTTGGATTTTTGGCGATTTGGATTTTTGGCGATCGCCAATTTTGGCGATTTGGATTTTTGGCGATCGCCAATTTTGGCGATTTGGATTTTTGGCGATTTGGATTTTTGGCGATTTGGATTTTTGGCGATTTGGATTTTTGGCGATTTGGATTTTTGGCGATCGCCAATTTTGGCGATTTGGATTTTTGGCGATCGCCAATTTTGGCGATTTGGATTTTTGGCGATTTGGATTTTTGGCGATTTGGATTTTTGGCGATCGCCAATTTTGGCGATTTGGATTTTTGGCGATTTGGATTTTTGGCGATTTGGATTTTTGGCGATTTGGATTTTTGGCGATTTGGATTTTTGGCGATCGCCAATTTTGGCGATTTGGATTTTTGGCGATCGCCAATTTTGGCGATTTGGATTTTTGGCGATTTGGATTTTTGGCGATTTGGATTTTTGGCGATCGCCAATTTTGGCGATTTGGATTTTTGGCGATTTGGATTTTTGGCGATTTGGATTTTTGGCGATTTGGATTTTTGGCGATTTGGATTTTTGGCGATTTGGATTTTTGGCGATCGCCAATTTTGGCGATTTGGATTTTTGGCGATTTGGATTTTTGGCGATTTGGATTTTTGGCGATTTGGATTTTTGGCGATTTGGATTTTTGGCGATTTGGATTTTTGGCGATTTGGATTTTTGGCGATTTGGATTTTTGGCGATTTGGATTTTTGGCGATCGCCAACTTTGGCGATTTGGATTTTTGGCGATCGCCAATTTTGGCGATTTGGATTTTTGGCGATTTGGATTTTTGGCGATTTGGATTTTTGGCGATCGCCAATTTTGGCGATTTGGATTTTTGGCGATCGCCAATTTTGGCGATTTGGATTTTTGGCGATTTGGATTTTTGGCGATTTGGATTTTTGGCGATCGCCAATTTTGGCGATTTGGATTTTTGGCGATTTGGATTTTTGGCGATTTGGATTTTTGGCGATTTGGATTTTTGGCGATTTGGATTTTTGGCGATTTGGATTTTTGGCGATTTGGATTTTTGGCGATTTGGATTTTTGGCGATTTGGATTTTTGGCGATTTGGATTTTTGGCGATTTGGATTTTTGGCGATTTGGATTTTTGGCGATTTGGATTTTTGGCGATTTGGATTTTTGGCGATTTGGATTTTTGGCGATCGCCAATTTTGGCGATTTGGATTTTTGGCGATTTGGATTTTTGGCGATTTGGATTTTTGGCGATTTGGATTTTTGGCGATTTGGATTTTTGGCGATTTGGATTTTTGGCGATTTGGATTTTTGGCGATCGCCAATTTTGGCGATTTGGATTTTTGGCGATTTGGATTTTTGGCGATTTGGATTTTTGGCGATTTGGATTTTTGGCGATTTGGATTTTTGGCGATTTGGATTTTTGGCGATTTGGATTTTTGGCGATTTGGATTTTTGGCGATCGCCAATTTTGGCGATTTGGATTTTTGGCGATCGCCAATTTTGGCGATTTGGATTTTTGGCGATTTGGATTTTTGGCGATTTGGATTTTTGGCGATCGCCAATTTTGGCGATTTGGATTTTTGGCGATTTGGATTTTTGGCGATTTGGATTTTTGGCGATTTGGATTTTTGGCGATTTGGATTTTTGGCGATTTGGATTTTTGGCGATTTGGATTTTTGGCGATTTGGATTTTTGGCGATCGCCAATTTTGGCGATTTGGATTTTTGGCGATTTGGATTTTTGGCGATTTGGATTTTTGGCGATTTGGATTTTTGGCGATCGCCAATTTTGTCGATTTGGATTTTTGGCGATTTGGATTTTTGGCGATCGCCAATTTTGTCGATTTGGATTTTTGGCGATTTGGATTTTTGGCGATTTGGATTTTTGGCGATCGCCAATTTTGGCGATTTGGATTTTTGGCGATTTGGATTTTTGGCGATTTGGATTTTTGGCGATTTGGATTTTTGGCGATTTGGATTTTTGGCGATTTGGATTTTTGGCGATTTGGATTTTTGGCGATTTGGATTTTTGGCGATTTGGATTTTTGGCGATTTGGATTTTTGGCGATTTGGATTTTTGGCGATTTGGATTTTTGGCGATTTGGATTTTTGGCGATTTGGATTTTTGGCGATTTGGATTTTTGGCGATTTGGATTTTTGGCGATCGCCAATTTTGGCGATTTGGATTTTTGGCGATTTGGATTTTTGGCGATTTGGATTTTTGGCGATTTGGATTTTTGGCGATTTGGATTTTTGGCGATTTGGATTTTTGGCGATTTGGATTTTTGGCGATTTGGATTTTTGGCGATCGCCAATTTTGGCGATTTGGATTTTTGGCGATTTGGATTTTTGGCGATTTGGATTTTTGGCGATTTGGATTTTTGGCGATTTGGATTTTTGGCGATTTGGATTTTTGGCGATTTGGATTTTTGGCGATCGCCAATTTTGGCGATTTGGATTTTTGGCGATTTGGATTTTTGGCGATTTGGATTTTTGGCGATTTGGATTTTTGGCGATCGCCAATTTTGGCGATTTGGATTTTTGGCGATTTGGATTTTTGGCGATTTGGATTTTTGGCGATTTGGATTTTTGGCGATTTGGATTTTTGGCGATTTGGATTTTTGGCGATTTGGATTTTTGGCGATTTGGATTTTTGGCGATCGCCAATTTTGGCGATTTGGATTTTTGGCGATTTGGATTTTTGGCGATTTGGATTTTTGGCGATTTGGATTTTTGGCGATCGCCAATTTTGTCGATTTGGATTTTTGGCGATTTGGATTTTTGGCGATCGCCAATTTTGTCGATTTGGATTTTTGGCGATTTGGATTTTTGGCGATTTGGATTTTTGGCGATCGCCAATTTTGGCGATTTGGATTTTTGGCGATTTGGATTTTTGGCGATCGCCAATTTTGGCGATTTGGATTTTTGGCGATTTGGATTTTTGGCGATTTGGATTTTTGGCGATTTGGATTTTTGGCGATTTGGATTTTTGGCGATTTGGATTTTTGGCGATTTGGATTTTTGGCGATTTGGATTTTTGGCGATTTGGATTTTTGGCGATTTGGATTTTTGGCGATTTGGATTTTTGGCGATTTGGATTTTTGGCGATCGCCAATTTTGGCGATTTGGATTTTTGGCGATTTGGATTTTTGGCGATTTGGATTTTTGGCGATTTGGATTTTTGGCGATCGCCAATTTTGGCGATTTGGATTTTTGGCGATTTGGATTTTTGGCGATTTGGATTTTTGGCGATTTGGATTTTTGGCGATTTGGATTTTTGGCGATTTGGATTTTTGGCGATTTGGATTTTTGGCGATCGCCAATTTTGGCGATTTGGATTTTTGGCGATCGCCAATTTTGGCGATTTGGATTTTTGGCGATTTGGATTTTTGGCGATTTGGATTTTTGGCGATTTGGATTTTTGGCGATTTGGATTTTTGGCGATTTGGATTTTTGGCGATTTGGATTTTGGGCGATTTGGATTTTTGGCGATTTGGATTTTTGGCGATCGCCAATTTTGGCGATTTGGATTTTTGGCGATCGCCAATTTTGGCGATTTGGATTTTTGGCGATCGCCAATTTTGGCGATTTGCATTTTTGGCGATTTGGATTCTTGGCGATTTGGATTTTTGGCGATCGCCAATTTTGGCGATTTGGATTTTTGGCGATTTGGATTTTTGGCGATTTGGATTTTTGGCGATTTGGATTTTTGGCGATTTGGATTCTTGGCGATTTGGATTCTTGGCGATTTGGATTCTTGGCGATTTGGATTTTTGGCGATTTGGATTTTTGGCGATCGCCAATTTTGGCGATTTGGATTTTTGGCGATTTGGATTTTTGGCGATTTGGATTTTTGGCGATTTGGATTTTTGGCGATTTGGATTCTTGGCGATTTGGATTCTTGGCGATTTGGATTCTTGGCGATTTGGATTTTTGGCGATCGCCAATTTTGGCGATTTGGATTTTTGGCGATTTGGATTTTTGGCGATTTGGATTTTTGGCGATTTGGATTTTTGGCGATTTGGATTTTTGGCGATTTGGATTTTGGGCGATTTGGATTTTTGGCGATTTGGATTTTTGGCGATTTGGATTTTTGGCGATTTGGATTTTTGGCGATTTGGATTTTTGGCGATTTGGATTTTTGGCGATTTGGATTTTTGGCGATTTGGATTTTTGGCGATTTGGATTTTTGGCGATTTGGATTTTTGGCGATTTGGATTTTTGGCGATTTGGATTTTTGGCGATTTGGATTTTTGGCGATCGCCAATTTTGGCGATTTGGATTTTTGGCGATTTGGATTTTTGGCGATTTGGATTTTTGGCGATTTGGATTTTTGGCGATCGCCAATTTTGGCGATTTGGATTTTTGGCGATTTGGATTTTTGGCGATCGCCAATTTTGGCGATTTGGGTTTTTGGCGATCGCCAATTTTGGCGATTTGGATTTTTGGCGATTTGGATTTTTGGCGATTTGGATTTTTGGCGATTTGGATTTTTGGCGATTTGGATTTTTGGCGATTTGGATTTTTGGCGATTTGGATTTTGGCGATTTGGATTTTTGGCGATTTGGATTCTTGGCGATTTGGATTTTTGGCGATTTGGATTTTTGGCGATCGCCAATTTTGGCGATTTGGGTTTTTGGCGATCGCCAATTTTGGCGATTTGGATTTTTGGCGATCGCCAATTTTGGCGATTTGGATTTTTGGCGATTTGGATTTTTGGCGATTTGGATTTTTGGCGATTTGGATTTTTGGCGATTTGGATTTTTGGCGATTTGGATTTTTGGCGATTTGGATTTTTGGCGATTTGGATTTTTGGCGATCGCCAATTTTGGCGATTTGGGTTTTTGGCGATCGCCAATTTTGGCGATTTGGATTTTTGGCGATCGCCAATTTTGGCGATTTGGATTTTTGGCGATTTGGATTTTTGGCGATTTGGATTTTTGGCGATTTGGATTTTTGGCGATTTGGATTTTTGGCGATCGCCAATTTTGGCGATTTGGATTTTTGGCGATTTGGATTTTTGGCGATTTGGATTTTTGGCGATTTGGATTTTTGGCGATCGCCAATTTTGGCGATTTGGATTTTTGGCGATTTGGATTTTTGGCGATCGCCAATTTTGGCGATTTGGATTTTTGGCGATTTGGATTTTTGGCGATCGCCAATTTTGGCGATTTGGATTTTTGGCGATTTGGATTTTTGGCGATTTGGATTTTTGGCGATTTGGATTTTTGGCGATCGCCAATTTTGGCGATTTGGATTTTTGGCGATTTGGATTTTTGGCGATTTGGATTTTTGGCGATTTGGATTTTTGGCGATCGCCAATTTTGGCGATTTGGATTTTTGGCGATTTGGATTTTTGGCGATTTGGATTTTTGGCGATTTGGATTTTGGGCGATTTGGATTTTTGGCGATTTGGATTTTTGGCGATCGCCAATTTTGGCGATTTGGATTTTTGGCGATTTGGATTTTTGGCGATTTGGATTTTTGGCGATTTGGATTTTTGGCGATTTGGATTTTTGGCGATCGCCAATTTTGGCGATTTGGATTTTTGGCGATTTGGATTTTTGGCGATCGCCAATTTTGGCGATTTGGATTTTTGGCGATCGCCAATTTTGGCGATTTGGATTTTTGGCGATCGCCAATTTTGGCGATTTGGATTTTTGGCGATTTGGATTTTTGGCGATTTGGATTTTTGGCGATTTGGATTTTTGGCGATTTGGATTTTTGGCGATTTGGATTCTTGGCGATTTGGATTCTTGGCGATTTGGATTCTTGGCGATTTGGATTTTTGGCGATTTGGATTTTTGGCGATTTGGATTTTTGGCGATTTGGATTTTTGGCGATCGCCAATTTTGGCGATTTGGATTTTTGGCGATCGCCAATTTTGGCGATTTGGATTTTTGGCGATTTGGATTTTTGGCGATTTGGATTTTTGGCGATCGCCAATTTTGGCGATTTGGATTTTTGGCGATTTGGATTTTTGGCGATTTGGATTTTTGGCGATTTGGATTTTTGGCGATTTGGATTCTTGGCGATTTGGATTCTTGGCGATTTGGATTCTTGGCGATTTGGATTTTTGGCGATCGCCAATTTTGGCGATTTGGATTTTTGGCGATTTGGATTTTTGGCGATTTGGATTTTTGGCGATTTGGATTTTTGGCGATTTGGATTTTTGGCGATTTGGATTTTTGGCGATTTGGATTTTTGGCGATTTGGATTTTTGGCGATTTGGATTTTTGGCGATTTGGATTTTAGGCGATTTGGATTCTTGGCGATTTGGATTTTTGGCGATCGCCAATTTTGGCG
Organism: Oscheius sp. DF5033; assembly: GCA_964036215.1. Classification (NCBI taxonomy): domain Eukaryota; kingdom Metazoa; phylum Nematoda; class Chromadorea; order Rhabditida; family Rhabditidae; genus Oscheius; species Oscheius sp. DF5033. The sequence goes on from CAXIWN010000011.1 coordinate 4,204,521, forward strand.
ATTTGGATTCTTGGCGATTTGGATTTTTGGCGATCGCCAATTTTGGCGATTTGGATTTTTGGCGATTTGGATTTTTGGCGATTTGGATTTTTGGCGATCGCCAATTTTGGCGATTTGGATTTTTGGCGATTTGGATTTTTGGCGATTTGGATTTTTGGCGATTTGGATTTTTGGCGATTTGGATTTTTGGCGATTTGGATTTTTGGCGATTTGGATTTTGGCGATTTGGATTTTTGGCGATTTGGATTTTTGGCGATCGCCAATTTTGGCGATTTGGGTTTTTGGCGATCGCCAATTTTGGCGATTTGGATTTTTGGCGATTTGGATTTTTGGCGATTTGGATTTTTGGCGATTTGGATTTTTGGCGATCGCCAATTTTGGCGATTTGGATTTTTGGCGATTTGGATTTTTGGCGATTTGGATTTTTGGCGATTTGGATTTTTGGCGATTTGGATTTTTGGCGATTTGGATTTTTGGCGATCGCCAATTTTGGCGATTTGGATTTTTGGCGATCGCCAATTTTGGCGATTTGGATTTTTGGCGATCGCCAATTTTGGCGATTTGGATTTTTGGCGATTTGGATTTTTGGCGATTTGGATTTTTGGCGATCGCCAATTTTGGCGATTTGGATTTTTGGCGATTTGGATTTTTGGCGATTTGGATTTTTGGCGATTTGGATTTTTGGCGATTTGGATTTTTGGCGATTTGGATTTTTGGCGATTTGGATTTTTGGCGATCGCCAATTTTGGCGATTTGGATTTTTGGCGATTTGGATTTTTGGCGATTTGGATTTTTGGCGATTTGGATTTTTGGCGATTTGGATTTTTGGCGATTTGGATTTTTGGCGATTTGGATTTTTGGCGATTTGGATTTTTGGCGATCGCCAATTTTGGCGATTTGGATTTTTGGCGATTTGGATTTTTGGCGATTTGGATTCTTGGCGATTTGGATTCTTGGCGATTTGGATTTTTGGCGATCGCCAATTTTGGCGATTTGGATTTTTGGCGATTTGGATTTTTGGCGATTTGGATTTTTGGCGATTTGGATTTTTGGCGATCGCCAATTTTGGCGATTTGGATTTTTGGCGATCGCCAATTTTGGCGATTTGGATTTTTGGCGATTTGGATTTTTGGCGATTTGGATTGGCGATTTGGATTTTTGGCGATCGCCAATTTTGGCGATTTGGATTTTTGGCGATTTGGATTTTTGGCGATTTGGATTTTTGGCGATTTGGATTCTTGGCGATTTGGATTCTTGGCGATTTGGATTCTTGGCGATTTGGATTTTTGGCGATCGCCAATTTTGGCGATTTGGATTTTTGGCGATTTGGATTTTTGGCGATTTGGATTTTTGGCGATTTGGATTTTTGGCGATTTGGATTTTTGGCGATTTGGATTTTTGGCGATTTGGATTTTTGGCGATCGCCAATTTTGGCGATTTGGATTTTTGGCGATTTGGATTTTTGGCGATTTGGATTTTTGGCGATTTGGATTTTTGGCGATTTGGATTTTTGGCGATTTGGATTTTTGGCGATTTGGATTTTTGGCGATTTGGATTTTTGGCGATTTGGATTTTTGGCGATTTGGATTCTTGGCGATTTGGATTCTTGGCGATTTGGATTTTTGGCGATCGCCAATTTTGGCGATTTGGATTTTTGGCGATTTGGATTTTTGGCGATTTGGATTTTTGGCGATTTGGATTTTTGGCGATTTGGATTTTTGGCGATCGCCAATTTTGGCGATTTGGATTTTTGGCGATCGCCAATTTTGGCGATTTGGATTTTTGGCGATTTGGATTTTTGGCGATCGCCAATTTTGGCGATTTGGATTTTTGGCGATCGCCAATTTTGGCGATTTGGATTTTTGGCGATTTGGATTTTTGGCGATTTGGATTTTTGGCGATTTGGATTTTTGGCGATTTGGATTTTTGGCGATTTGGATTTTTGGCGATCGCCAATTTTGGCGATTTGGATTTTTGGCGATTTGGATTTTTGGCGATTTGGATTTTTGGCGATTTGGATTCTTGGCGATTTGGATTTTTGGCGATTTGGATTTTTGGCGATTTGGATTTTTGGCGATCGCCAATTTTGGCGATTTGGATTTTTGGCGATTTGGATTTTTGGCGATTTGGATTTTTGGCGATTTGGATTCTTGGCGATTTGGATTTTTGGCGATTTGGATTTTTGGCGATCTGGATTTTTGGCGATTTGGATTTTTGGCGATTTGGATTTTTGGCGATTTGGATTTTTGGCGATTTGGATTTTTGGCGATCGCCAATTTTGGCGATTTGGATTTTTGGCGATCGCCAATTTTGGCGATTTGGATTTTTGGCGATTTGGATTTTTGGCGATTTGGATTTTTGGCGATTTGGATTTTTGGCGATCGCCAATTTTGGCGATTTGGATTTTTGGCGATTTGGATTTTTGGCGATTTGGATTTTTGGCGATTTGGATTTTTGGCGATTTGGATTTTTGGCGATTTGGATTTTTGGCGATCGCCAATTTTGGCGATTTGGATTTTTGGCGATTTGGATTTTTGGCGATTTGGATTTTTGGCGATTTGGATTCTTGGCGATTTGGATTTTTGGCGATCGCCAATTTTGGCGATTTGGATTTTTGGCGATCGCCAATTTTGGCGATTTGGATTTTTGGCGATTTGGATTTTTGGCGATTTGGATTTTTGGCGATTTGGATTTTTGGCGATTTGGATTTTTGGCGATTTGGATTCTTGGCGATTTGGATTTTTGGCGATTTGGATTTTTGGCGATTTGGATTCTTGGCGATTTGGATTTTTGGCGATCGCCAATTTTGGCGATTTGGATTTTTGGCGATTTGGATTTTTGGCGATTTGGATTTTTGGCGATTTGGATTTTTGGCGATCGCCAATTTTGGCGATTTGGATTTTTGGCGATTTGGATTTTTGGCGATTTGGATTTTTGGCGATCGCCAATTTTGGCGATTTGGATTTTTGGCGATTTGGATTTTTGGCGATTTGGATTTTTGGCGATTTGGATTCTTGGCGATTTGGATTTTTGGCGATTTGGATTTTTGGCGATCTGGATTTTTGGCGATTTGGATTTTTGGCGATTTGGATTTTTGGCGATTTGGATTTTTGGCGATTTGGATTTTTGGCGATTTGGATTTTTGGCGATTTGGATTTTTGGCGATTTGGATTTTTGGCGATCGCCAATTTTGGCGATTTGGATTTTTGGCGATTTGGATTTTTGGCGATTTGGATTTTTGGCGATTTGGATTTTTGGCGATCGCCAATTTTGGCGATTTGGATTTTTGGCGATTTGGATTTTTGGCGATTTGGATTTTTGGCGATTTGGATTCTTGGCGATTTGGATTTTTGGCGATTTGGATTTTTGGCGATTTGGATTTTTGGCGATTTGGATTTTTGGCGATTTGGATTTTTGGCGATTTGGATTCTTGGCGATTTGGATTTTTGGCGATCGCCAATTTTGGCGATTTGGATTTTTGGCGATTTGGATTTTTGGCGATTTGGATTTTTGGCGATTTGGATTTTTGGCGATCGCCAATTTTGGCGATTTGGATTTTTGGCGATTTGGATTTTTGGCGATTTGGATTTTTGGCGATTTGGATTTTTGGCGATTTGGATTTTTGGCGATTTGGATTTTTGGCGATTTGGATTTTTGGCGATTTGGATTTTTGGCGATCGCCAATTTTGGCGATTTGGATTTTTGGCGATTTGGATTTTTGGCGATTTGGATTTTTGGCGATTTGGATTCTTGGCGATTTGGATTTTTGGCGATTTGGATTTTTGGCGATTTGGATTTTTGGCGATTTGGATTTTTGGCGATTTGGATTTTTGGCGATTTGGATTCTTGGCGATTTGGATTTTTGGCGATCGCCAATTTTGGCGATTTGGATTTTTGGCGATCGCCAATTTTGGCGATTTGGATTTTTGGCGATTTGGATTTTTGGCGATTTGGATTTTTGGCGATTTGGATTTTTGGCGATCGCCAATTTTGGCGATTTGGATTTTTGGCGATTTGGATTTTTGGCGATTTGGATTTTTGGCGATTTGGATTTTTGGCGATCGCCAATTTTGGCGATTTGGATTTTTGGCGATTTGGATTTTTGGCGATCGCCAATTTTGGCGATTTGGATTTTTGGCGATTTGGATTTTTGGCGATTTGGATTTTTGGCGATTTGGATTTTTGGCGATTTGGATTTTTGGCGATCGCCAATTTTGGCGATTTGGATTTTTGGCGATTTGGATTTTTGGCGATCGCCAATTTTGGCGATTTGGATTTTTGGCGATTTGGATTTTTGGCGATTTGGATTTTTGGCGATTTGGATTTTTGGCGATTTGGATTTTTGGCGATTTGGATTTTTGGCGATCGCCAATTTTGGCGATTTGGATTTTTGGCGATTTGGATTTTTGGCGATTTGGATTTTTGGCGATCGCCAATTTTGGCGATTTGGATTTTTGGCGATTTGGATTTTTGGCGATCGCCAATTTTGGCGATTTGGATTTTTGGCGATTTGGATTTTTGGCGATTTGGATTTTTGGCGATTTGGATTTTTGGCGATTTGGATTTTTGGCGATTTGGATTTTTGGCGATCGCCAATTTTGGCGATTTGGATTTTTGGCGATTTGGATTTTTGGCGATTTGGATTTTTGGCGATTTGGATTTTTGGCGATTTGGATTTTTGGCGATCGCCAATTTTGGCGATTTGGATTTTTGGCGATTTGGATTTTTGGCGATCGCCAATTTTGGCGATTTGGATTTTTGGCGATTTGGATTTTTGGCGATTTGGATTTTTGGCGATTTGGATTTTTGGCGATTTGGATTTTTGGCGATCGCCAATTTTGGCGATTTGGATTTTTGGCGATTTGGATTTTTGGCGATCGCCAATTTTGGCGATTTGGATTTTTGGCGATTTGGATTTTTGGCGATTTGGATTTTTGGCGATTTGGATTTTTGGCGATTTGGATTTTTGGCGATCGCCAATTTTGGCGATTTGGATTTTTGGCGATTTGGATTTTTGGCGATTTGGATTTTTGGCGATCGCCAATTTTGGCGATTTGGATTTTTGGCGATTTGGATTTTTGGCGATTTGGATTTTTGGCGATTTGGATTTTTGGCGATTTGGATTTTTGGCGATTTGGATTTTTGGCGATTTGGATTTTTGGCGATTTGGATTTTTGGCGATTTGGATTTTTGGCGATTTGGATTTTTGGCGATTTGGATTTTTGGCGATTTGGATTTTTGGCGATTTGGATTTTTGGCGATTTGGATTTTTGGCGATTTGGATTCTTGGCGATTTGGATTCTTGGCGATTTGGATTTTTGGCGATCGCCAATTTTGGCGATTTGGATTTTTGGCGATTTGGATTTTTGGCGATTTGGATTTTTGGCGATTTGGATTTTTGGCGATTTGGATTTTTGGCGATTTGGATTCTTGGCGATTTGGATTCTTGGCGATTTGGATTTTTGGCGATCGCCAATTTTGGCGATTTGGATTTTTGGCGATTTGGATTTTTGGCGATTTGGATTTTTGGCGATTTGGATTTTTGGCGATTTGGATTTTTGGCGATTTGGATTTTTGGCGATCGCCAATTTTGGCGATTTGGATTTTTGGCGATCGCCAATTTTGGCGATTTGGATTTTTGGCGATTTGGATTTTTGGCGATTTGGATTTTTGGCGATCGCCAATTTTGGCGATTTGGATTTTTGGCGATTTGGATTTTTGGCGATTTGGATTTTTGGCGATTTGGATTTTTGGCGATTTGGATTTTTGGCGATTTGGATTTTTGGCGATCGCCAATTTTGGCGATTTGGATTTTTGGCGATTTGGATTTTTGGCGATTTGGATTTTTGGCGATTTGGATTTTTGGCGATTTGGATTTTTGGCGATCGCCAATTTTGGCGATTTGGATTTTTGGCGATCGCCAATTTTGGCGATTTGGATTTTTGGCGATCGCCAATTTTGGCGATTTGGATTTTTGGCGATTTGGATTTTTGGCGATTTGGATTTTTGGCGATTTGGATTTTTGGCGATTTGGATTTTTGGCGATTTGGATTTTTGGCGATTTGGATTTTTGGCGATTTGGATTTTTGGCGATTTGGATTTTTGGCGATTTGGATTTTTGGCGATCGCCAATTTTGGCGATTTGGATTTTTGGCGATTTGGATTTTTGGCGATTTGGATTTTTGGCGATTTGGATTTTTGGCGATTTGGATTTTTGGCGATTTGGATTTTTGGCGATTTGGATTTTTGGCGATCGCCAATTTTGGCGATTTGGATTTTTGGCGATTTGGATTTTTGGCGATTTGGATTTTTGGCGATTTGGATTTTTGGCGATTTGGATTTTTGGCGATTTGGATTTTTGGCGATCGCCAATTTTGGCGATTTGGATTTTTGGCGATTTGGATTTTTGGCGATTTGGATTTTTGGCGATTTGGATTTTTGGCGATTTGGATTCTTGGCGATTTGGATTTTTGGCGATCGCCAATTTTGGCGATTTGGATTTTTGGCGATCGCCAATTTTGGCGATTTGGATTTTTGGCGATTTGGATTTTTGGCGATTTGGATTTTTGGCGATTTGGATTTTTGGCGATTTGGATTTTTGGCGATTTGGATTCTTGGCGATTTGGATTTTTGGCGATCGCCAATTTTGGCGATTTGGATTTTTGGCGATCGCCAATTTTGGCGATTTGGATTTTTGGCGATTTGGATTTTTGGCGATTTGGATTTTTGGCGATTTGGATTTTTGGCGATTTGGATTTTTGGCGATTTGGATTTTTGGCGATTTGGATTCTTGGCGATTTGGATTCTTGGCGATTTGGATTTTTGGCGATCGCCAATTTTGGCGATTTGGATTTTTGGCGATTTGGATTTTTGGCGATTTGGATTTTTGGCGATTTGGATTTTTGGCGATTTGGATTTTTGGCGATTTGGATTTTTGGCGATCGCCAATTTTGGCGATTTGGATTTTTGGCGATCGCCAATTTTGGCGATTTGGATTTTTGGCGATTTGGATTTTTGGCGATTTGGATTTTTGGCGATCGCCAATTTTGGCGATTTGGATTTTTGGCGATTTGGATTTTTGGCGATTTGGATTTTTGGCGATTTGGATTTTTGGCGATTTGGATTTTTGGCGATTTGGATTTTTGGCGATCGCCAATTTTGGCGATTTGGATTTTTGGCGATTTGGATTTTTGGCGATTTGGATTTTTGGCGATTTGGATTTTTGGCGATTTGGATTTTTGGCGATCGCCAATTTTGGCGATTTGGATTTTTGGCGATCGCCAATTTTGGCGATTTGGATTTTTGGCGATTTGGATTTTTGGCGATTTGGATTTTTGGCGATCGCCAATTTTGGCGATTTGGATTTTTGGCGATTTGGATTTTTGGCGATTTGGATTTTTGGCGATTTGGATTTTTGGCGATTTGGATTTTTGGCGATTTGGATTTTTGGCGATCGCCAATTTTGGCGATTTGGATTTTTGGCGATTTGGATTTTTGGCGATTTGGATTTTTGGCGATTTGGATTTTTGGCGATTTGGATTTTTGGCGATTTGGATTTTTGGCGATTTGGATTTTTGGCGATCGCCAATTTTGGCGATTTGGATTTTTGGCGATTTGGATTTTTGGCGATTTGGATTTTTGGCGATTTGGATTTTTGGCGATTTGGATTTTTGGCGATTTGGATTTTTGGCGATCGCCAATTTTGGCGATTTGGATTTTTGGCGATTTGGATTTTTGGCGATTTGGATTTTTGGCGATTTGGATTTTTGGCGATTTGGATTCTTGGCGATTTGGATTTTTGGCGATCGCCAATTTTGGCGATTTGGATTTTTGGCGATTTGGATTTTTGGCGATTTGGATTTTTGGCGATTTGGATTTTTGGCGATTTGGATTTTTGGCGATTTGGATTCTTGGCGATTTGGATTTTTGGCGATCGCCAATTTTGGCGATTTGGATTTTTGGCGATTTGGATTTTTGGCGATTTGGATTTTTGGCGATTTGGATTTTTGGCGATTTGGATTTTTGGCGATCGCCAATTTTGGCGATTTGGATTTTTGGCGATTTGGATTTTTGGCGATCGCCAATTTTGGCGATTTGGATTTTTGGCGATTTGGATTTTTGGCGATCGCCAATTTTGGCGATTTGGATTTTTGGCGATTTGGATTTTTGGCGATTTGGATTTTTGGCGATTTGGATTTTTGGCGATTTGGATTTTTGGCGATCGCCAATTTTGGCGATTTGGATTTTTGGCGATCGCCAATTTTGGCTATTTGGATTTTTGGCGATTTGGATTTTTGGCGATTTGGATTTTTGGCGATTTGGATTTTTGGCGATTTGGATTTTTGGCGATCGCCAATTTTGGCGATTTGGATTTTTGGCGATCGCCAATTTTGGCGATTTGGATTTTTGGCGATTTGGATTTTTGGCGATTTGGATTTTTGGCGATTTGGATTTTTGGCGATCGCCAATTTTGGCGATTTGGATTTTTGGCGATCGCCAATTTTGGCGATTTGGATTTTTGGCGATTTGGATTTTTGGCGATTTGGATTTTAGGCGATTTGGATTTTTGGCGATCGCCAATTTTGGCGATTTGGATTTTTGGCGATTTGGATTTTTGGCGATTTGGATTTTTGGCGATTTGGATTTTTGGCAATCGCCAATTTTGGCGATTTGGATTTTTGGCGATCGCCAATTTTGGCGATTTGGATTTTTGGCGATTTGGATTTTTGGCGATTTGGATTTTTGGCGATTTGGATTTTTGGCGATCGCCAATTTTGGCGATTTGGATTTTTGGCGATTTGGATTTTTGGCGATTTGGATTTTTGGCGATCGCCAATTTTGGCGATTTGGATTTTTGGCGATCGCCAATTTTGGCGATTTGGATTTTTGGCGATCGCCAATTTTGGCGATTTGGATTTTTGGCGATCGCCAATTTTGGCGATTTGGATTTTTGGCGATTTGGATTTTTGGCGATTTGGATTTTTGGCGATCGCCAATTTTGGCGATTTGGATTTTTGGCGATCGCCAATTTTGGCGATTTGGATTTTTGGCGATCGCCAATTTTGGCGATTTGGATTTTTGGCGATCGCCAATTTTGGCGATTTGGATTTTTGGCGATCGCCAATTTTGGCGATTTGGATTTTTGGCGATTTGGATTTTTGGCGATTTGGATTTTTGGCGATTTGGATTTTTGGCGATTTGGATTTTTGGCGATTTGAATTTTTGGCGATTTGGATTTTTGGCGATTTGGATTTTTGGCGATTTGGATTTTTGGCGATTTGGATTTTTGGCGATTTGGATTTTTGGCGATTTGGATTTTTGGCGATCGCCAATTTTGGCGATTTGGATTTTTGGCGATTTGGATTTTTGGCGATTTGGATTTTTGGCGATTTGGATTTTTGGCGATTTGGATTTTTGGCGATTTGGATTTTTGGCGATTTGGATTTTTGGCGATTTGGATTTTTGGCGATTTGGATTTTTGGCGATTTCGATTTTTGGCGATTTGGATTTTTGGCGATTTGGATTTTTGGCGATTTGGATTTTTGGCGATTTGGATTTTTGGCGATTTGGATTTTTGGCGATTTGGATTTTTGGCGATCGCCAATTTTGGCGATTTGGATTTTTGGCGATTTGGATTTTTGGCGATTTGGATTTTTGGCGATCGCCAATTTTGGCGATTTGGATTTTTGGCGATCGCCAATTTTGGCGATTTGGATTTTTGGCGATTTGGATTTTTGGCGATTTGGATTTTTGGCGATCGCCAATTTTGGCGATTTGGATTTTTGGCGATCGCCAATTTTGGCGATTTGGATTTTTGGCGATTTGGATTTTTGGCGATTTGGATTTTTGGCGATCGCCAATTTTGGCGATTTGGATTTTTGGCGATTTGGATTTTTGGCGATTTGGATTTTTGGCGATCGCCAATTTTGGCGATTTGGATTTTTGGCGATTTGGATTTTTGGCGATTTGGATTTTTGGCGATCGCCAATTTTGGCGATTTGGATTTTTGGCGATCGCCAATTTTGGCGATTTGGATTTTTGGCGATCGCCAATTTTGGCGATTTGGATTTTTGGCGATTTGGATTTTTGGCGATTTGGATTTTTGGCGATCGCCAATTTTGGCGATTTGGATTTTTGGCGATTTGGATTTTTGGCGATCGCCAATTTTGGCGATTTGGATTTTTGGCGATTTGGATTTTTGGCGATTTGGATTTTTGGCGATCGCCAATTTTGGCGATTTGGATTTTTGGCGATTTGGATTTTTGGCGATTTGGATTTTTGGCGATTTGGATTTTTGGCGATTTGGATTTTTGGCGATTTGGATTTTTGGCGATTTGGATTTTTGGCGATTTGGATTTTTGGCGATTTGGATTTTTGGCGATCGCCAATTTTGGCGATTTGGATTTTTGGCGATTTGGATTTTTGGCGATTTGGATTTTTGGCGATTTGGATTTTTGGCGATCGCCAATTTTGGCGATTTGGATTTTTGGCGATTTGGATTTTTGGCGATTTGGATTTTTGGCGATTTGGATTTTTGGCGATTTGGATTTTTGGCGATTTGGATTTTTGGCGATCGCCAATTTTGGCGATTTGGATTTTTGGCGATCGCCAATTTTGGCGATTTAAATTTTTGGCGATTTGGATTTTTGGCGATTTGGATTTTTGGCGATCGCCAATTTTGGCGATTTGGATTTTTGGCGATTTGGATTTTTGGCGATTTGGATTTTTGGCGATTTGGATTTTTGGCGATTTGGATTTTTGGCGATTTGGATTTTTGGCGATTTGGATTTTTGGCGATCGCCAATTTTGGCGATTTGGATTTTTGGCGATTTGGATTTTTGGCGATTTGGATTTTTGGCGATTTGGATTTTTGGCGATTTGGATTTTTGGCGATCGCCAATTTTGTCGATTTGGATTTTTGGCGATTTGGATTTTTGGCGATTTGGATTTTTGGCGATTTGGATTTTTGGCGATCGCCAATTTTGGCGATTTGGATTTTTGGCGATTTGGATTTTTGGCGATTTGGATTTTTGGCGATTTGGATTTTTGGCGATCGCCAATTTTGGCGATTTGGATTTTTGGCGATTTGGATTTTTGGCGATTTGGATTTTTGGCGATTTGGATTTTTGGCGATTTGGATTTTTGGCGATTTGGATTTTTGGCGATTTGGATTTTTGGCGATTTGGATTTTTGGCGATCGCCAATTTTGGCGATTTGGATTTTTGGCGATTTGGATTTTTGGCGATTTGGATTTTTGGCGATTTGGATTTTTGGCGATTTGGATTTTTGGCGATCGCCAATTTTGGCGATTTGGATTTTTGGCGATTTGGATTTTTGGCGATTTGGATTTTTGGCGATTTGGATTTTTGGCGATCGCCAATTTTGGCGATTTGGATTTTTGGCGATTTGGATTTTTGGCGATTTCGATTTTTGGCGATTTGGATTTTTGGCGATTTGGATTTTTGGCGATTTCGATTTTTGGCGATTTGGATTTTTGGCGATCGCCAATTTTGGCGATTTGGATTTTTGGCGATTTGGATTTTTGGCGATTTGGATTTTTGGCGATTTGGATTTTTGGCGATTTGGATTTTTGGCGATTTGGATTTTTGGCGATTTGGATTTTTGGCGATTTGGATTTTTGGCGATTTGGATTTTTGGCGATTTGGATTTTTGGCGATCGCCAATTTTGGCGATTTGGATTTTTGGCGATTTGGATTTTTGGCGATTTGGATTTTTGGCGATCGCCAATTTTGGCGATTTGGATTTTTGGCGATTTGGATTTTTGGCGATCGCCAATTTTGGCGATTTGGATTTTTGGCGATTTGGATTTTTGGCGATTTGGATTTTTGGCGATTTGGATTTTTGGCGATCGCCAATTTTGGCGATTTGGATTTTTGGCGATTTGGATTTTTGGCGATTTGGATTTTTGGCGATTTGGATTTTTGGCGATTTGGATTTTTGGCGATTTGGATTTTTGGCGATTTGGATTTTTGGCGATTTGGATTTTTGGCGATCGCCAATTTTGGCGATTTGGATTTTTGGCGATTTGGATTTTTGGCGATTTGGATTTTTGGCGATTTGGATTTTTGGCGATTTGGATTTTTGGCGATCGCCAATTTTGGCGATTTGGATTTTTGGCGATTTGGATTTTTGGCGATTTGGATTTTTGGCGATTTGGATTTTTGGCGATTTGGATTTTTGGCGATTTGGATTTTTGGCGATTTGGATTTTTGGCGATTTGGATTTTTGGCGATTTGGATTTTTGGCGATCGCCAATTTTGGCGATTTGGATTTTTGGCGATCGCCAATTTTGGCGATTTGGATTTTTGGCGATTTGGATTTTTGGCGATTTGGATTTTTGGCGATCGCCAATTTTGGCGATTTGGATTTTTGGCGATTTGGATTTTTGGCGATTTGGATTTTTGGCGATTTGGATTTTTGGCGATTTGGATTTTTGGCGATTTGGATTTTTGGCGATTTGGATTTTTGGCGATTTGGATTTTTGGCGATCGCCAATTTTGGCGATTTGGATTTTTGGCGATTTGGATTTTTGGCGATTTGGATTTTTGGCGATTTGGATTTTTGGCGATTTGGATTTTTGGCGATCGCCAATTTTGGCGATTTGGATTTTTGGCGATTTGGATTTTTGGCGATTTGGATTTTTGGCGATTTGGATTTTTGGCGATTTGGATTTTTGGCGATTTGGATTTTTGGCGATTTGGATTTTTGGCGATTTGGATTTTTGGCGATCGCCAATTTTGGCGATTTGGATTTTTGGCGATCGCCAATTTTGGCGATTTGGATTTTTGGCGATTTGGATTTTTGGCGATTTGGATTTTTGGCGATCGCCAATTTTGGCGATTTGGATTTTTGGCGATTTGGATTTTTGGCGATTTGGATTTTTGGCGATTTGGATTTTTGGCGATTTGGATTTTTGGCGATTTGGATTTTTGGCGATTTGGATTTTTGGCGATTTGGATTTTTGGCGATCGCCAATTTTGGCGATTTGGATTTTTGGCGATTTGGATTTTTGGCGATTTGGATTTTTGGCGATTTGGATTTTTGGCGATTTGGATTTTTGGCGATCGCCAATTTTGGCGATTTGGATTTTTGGCGATTTGGATTTTTGGCGATTTGGATTTTTGGCGATTTGGATTTTTGGCGATTTGGATTTTTGGCGATTTGGATTTTTGGCGATTTGGATTTTTGGCGATTTGGATTTTTGGCGATCGCCAATTTTGGCGATTTGGATTTTTGGCGATTTGGATTTTTGGCGATTTGGATTTTTGGCGATTTGGATTTTTGGCGATTTGGATTTTTGGCGATTTGGATTTTTGGCGATTTGGATTTTTGGCGATTTGGATTTTTGGCGATTTGGATTTTTGGCGATTTGGATTTTTGGCGATTTGGATTTTTGGCGATTTGGATTTTTGGCGATTTGGATTTTTGGCGATTTGGATTTTTGGCGATTTGGATTTTTGGCGATTTGGATTTTTGGCGATCGCCAATTTTGTCGATTTGGATTTTTGGCGATTTGGATTTTTGGCGATTTGGATTTTTGGCGATTTGGATTTTTGGCGATTTGGATTTTTGGCGATCGCCAATTTTGGCGATTTGGATTTTTGGCGATTTGGATTTTTTGCGATTTGGATTTTTGGCGATTTGGATTTTTGGCGATTTGGATTTTTGGCGATTTGGATTTTTGGCGATCGCCAATTTTGGCGATTTGGATTTTTGGCGATTTGGATTTTTGGCGATTTGGATTTTTGGCGATTTGGATTTTTGGCGATTTGGATTTTTGGCGATTTGGATTTTTGGCGATTTGGATTTTTGGCGATTTGGATTTTTGGCGATTTGGATTTTTGGCGATTTGGATTTTTGGCGATTTGGATTTTTGGCGATTTGGATTTTTGGCGATTTGGATTTTTGGCGATTTGGATTTTTGGCGATTTGGATTTTTGGCGATTTGGATTTTTGGCGATTTGGATTTTTGGCGATCGCCAATTTTGTCGATTTGGATTTTTGGCGATTTGGATTTTTGGCGATTTGGATTTTTGGCGATTTGGATTTTTGGCGATCGCCAATTTTGGCGATTTGGATTTTTGGCGATTTGGATTTTTGGCGATTTGGATTTTTGGCGATTTGGATTTTTGGCGATCGCCAATTTTGGCGATTTGGATTTTTGGCGATTTGGATTTTTGGCGATTTGGATTTTTGGCGATTTGGATTTTTGGCGATTTGGATTTTTGGCGATTTGGATTTTTGGCGATTTGGATTTTTGGCGATCGCCAATTTTGGCGATTTGGATTTTTGGCGATTTGGATGTTTGGCGATTTGGATTTTTGGCGATTTGGATTTTTGGCGATCGCCAATTTTGGCGATTTGGATTTTTGGCGATTTGGATTTTTGGCGATTTGGATTTTTGGCGATTTGGATTTTTGGCGATCGCCAATTTTGGCGATTTGGATTTTTGGCGATTTGGATGTTTGGCGATTTGGATTTTTGGCGATTTGGATTTTTGGCGATCGCCAATTTTGGCGATTTGGATTTTTGGCGATTTGGATTTTTGGCGATTTGGATTTTTGGCGATTTGGATTTTTGGCGATTTGGATTTTTGGCGATTTGGATTTTTGGCGATCGCCAATTTTGGCGATTTGGATTTTTGGCGATTTGGATTTTTGGCGATTTGGATTTTTGGCGATTTGGATTTTTGGCGATTTGGATTTTTGGCGGTCGCCAATTTTGGCGATTTGGATTTTTGGCGATTTGGATTTTTGGCGATTTGGATTTTTGGCGATTTGGATTTTTGGCGATCGCCAATTTTGGCGATTTGGATTTTTGGCGATTTGGATTTTTGGCGATCGCCAATTTTGGCGATTTGGATTTTTGGCGATTTGGATTTTTGGCGATTTGGATTTTTGGCGATCGCCAATTTTGGCGATTTGGATTTTTGGCGATTTGGATTTTTGGCGATTTGGATTTTTGGCGATTTGGATTTTTGGCGATTTGGATTTTTGGCGATTTGGATTTTTGGCGATTTGGATTTTTGGCGATCGCCAATTTTGGCGATTTGGATTTTTGGCGATTTGGATTTTTGGCGATTTGGATTTTTGGCGATTTGGATTTTTGGCGATTTGGATTTTTGGCGATCGCCAATTTTGGCGATTTGGATTTTTGGCGATCGCCAATTTTGGCGATTTGGATTTTTGGCGATTTGGATTTTTGGCGATTTGGATTTTTGGCGATCGCCAATTTTGGCGATTTGGATTTTTGGCGATTTGGATTTTTGGCGATTTGGATTTTTGGCGATTTGGATTTTTGGCGATCGCCAATTTTGGCGATTTGGATTTTTGGCGATTTGGATTTTTGGCGATTTGGATTTTTGGCGATTTGGATTTTTGGCGATTTGGATTTTTGGCGATTTGGATTTTTGGCGATTTGGATTTTTGGCGATTTGGATTTTTGGCGATTTGGATTTTTGGCGATTTGGATTTTTGGCGATCGCCAATTTTGGCGATTTGGATTTTTGGCGATTTGGATTTTTGGCGATTTGGATTTTTGGCGATTTGGATTTTTGGCGATTTGGATTTTTGGCGATCGCCAATTTTGGCGATTTGGATTTTTGGCGATTTGGATTTTTGGCGATTTGGATTTTTGGCGATTTGGATTTTTGGCGATTTGGATTTTTGGCGATTTGGATTTTTGGCGATTTGGATTTTTGGCGATTTGGATTTTTGGCGATCGCCAATTTTGGCGATTTGGATTTTTGGCGATCGCCAATTTTGGCGATTTGGATTTTTGGCGATTTGGATTTTTGGCGATTTGGATTTTTGGCGATTTGGATTTTTGGCGATTTGGATTTTTGGCGATTTGGATTTTTGGCGATTTGGATTTTTGGCGATTTGGATTTTTGGCGATTTGGATTTTTGGCGATTTGGATTTTTGGCGATTTGGATTTTTGGCGATTTCGATTTTTGGCGATTTGGATTTTTGGCGATTTGGATTTTTGGCGATTTGGATTTTTGGCGATTTGGATTTTTGGCGATCGCCAATTTTGGCGATTTGGATTTTTGGCGATTTGGATTTTTGGCGATTTGGATTTTTGGCGATTTGGATTTTTGGCGATCGCCAATTTTGGCGATTTGGATTTTTGGCGATTTGGATTTTTGGCGATTTGGATTTTTGGCGATTTGGATTTTTGGCGATCGCCAATTTTGGCGATTTGGATTTTTGGCGATTTGGATTTTTGGCGATTTGGATTTTTGGCGATCGCCAATTTTGGCGATTTGGATTTTTGGCGATCGCCAATTTTGGCGATTTGGATTTTTGGCGATCGCCAATTTTGGCGATTTGGATTTTTGGCGATTTGGATTTTTGGCGATTTGGATTTTTGGCGATTTGGATTTTTGGCGATTTGGATTTTTGGCGATTTGGATTTTTGGCGATTTGGATTTTTGGCGATTTGGATTTTTGGCGATTTGGATTTTTGGCGATTTGGTTTTTTGGCGATTTGGATTTTTGGCGATTTGGATTTTTGGCGATTTGGATTTTTGGCGATTTGGATTTTTGGCGATCGCCAATTTTGGCGATTTGGATTTTTGGCGATTTGGATTTTTGGCGATTTGGATTTTTGGCGATTTGGATTTTTGGCGATTTGGATTTTTGGCGATTTGGATTTTTGGCGATTTGGATTTTTGGCGATCGCCAATTTTGGCGATTTGGATTTTTGGCGATCGCCAATTTTGGCGATTTAAATTTTTGGCGATTTGGATTTTTGGCGATTTGGATTTTTGGCGATTTGGATTTTTGGCGATTTGGATTTTTGGCGATTTGGATTTTTGGCGATTTGGATTTTTGGCGATCGCCAATTTTGGCGATTTGGATTTTTGGCGATTTGGATTTTTGGCGATTTGGATTTTTGGCGATCGCCAATTTTGGCGATTTGGATTTTTGGCGATCGCCAATTTTGGCGATTTGGATTTTTGGCGATCGCCAATTTTGGCGATTTGGATTTTTGGCGATTTGGATTTTTGGCGATTTGGATTTTTGGCGATTTGGATTTTTGGCGATTTGGATTTTTGGCGATTTGGATTTTTGGCGATCGCCAATTTTGGCGATTTGGATTTTTGGCGATTTGGATTTTTGGCGATTTGGATTTTTGGCGATCGCCAATTTTGGCGATTTGGATTTTTGGCGATCGCCAATTTTGGCGATTTAAATTTTTGGCGATTTGGATTTTTGGCGATTTGGATTTTTGGCGATTTGGATTTTTGGCGATTTGGATTTTTGGCGATTTGGATTTTTGGCGATTTGGATTTTTGGCGATTTGGATTTTTGGCGATTTGGTTTTTTGGCGATTTGGATTTTTGGCGATTTGGATTTTTGGCGATCGCCAATTTTGGCGATTTGGATTTTTGGCGATTTGGATTTTTGGCGATTTGGATTTTTGGCGATCGCCAATTTTGGCGATTTGGATTTTTGGCGATTTGGATTTTTGGCGATTTGGATTTTTGGCGATTTGGATTTTTGGCGATTTGGATTTTTGGCGATTTGGATTTTTGGCGATCGCCAATTTTGGCGATTTGGATTTTTGGCGATCGCCAATTTTGGCGATTTAAATTTTTGGCGATTTGGATTTTTGGCGATTTGGATTTTTGGCGATTTGGATTTTTGGCGATTTGGATTTTTGGCGATTTGGATTTTTGGCGATTTGGATTTTTGGCGATTTGGATTTTTGGCGATTTGGATTTTTGGCGATTTGGATTTTTGGCGATCGCCAATTTTGGCGATTTGGATTTTTGGCGATTTGGATTTTTGGCGATTTGGATTTTTGGCGATCGCCAATTTTGGCGATTTGGATTTTTGGCGATTTGGATTTTTGGCGATTTGGATTTTTGGCGATTTGGATTTTTGGCGATTTGGATTTTTGGCGATTTGGATTTTTGGCGATTTGGATTTTTGGCGATTTGGATTTTTGGCGATTTGGATTTTTGGCGATTTGGATTTTTGGCGATTTGGATTTTTGGCGATTTGGATTTTTGGCGATTTGGATTTTTGGCGATTTGGATTTTTGGCGATCGCCAATTTTGGCGATTTGGATTTTTGGCGATTTGGATTTTTGGCGATTTGGATTTTTGGCGATCGCCAATTTTGGCGATTTGGATTTTTGGCGATTTGGATTTTTGGCGATTTGGATTTTTGGCGATTTGGATTTTTGGCGATTTGGATTTTTGGCGATCGCCAATTTTGGCGATTTGGATTTTTGGCGATTTGGATTTTTGGCGATTTGGATTTTTGGCGATCGCCAATTTTGGCGATTTGGATTTTTGGCGATCGCCAATTTTGGCGATTTGGATTTTTGGCGATTTGGATTTTTGGCGATTTGGATTTTTGGCGATCGCCAATTTTGGCGATTTGGATTTTTGGCGATTTGGATTTTTGGCGATTTGGATTTTTGGCGATTTGGATTTTTGGCGATTTGGATTTTTGGCGATCGCCAATTTTGGCGATTTGGATTTTTGGCGATCGCCAATTTTGGCGATTTGGATTTTTGGCGATTTGGATTTTTGGCGATTTGGATTTTTGGCGATTTGGATTTTTGGCGATCGCCAATTTTGGCGATTTGGATTTTTGGCGATCGCCAATTTTGGCGATTTGGATTTTTGGCGATTTGGATTTTTGGCGATTTGGATTTTTGGCGATTTGGATTTTTGGCGATTTGGATTTTTGGCGATTTGGATTTTTGGCGATTTGGATTTTTGGCGATTTGGATTTTTGGCGATTTGGATTTTTGGCGATTTGGATTTTTGGCGATTTGGATTTTTGGCGATTTGGATTTTTGGCGATTTGGATTTTTGGCGATCGCCAATTTTGGCGATTTGGATTTTTGGCGATCGCCAATTTTGGCGATTTGGATTTTTGGCGATCGCCAATTTTGGCGATTTGGATTTTTGGCGATTTGGATTTTTGGCGATTTGGATTTTTGGCGATTTGGATTTTTGGCGATTTGGATTTTTGGCGATTTGCATTTTTGGCGATTTGGATTTTTGGCGATTTGGATTTTTGGCGATCGCCAATTTTGGCGATTTGGATTTTTGGCGATTTGGATTTTTGGCGATTTGGATTTTTGGCGATTTGGATTTTTGGCGATTTGGATTTTTGGCGATTTGGATTTTTGGCGATTTGGATTTTTGGCGATTTGGATTTTTGGCGATCGCCAATTTTGGCGATTTGGATTTTTGGCGATCGCCAATTTTGGCGATTTGGATTTTTGGCGATCGCCAATTTTGGCGATTTGGATTTTTGGCGATTTGGATTTTTGGCGATTTGGATTTTTGGCGATTTGGATTTTTGGCGATTTGGATTTTTGGCGATCGCCAATTTTGGCGATTTGGATTTTTGGCGATTTGGATTTTTGGCGATTTGGATTTTTGGCGATCGCCAATTTTGGCGATTTGGATTTTTGGCGATCGCCAATTTTGGCGATTTGGATTTTTGGCGATCGCCAATTTTGGCGATTTGGATTTTTGGCGATTTGGATTTTTGGCGATTTGGATTTTTGGCGATCGCCAATTTTGGCGATTTGGATTTTTGGCGATTTGGATTTTTGGCGATTTGGATTTTTGGCGATTTGGATTTTTGGCGATCGCCAATTTTGGCGATTTGGATTTTTGGCGATCGCCAATTTTGGCGATTTGGATTTTTGGCGATTTGGATTTTTGGCGATTTGGATTTTTGGCGATCGCCAATTTTGGCGATTTGGATTTTTGGCGATTTGGATTTTTGGCGATTTGGATTTTTGGCGATTTGGATTTTTGGCGATCGCCAATTTTGGCGATTTGGATTTTTGGCGATCGCCAATTTTGGCGATTTAAATTTTTGGCGATTTGGATTTTTGGCGATTTGGATTTTTGGCGATCGCCAATTTTGGCGATTTGGATTTTTGGCGATTTGGATTTTTGGCGATTTGGATTTTTGGCGATTTGGATTTTTGGCGATCGCCAATTTTGGCGATTTGGATTTTTGGCGATTTGGATTTTTGGCGATTTGGATTTTTGGCGATCGCCAATTTTGGCGATTTGGATTTTTGGCGATCGCCAATTTTGGCGATTTAAATTTTTGGCGATTTGGATTTTTGGCGATTTGGATTTTTGGCGATCGCCAATTTTGGCGATTTGGATTTTTGGCGATTTGGATTTTTGGCGATTTGGATTTTTGGCGATTTGGATTTTTGGCGATTTGGATTTTTGGCGATTTGGATTTTTGGCGATTTGGATTTTTGGCGATCGCCAATTTTGGCGATTTGGATTTTTGGCGATTTGGATTTTTGGCGATTTGGATTTTTGGCGATTTGGATTTTTGGCGATCGCCAATTTTGGCGATTTGGATTTTTGGCGATTTGGATTTTTGGCGATTTGGATTTTTGGCGATCGCCAATTTTGGCGATTTGGATTTTTGGCGATTTGGATTTTTGGCGATTTGGATTTTTGGCGATTTGGATTTTTGGCGATTTGGATTTTTGGCGATCGCCAATTTTGGCGATTTGGATTTTTGGCGATCGCCAATTTTGGCGATTTGGATTTTTGGCGATTTGGATTTTTGGCGATTTGGATTTTTGGCGATCGCCAATTTTGGCGATTTGGATTTTTGGCGATTTGGATTTTTGGCGATTTGGATTTTTGGCGATTTGGATTTTTGGCGATTTGGATTTTTGGCGATTTGGATTTTTGGCGATTTGGATTTTTGGCGATTTGGATTTTTGGCGATCGCCAATTTTGGCGATTTGGATTTTTGGCGATTTGGATTTTTGGCGATTTGGATTTTTGGCGATTTGGATTTTTGGCGATTTGGATTTTTGGCGATTTGGATTTTTGGCGATTTGGATTTTTGGCGATCGCCAATTTTGGCGATTTGGATTTTTGGCGATTTGGATTTTTGGCGATTTGGATTTTTGGCGATTTGGATTTTTGGCGATCGCCAATTTTGGCGATTTGGATTTTTGGCGATTTGGATTTTTGGCGATTTGGATTTTTGGCGATTTGGATTTTTGGCGATTTGGATTTTTGGCGATTTGGATTTTTGGCGATTTGGATTTTTGGCGATTTGGATTTTTGGCGATTTGGATTTTTGGCGATTTGGATTTTTGGCGATTTGGATTTTTGGCGATTTGGATTTTTGGCGATCGCCAATTTTGGCGATTTGGATTTTTGGCGATTTGGATTTTTGGCGATTTGGATTTTTGGCGATCGCCAACTTTGGCGATTTGGATTTTTGGCGATCGCCAATTTTGGCGATTTGGATTTTTGGCGATTTGGATTTTTGGCGATTTGGATTTTTGGCGATCGCCAATTTTGGCGATTTGGATTTTTGGCGATTTGGATTTTTGGCGATTTGGATTTTTGGCGATTTGGATTTTTGGCGATTTGGATTTTTGGCGATCGCCAATTTTGGCGATTTGGATTTTTGGCGATCGCCAATTTTGGCGATTTGGATTTTTGGCGATTTGGATTTTTGGCGATTTGGATTTTTGGCGATCGCCAATTTTGGCGATTTGGATTTTTGGCGATTTGGATTTTTGGCGATTTGGATTTTTGGCGATTTGGATTTTTGGCGATTTGGATTTTTGGCGATTTGGATTTTTGGCGATTTGGATTTTTGGCGATTTGGATTTTTGGCGATTTGGATTTTTGGCGATTTGGATTTTTGGCGATTTGGATTTTTGGCGATTTGGATTTTTGGCGATCGCCAATTTTGGCGATTTGGATTTTTGGCGATTTGGATTTTTGGCGATTTGGATTTTTGGCGATTTGGATTTTTGGCGATTTGGATTTTTGGCGATCGCCAATTTTGGCGATTTGGATTTTTGGCGATTTGGATTTTTGGCGATTTGGATTTTTGGCGATTTGGATTTTTGGCGATTTGGATTTTTGGCGATTTGGATTTTTGGCGATTTGGATTTTTGGCGATTTGGATTTTTGGCGATTTGGATTTTTGGCGATTTGGATTTTTGGCGATCGCCAATTTTGGCGATTTGGATTTTTGGCGATCGCCAATTTTGGCGATTTGGATTTTTGGCGATTTGGATTTTTGGCGATTTGGATTTTTGGCGATTTGGATTTTTGGCGATTTGGATTTTTGGCGATCGCCAATTTTGGCGATTTGGATTTTTGGCGATCGCCAATTTTGG
The DNA here is from genome assembly GCA_964036215.1 of Oscheius sp. DF5033. Taxonomy (NCBI): domain Eukaryota; kingdom Metazoa; phylum Nematoda; class Chromadorea; order Rhabditida; family Rhabditidae; genus Oscheius; species Oscheius sp. DF5033. Next base: position 4,226,707 of record CAXIWN010000011.1, read on the forward strand.
CGATTTGGATTTTTGGCGATTTGGATTTTTGGCGATTTGGATTTTTGGCGATCGCCAATTTTGGCGATTTGGATTTTTGGCGATTTGGATTTTTGGCGATTTGGATTTTTGGCGATTTGGATTTTTGGCGATTTGGATTTTTGGCGATCGCCAATTTTGGCGATTTGGATTTTTGGCGATCGCCAATTTTGGCGATTTGGATTTTTGGCGATTTGGATTTTTGGCGATTTGGATTTTTGGCGATCGCCAATTTTGGCGATTTGGATTTTTGGCGATTTGGATTTTTGGCGATTTGGATTTTTGGCGATTTGGATTTTTGGCGATTTGGATTTTTGGCGATTTGGATTTTTGGCGATCGCCAATTTTGGCGATTTGGATTTTTGGCGATTTGGATTTTTGGCGATTTGGATTTTTGGCGATTTGGATTTTTGGCGATTTGGATTTTTGGCGATTTGGATTTTTGGCGATTTGGATTTTTGGCGATTTGGATTTTTGGCGATTTGGATTTTTGGCGATCGCCAATTTTGGCGATTTGGATTTTTGGCGATTTGGATTTTTGGCGATTTGGATTTTTGGCGATTTGGATTTTTGGCGATCGCCAATTTTGGCGATTTGGATTTATGGCGATTTGGATTTTTGGCGATTTGGATTTTTGGCGATCGCCAATTTTGGCGATTTGGATTTTTGGCGATTTGGATTTTTGGCGATTTGGATTTTTGGCGATTTGGATTTTTGGCGATTTGGATTTTTGGCGATCGCCAATTTTGGCGATTTGGATTTTTGGCGATTTGGATTTTTGGCGATTTGGATTTTTGGCGATCGCCAATTTTGGCGATTTGGATTTTTGGCGATTTGGATTTTTGGCGATTCGGATTTTTGGCGATTTGGATTTTTGGCGATTTGGATTTTTGGCGATCGCCAATTTTGGCGATTTGGATTTTTGGCGATTTGGATTTTTGGCGATTTGGATTTTTGGCGATTTGGATTTTTGGCGATTTGGATTTTTGGCGATCGCCAACTTTGGCGATTTGGATTTTTGGCGATCGCCAATTTTGGCGATTTGGATTTTTGGCGATTTGGATTTTTGGCGATTTGGATTTTTGGCGATCGCCAATTTTGGCGATTTGGATTTTTGGCGATCGCCAACTTTGGCGATTTGGATTTTTGGCGATCGCCAATTTTGGCGATTTGGATTTTTGGCGATTTGGATTTTTGGCGATTTGGATTTTTGGCGATCGCCAATTTTGGCGATTTGGATTTTTGGCGATTTGGATTTTTGGCGATTTGGATTTTTGGCGATTTGGATTTTTGGCGATTTGGATTTTTGGCGATTTGGATTTTTGGCGATTTGGATTTTTGGCGATTTGGATTTTTGGCGATTTGGATTTTTGGCGATTTGGATTTTTGGCGATTTGGATTTTTGGCGATTTGGATTTTTGGCGATTTGGATTTTTGGCGATTTGGATTTTTGGCGATTTGGATTTTTGGCGATCGCCAATTTTGGCGATTTGGATTTTTGGCGATTTGGATTTTTGGCGATTTGGATTTTTGGCGATTTGGATTTTTGGCGATTTGGATTTTTGGCGATTTGGATTTTTGGCGATTTGGATTTTTGGCGATTTGGATTTTTGGCGATCGCCAATTTTGGCGATTTGGATTTTTGGCGATTTGGATTTTTGGCGATTTGGATTTTTGGCGATTTGGATTTTTGGCGATTTGGATTTTTGGCGATTTGGATTTTTGGCGATTTGGATTTTTGGCGATCGCCAATTTTGGCGATTTGGATTTTTGGCGATTTGGATTTTTGGCGATTTGGATTTTTGGCGATTTGGATTTTTGGCGATCGCCAATTTTGGCGATTTGGATTTTTGGCGATTTGGATTTTTGGCGATTTGGATTTTTGGCGATTTGGATTTTTGGCGATTTGGATTTTTGGCGATTTGGATTTTTGGCGATTTGGATTTTTGGCGATTTGGATTTTTGGCGATCGCCAATTTTGGCGATTTGGATTTTTGGCGATTTGGATTTTTGGCGATTTGGATTTTTGGCGATTTGGATTTTTGGCGATCGCCAATTTTGTCGATTTGGATTTTTGGCGATTTGGATTTTTGGCGATCGCCAATTTTGTCGATTTGGATTTTTGGCGATTTGGATTTTTGGCGATTTGGATTTTTGGCGATCGCCAATTTTGGCGATTTGGATTTTTGGCGATTTGGATTTTTGGCGATCGCCAATTTTGGCGATTTGGATTTTTGGCGATTTGGATTTTTGGCGATTTGGATTTTTGGCGATTTGGATTTTTGGCGATTTGGATTTTTGGCGATTTGGATTTTTGGCGATTTGGATTTTTGGCGATTTGGATTTTTGGCGATTTGGATTTTTGGCGATCGCCAATTTTGGCGATTTGGATTTTTGGCGATTTGGATTTTTGGCGATTTGGATTTTTGGCGATTTGGATTTTTGGCGATCGCCAATTTTGGCGATTTGGATTTTTGGCGATTTGGATTTTTGGCGATTTGGATTTTTGGCGATTTGGATTTTTGGCGATTTGGATTTTTGGCGATTTGGATTTTTGGCGATTTGGATTTTTGGCGATCGCCAATTTTGGCGATTTGGATTTTTGGCGATCGCCAATTTTGGCGATTTGCATTTTTGGCGATCGCCAATTTTGGCGATTTGCATTTTTGGCGATCGCCAATTTTGGCGATTTGGATTTTTGGCGATTTGGATTTTTGGCGATTTGGATTTTTGGCGATTTGGATTTTTGGCGATTTGGATTTTTGGCGATTTGGATTTTGGGCGATTTGGATTTTTGGCGATTTGGATTTTTGGCGATCGCCAATTTTGGCGATTTGGATTTTTGGCGATCGCCAATTTTGGCGATTTGGATTTTTGGCGATCGCCAATTTTGGCGATTTGCATTTTTGGCGATTTGGATTCTTGGCGATTTGGATTTTTGGCGATCGCCAATTTTGGCGATTTGGATTTTTGGCGATTTGGATTTTTGGCGATTTGGATTTTTGGCGATTTGGATTTTTGGCGATTTGGATTCTTGGCGATTTGGATTCTTGGCGATTTGGATTCTTGGCGATTTGGATTTTTGGCGATTTGGATTTTTGGCGATCGCCAATTTTGGCGATTTGGATTTTTGGCGATTTGGATTTTTGGCGATTTGGATTTTTGGCGATTTGGATTTTTGGCGATTTGGATTTTTGGCGATTTGGATTTTTGGCGATCGCCAATTTTGGCGATTTGGATTTTTGGCGATTTGGATTTTTGGCGATTCGGATTTTTGGCGATTTGGATTTTTGGCGATTTGGATTTTTGGCGATCGCCAATTTTGGCGATTTGGATTTTTGGCGATTTGGATTTTTGGCGATTTGGATTTTTGGCGATTTGGATTTTTGGCGATTTGGATTTTTGGCGATCGCCAACTTTGGCGATTTGGATTTTTGGCGATCGCCAATTTTGGCGATTTGGATTTTTGGCGATTTGGATTTTTGGCGATTTGGATTTTTGGCGATCGCCAATTTTGGCGATTTGGATTTTTGGCGATCGCCAACTTTGGCGATTTGGATTTTTGGCGATCGCCAATTTTGGCGATTTGGATTTTTGGCGATTTGGATTTTTGGCGATTTGGATTTTTGGCGATCGCCAATTTTGGCGATTTGGATTTTTGGCGATTTGGATTTTTGGCGATTTGGATTTTTGGCGATTTGGATTTTTGGCGATTTGGATTTTTGGCGATTTGGATTTTTGGCGATTTGGATTTTTGGCGATTTGGATTTTTGGCGATTTGGATTTTTGGCGATTTGGATTTTTGGCGATTTGGATTTTTGGCGATTTGGATTTTTGGCGATTTGGATTTTTGGCGATTTGGATTTTTGGCGATTTGGATTTTTGGCGATCGCCAATTTTGGCGATTTGGATTTTTGGCGATTTGGATTTTTGGCGATTTGGATTTTTGGCGATTTGGATTTTTGGCGATTTGGATTTTTGGCGATTTGGATTTTTGGCGATTTGGATTTTTGGCGATTTGGATTTTTGGCGATCGCCAATTTTGGCGATTTGGATTTTTGGCGATTTGGATTTTTGGCGATTTGGATTTTTGGCGATTTGGATTTTTGGCGATTTGGATTTTTGGCGATTTGGATTTTTGGCGATTTGGATTTTTGGCGATCGCCAATTTTGGCGATTTGGATTTTTGGCGATTTGGATTTTTGGCGATTTGGATTTTTGGCGATTTGGATTTTTGGCGATCGCCAATTTTGGCGATTTGGATTTTTGGCGATTTGGATTTTTGGCGATTTGGATTTTTGGCGATTTGGATTTTTGGCGATTTGGATTTTTGGCGATTTGGATTTTTGGCGATTTGGATTTTTGGCGATTTGGATTTTTGGCGATCGCCAATTTTGGCGATTTGGATTTTTGGCGATTTGGATTTTTGGCGATTTGGATTTTTGGCGATTTGGATTTTTGGCGATCGCCAATTTTGTCGATTTGGATTTTTGGCGATTTGGATTTTTGGCGATCGCCAATTTTGTCGATTTGGATTTTTGGCGATTTGGATTTTTGGCGATTTGGATTTTTGGCGATCGCCAATTTTGGCGATTTGGATTTTTGGCGATTTGGATTTTTGGCGATCGCCAATTTTGGCGATTTGGATTTTTGGCGATTTGGATTTTTGGCGATTTGGATTTTTGGCGATCGCCAATTTTGGCGATTTGGATTTTTGGCGATTTGGATTTTTGGCGATTTGGATTTTTGGCGATTTGGATTTTTGGCGATTTGGATTTTTGGCGATTTGGATTTTTGGCGATTTGGATTTTTGGCGATCGCCAATTTTGGCGATTTGGATTTTTGGCGATTTGGATTTTTGGCGATTTGGATTTTTGGCGATTTGGATTTTTGGCGATCGCCAATTTTGGCGATTTGGATTTTTGGCGATTTGGATTTTTGGCGATTTGGATTTTTGGCGATTTGGATTTTTGGCGATTTGGATTTTTGGCGATTTGGATTTTTGGCGATTTGGATTTTTGGCGATCGCCAATTTTGGCGATTTGGATTTTTGGCGATCGCCAATTTTGGCGATTTGGATTTTTGGCGATTTGGATTTTTGGCGATTTGGATTTTTGGCGATTTGGATTTTTGGCGATTTGGATTTTTGGCGATTTGGATTTTGGGCGATTTGGATTTTTGGCGATTTGGATTTTTGGCGATCGCCAATTTTGGCGATTTGGATTTTTGGCGATCGCCAATTTTGGCGATTTGGATTTTTGGCGATCGCCAATTTTGGCGATTTGCATTTTTGGCGATTTGGATTCTTGGCGATTTGGATTTTTGGCGATCGCCAATTTTGGCGATTTGGATTTTTGGCGATTTGGATTTTTGGCGATTTGGATTTTTGGCGATTTGGATTTTTGGCGATTTGGATTCTTGGCGATTTGGATTCTTGGCGATTTGGATTCTTGGCGATTTGGATTTTTGGCGATTTGGATTTTTGGCGATCGCCAATTTTGGCGATTTGGATTTTTGGCGATTTGGATTTTTGGCGATTTGGATTTTTGGCGATTTGGATTTTTGGCGATTTGGATTCTTGGCGATTTGGATTCTTGGCGATTTGGATTCTTGGCGATTTGGATTTTTGGCGATCGCCAATTTTGGCGATTTGGATTTTTGGCGATTTGGATTTTTGGCGATTTGGATTTTTGGCGATTTGGATTTTTGGCGATTTGGATTTTGGGCGATTTGGATTTTTGGCGATTTGGATTTTTGGCGATTTGGATTTTTGGCGATTTGGATTTTTGGCGATTTGGATTTTTGGCGATTTGGATTTTTGGCGATTTGGATTTTTGGCGATTTGGATTTTTGGCGATTTGGATTTTTGGCGATTTGGATTTTTGGCGATTTGGATTTTTGGCGATTTGGATTTTTGGCGATTTGGATTTTTGGCGATTTGGATTTTTGGCGATTTGGATTTTTGGCGATTTGGATTTTTGGCGATCGCCAATTTTGGCGATTTGGATTTTTGGCGATTTGGATTTTTGGCGATTTGGATTTTTGGCGATTTGGATTTTTGGCGATTTGGATTTTTGGCGATTTGGATTTTTGGCGATTTGGATTTTTGGCGATCGCCAATTTTGGCGATTTGGGTTTTTGGCGATCGCCAATTTTGGCGATTTGGATTTTTGGCGATTTGGATTTTTGGCGATTTGGATTTTTGGCGATTTGGATTTTTGGCGATTTGGATTTTTGGCGATTTGGATTTTTGGCGATTTGGATTTTGGCGATTTGGATTTTTGGCGATTTGGATTCTTGGCGATTTGGATTTTTGGCGATTTGGATTTTTGGCGATCGCCAATTTTGGCGATTTGGGTTTTTGGCGATCGCCAATTTTGGCGATTTGGATTTTTGGCGATTTGGATTTTTGGCGATTTGGATTTTTGGCGATTTGGATTTTTGGCGATTTGGATTTTTGGCGATTTGGATTTTTGGCGATTTGGATTTTTGGCGATTTGGATTTTTGGCGATTTGGATTTTTGGCGATTTGGATTTTTGGCGATTTGGATTTTTGGCGATTTGGATTTTTGGCGATCGCCAATTTTGGCGATTTGGGTTTTTGGCGATCGCCAATTTTGGCGATTTGGATTTTTGGCGATCGCCAATTTTGGCGATTTGGATTTTTGGCGATCGCCAATTTTGGCGATTTGGGTTTTTGGCGATCGCCAATTTTGGCGATTTGGATTTTTGGCGATCGCCAATTTTGGCGATTTGGATTTTTGGCGATTTGGATTTTTGGCGATTTGGATTTTTGGCGATCGCCAATTTTGGCGATTTGGGTTTTTGGCGATCGCCAATTTTGGCGATTTGGATTTTTGGCGATTTGGATTTTTGGCGATTTGGATTTTTGGCGATTTGGATTTTTGGCGATTTGGATTTTTGGCGATTTGGATTTTTGGCGATTTGGATTTTGGCGATTTGGATTTTTGGCGATTTGGATTCTTGGCGATTTGGATTTTTGGCGATTTGGATTTTTGGCGATCGCCAATTTTGGCGATTTGGGTTTTTGGCGATCGCCAATTTTGGCGATTTGGATTTTTGGCGATCGCCAATTTTGGCGATTTGGATTTTTGGCGATTTGGATTTTTGGCGATTTGGATTTTTGGCGATTTGGATTTTTGGCGATTTGGATTTTTGGCGATTTGGATTTTTGGCGATTTGGATTTTTGGCGATTTGGATTTTTGGCGATTTGGATTTTTGGCGATCGCCAATTTTGGCGATTTGGGTTTTTGGCGATCGCCAATTTTGGCGATTTGGATTTTTGGCGATCGCCAATTTTGGCGATTTGGATTTTTGGCGATTTGGATTTTTGGCGATTTGGATTTTTGGCGATTTGGATTTTTGGCGATTTGGATTTTTGGCGATCGCCAATTTTGGCGATTTGGATTTTTGGCGATTTGGATTTTTGGCGATTTGGATTTTTGGCGATTTGGATTTTTGGCGATCGCCAATTTTGGCGATTTGGATTTTTGGCGATTTGGATTTTTGGCGATTTGGATTTTTGGCGATTTGGATTTTTGGCGATTTGGATTTTTGGCGATTTGGATTTTTGGCGATTTGGATTTTTGGCGATCGCCAATTTTGGCGATTTGGATTTTTGGCGATTTGGATTTTTGGCGATTTGGATTTTTGGCGATCGCCAATTTTGGCGATTTGGATTTTTGGCGATTTGGATTTTTGGCGATTTGGATTTTTGGCGATTTGGATTTTTGGCGATCGCCAATTTTGGCGATTTGGATTTTTGGCGATTTGGATTTTTGGCGATTTGGATTTTTGGCGATTTGGATTTTTGGCGATTTGGATTTTGGGCGATTTGGATTTTTGGCGATTTGGATTTTTGGCGATCGCCAATTTTGGCGATTTGGATTTTTGGCGATTTGGATTTTTGGCGATTTGGATTTTTGGCGATTTGGATTTTTGGCGATTTGGATTTTTGGCGATCGCCAATTTTGGCGATTTGGATTTTTGGCGATTTGGATTTTTGGCGATCGCCAATTTTGGCGATTTGGATTTTTGGCGATCGCCAATTTTGGCGATTTGGATTTTTGGCGATTTGGATTCTTGGCGATTTGGATTTTTGGCGATCGCCAATTTTGGCGATTTGGATTTTTGGCGATTTGGATTCTTGGCGATTTGGATTTTTGGCGATCGCCAATTTTGGCGATTTGGATTTTTGGCGATTTGGATTCTTGGCGATTTGGATTTTTGGCGATCGCCAATTTTGGCGATTTGGATTTTTGGCGATTTGGATTTTTGGCGATTTGGATTTTTGGCGATTTGGATTTTTGGCGATTTGGATTCTTGGCGATTTGGATTCTTGGCGATTTGGATTCTTGGCGATTTGGATTTTTGGCGATTTGGATTTTTGGCGATTTGGATTTTTGGCGATTTGGATTTTTGGCGATCGCCAATTTTGGCGATTTGGATTTTTGGCGATTTGGATTTTTGGCGATTTGGATTTTTGGCGATTTGGATTTTTGGCGATTTGGATTCTTGGCGATTTGGATTCTTGGCGATTTGGATTCTTGGCGATTTGGATTCTTGGCGATTTGGATTTTTGGCGATTTGGATTTTTGGCGATTTGGATTTTTGGCGATTTGGATTTTTGGCGATCGCCAATTTTGGCGATTTGGATTTTTGGCGATCGCCAATTTTGGCGATTTGGATTTTTGGCGATTTGGATTTTTGGCGATTTGGATTTTTGGCGATCGCCAATTTTGGCGATTTGGATTTTTGGCGATTTGGATTTTTGGCGATTTGGATTTTTGGCGATTTGGATTTTTGGCGATTTGGATTCTTGGCGATTTGGATTCTTGGCGATTTGGATTCTTGGCGATTTGGATTTTTGGCGATTTGGATTTTTGGCGATCGCCAATTTTGGCGATTTGGGTTTTTGGCGATCGCCAATTTTGGCGATTTGGATTTTTGGCGATTTGGATTTTTGGCGATTTGGATTTTTGGCGATTTGGATTTTTGGCGATCGCCAATTTTGGCGATTTGGATTTTTGGCGATTTGGATTTTGGGCGATTTGGATTTTTGGCGATTTGGATTTTTGGCGATTTGGATTTTTGGCGATTTGGATTTTTGGCGATTTGGATTTTTGGCGATTTGGATTTTTGGCGATCGCCAATTTTGGCGATTTGGATTTTTGGCGATCGCCAATTTTGGCGATTTGGATTTTTGGCGATTTGGATTTTTGGCGATTTGGATTTTTGGCGATCGCCAATTTTGGCGATTTGGATTTTTGGCGATTTGGATTTTTGGCGATTTGGATTTTTGGCGATCGCCAATTTTGGCGATTTGGATTTTTGGCGATTTGGATTTTTGGCGATTTGGATTTTTGGCGATCGCCAATTTTGGCGATTTGGATTTTTGGCGATTTGGATTTTTGGCGATTTGGATTTTTGGCGATTTGGATTTTTGGCGATTTGGATTCTTGGCGATTTGGATTCTTGGCGATTTGGATTCTTGGCGATTTGGATTTTTGGCGATTTGGATTTTTGGCGATTTGGATTTTTGGCGATTTGGATTCTTGGCGATTTGGATTTTTGGCGATCGCCAATTTTGGCGATTTGGATTTTTGGCGATTTGGATTTTTGGCGATTTGGATTTTTGGCGATTTGGATTCTTGGCGATTTGGATTCTTGGCGATTTGGATTTTTGGCGATTTGGATTTTTGGCGATTTGGATTTTTGGCGATTTGGATTTTTGGCGATCGCCAATTTTGGCGATTTGGATTTTTGGCGATCGCCAATTTTGGCGATTTGGATTTTTGGCGATTTGGATTTTTGGCGATTTGGATTTTTGGCGATCGCCAATTTTGGCGATTTGGATTTTTGGCGATTTGGATTTTTGGCGATTTGGATTTTTGGCGATTTGGATTTTTGGCGATTTGGATTCTTGGCGATTTGGATTCTTGGCGATTTGGATTCTTGGCGATTTGGATTTTTGGCGATCGCCAATTTTGGCGATTTGGATTTTTGGCGATTTGGATTTTTGGCGATTTGGATTTTTGGCGATTTGGATTTTTGGCGATTTGGATTTTTGGCGATTTGGATTTTTGGCGATTTGGATTTTTGGCGATTTGGATTTTTGGCGATTTGGATTTTTGGCGATTTGGATTTTTGGCGATTTGGATTTTAGGCGATTTGGATTTTAGGCGATTTGGATTCTTGGCGATTTGGATTTTTGGCGATCGCCAATTTTGGCGATTTGGATTCTTGGCGATTTGGATTTTTGGCGATCGCCAATTTTGGCGATTTGGATTTTTGGCGATTTGGATTTTTGGCGATTTGGATTTTTGGCGATCGCCAATTTTGGCGATTTGGATTTTTGGCGATTTGGATTTTTGGCGATTTGGATTTTTGGCGATTTGGATTTTTGGCGATTTGGATTTTTGGCGATTTGGATTTTTGGCGATTTGGATTTTGGCGATTTGGATTTTTGGCGATTTGGATTTTTGGCGATCGCCAATTTTGGCGATTTGGGTTTTTGGCGATCGCCAATTTTGGCGATTTGGATTTTTGGCGATTTGGATTTTTGGCGATTTGGATTTTTGGCGATTTGGATTTTTGGCGATCGCCAATTTTGGCGATTTGGATTTTTGGCGATTTGGATTTTTGGCGATTTGGATTTTTGGCGATTTGGATTTTTGGCGATTTGGATTTTTGGCGATCGCCAATTTTGGCGATTTGGATTTTTGGCGATCGCCAATTTTGGCGATTTGGATTTTTGGCGATCGCCAATTTTGGCGATTTGGATTTTTGGCGATTTGGATTCTTGGCGATTTGGATTTTTGGCGATCGCCAATTTTGGCGATTTGGATTTTTGGCGATTTGGATTTTTGGCGATTTGGATTTTTGGCGATTTGGATTTTTGGCGATTTGGATTCTTGGCGATTTGGATTCTTGGCGATTTGGATTCTTGGCGATTTGGATTTTTGGCGATCGCCAATTTTGGCGATTTGGATTTTTGGCGATCGCCAATTTTGGCGATTTGGGTTTTTGGCGATCGCCAATTTTGGCGATTTGGATTTTTGGCGATTTGGATTTTTGGCGATTTGGATTTTTGGCGATTTGGATTTTTGGCGATCGCCAATTTTGGCGATTTGGATTTTTGGCGATTTGGATTTTTGGCGATTTGGATTTTTGGCGATTTGGATTTTTGGCGATTTGGATTTTTGGCGATCGCCAATTTTGGCGATTTGGATTTTTGGCGATCGCCAATTTTGGCGATTTGGATTTTTGGCGATCGCCAATTTTGGCGATTTGGATTTTTGGCGATTTGGATTCTTGGCGATTTGGATTTTTGGCGATCGCCAATTTTGGCGATTTGGATTTTTGGCGATTTGGATTTTTGGCGATTTGGATTTTTGGCGATTTGGATTTTTGGCGATTTGGATTCTTGGCGATTTGGATTCTTGGCGATTTGGATTCTTGGCGATTTGGATTTTTGGCGATCGCCAATTTTGGCGATTTGGATTTTTGGCGATTTGGATTTTTGGCGATTTGGATTTTTGGCGATTTGGATTTTTGGCGATTTGGATTTTTGGCGATTTGGATTTTTGGCGATTTGGATTTTGGGCGATTTGGATTTTTGGCGATCGCCAATTTTGGCGATTTGGATTTTTGGCGATTTGGATTTTTGGCGATTTGGATTTTTGGCGATTTGGATTTTTGGCGATTTGGATTTTTGGCGATCGCCAATTTTGGCGATTTGGATTTTTGGCGATTTGGATTTTTGGCGATTTGGATTTTTGGCGATTTGGATTTTTGGCGATTTGGATTTTTGGCGATTTGGATTTTTGGCGATTTGGATTTTTGGCGATCGCCAATTTTGGCGATTTGGGTTTTTGGCGATCGCCAATTTTGGCGATTTGGATTTTTGGCGATCGCCAATTTTGGCGATTTGGATTTTTGGCGATTTGGATTTTTGGCGATTTGGATTTTTGGCGATTTGGATTTTTGGCGATTTGGATTTTTGGCGATTTGGATTTTTGGCGATTTGGATTTTTGGCGATTTGGATTTTGGCGATTTGGATTTTTGGCGATTTGGATTCTTGGCGATTTGGATTTTTGGCGATTTGGATTTTTGGCGATCGCCAATTTTGGCGATTTGGGTTTTTGGCGATCGCCAATTTTGGCGATTTGGATTTTTGGCGATTTGGATTTTTGGCGATTTGGATTTTTGGCGATTTGGATTTTTGGCGATTTGGATTTTTGGCGATTTGGATTTTTGGCGATTTGGATTTTTGGCGATTTGGATTTTTGGCGATCGCCAATTTTGGCGATTTGGATTTTTGGCGATTTGGATTTTTGGCGATCGCCAATTTTGGCGATTTGGATTTTTGGCGATTTGGATTTTTGGCGATTTGGATTTTTGGCGATTTGGATTTTTGGCGATTTGGATTTTTGGCGATTTGGATTTTTGGCGATTTGGATTCTTGGCGATTTGGATTTTTGGCGATTTGGATTTTTGGCGATTTGGATTCTTGGCGATTTGGATTTTTGGCGATTTGGATTTTTGGCGATTTGGATTTTTGGCGATTTGGATTTTTGGCGATTTGGATTTTTGGCGATTTGGATTTTGGCGATTTGGATTTTTGGCGATTTGGATTCTTGGCGATTTGGATTTTTGGCGATTTGGATTTTTGGCGATCGCCAATTTTGGCGATTTGGGTTTTTGGCGATCGCCAATTTTGGCGATTTGGATTTTTGGCGATTTGGATTTTTGGCGATTTGGATTTTTGGCGATTTGGATTTTTGGCGATTTGGATTTTTGGCGATTTGGATTTTTGGCGATTTGGATTTTTGGCGATTTGGATTTTTGGCGATCGCCAATTTTGGCGATTTGGATTTTTGGCGATTTGGATTTTTGGCGATCGCCAATTTTGGCGATTTGGATTTTTGGCGATTTGGATTTTTGGCGATTTGGATTTTTGGCGATTTGGATTTTTGGCGATTTGGATTTTTGGCGATTTGGATTTTTGGCGATTTGGATTCTTGGCGATTTGGATTTTTGGCGATTTGGATTTTTGGCGATTTGGATTCTTGGCGATTTGGATTTTTGGCGATTTGGATTTTTGGCGATTTGGATTTTTGGCGATTTGGATTTTTGGCGATTTGGATTTTTGGCGATTTGGATTTTTGGCGATTTGGATTTTTGGCGATTTGGATTTTGGCGATTTGGATTTTTGGCGATTTGGATTCTTGGCGATTTGGATTTTTGGCGATTTGGATTTTTGGCGATCGCCAATTTTGGCGATTTGGGTTTTTGGCGATCGCCAATTTTGGCGATTTGGATTTTTGGCGATTTGGATTTTTGGCGATTTGGATTTTTGGCGATTTGGATTTTTGGCGATTTGGATTTTTGGCGATTTGGATTTTTGGCGATTTGGATTTTTGGCGATTTGGATTTTTGGCGATTTGGATTCTTGGCGATTTGGATTTTTGGCGATTTGGATTTTTGGCGATTTGGATTTTTGGCGATCGCCAATTTTGGCGATTTGGATTTTTGGCGATTTGGATTTTTGGCGATCGCCAATTTTGGCGATTTGGATTTTTGGCGATTTGGATTTTTGGCGATTTGGATTTTTGGCGATTTGGATTTTTGGCGATTTGGATTTTTGGCGATTTGGATTTTTGGCGATTTGGATTCTTGGCGATTTGGATTTTTGGCGATTTGGATTTTTGGCGATTTGGATTCTTGGCGATTTGGATTTTTGGCGATTTGGATTTTTGGCGATTTGGATTTTTGGCGATTTGGATTTTTGGCGATTTGGATTTTTGGCGATTTGGATTTTGGCGATTTGGATTTTTGGCGATTTGGATTCTTGGCGATTTGGATTTTTGGCGATTTGGATTTTTGGCGATCGCCAATTTTGGCGATTTGGGTTTTTGGCGATCGCCAATTTTGGCGATTTGGATTTTTGGCGATTTGGATTTTTGGCGATTTGGATTTTTGGCGATTTGGATTTTTGGCGATTTGGATTTTTGGCGATTTGGATTTTTGGCGATTTGGATTTTTGGCGATTTGGATTTTTGGCGATCGCCAATTTTGGCGATTTGGATTTTTGGCGATTTGGATTTTTGGCGATCGCCAATTTTGGCGATTTGGATTTTTGGCGATTTGGATTTTTGGCGATTTGGATTTTTGGCGATTTGGATTTTTGGCGATTTGGATTTTTGGCGATTTGGATTTTTGGCGATTTGGATTCTTGGCGATTTGGATTTTTGGCGATTTGGATTTTTGGCGATTTGGATTCTTGGCGATTTGGATTTTTGGCGATTTGGATTTTTGGCGATTTGGATTTTTGGCGATTTGGATTTTTGGCGATTTGGATTTTTGGCGATTTGGATTTTTGGCGATTTGGATTTTTGGCGATTTGGATTTTGGCGATTTGGATTTTTGGCGATTTGGATTCTTGGCGATTTGGATTTTTGGCGATTTGGATTTTTGGCGATCGCCAATTTTGGCGATTTGGGTTTTTGGCGATCGCCAATTTTGGCGATTTGGATTTTTGGCGATTTGGATTTTTGGCGATTTGGATTTTTGGCGATTTGGATTTTTGGCGATTTGGATTTTTGGCGATTTGGATTTTTGGCGATTTGGATTTTTGGCGATTTGGATTTTTGGCGATTTGGATTCTTGGCGATTTGGATTTTTGGCGATTTGGATTTTTGGCGATTTGGATTCTTGGCGATTTGGATTTTTGGCGATCGCCAATTTTGGCGATTTGGATTTTTGGCGATCGCCAATTTTGGCGATTTGGATTTTTGGCGATTTGGATTTTTGGCGATTTGGATTTTTGGCGATTTGGATTTTAGGCGATTTGGATTCTTGGCGATTTGGATTTTTGGCGATCGCCAATTTTGGCGATTTGGATTTTTGGCGATTTGGATTTTTGGCGATTTGGATTTTTGGCGATTTGGATTTTTGGCGATTTGGATTTTTGGCGATTTGGATTTTTGGCGATCGCCAATTTTGGCGATTTGGATTTTTGGCGATTTGGATTTTTGGCGATTTGGATTTTTGGCGATTTGGATTTTTGGCGATTTGGATTTTTGGCGATTTGGATTTTTGGCGATTTGGATTTTTGGCGATCGCCAATTTTGGCGATTTGGATTTTTGGCGATTTGGATTTTTGGCGATTTGGATTTTTGGCGATTTGGATTTTTGGCGATTTGGATTTTTGGCGATTTGGATTTTTGGCGATCGCCAATTTTGGCGATTTGGATTTTTGGCGATTTGGATTTTTGGCGATTTGGATTTTTGGCGATTTGGATTTTTGGCGATTTGGATTCTTGGCGATTTGGATTTTTGGCGATCGCCAATTTTGGCGATTTGGATTTTTGGCGATCGCCAATTTTGGCGATTTGGATTTTTGGCGATTTGGATTTTTGGCGATTTGGATTTTTGGCGATTTGGATTTTTGGCGATTTGGATTTTTGGCGATTTGGATTCTTGGCGATTTGGATTTTTGGCGATCGCCAATTTTGGCGATTTGGATTTTTGGCGATCGCCAATTTTGGCGATTTGGATTTTTGGCGATTTGGATTTTTGGCGATTTGGATTTTTGGCGATTTGGATTTTTGGCGATTTGGATTTTTGGCGATTTGGATTTTTGGCGATCGCCAATTTTGGCGATTTGGATTTTTGGCGATCGCCAATTTTGGCGATTTGGATTTTTGGCGATTTGGATTTTTGGCGATTTGGATTTTTGGCGATCGCCAATTTTGGCGATTTGGATTTTTGGCGATTTGGATTTTTGGCGATTTGGATTTTTGGCGATTTGGATTTTTGGCGATTTGGATTTTTGGCGATTTGGATTTTTGGCGATCGCCAATTTTGGCGATTTGGATTTTTGGCGATTTGGATTTTTGGCGATTTGGATTTTTGGCGATTTGGATTTTTGGCGATTTGGATTTTTGGCGATCGCCAATTTTGGCGATTTGGATTTTTGGCGATCGCCAATTTTGGCGATTTGGATTTTTGGCGATTTGGATTTTTGGCGATTTGGATTTTTGGCGATCGCCAATTTTGGCGATTTGGATTTTTGGCGATTTGGATTTTTGGCGATTTGGATTTTTGGCGATTTGGATTTTTGGCGATTTGGGTTTTTGGCGATTTGGATTTTTGGCGATCGCCAATTTTGGCGATTTGGATTTTTGGCGATCGCCAATTTTGGCGATTTGGATTTTTGGCGATTTGGATTTTTGGCGATTTGGATTTTTGGCGATTTGGATTTTTGGCGATTTGGATTTTTGGCGATTTGGATTTTTGGCGATTTGGATTTTTGGCGATTTGGATTTTTGGCGATCGCCAATTTTGGCGATTTGGATTTTTGGCGATTTGGATTTTTGGCGATTTGGATTTTTGGCGATTTGGATTTTTGGCGATTTGGATTTTTGGCGATTTGGATTTTTGGCGATCGCCAATTTTGGCGATTTGGATTTTTGGCGATCGCCAATTTTGGCGATTTGGATTCTTGGCGATTTGGATTTTTGGCGATCGCCAATTTTGGCGATTTGGATTTTTGGCGATTTGGATTTTTGGCGATTTGGATTTTAGGCGATTTGGATTTTTGGCGATTTGGATTTTTGGCGATTTGGATTTTTGGCGATTTGGATTTTTGGCGATCGCCAATTTTGGCGATTTGGATTTTTGGCGATCGCCAATTTTGGCGATTTGGATTTTTGGCGATCGCCAATTTTGGCGATTTGGATTTTTGGCGATTTGGATTCTTGGCGATTTGGATTTTTGGCGATCGCCAATTTTGGCGATTTGGATTTTTGGCGATCGCCAATTTTGGCGATTTGGATTTTTGGCGATCGCCAATTTTGGCGATTTGGATTTTTGGCGATCGCCAATTTTGGCGATTTGGATTTTTGGCGATCGCCAATTTTGGCGATTTGGATTTTTGGCGATTTGGATTCTTGGCGATTTGGATTTTTGGCGATCGCCAATTTTGGCGATTTGGATTTTTGGCGATCGCCAATTTTGGCGATTTGGATTTTTGGCGATTTGGATTTTTGGCGATTTGGATTTTTGGCGATTTGGATTTTTGGCGATTTGGATTTTTGGCGATTTGGATTTTTGGCGATTTGGATTTTTGGCGATTTGGATTTTTGGCGATTTGGATTTTTGGCGATTTGGATTTTTGGCGATTTGGATTTTAGGCGATTTGGATTTTAGGCGATTTGGATTCTTGGCGATTTGGATTTTTGGCGATCGCCAATTTTGGCGATTTGGATTCTTGGCGATTTGGATTTTTGGCGATTTGGATTTTTGGCGATTTGGATTTTTGGCGATTTGGATTTTTGGCGATTTGGATTTTTGGCGATTTGGATTTTTGGCGATCGCCAATTTTGGCGATTTGGATTTTTGGCGATTTGGATTTTTGGCGATTTGGATTTTTGGCGATTTGGATTTTTGGCGATTTGGATTTTTGGCGATTTGGATTTTTGGCGATTTGGATTTTTGGCGATTTGGATTTTTGGCGATTTGGATTCTTGGCGATTTGGATTTTTGGCGATCGCCAATTTTGGCGATTTGGATTTTTGGCGATTTGGATTTTTGGCGATCGCCAATTTTGGCGATTTGGATTTTTGGCGATTTGGATTTTTGGCGAACAGGGAACTTCACTATTCACTATTTGGAATAGGAAACTTCACTAATTCACTAATAGTGAATTGGTGAATAGTGAAGTTTCCTATTCCATTTTTCGCTTTTTTTGTGGTGAATAGTGAAGTTTCCTATTTCAATTTCGCAATTGGGAACTTCACCAAATCTAGAAAATTCACTAAATCTAGAAATTTGCCTTTTTCAAAAGTTTTCAACTTTTTTTGCTTTTATAATTTGTACAGTATGATTATTTTTTATAAATTTTACTATCTTCTAACTCAGAATTTGATAAGGAATCCAATGGTGCATGTTATATTTCCTAAATCGAAATGGCAGAAAAGTTATAAGCATTTTTATGCTCACAAGAATATTTTTGTTTGAAAATTTTTGTTTTGCAATAATTTTCAAACTTCTTACTATACTGCTTCGCACACATTTCTTCTTTGCTCATTATAGTATTCCATATTTGTTAACATATTTATGCTTCTAGGTCAAAATTTTGTGATAAACACGATGCGCTAGGTTATAAAGTGCACAGATACTGCTAACACATTGTAAATCGTGTTTTCTGATTTTATTCTTCTTTATGCGCTCGTACAGCATAAATGTCACATCCATTTCAAAAAAAATTTGTTTCTCTGCTATATACCAATGTTTTTCTTTTTTCTCTTTTGTAATATGTTGCCTTTTTTTGTGTAGATTGTACTCTTTTAGTACTCCTTTGGACTCCTCTGCGTATAACAGAGAAAAATCATGTGACGTCGAGTTTGCTTGGATGACTGTCTGCCCGCCGCCTTTCGACGTCGAGTGGATCCTAGAAAGGCGAATAATACGATTTGACCCTATTAGAGGTTTCTGTCCATTTTATAACCTAGCGCATCATGTTTATCAGAACATTTTGACTTAGAAACTTAAAAATCTTAAATGCGTATGGACACCCATAATGAGTTACGAAAAAAATAAGTGCGAAGTGCTATAGTAAAAAGCTTGAAAATATATCGCAAAATAAAAATTTTCAATTGCAAAAACACTTTTTCAGCAAAAAAAGACTATAACTTTGTTAGCAATTTGTTTTACGAAATATACCATGTATCATTTTATTCCTTATCAAATTCTGAGTAAGAAAATGGTACAATTTATAAAAAATAATGATACTGTAGAAATTATAAAAGCAAAATAGTTGAGAAGTACTGAAAAAGTCAATTTTCTAGATTTAGTGAATTTTTCTAGATTTGGTGAACTTTCCCATTTTTCGAAAAACCACGCCGACGTCGAAATGCGGCGAACAGACGGTCATCCAAAGAGACTCGACGTCAAGTTATTTTTCTCTGTTATAAGTTGAGGAGTCCAAAGGAGTACTGAAGGAGTACAAACTACAGAAAAAAATACACCATATTACAAAAGAGAAAAAAGGAAAACATTGGCATATAGCAGAGAAGCAAATTTTTCGAAATGGACATATCGGTAGAGCATATCGGTTGATAATGGTACATGCAGTAAGTGCCGAGCACATAAAAAAGATGAAATCAAAAAATATAATATACACCATATTAGCGGTTTCATTGCATTTAGTAATCTAGCGCATCGTGTTTGTCACAAAATTTTGACCTAGAAATATAAACATTGTAATTGAGTATGAGCACTCATAGTGAGTCATAAGAAAAATGAGCGCTAAGTAGTATAGCAAGAAACTTGAGAATATATTGGAAAACAAAAATTTTCAATTTTCATGAGAAAAATCCTTGTGTGCATAAAAATGCTTATAACTTCTTTAGTATTTCGATTTATGAAATATAACCTATATCACGAGATTCCTTATACAATTCTATGCTAGATAATAGCAAAAACCGCTATAAATAACAATAGTATAGAAATTATGAAAGAAAAATAGTTGAAAACCTTTGAAAACGGAAATTTTCTTGATTTAGTGAACTTTTCTATAGTCTGTAAAGAAAAAAGACGACAAATAAAGGTCTCTTTTGTTGTAAATGGGGATTTGGATTTTTGGCGATTTGGATTTTTGGCGATTTGGATTTTTGGCGATTTGGATTTTTGGCGATTTGGATTTTTGGCGATCGCCAATTTTGGCGATTTGGATTTTTGGCGATCGCCAATTTTGGCGATTTGGATTTTTGGCGATTTGGATTTTTGGCGATTTGGATTTTTGGCGATTTGGATTTTTGGCGATTTGGATTTTTGGCGATTTGGATTTTTGGCGATTTGGATTTTTGGCGATTTGGATTTTTGGCGATTTGGATTTTTGGCGATTTGGATTTTTGGCGATTTGGATTTTTGGCGATTTGGATTTTTGGCGATTTGGATTTTTGGCTATTTGGATTTTTGGCGATTTGGATTTTTGGCGATTTGGATTTTTGGCGATTTGGATTTTTGGCGATTTGGATTTTTGGCGATCGCCAATTTTGGCGATTTGGATTTTTGGCGATTTGGATTTTTGGCGATTTGGATTTTTGGCTATTTGGATTTTTGGCGATTTGGATTTTTGGCGATTTGGATTTTTGGCGATTTGGATTTTTGGCGATTTGGATTTTTGGCTATTTGGATTTTTGGCGATTTGGATTTTTGGCGATTTGGATTTTTGGCGATTTGGATTTTTGGCGATCGCCAATTTTGGCGATTTGGATTTTTGGCGATCGCCAATTTTGGCGATTTGGATTTTTGGCGATCGCCAATTTTGGCGATTTGGATTTTTGGCGATCGCCAATTTTGGCGATTTGGATTTTTGGCGATCGCCAATTTTGGCGATTTGGATTTTTGGCGATTTGGATTTTTGGCGATTTGGATTTTTGGCGATTTGGATTTTTGGCGATTTGGATTTTTGGCGATTTGGATTTTTGGCGATTTGGATTTTTGGCGATTTGGATTTTTGGCGATTTGGATTTTTGGTGATTTGGATTTTTGGCGATCGCCAATTTTGGCGATTTGGATTTTTGGCGATCGCCAATTTTGGCGATTTGGATTTTTGGCGATCGCCAATTTTGGCGATTTGGATTTTTGGCGATCGCCAATTTTGGCGATTTGGATTTTTGGCGATTTGGATTTTTGGCGATTTGGATTTTTGGCGATTTGGATTTTTGGCGATTTGGATTTTTGGCGATTTGGATTTTTGGCGATTTGGATTTTTGGCGATTTGGATTTTTGGCGATTTGGATTTTTGGCGATTTGGATTTTTGGCGATTTGGATTTTTGGCGATTTGGATTTTTGGCGATTTGGATTTTTGGCGATTTGGATTTTTGGCGATTTGGATTTTTGGCGATCGCCAATTTTGGCGATTTGGATTTTTGACGATTTGGATTTTTGGCGATTTGGATTTTTGGCGATTTGGATTTTTGGCGATCGCCAATTTTGGCGATTTGGATTTTTGGCGATTTGGATTTTTGGCGATCGCCAATTTTGTCGATTTGGATTTTTGGCGATTTGGATTTTTGGCGATTTGGATTTTTGGCGATTTGGATTTTTGGCGATCGCCAATTTTGGCGATTTGGATTTTTGGCGATTTGGATTTTTGGCGATTTGGATTTTTGGCGATTTGGATTTTTGGCGATTTGGATTTTTGGCGATTTGGATTTTTGGCGATTTGGATTTTTGGCGATTTGGATTTTTGGCGATTTGGATTTTTGGCGATTTGGATTTTTGGCGATTTGGATTTTTGGCGATTTGGATTTTTGGCGATTTGGATTTTTGGCGATTTGGATTTTTGGCGATTTGGATTTTTGGCGATCGCCAATTTTGGCGATTTGGATTTTTGGCGATTTGGATTTTTGGCGATTTGGATTTTTGGCGATCGCCAATTTTGGCGATTTGGATTTTTGGCGATTTGGATTTTTGGCGATTTGGATTTTTGGCGATTTGGATTTTTGGCGATTTGGATTTTTGGCGATCGCCAATTTTGGCGATTTGGATTTTTGGCGATTTGGATTTTTGGCGATTTGGATTTTTGGCGATTTGGATTTTTGGCGATTTGGATTTTTGGCGATTTGGATTTTTGGCGATTTGGATTTTTGGCGATTTGGATTTTTGGCGATCGCCAATTTTGGCGATTTGGATTTTTGGCGATTTGGATTTTTGGCGATTTGGATTTTTGGCGATTTGGATTTTTGGCGATTTGGATTTTTGGCGATCGCCAATTTTGGCGATTTGGATTTTTGGCGATTTGGATTTTTGGCGTTTTGGATTTTTGGCGATTTGGATTTTTGGCGATCGCCAATTTTGGCGATTTGGATTTTTGGCGATTTGGATTTTTGGCGATTTGGATTTTTGGCGATTTGGATTTTTGGCGATTTGGATTTTTGGCGATTTGGATTTTTGGCGATTTGGATTTTTGGCGATTTGGATTTTTGGCGATCGCCAATTTTGGCGATTTGGATTTTTGGCGATTTGGATTTTTGGCGATTTGGATTTTTGGCGATCGCCAATTTTGGCGATTTGGATTTTTGGCGATTTGGATTTTTGGCGATTTGGATTTTTGGCGATCGCCAATTTTGGCGATTTGGATTTTTGGCGATTTGGATTTTTGGCGATTTGGATTTTTGGCGATCGCCAATTTTGGCGATTTGGATTTTTGGCGATCGCCAATTTTGTCGATTTGGATTTTTGGCGATTTGGATTTTTGGCGATTTGGATTTTTGGCGATTTGGATTTTTGGCGATCGCCAATTTTGTCGATTTGGATTTTTGGCGATTTGGATTTTTGGCGATTTGGATTTTTGGCGATTTGGATTTTTGGCGATTTGGATTTTTGGCGATTTGGATTTTTGGCGATCGCCAATTTTGGCGATTTGGATTTTTGGCGATTTGGATTTTTGGCGTTTTGGATTTTTGGCGATTTGGATTTTTGGCGATCGCCAATTTTGGCGATTTGGATTTTTGGCGATTTGGATTTTTGGCGATTTGGATTTTTGGCGATTTGGATTTTTGGCGATTTGGATTTTTGGCGATTTGGATTTTTGGCGATTTGGATTTTTGGCGATTTGGATTTTTGGCGATTTGGATTTTTGGCGATCGCCAATTTTGGCGATTTGGATTTTTGGCGATTTGGATTTTTGGCGATTTGGATTTTTGGCGATCGCCAATTTTGGCGATTTGGATTTTTGGCGATTTGGATTTTTGGCGATTTGGATTTTTGGCGATCGCCAATTTTGGCGATTTGGATTTTTGGCGATTTGGATTTTTGGCGATCGCCAATTTTGTCGATTTGGATTTTTGGCGATTTGGATTTTTGGCGATTTGGATTTTTGGCGATTTGGATTTTTGGCGATTTGGATTTTTGGCGATCGCCAATTTTGGCGATTTGGATTTTTGGCGATTTGGATTTTTGGCGATTTGGATTTTTGGCGATTTGGATTTTTGGCGATCGCCAATTTTGGCGATTTGGATTTTTGGCGATTTGGATTTTTGGCGATTTGGATTTTTGGCGATTTGGATTTTTGGCGATTTGGATTTTTGGCGATTTGGATTTTTGGCGATTTGGATTTTTGGCGATTTGGATTTTTGGCGATTTGGATTTTTGGCGATTTGGATTTTTGGCGATCGCCAATTTTGGCGATTTGGATTTTTGGCGATTTGGATTTTTGGCGATTTGGATTTTTGGCGATCGCCAATTTTGGCGATTTGGATTTTTGGCGATTTGGATTTTTGGCGATTTGGATTTTTGGCGATCGCCAATTTTGGCGATTTGGATTTTTGGCGATTTGGATTTTTGGCGATCGCCAATTTTGTCGATTTGGATTTTTGGCGATTTGGATTTTTGGCGATTTGGATTTTTGGCGATTTGGATTTTTGGCGATTTGGATTTTTGGCGATTTGGATTTTTGGCGATCGCCAATTTTGGCGATTTGGATTTTTGGCGATTTGGATTTTTGGCGATCGCCAATTTTGGCGATTTGGATTTTTGGCGATTTGGATTTTTGGCGATCGCCAATTTTGTCGATTTGGATTTTTGGCGATTTGGATTTTTGGCGATTTGGATTTTTGGCGATTTGGATTTTTGGCGATTTGGATTTTTGGCGATTTGGATTTTTGGCGATCGCCAATTTTGGCGATTTGGATTTTTGGCAATTTGGATTTTTGGCGATCGCCAATTTTGGCGATTTGGATTTTTGGCGATTTGGATTTTTGGCGATTTGGATTTTTGGCGATCGCCAATTTTGGCGATTTGGATTTTTGGCGATTTGGATTTTTGGCGATTTGGATTTTTGGCGATTTGGATTTTTGGCGATCGCCAATTTTGGCGATTTGGATTTTTGGCGATTTGGATTTTTGGCGATTTGGATTTTTGGCGATTTGGATTTTTGGCGATTTGGATTTTTGGCGATTTGGATTTTTGGCGATTTGGATTTTTGGCGATTTGGATTTTTGGCGATTTGGATTTTTGGCGATCGCCAATTTTGGCGATTTGGATTTTTGGCGATTTGGATTTTTGGCGATTTGGATTTTTGGCGATTTGGATTTTTGGCGATTTGGATTTTTGGCGATTTGGATTTTTGGCGATTTGGATTTTTGGCGATTTGGATTTTTGGCCATTTGGATTTTTGGCGATTTGGATTTTTGGCGATTTGGATTTTTGGCGATCGCCAATTTTGGCGATTTGGATTTTTGGCGATTTGGATTTTTGGCGATTTGGATTTTTGGCGATCGCCAATTTTGGCGATTTGGATTTTTGGCGATTTGGATTTTTGGCGATTTGGATTTTTGGCGATTTGGATTTTTGGCGATTTGGATTTTTGGCGATTTGGATTTTTGGCGATTTGGATTTTTGGCGATTTGGATTTTTGGCGATTTGGATTTTTGGCGATCGCCAATTTTGGCGATTTGGATTTTTGGCGATTTGGATTTTTGGCGATTTGGATTTTTGGCGATTTGGATTTTTGGCGATTTGGATTTTTGGCGATTTGGATTTTTGGCGATTTGGATTTTTGGCGATTTGGATTTTTGGCGATTTGGATTTTTGGCGATTTGGATTTTTGGCTATTTGGATTTTTGGCGATTTGGATTTTTGGCGATTTGGACTTTTGGCGATCGCCAATTTTGGCGATTTGGATTTTTGGCGATTTGGATTTTTGGCGATTTGGATTTTTGGCGATTTGGATTTTTGGCTATTTGGATTTTTGGCGATTTGGATTTTTGGCGATTTGGATTTTTGGCGATCGCCAATTTTGGCGATTTGGATTTTTGGCGATTTGGATTTTTGGCGATTTGGATTTTTGGCGATTTGGATTTTTGGCGATTTGGATTTTTGGCGATTTGGATTTTTGGCGATTTGGATTTTTGGCGATTTGGATTTTTGGCGATTTGGATTTTTGGCGATCGCCAATTTTGGCGATTTGGATTTTTGGCGATTTGGATTTTTGGCGATTTGGATTTTTGGCGATCGCCAATTTTGGCGATTTGGATTTTTGGCGATTTGGATTTTTGGCGATTTGGATTTTTGGCGATTTGGATTTTTGGCGATTTGGATTTTTGGCGATCGCCAATTTTGGCGATTTGGATTTTTGGCGATTTGGATTTTTGGCGATTTGGATTTTTGGCGATTTGGATTTTTGGCGATCGCCAATTTTGGCGATTTGGATTTTTGGCGATTTGGATTTTTGGCGATTTGGATTTTTGGCGATTTGGATTTTTGGCGATTTGGATTTTTGGCGATTTGGATTTTTGGCGATTTGGATTTTTGGCGATTTGGATTTTTGGCGATTTGGATTTTTGGCGATTTGGATTTTTGGCGATTTGGATTTTTGGCGATTTGGATTTTTGGCTATTTGGATTTTTGGCGATTTGGATTTTTGGCGATTTGGATTTTTGGCGATCGCCAATTTTGGCGATTTGGATTTTTGGCGATTTGGATTTTTGGCGATTTGGATTTTTGGCGATTTGGATTTTTGGCTATTTGGATTTTTGGCGATTTGGATTTTTGGCGATTTGGATTTTTGGCGATCGCCAATTTTGGCGATTTGGATTTTTGGCGATTTGGATTTTTGGCGATTTGGATTTTTGGCGATTTGGATTTTTGGCGATCGCCAATTTTGGCGATTTGGATTTTTGGCGATTTGGATTTTTGGCGATTTGGATTTTTGGCGATTTGGATTTTTGGCGATTTGGATTTTTGGCGATTTGGATTTTTGGCGATTTGGATTTTTGGCGATTTGGATTTTTGGCGATTTGGATTTTTGGCGATTTGGATTTTTGGCGATCGCCAATTTTGGCGATTTGGATTTTTGGCGATTTGGATTTTTGGCGATTTGGATTTTTGGCGATCGCCAATTTTGGCGATTTGGATTTTTGGCGATCGCCAATTTTGTCGATTTGGATTTTTGGCGATTTGGATTTTTGGCGATTTGGATTTTTGGCGATTTGGATTTTTGGCGATCGCCAATTTTGGCGATTTGGATTTTTGGCAATTTGGATTTTTGGCGATCGCCAATTTTGGCGATTTGGATTTTTGGCGATTTGGATTTTTGGCGATTTGGATTTTTGGCGATCGCCAATTTTGGCGATTTGGATTTTTGGCGATTTGGATTTTTGGCGATTTGGATTTTTGGCGATTTGGATTTTTGGCGATCGCCAATTTTGGCGATTTGGATTTTTGGCGATTTGGATTTTTGGCGATTTGGATTTTTGGCGATTTGGATTTTTGGCGATTTGGATTTTTGGCGATTTGGATTTTTGGCGATTTGGATTTTTGGCGATTTGGATTTTTGGCGATCGCCAATTTTGGCGATCGCCATTTTTGGCGATTTGGATTTTTGGCGATTTGGATTTTTGGCGATTTGGATTTTTGGCTATTTG
The DNA here is from genome assembly GCA_964036215.1 of Oscheius sp. DF5033. Classification (NCBI taxonomy): domain Eukaryota; kingdom Metazoa; phylum Nematoda; class Chromadorea; order Rhabditida; family Rhabditidae; genus Oscheius; species Oscheius sp. DF5033. Next base: position 4,253,190 of record CAXIWN010000011.1, read on the forward strand.
GATTTTTGGCGATTTGGATTTTTGGCGATTTGGATTTTTGGCGATCGCCAATTTTGGCGATTTGGATTTTTGGCGATTTGGATTTTTGGCGATTTGGATTTTTGGCGATTTGGATTTTTGGCGATCGCCAATTTTGGCGATTTGGATTTTTGGCGATTTGGATTTTTGGCGATTTGGATTTTTGGCGATTTGGATTTTTGGCGATTTGGATTTTTGGCGATTTGGATTTTTGGCGATTTGGATTTTTGGCGATTTGGATTTTTGGCGATTTGGATTTTTGGCGATTTGGATTTTTGGCGATTTGGATTTTTGGCGATCGCCAATTTTGGCGATTTGGATTTTTGGCGATTTGGATTTTTGGCGATTTGGATTTTTGGCGATCGCCAATTTTGGCGATTTGGATTTTTGGCGATTTGGATTTTTGGCGATTTGGATTTTTGGCGATCGCCAATTTTGGCGATTTGGATTTTTGGCGATTTGGATTTTTGGCGATTTGGATTTTTGGCGATCGCCAATTTTGTCGATTTGGATTTTTGGCGATTTGGATTTTTGGCGATTTGGATTTTTGGCGATTTGGATTTTTGGCGATCGCCAATTTTGGCGATTTGGATTTTTGGCAATTTGGATTTTTGGCGATCGCCAATTTTGGCGATTTGGATTTTTGGCGATTTGGATTTTTGGCGATTTGGATTTTTGGCGATCGCCAATTTTGGCGATTTGGATTTTTGGCGATTTGGATTTTTGGCGATTTGGATTTTTGGCGATTTGGATTTTTGGCGATCGCCAATTTTGGCGATTTGGATTTTTGGCTATTTGGATTTTTGGCGATTTGGATTTTTGGCGATTTGGATTTTTGGCGATCGCCAATTTTGGCGATTTGGATTTTTGGCGATTTGGATTTTTGGCGATTTGGATTTTTGGCGATTTGGATTTTTGGCTATTTGGATTTTTGGCGATTTGGATTTTTGGCGATTTGGATTTTTGGCGATCGCCAATTTTGGCGATTTGGATTTTTGGCGATTTGGATTTTTGGCGATTTGGATTTTTGGCGATTTGGATTTTTGGCGATCGCCAATTTTGGCGATTTGGATTTTTGGCGATTTGGATTTTTGGCGATTTGGATTTTTGGCGATTTGGATTTTTGGCGATTTGGATTTTTGGCGATTTGGATTTTTGGCGATTTGGATTTTTGGCGATTTGGATTTTTGGCGATCGCCAATTTTGGCGATTTGGATTTTTGGCGATTTGGATTTTTGGCGATTTGGATTTTTGGCGATCGCCAATTTTGGCGATTTGGATTTTTGGCGATTTGGATTTTTGGCGATTTGGATTTTTGGCGATTTGGATTTTTGGCGATCGCCAATTTTGGCGATTTGGATTTTTGGCGATTTGGATTTTTGGCGATTTGGATTTTTGGCGATTTGGATTTTTGGCGATTTGGATTTTTGGCGATTTGGATTTTTGGCGATTTGGATTTTTGGCGATTTGGATTTTTGGCGATTTGGATTTTTGGCGATTTGGATTTTTGGCGATTTGGATTTTTGGCGATTTGGATTTTTGGCGATTTGGATTTTTGGCGATTTGGATTTTTGGCGATTTGGATTTTTGGCGATCGCCAATTTTGGCGATTTGGATTTTTGGCGATCGCCAATTTTGTCGATTTGGATTTTTGGCGATTTGGATTTTTGGCGATTTGGATTTTTGGCGATCGCCAATTTTGGCGATTTGGATTTTTGGCAATTTGGATTTTTGGCGATCGCCAATTTTGGCGATTTGGATTTTTGGCGATTTGGATTTTTGGCGATTTGGATTTTTGGCGATCGCCAATTTTGGCGATTTGGATTTTTGGCGATTTGGATTTTTGGCGATTTGGATTTTTGGCGATTTGGATTTTTGGCGATCGCCAATTTTGGCGATTTGGATTTTTGGCTATTTGGATTTTTGGCGATTTGGATTTTTGGCGATTTGGATTTTTGGCGATCGCCAATTTTGGCGATTTGGATTTTTGGCGATTTGGATTTTTGGCGATTTGGATTTTTGGCGATTTGGATTTTTGGCTATTTGGATTTTTGGCGATTTGGATTTTTGGCGATTTGGATTTTTGGCGATCGCCAATTTTGGCGATTTGGATTTTTGGCGATTTGGATTTTTGGCGATTTGGATTTTTGGCGATTTGGATTTTTGGCGATCGCCAATTTTGGCGATTTGGATTTTTGGCGATTTGGATTTTTGGCGATTTGGATTTTTGGCGATTTGGATTTTTGGCGATTTGGATTTTTGGCGATTTGGATTTTTGGCGATTTGGATTTTTGGCGATTTGGATTTTTGGCGATTTGGATTTTTGGCGATTTGGATTTTTGGCGATTTGGATTTTTGGCGATCGCCAATTTTGGCGATTTGGATTTTTGGCGATTTGGATTTTTGGCGATTTGGATTTTTGGCGATCGCCAATTTTGGCGATTTGGATTTTTGGCGATTTGGATTTTTGGCGATTTGGATTTTTGGCGATCGCCAATTTTGGCGATTTGGATTTTTGGCGATTTGGATTTTTGGCGATTTGGATTTTTGGCGATCGCCAATTTTGTCGATTTGGATTTTTGGCGATTTGGATTTTTGGCGATTTGGATTTTTGGCGATTTGGATTTTTGGCGATCGCCAATTTTGGCGATTTGGATTTTTGGCAATTTGGATTTTTGGCGATCGCCAATTTTGGCGATTTGGATTTTTGGCGATTTGGATTTTTGGCGATTTGGATTTTTGGCGATCGCCAATTTTGGCGATTTGGATTTTTGGCGATTTGGATTTTTGGCGATTTGGATTTTTGGCGATTTGGATTTTTGGCGATCGCCAATTTTGGCGATTTGGATTTTTGGCTATTTGGATTTTTGGCGATTTGGATTTTTGGCGATTTGGATTTTTGGCGATCGCCAATTTTGGCGATTTGGATTTTTGGCGATTTGGATTTTTGGCGATTTGGATTTTTGGCGATTTGGATTTTTGGCTATTTGGATTTTTGGCGATTTGGATTTTTGGCGATTTGGATTTTTGGCGATCGCCAATTTTGGCGATTTGGATTTTTGGCGATTTGGATTTTTGGCGATTTGGATTTTTGGCGATTTGGATTTTTGGCGATCGCCAATTTTGGCGATTTGGATTTTTGGCGATTTGGATTTTTGGCGATTTGGATTTTTGGCGATTTGGATTTTTGGCGATTTGGATTTTTGGCGATTTGGATTTTTGGCGATTTGGATTTTTGGCGATTTGGATTTTTGGCGATCGCCAATTTTGGCGATTTGGATTTTTGGCGATTTGGATTTTTGGCGATTTGGATTTTTGGCGATCGCCAATTTTGGCGATTTGGATTTTTGGCGATTTGGATTTTTGGCGATTTGGATTTTTGGCGATCGCCAATTTTGGCGATTTGGATTTTTGGCGATTTGGATTTTTGGCGATTTGGATTTTTGGCGATTTGGATTTTTGGCGATCGCCAATTTTGGCGATTTGGATTTTTGGCGATTTGGATTTTTGGCGATTTGGATTTTTGGCGATTTGGATTTTTGGCGATTTGGATTTTTGGCGATTTGGATTTTTGGCGATTTGGATTTTTGGCGATTTGGATTTTTGGCGATTTGGATTTTTGGCGATTTGGATTTTTGGCGATTTGGATTTTTGGCGATTTGGATTTTTGGCTATTTGGATTTTTGGCGATTTGGATTTTTGGCGATTTGGATTTTTGGCGATCGCCAATTTTGGCGATTTGGATTTTTGGCGATTTGGATTTTTGGCGATTTGGATTTTTGGCGATTTGGATTTTTGGCGAACAGGGAACTTCACTATTCACTATTCACTATTTGGAATAGGAAACTTCACTAATTCACTAATAGTGAATTGGTGAATAGTGAAGTTTCCTATTCCATTTTTCGCTTTTTATGGTGAATTAGTGAAGTTTCCTATTTCAATTTCGTAATTGGGAACTTCACCAAATCTAGAAAATTCACTAAATCTAGAAAAATCCACTTATATTAGAAAAATTTCAACTTTAAGATTGTCTAACAATTTTGCTTTTTTTGCTTGTGTTAATATTCAAAAAAGAAGATACTAAGTAAATTGCATTTTTTATTAATATGCATTATACGAAAAACAAAACAAAAACATAACAAAAACAAAAATAACAATACGATTACCAATAATCGAATTCTGTGGACTGCACGCTTGAACTTCTTCTTCTGATGAAGGACAGTGGGATATCGTCATCTTCGCTGTTGCTAAATTCCGGCTGTGGCGGGCAGGACGATCTGTCGAATTCCTCAGTGGTGTCAATCGCTCTCAATCTAAAGTATATTTTAAATATTTTCTAAAATTACTTACTTCAATGACTCATAGCAAATCCTTTTGTGATTACTCTTGGAGCATTGCTTGCCTTTTCTTTTGCTTCCATCGCCTGGTTTGCGGTGAACCTTTTGTAACTTCTTGAAAGTATTCTTATAAGAGTCCATTTCACTTCGCGAATCAGTGGGCAAACTTGATTCAGTGGACTGGCCTGATGCTGTGCGGTTTGTGCTTGTAACTGTGAAAAGAGCCGACGTTGTTGAATCATGAGCAGTGCCTGGGGGGTCTCTCCAATCTTTCGCCAGCTGTGGCCGCCAAGTAAATTTTTCTTCTCTTGGGTAGTGCTCCCAAGTTTCTGATTCTCCAAATTCGGCCTTTTCTGCTTCTACAATTTCATCTGTAAGAATATTTACACATTATGATAATGTTTTACCTTCATGCATTTCAATGTCCATTTCTCTTCGCGAATCAGTGGACAAACTTGATTCAGTGGACTGGCTTGATACTGTGCGGTTTGGGCTTCTAACTGTGAAAAGAGCCGACGTTGTTGAATCATGAGCAGTGCCTGGGGGGTCTCTCCAATCTTTCGCCAGCTGTGGCCGCCAAGTAAATTTTTCTTTTCTTGGGCAGTGCTCCCAAGTTTCTGATTCTCCAAATTTGGCCTTTTCAGCTTCTACCATTTCATCTGTAAGAATATTTACACATTATGATAATGTTTTACCTTTATGCATTTCAATTAGAGCCTTCATAAGGCTGTGTCCTGGCAATTTTCTTTTTTCTACACAGTTCTTGGTCATTTGATTGTAACATTCGGAAGCGTTTGTTGTCCCATATCTGCCGCCAAATCCAGCACAGAGTTTACTTTTCCGTGAGTGATACCTGGAGATAATAGTAAATACAAATATCTAGAACTTACTCGAATATGTCGAACTTTCGACGAGCAATTTTCTTGTAAAGCAGTGGTTTTTTTGTTGCCATTTTAATGAGATAGGATCTATAATCTTCTACAGTGGTCTGTTGCAACAGCCCTGCTTTAAGCTTTGAGCCCTGCAAGAATAAGAGTTGTAGTTAACCAAAAATAAATATACCTGTGCGATACCGAAAAGAACATGCGCGTCAGGATTGGCTATTCCTCTGTGGCCTAGAATGTTCTGACAGAGGTGGAGATCGCAGTGGAGCTGTACTGCGTCCGAGAAAACTTTGTCCTATAACATCATAAGACAAATTCTGTTAGCATACTAACCTTTGTTATTTCGGACAGTGATATTTCTCCATCTCTGATTATTGAAGGAATTTTTTTGCCTTTGGTTGCTTCCAGTCTTTTCCATGTTGCAGCAAAAGTTTCTCCAAACAGTCTGTGCGCAGTAGCGCTCTTCTTACTGTGAAGCATCACGGCAAGAAGCAATGGCCTGTCTTTTCCAGAACTTTTTGTCCTAAAGGATATAATTATAACATAAACGACGAATTAAAAAAAGTACCTATATGAGGCAAGCTTGCCGACGATAAACGTAACGTAGAGGTTGCTTAAATCGAACGTCGTATCAATAGACAGTTGGCTTTCCATGCCAGGAAGGAACATTGAGTTGTTAAATTCCAATGAATCAGGCACTAAAATATTGTATATGTCAAGAATGTATGGAGCTAACAGTCATTTTCATCAGTTGCTAAATCCATAAGTCCTTTAAAATAACGTAGTTCATCCGCTGTTGGACAGTCAGCGGCATACAGGGTAAGCGCATTGTCAAATATTACTGTGGCAACGATAAGTGGCTTGCTGTCAACTAAATCGCAATTTTATAAATGAAAAGAATTTACTTACTACTGTGACCTTCCACATGGAAGCTATAATTATACTGTGAAACAACATCTAACAGTTCAGTGGGATCAAGAGGCTGAATTGGGCCAGTATTAGACTTGACACACGTCTTTACTTTCTTGCTGACATCCCTTATCTGTATCGAATTATGCATCAAAATGAAACAAAAAAAAAATACTTACAACTTGCTGTGGCAGTGCCTGGTTTTGTTGCTTCATTATTTTTCCAACATGTTTAACGGTGCGGTAGTTCAGTTCCTTTGCAACAGTGTCAAGAATTACTGGATCAGTCTTCTTCCTTCCTGTGGCAGCTTCTACCGGCGTATCTGTGGCTGTGTTAAAATTATAACAGACGGTTGCGTGTCTATCTGATATAATGACCTATTAAATTGTGTGTGCAGTGTTTTTCTAAAATCGTACTAGCTTCATAAGTCCTACAATACGGGGATGAGACACGTAGATGTGAGAATAGGTTGACCCACGAAACTCCACTGGTTTTGTCTTCGATCTCGTTCCTTGGGCTAAAACAAATTCGTGTTGTAAATGCTTGATGTAATGGCTTACTATTCCACGGTCGCAGTGCGTCAAACAGCACATTCTTCTTTTGAAATGAATCGTCGAACTTGCGGATGAATACATAAGATCCTTTTTCATAAGTGCTCTTGAATGGAGGAAAACCTTGTGACAGTGGCCTATAATAGAAGCTTATCACAAAAATAGGCAACTAACTCATAGTATTTATGCATGGGCAACAGATCAGTGAGTGTAAGATTAACATCAGCTATATGATAGCAAGCTACGGCTTCAGTGTCTATTGGTTTCATTTCCATGATTTAATCTATCTGAACTATCTAACAAATGGCAAATGAATAACTAACCTGTGTGTATCAAAGTATTAACCATGCGAAAAGTTGAAAAAAAATCCAACAGTGGGCTAAATTAGATTAAAGCAGTGCCAGTTGTTAATACAGTCAATAAACCAGCAGTGGGAATAAACCAGAAGGCAAAGTTGTTGCAGTAGATAAAGTTATAAGGCCTGCAAATGAAAGAATGTGACAAATAAGAACAAAATAATAAAAAATAATAACAAACAAGAAAACAACAAGCACAAATAGGAACAAACACTGCGGCTAAAGAAAAGAACGAGCGCAAAGACCTACTGTAGCAACCTTTAAAATAGCGCAAAATCAAAATTTATATGTTCAAATATACTACACGTAAAATGATGTATAACTTTGTTGAAAATCAGTATTACGAAAATTGATGTACATCATCGTGTTCCTCACAATTTTTTGACTAATGACATGGTAAAAACTATAAGCAACAATAAATGTAAAATAGTCATAATAGCAAAATAAGCACGAAGGGTCAAAAAAGCTATTTTCTAGATTTAGTGAGCTTTCCTAGATTATCCCATTTTTCATAAAATCGTGAATAACTTCTTTATAACAGGTTGGTATGAATTCTAACACATACTATCGTGTTTAGCATAATTTTTTGAGTCGGAAACATATAAAAAAGGTATAATAAAAATATGCTAAAATTATAACAAATAAATATCGATAATGAGGAGCTATCCCATATGTCGAGAAACAAAAATTTTCATATGCAAACGTATGCTTTGAGTAAAAAAACGTTGATAACTTCCCTAAAAATTGGTTTTATGAAATATAGTTTGTATTATTGGTAATTTTCTGAATCAGATAATAGCAAAAACTATGAAAAATAACAATAGTACAAAAATTGCACAAGCCTATTCGCTGAGAACTATGAAAAATGAAAATATTCTAAATTTAGTGAATTTTTCTAGATTTGGTGAACTTTCCCATTTTTCGTAAAATGACGTCGACGTCGATAGGCGACGGACAGACGATCATCCAAAGAGATTCGACGGCAAGTGATTTTTCTCCGTTAAACGTTGAGGAGTCCAAAGGAGTCCTAAAGGAGTACAAACTGCAGAAAAAAATACACCATATTACCGAAGAGTAAAAAGAAAAACTTTGGTATATAGCAGAAAAACAACTATTTCGAAAAGGACATAGCGTTAAAGCATATCGGTTGATAACGGAACATGCAGTAAGTGCCGAGCACATAAGAAAGATAAAATCAAAAAATATAATATACACAATATTAGCGGTTTCAGTGCATTTTATAATCTAGCGCATCATGTTTGTCACAAAATTTTGACCTAGAAACATAAGCATTGTAATTGAGTATGAACACTCATAGTGAGTCATAAGAAAAATGAGCGCTAAGTAGTTTAGCAAGAATCTTGAGAATATATTGGAAAACAAAAATTTTCAATTTTCATGAAAAACATCCTTGTGTGCATAAAAACGCTTATAACTTTCTTAGTCTTTCGAGTTATGAAATATAACCTACATCGCTTGATTCCTTATCAAATTTTGTGCTAGAAAATAGCAAAAACCACTATAAATAATAACAGTATAGAAATAATGAAAGCAAAATAGTTGAAAACTTTTGAAAACGAAAATTTTCTAGATTTAGTGAATTTTCTAGATTTGGTGAAGTTCCCAATTGCGAATTTGAAATAGGAAACTTCACTAATTCACCACAAAAAAAGCGAAAAATGGAATAGGAAACTTCACTATTCACCAATTCACTATTAGTGAATTAGTGAAGTTTCCTATTCCAAATAGTGAATAGTGAATAGTGAAGTTTCCTGTTGGCCGGATTTTTGGCTATTTGGATTTTTGGCGATTTGGATTTTTGGCGATTTGGATTTTTGGCGATCGCCAATTTTGGCGATTTGGATTTTTGGCGATTTGGATTTTTGGCGATTTGGATTTTTGGCGATTTGGATTTTTGGCGATCGCCAATTTTGGCGATTTGGATTTTTGGCGATTTGGATTTTTGGCGATTTGGATTTTTGGCGATTTGGATTTTTGGCGATTTGGATTTTTGGCGATTTGGATTTTTGGCGATTTGGATTTTTGGCGATTTGGATTTTTGGCGATTTGGATTTTTGGCGATTTGGATTTTTGGCGATTTGGATTTTTGGCGATCGCCAATTTTGGCGATTTGGATTTTTGGCGATTTGGATTTTTGGCGATTTGGATTTTTGGCGATCGCCAATTTTGGCGATTTGGATTTTTGGCGATCGCCAATTTTGTCGATTTGGATTTTTGGCGATTTGGATTTTTGGCGATTTGGATTTTTGGCGATTTGGATTTTTGGCGATTTGGATTTTTGGCGATTTGGATTTTTGGCGATCGCCAATTTTGGCGATTTGGATTTTTGGCAATTTGGATTTTTGGCGATCGCCAATTTTGGCGATTTGGATTTTTGGCGATTTGGATTTTTGGCGATTTGGATTTTTGGCGATCGCCAATTTTGGCGATTTGGATTTTTGGCGATTTGGATTTTTGGCGATTTGGATTTTTGGCGATTTGGATTTTTGGCGATCGCCAATTTTGGCGATTTGGATTTTTGGCTATTTGGATTTTTGGCGATTTGGATTTTTGGCGATTTGGATTTTTGGCGATCGCCAATTTTGGCGATTTGGATTTTTGGCGATTTGGATTTTTGGCGATTTGGATTTTTGGCGATTTGGATTTTTGGCTATTTGGATTTTTGGCGATTTGGATTTTTGGCGATTTGGATTTTTGGCGATCGCCAATTTTGGCGATTTGGATTTTTGGCGATTTGGATTTTTGGCGATTTGGATTTTTGGCGATTTGGATTTTTGGCGATCGCCAATTTTGGCGATTTGGATTTTTGGCGATTTGGATTTTTGGCGATTTGGATTTTTGGCGATTTGGATTTTTGGCGATTTGGATTTTTGGCGATTTGGATTTTTGGCGATTTGGATTTTTGGCGATTTGGATTTTTGGCGATTTGGATTTTTGGCGATTTGGATTTTTGGCGATCGCCAATTTTGGCGATTTGGATTTTTGGCGATTTGGATTTTTGGCGATTTGGATTTTTGGCGATCGCCAATTTTGGCGATTTGGATTTTTGGCGATTTGGATTTTTGGCGATTTGGATTTTTGGCGATCGCCAATTTTGGCGATTTGGATTTTTGGCGATTTGGATTTTTGGCGATTTGGATTTTTGGCGATTTGGATTTTTGGCGATTTGGATTTTTGGCGATTTGGATTTTTGGCGATTTGGATTTTTGGCGATTTGGATTTTTGGCGATTTGGATTTTTGGCGATTTGGATTTTTGGCGATTTGGATTTTTGGCGATCGCCAATTTTGGCGATTTGGATTTTTGGCGATTTGGATTTTTGGCGATTTGGATTTTTGGCGATCGCCAATTTTGGCGATTTGGATTTTTGGCGATTTGGATTTTTGGCGATTTGGATTTTTGGCGATCGCCAATTTTGGCGATTTGGATTTTTGGCGATCGCCAATTTTGTCGATTTGGATTTTTGGCGATTTGGATTTTTGGCGATTTGGATTTTTGGCGATTTGGATTTTTGGCGATCGCCAATTTTGGCGATTTGGATTTTTGGCAATTTGGATTTTTGGCGATCGCCAATTTTGGCGATTTGGATTTTTGGCGATCGCCAATTTTGTCGATTTGGATTTTTGGCGATTTGGATTTTTGGCGATTTGGATTTTTGGCGATCGCCAATTTTGGCGATTTGGATTTTTGGCGATCGCCAATTTTGTCGATTTGGATTTTTGGCGATTTGGATTTTTGGCGATTTGGATTTTTGGCGATTTGGATTTTTGGCGATCGCCAATTTTGGCGATTTGGATTTTTGGCGATTTGGATTTTTGGCGATTTGGATTTTTGGCGATTTGGATTTTTGGCGATTTGGATTTTTGGCGATTTGGATTTTTGGCGATTTGGATTTTTGGCGATTTGGATTTTTGGCGATTTGGATTTTTGGCGATCGCCAATTTTGTCGATTTGGATTTTTGGCGATTTGGATTTTTGGCGATTTGGATTTTTGGCGATTTGGATTTTTGGCGATTTGGATTTTTGGCGATTTGGATTTTTGGCGATCGCCAATTTTGGCGATTTGGATTTTTGGCGATTTGGATTTTTGGCGTTTTGGATTTTTGGCGATTTGGATTTTTGGCGATCGCCAATTTTGGCGATTTGGATTTTTGGCGATTTGGATTTTTGGCGATTTGGATTTTTGGCGATTTGGATTTTTGGCGATTTGGATTTTTGGCGATTTGGATTTTTGGCGATTTGGATTTTTGGCGATTTGGATTTTTGGCGATTTGGATTTTTGGCGATTTGGATTTTTGGCGATTTGGATTTTTGGCGATCGCCAATTTTGGCGATTTGGATTTTTGGCGATTTGGATTTTTGGCGATTTGGATTTTTGGCGATCGCCAATTTTGTCGATTTGGATTTTTGGCGATTTGGATTTTTGGCGATTTGGATTTTTGGCGATTTGGATTTTTGGCGATTTGGATTTTTGGCGATTTGGATTTTTGGCGATCGCCAATTTTGGCGATTTGGATTTTTGGCGATTTGGATTTTTGGCGATTTGGATTTTTGGCGATTTGGATTTTTGGCGATTTGGATTTTTGGCGATCGCCAATTTTGGCGATTTGGATTTTTGGCGATTTGGATTTTTGGCGATTTGGATTTTTGGCGATTTGGATTTTTGGCGATTTGGATTTTTGGCGATTTGGATTTTTGGCGATCGCCAATTTTGGCGATTTGGATTTTTGGCGATTTGGATTTTTGGCGATTTGGATTTTTGGCGATTTGGATTTTTGGCGATTTGGATTTTTGGCGATTTGGATTTTTGGCGATTTGGATTTTTGGCGATCGCCAATTTTGGCGATTTGGATTTTTGGCGATTTGGATTTTTGGCGATCGCCAATTTTGTCGATTTGGATTTTTGGCGATTTGGATTTTTGGCGATTTGGATTTTTGGCGATTTGGATTTTTGGCGATTTGGATTTTTGGCGATTTGGATTTTTGGCGATCGCCAATTTTGGCGATTTGGATTTTTGGCAATTTGGATTTTTGGCGATCGCCAATTTTGGCGATTTGGATTTTTGGCGATTTGGATTTTTGGCGATTTGGATTTTTGGCGATCGCCAATTTTGGCGATTTGGATTTTTGGCGATTTGGATTTTTGGCGATTTGGATTTTTGGCGATCGCCAATTTTGGCGATTTGGATTTTTGGCGATTTGGATTTTTGGCGATTTGGATTTTTGGCGATTTGGATTTTTGGCGATTTGGATTTTTGGCGATTTGGATTTTTGGCGATTTGGATTTTTGGCGATTTGGATTTTTGGCGATTTGGATTTTTGGCGATTTGGATTTTTGGCGATTTGGATTTTTGGCTATTTGGATTTTTGGCGATTTGGATTTTTGGCGATCGCCAATTTTGGCGATTTGGATTTTTGGCGATTTGGATTTTTGGCGATTTGGATTTTTGGCGATCGCCAATTTTGGCGATTTGGATTTTTGGCGATTTGGATTTTTGGCGATTTGGATTTTTGGCGATTTGGATTTTTGGCGATCGCCAATTTTGGCGATTTGGATTTTTGGCGATTTGGATTTTTGGCGATTTGGATTTTTGGCGATTTGGATTTTTGGCGATTTAGATTTTTGGCGATTTGGATTTTTGGCGATTTGGATTTTTGGCGATTTGGATTTTTGGCGATTTGGATTTTTGGCTATTTGGATTTTTGGCGATTTGGATTTTTGGCGATTTGGATTTTTGGCGATCGCCAATTTTGGCGATTTGGATTTTTGGCGATTTGGATTTTTGGCGATTTGGATTTTTGGCGATTTGGATTTTTGGCGATTTGGATTTTTGGCGATTTGGATTTTTGGCGATTTGGATTTTTGGCGATTTGGATTTTTGGCGATTTGGATTTTTGGCGATCGCCAATTTTGGCGATTTGGATTTTTGGCGATTTGGATTTTTGGCGATTTGGATTTTTGGCGATTTGGATTTTTGGCGATCGCCAATTTTGGCGATTTGGATTTTTGGCGATTTGGATTTTTGGCGATTTGGATTTTTGGCGATCGCCAATTTTGTCGATTTGGATTTTTGGCGATTTGGATTTTTGGCGATTTGGATTTTTGGCGATTTGGATTTTTGGCGATTTGGATTTTTGGCGATCGCCAATTTTGGCGATTTGGATTTTTGGCGATTTGGATTTTTGGCGATTTGGATTTTTGGCGATCGCCAATTTTGGCGATTTGGATTTTTGGCCAACAGGAAACTTCACTATTCACTATTCACTATTTGGAATAGGAAACTTCACTAATTCACTAATAGTGAATTGGTGAATAGTGAAGTTTCCTATTCCATTTTTCGCTTTTTTTGTGGTGAATTAGTGAAGTTTCCTATTTCAAATTCGCAATTGGGAACTTCACCAAATCTAGAAAATTCACTAAATCTAGAAAATTTTCGTTTTCAAAAGTTTTCAACTATTTTGCTTTCATTATTTCTATACTGTTATTATTTATAGTGGTTTTTGCTATTTTCTAGCACAAAATTTGATAAGGAATCAAGCGATGTAGGTTATATTTCATAACTCGAAATACTAAGAAAGTTATAAGCGTTTTTATGCACACAAGGATGTTTTTCATGAAAATTGAAAATTTTTGTTTTCCAATATATTCTCAAGATTCTTGCTAAACTACTTAGCGCTCATTTTTCTTATGACTCACTATGAGTGTTCATACTCAATTACAATGCTTATGTTTCTAGGTCAAAATTTTGTGACAAACATGATGCGCTAGATTATAAAATGCACTGAAACCGCTAATATTGTGTATATTATATTTTTTGATTTTATCTTTCTTATGTGCTCGGCACTTACTGCATGTTCCGTTATCAACCGATATGCTTTAACGCTATGTCCTTTTCGAAATAGTTGTTTTTCTGCTATATACCAAAGTTTTTCTTTTTACTCTTCGGTAATATGGTGTATTTTTTTCTGCAGTTTGTACTCCTTTAGGACTCCTTTGGACTCCTCAACGTTTAACGGAGAAAAATCACTTGCCGTCGAATCTCTTTGGATGATCGTCTGTCCGTCGCCTATCGACGTCGACGTCATTTTACGAAAAATGGGAAAGTTCACCAAATCTAGAAAAATTCACTAAATTTAGAATATTTTCATTTTTCATAGTTCTCAGCGAATAGGCTTGTGCAATTTTTGTACTATTGTTATTTTTCATAGTTTTTGCTATTATCTGATTCAGAAAATTACCAATAATACAAACTATATTTCATAAAACCAATTTTTAGGGAAGTTATCAACGTTTTTTTACTCAAAGCATACGTTTGCATATGAAAATTTTTGTTTCTCGACATATGGGATAGCTCCTCATTATCGATATTTATTTGTTATAATTTTAGCATATTTTTATTATACCTTTTTTATATGTTTCCGACTCAAAAAATTATGCTAAACACGATAGTATGTGTTAGAATTCATACCAACCTGTTATAAAGAAGTTATTCACGATTTTATGAAAAATGGGATAATCTAGGAAAGCTCACTAAATCTAGAAAATAGCTTTTTTGACCCTTCGTGCTTATTTTGCTATTATGACTATTTTACATTTATTGTTGCTTATAGTTTTTACCATGTCATTAGTCAAAAAATTGTGAGGAACACGATGATGTACATCAATTTTCGTAATACTGATTTTCAACAAAGTTATACATCATTTTACGTGTAGTATATTTGAACATATAAATTTTGATTTTGCGCTATTTTAAAGGTTGCTACAGTAGGTCTTTGCGCTCGTTCTTTTCTTTAGCCGCAGTGTTTGTTCCTATTTGTGCTTGTTGTTTTCTTGTTTGTTATTATTTTTTATTATTTTGTTCTTATTTGTCACATTCTTTCATTTGCAGGCCTTATAACTTTATCTACTGCAACAACTTTGCCTTCTGGTTTATTCCCACTGCTGGTTTATTGACTGTATTAACAACTGGCACTGCTTTAATCTAATTTAGCCCACTGTTGGATTTTTTTTCAACTTTTCGCATGGTTAATACTTTGATACACACAGGTTAGTTATTCATTTGCCATTTGTTAGATAGTTCAGATAGATTAAATCATGGAAATGAAACCAATAGACACTGAAGCCGTAGCTTGCTATCATATAGCTGATGTTAATCTTACACTCACTGATCTGTTGCCCATGCATAAATACTATGAGTTAGTTGCCTATTTTTGTGATAAGCTTCTATTATAGGCCACTGTCACAAGGTTTTCCTCCATTCAAGAGCACTTATGAAAAAGGATCTTATGTATTCATCCGCAAGTTCGACGATTCATTTCAAAAGAAGAATGTGCTGTTTGACGCACTGCGACCGTGGAATAGTAAGCCATTACATCAAGCATTTACAACACGAATTTGTTTTAGCCCAAGGAACGAGATCGAAGACAAAACCAGTGGAGTTTCGTGGGTCAACCTATTCTCACATCTACGTGTCTCATCCCCGTATTGTAGGACTTATGAAGCTAGTACGATTTTAGAAAAACACTGCACACACAATTTAATAGGTCATTATATCAGATAGACACGCAACCGTCTGTTATAATTTTAACACAGCCACAGATACGCCGGTAGAAGCTGCCACAGGAAGGAAGAAGACTGATCCAGTAATTCTTGACACTGTTGCAAAGGAACTGAACTACCGCACCGTTAAACATGTTGGAAAAATAATGAAGCAACAAAACCAGGCACTGCCACAGCAAGTTGTAAGTATTTTTTTTTGTTTCATTTTGATGCATAATTCGATACAGATAAGGGATGTCAGCAAGAAAGTAAAGACGTGTGTCAAGTCTAATACTGGCCCAATTCAGCCTCTTGATCCCACTGAACTGTTAGATGTTGTTTCACAGTATAATTATAGCTTCCATGTGGAAGGTCACAGTAGTAAGTAAATTCTTTTCATTTATAAAATTGCGATTTAGTTGACAGCAAGCCACTTATCGTTGCCACAGTAATATTTGACAATGCGCTTACCCTGTATGCCGCTGACTGTCCAACAGCGGATGAACTACGTTATTTTAAAGGACTTATGGATTTAGCAACTGATGAAAATGACTGTTAGCTCCATACATTCTTGACATATACAATATTTTAGTGCCTGATTCATTGGAATTTAACAACTCAATGTTCCTTCCTGGCATGGAAAGCCAACTGTCTATTGATACGACGTTCGATTTAAGCAACCTCTACGTTACGTTTATCGTCGGCAAGCTTGCCTCATATAGGTACTTTTTTTAATTCGTCGTTTATGTTATAATTATATCCTTTAGGACAAAAAGTTCTGGAAAAGACAGGCCATTGCTTCTTGCCGTGATGCTTCACAGTAAGAAGAGCGCTACTGCGCACAGACTGTTTGGAGAAACTTTTGCTGCAACATGGAAAAGACTGGAAGCAACCAAAGGCAAAAAAATTCCTTCAATAATCAGAGATGGAGAAATATCACTGTCCGAAATAACAAAGGTTAGTATGCTAACAGAATTTGTCTTATGATGTTATAGGACAAAGTTTTCTCGGACGCAGTACAGCTCCACTGCGATCTCCACCTCTGTCAGAACATTCTAGGCCACAGAGGAATAGCCAATCCTGACGCGCATGTTCTTTTCGGTATCGCACAGGTATATTTATTTTTGGTTAACTACAACTCTTATTCTTGCAGGGCTCAAAGCTTAAAGCAGGGCTGTTGCAACAGACCACTGTAGAAGATTATAGATCCTATCTCATTAAAATGGCAACAAAAAAACCACTGCTTTACAAGAAAATTGCTCGTCGAAAGTTCGACATATTCGAGTAAGTTCTAGATATTTGTATTTACTATTATCTCCAGGTATCACTCACGGAAAAGTAAACTCTGTGCTGGATTTGGCGGCAGATATGGGACAACAAACGCTTCCGAATGTTACAATCAAATGACCAAGAACTGTGTAGAAAAAAGAAAATTGCCAGGACACAGCCTTATGAAGGCTCTAATTGAAATGCATAAAGGTAAAACATTATCATAATGTGTAAATATTCTTACAGATGAAATGGTAGAAGCTGAAAAGGCCAAATTTGGAGAATCAGAAACTTGGGAGCACTGCCCAAGAAAAGAAAAATTTACTTGGCGGCCACAGCTGGCGAAAGATTGGAGAGACCCCCCAGGCACTGCTCATGATTCAACAACGTCGGCTCTTTTCACAGTTAGAAGCCCAAACCGCACAGTATCAAGCCAGTCCACTGAATCAAGTTTGTCCACTGATTCGCGAAGAGAAATGGACATTGAAATGCATGAAGGTAAAACATTATCATAATGTGTAAATATTCTTACAGATGAAATTGTAGAAGCAGAAAAGGCCGAATTTGGAGAATCAGAAACTTGGGAGCACTACCCAAGAGAAGAAAAATTTACTTGGCGGCCACAGCTGGCGAAAGATTGGAGAGACCCCCCAGGCACTGCTCATGATTCAACAACGTCGGCTCTTTTCACAGTTACAAGCACAAACCGCACAGCATCAGGCCAGTCCACTGAATCAAGTTTGCCCACTGATTCGCGAAGTGAAATGGACTCTTATAAGAATACTTTCAAGAAGTTACAAAAGGTTCACCGCAAACCAGGCGATGGAAGCAAAAGAAAAGGCAAGCAATGCTCCAAGAGTAATCACAAAAGGATTTGCTATGAGTCATTGAAGTAAGTAATTTTAGAAAATATTTAAAATATACTTTAGATTGAGAGCGATTGACACCACTGAGGAATTCGACAGATCGTCCTGCCCGCCACAGCCGGAATTTAGCAACAGCGAAGATGACGATATCCCACTGTCCTTCATCAGAAGAAGAAGTTCAAGCGTGCAGTCCACAGAATTCGATTATTGGTAATCGTATTGTTATTTTTGTTTTTGTTATGTTTTTGTTTTGTTTTTCGTATAATGCATATTAATAAAAAATGCAATTTACTTAGTATCTTCTTTTTTGAATATTAACACAAGCAAAAAAAGCAAAATTGTTAGACAATCTTAAAGTTGAAATTTTTCTAATATAAGTGGATTTTTCTAGATTTAGTGAATTTTCTAGATTTGGTGAAGTTCCCAATTACGAAATTGAAATAGGAAACTTCACTAATTCACCATAAAAAGCGAAAAATGGAATAGGAAACTTCACTATTCACCAATTCACTATTAGTGAATTAGTGAAGTTTCCTATTCCAAATAGTGAATAGTGAATAGTGAAGTTCCCTGTTCGCCGGATTTTTGGCGATTTGGATTTTTGGCGATTTGGATTTTTGGCGATTTGGATTTTTGGCGATTTGGATTTTTGGCGATTTGGATTTTTGGCGATTTGGATTTTTGGCGATTTGGATTTTTGGCGATTTGGATTTTTGGCGATTTGGATTTTTGGCGATTTGGATTTTTGGCGATTTGGATTTTTGGCGATTTGGATTTTTGGCGATTTGGATTTTTGGCGATCGCCAATTTTGGCGATTTGGATTTTTGGCGATCGCCAATTTTGGCGATTTGGATTTTTGGCGATTTGGATTTTTGGCGATTTGGATTTTTGGCGATCGCCAATTTTGGCGATTTGGATTTTTGGCTATTTGGATTTTTGGCGATTTGGATTTTTGGCTATTTGGATTTTTGGCGATCGCCAATTTTGGCGATTTGGATTTTTGGCGATTTGGATTTTTGGCGATTTGGATTTTTGGCGATTTGGATTTTTGGCGATTTGGATTTTTGGCGATTTGGATTTTTGGCGATTTGGATTTTTGGCGATTTGGATTTTTGGCGATCGCCAATTTTGGCGATTTGGATTTTTGGCGATTTGGATTTTTGGCGATTTGGATTTTTGGCGATTTGGATTTTTGGCGATTTGGATTTTTGGCGATTTGGATTTTTGGCGATTTGGATTTTTGGCGATTTGGATTTTTGGCGATTTGGATTTTTGGCGATTTGGATTTTTGGCGATCGCCAATTTTGGCGATTTGGATTTTTGGCGATTTGGATTTTTGGCGATTTGGATTTTTGGCGATCGCCAATTTTGGCGATTTGGATTTTTGGCGATTTGGATTTTTGGCGATTTGGATTTTTGGCGATTTGGATTTTTGGCGATTTGGATTTTTGGCGATTTGGATTTTTGGCGATTTGGATTTTTGGCGATTTGGTTTTTGGCGATTTGGATTTTTGGCGATTTGGATTTTTGGCGATTTGGATTTCTGGCGATTTGGATTTTTGGCGATTTGGATTTTTGGCTATTTGGATTTTTGGCGATTTGGATTTTTGGCGATTTGGATTTTTGGCGATTTGGATTTTTGGCGATTTGGATTTTTGGCGATTTGGATTTTTGGCGATTTGGATTTTTGGCGATTTGGATTTTTGGCGATTTGGATTTTTGGCGATTTGGATTTTTGGCGATTTGGATTTTTGGCGATTTGGATTTTTGGCGATTTGGATTTTTGGCGATTTGGATTTTTGGCGATTTGGATTTTTGGCGATTTGGATTTTTGGCGATTTGGATTTTTGGCGATTTGGATTTTTGGCGATCGCCAATTTTGTCGATTTGGATTTTTGGCGATTTGGATTTTTGGCGATTTGGATTTTTGGCGATTTGGATTTTTGGCGATTTGGATTTTTGGCGATTTGGATTTTTGGCGATTTGGATTTTTGGCGATTTGGATTTTTGGCGATTTGGATTTTTGGCGATCGCCAATTTTGGCGATTTGGATTTTTGGCGATTTGGATTTTTGGCGATTTGGATTTTTAGCGATCGCCAATTTTGGCGATTTGGATTTTTGGCGATTTGGATTTTTGGCGATTTGGATTTTTGGCGATTTGGATTTTTGGCGATTTGGATTTTTGGCGATTTGGATTTTTGGCGATTTGGATTTTTGGCGATTTGGATTTTTGGCGATTTGGATTTTTGGCGATTTGGATTTTTGGCGATTTGGATTTTTGGCGATTTGGATTTTTGGCGATTTGGATTTTTGGCGATTTGGATTTTTGGCGATCGCCAATTTTGTCGATTTGGATTTTTGGCGATTTGGATTTTTGGCGATTTGGATTTTTGGCGATTTGGATTTTTGGCGATTTGGATTTTTGGCGATCGCCAATTTTGGCGATTTGGATTTTTGGCGATTTGGATTTTTGGCGATTTGGATTTTTAGCGATCGCCAATTTTGGCGATTTGGATTTTTGGCGATTTGTATTTTTGGCGATTTGGATTTTTGGCGATTTGGATTTTTGGCGATTTGGATTTTTGGCGATTTGGATTTTTGGCGATTTGGATTTTTGGCGATTTGGATTTTTGGCGATTTGGATTTTTGGCGATTTGGATTTTTGGCGATTTGGATTTTTGGCGATCGCCAATTTTGTCGATTTGGATTTTTGGCGATTTGGATTTTTGGCGATTTGGATTTTTGGCGATTTGGATTTTTGGCGATTTGGATTTTTGGCGATCGCCAATTTTGGCGATTTGGATTTTTGGCGATTTGGATTTTTGGCGATTTGGATTTTTGGCGATCGCCAATTTTGTCGATTTGGATTTTTGGCGATTTGGATTTTTGGCGATTTGGATTTTTGGCGATTTGGATTTTTGGCGATTTGGATTTTTGGCGATTTGGATTTTTGGCGATTTGGATTTTTGGCGATTTGGATTTTTGGCGATTTGGATTTTTGGCGATTTGGATTTTTGGCGATCGCCAATTTTGTCGATTTGGATTTTTGGCGATTTGGATTTTTGGCGATTTGGATTTTTGGCGATTTGGATTTTTGGCGATTTGGATTTTTGGCGATTTGGATTTTTGGCGATTTGGATTTTTGGCGATTTGGATTTTTGGCGATTTGGATTTTTGGCGATTTGGATTTTTGGCGATTTGGATTTTTGGCGATTTGGATTTTTGGCGATTTGGATTTTTGGCGATTTGGATTTTTGGCGATTTGGATTTTTGGCGATCGCCAATTTTGGCGATTTGGATTTTTGGCGATTTGGATTTTTGGCGATTTGGATTTTTGGCGATCGCCAATTTTGGCGATTTGGATTTTTGGCGATTTGGATTTTTGGCGATTTGGATTTTTGGCGATTTGGATTTTTGGCGATTTGGATTTTTGGCGATTTGGATTTTTGGCGATTTGGATTTTTGGCGATTTGGTTTTTGGCGATTTGGATTTTTGGCGATTTGGATTTTTGGCGATTTGGATTTCTGGCGATTTGGATTTTTGGCGATTTGGATTTTTGGCTATTTGGATTTTTGGCGATTTGGATTTTTGGCGATTTGGATTTTTGGCGATTTGGATTTTTGGCGATTTGGATTTTTGGCGATTTGGATTTTTGGCGATTTGGATTTTTGGCGATTTGGATTTTTGGCGATTTGGATTTTTGGCGATTTGGATTTTTGGCGATTTGGATTTTTGGCGATTTGGATTTTTGGCGATTTGGATTTTTGGCGATTTGGATTTTTGGCGATTTGGATTTTTGGCGATTTGGATTTTTGGCGATTTGGATTTTTGGCGATTTGGATTTTTGGCGATCGCCAATTTTGTCGATTTGGATTTTTGGCGATTTGGATTTTTGGCGATTTGGATTTTTGGCGATTTGGATTTTTGGCGATTTGGATTTTTGGCGATTTGGATTTTTGGCGATTTGGATTTTTGGCGATTTGGATTTTTGGCGATTTGGATTTTTGGCGATCGCCAATTTTGGCGATTTGGATTTTTGGCGATTTGGATTTTTGGCGATTTGGATTTTTAGCGATCGCCAATTTTGGCGATTTGGATTTTTGGCGATTTGGATTTTTGGCGATTTGGATTTTTGGCGATTTGGATTTTTGGCGATTTGGATTTTTGGCGATTTGGATTTTTGGCGATTTGGATTTTTGGCGATTTGGATTTTTGGCGATTTGGATTTTTGGCGATTTGGATTTTTGGCGATTTGGATTTTTGGCGATTTGGATTTTTGGCGATTTGGATTTTTGGCGATTTGGATTTTTGGCGATCGCCAATTTTGTCGATTTGGATTTTTGGCGATTTGGATTTTTGGCGATTTGGATTTTTGGCGATTTGGATTTTTGGCGATTTGGATTTTTGGCGATCGCCAATTTTGGCGATTTGGATTTTTGGCGATTTGGATTTTTGGCGATTTGGATTTTTAGCGATCGCCAATTTTGGCGATTTGGATTTTTGGCGATTTGTATTTTTGGCGATTTGGATTTTTGGCGATTTGGATTTTTGGCGATTTGGATTTTTGGCGATTTGGATTTTTGGCGATTTGGATTTTTGGCGATTTGGATTTTTGGCGATTTGGATTTTTGGCGATTTGGATTTTTGGCGATTTGGATTTTTGGCGATCGCCAATTTTGTCGATTTGGATTTTTGGCGATTTGGATTTTTGGCGATTTGGATTTTTGGCGATTTGGATTTTTGGCGATTTGGATTTTTGGCGATCGCCAATTTTGGCGATTTGGATTTTTGGCGATTTGGATTTTTGGCGATTTGGATTTTTGGCGATCGCCAATTTTGTCGATTTGGATTTTTGGCGATTTGGATTTTTGGCGATTTGGATTTTTGGCGATTTGGATTTTTGGCGATTTGGATTTTTGGCGATTTGGATTTTTGGCGATTTGGATTTTTGGCGATTTGGATTTTTGGCGATTTGGATTTTTGGCGATTTGGATTTTTGGCGATCGCCAATTTTGTCGATTTGGATTTTTGGCGATTTGGATTTTTGGCGATCGCCAATTTTGGCGATTTGGATTTTTGGCGATTTGGATTTTTGGCGATCGCCAATTTTGTCGATTTGGATTTTTGGCGATTTGGATTTTTGGCGATTTGGATTTTTGGCGATTTGGATTTTTGGCGATTTGGATTTTTGGCGATTTGGATTTTTGGCGATTTGGATTTTTGGCGATTTGGATTTTTGGCGATTTGGATTTTTGGCGATCGCCAATTTTGGCGATTTGGATTTTTGGCGATTTGGATTTTTGGCGATTTGGATTTTTGGCGATTTGGATTTTTGGCGATTTGGATTTTTGGCGATTTGGATTTTTGGCGATTTGGATTTTTGGCGATTTGGATTTTTGGCGATTTGGATTTTTGGCGATCGCCAATTTTGGCGATTTGGATTTTTGGCGATTTGGATTTTTGGCGATTTGGATTTTTGGCGATTTGGATTTTTGGCGATTTGGATTTTTGGCGATCGCCAATTTTGGCGATTTGGATTTTTGGCGATTTGGATTTTTGGCGATTTGGATTTTTGGCGATTTGGATTTTTGGCGATTTGGATTTTTGGCGATTTGGATTTTTGGCGATTTCGATTTTTGGCGATTTGGATTTTTGGCGATTTGGATTTTTGGCGATTTGGATTTTTGGCGATTTGGATTTTTGGCGATTTGGATTTTTGGCGATTTGGATTTTTGGCGATTTGGATTTTTGGCGATCGCCAGTTTTGGCGATTTGGATTTTTGGCGATTTGGATTTTTGGCGATCGCCAATTTTGTCGATTTGGATTTTTGGCGATTTGGATTTTTGGCGATTTGGATTTTTGGCGATTTGGATTTTTGGCGATCGCCAATTTTGGCGATTTGGATTTTTGGCGATTTGGATTTTTGGCGATTTGGATTTTTGGCGATCGCCAATTTTGGCGATTTGGATTTTTGGCGATTTGGATTTTTGGCGATCGCCAATTTTGTCGATTTGGATTTTTGGCGATTTGGATTTTTGGCGATTTGGATTTTTGGCGATTTGGATTTTTGGCGATTTGGATTTTTGGCGATTTGGATTTTTGGCGATTTGGATTTTTGGCGATTTGGAATTTTTGGCGATTTGGATTTTTGGCGATTTGGATTTTTGGCGATCGCCAATTTTGTCGATTTGGATTTTTGGCGATTTTGATTTTTGGCGATTTGGATTTTTGGCGATTTGGATTTTTGGCGATCGCCAATTTTGTCGATTTGGATTTTTGGCGATTTTGATTTTTGGCGATTTGGATTTTTGGCGATTTGGATTTTTGGCGATCGCCAATTTTGTCGATTTGGATTTTTGGCGATTTTGATTTTTGGCGATTTGGATTTTTGGCGATTTGGATTTTTGGCGATTTGGATTTTTGGCGATTTGGATTTTTGGCGATTTGGATTTTTGGCGATCGCCAATTTTGTCGATTTGGATTTTTGGCGATTTGGATTTTTGGCGATTTGGATTTTTGGCGATCGCCAATTTTGTCGATTTGGATTTTTGGCGATTTTGATTTTTGGCGATTTGGATTTTTGGCGATTTGGATTTTTGGCGATTTGGATTTTTGGCGATTTGGATTTTTGGCGATTTGGATTTTTGGCGATCGCCAATTTTGTCGATTTGGATTTTTGGCGATTTGGATTTTTGGCGATTTGGATTTTTGGCGATTTGGATTTTTGGCGATTTGGATTTTTGGCGATTTGGAATTTTTGGCGATTTGGATTTTTGGCGATTTGGATTTTTGGCGATCGCCAATTTTGGCGATTTGGATTTTTGGCGATTTGGATTTTTGGCGATTTGGATTTTTGGCGATTTGGATTTTTGGCGATTTGGATTTTTGGCGATTTGGATTTTTGGCGATTTGGATTTTTGGCGATTTGGATTTTTGGCGATTTGGATTTTTGGCGATTTGGATTTTTGGCGATTTGGATTTTTGGCGATTTGGATTTTTGGCGATCGCCAATTTTGGCGATTTGGATTTTTGGCGATCGCCAATTTTGGCGATTTGGATTTTTGGCGATTTGGATTTTTGGCGATTTGGATTTTTGGCGATCGCCAATTTTGTCGATTTGGATTTTTGGCGATTTGGATTTTTGGCGATTTGGATTTTTGGCGATTTGGATTTTTGGCGATTTGGATTTTTGGCGATTTGGAATTTTTGGCGATTTGGATTTTTGGCGATTTGGATTTTTGGCGATCGCCAATTTTGGCGATTTGGATTTTTGGCGATTTGGATTTTTGGCGATTTGGATTTTTGGCGATTTGGATTTTTGGCGATTTGGATTTTTGGCGATTTGGATTTTTGGCGATTTTGATTTTTGGCGATTTGGATTTTTGGCGATTTGGATTTTTGGCGATTTGGATTTTTGGCGATTTGGATTTTTGGCGATTTGGATTTTTGGCGATCGCCAATTTTGGCGATTTGGATTTTTGGCGATCGCCAATTTTGGCGATTTGGATTTTTGGCGATTTGGATTTTTGGCGATTTGGATTTTTGGCGATTTGGATTTTTGGCGATTTGGATTTTTGGCGATTTGGATTTTTGGCGATCGCCAATTTTGGCGATTTGGATTTTTGGCGATTTGGATTTTTGGCGATTTGGATTTTTGGCGATTTGGATTTTTGGCGATTTGGATTTTTGGCGATTTGGATTTTTGGCGATTTGGATTTTTGGCGATTTGGATTTTTGGCGATTTGGATTTTTGGCGATTTGGATTTTTGGCGATTTGGATTTTTGGCGATTTGGATTTTTGGCGATTTGGATTTTTGGCGATCGCCAATTTTGTCGATTTGGATTTTTGGCGATTTGGATTTTTGGCGATTTGGATTTTTGGCGATTTGGATTTTTGGCGATTTGGATTTTTGGCGATCGCCAATTTTGGCGATTTGGATTTTTGGCGATTTGGATTTTTGGCGATTTGGATTTTTAGCGATCGCCAATTTTGGCGATTTGGATTTTTGGCGATTTGGATTTTTGGCGATTTGGATTTTTGGCGATTTGGATTTTTGGCGATTTGGATTTTTGGCGATTTGGATTTTTGGCGATTTGGATTTTTGGCGATTTGGATTTTTGGCGATTTGGATTTTTGGCGATTTGGATTTTTGGCGATTTGGATTTTTGGCGATTTGGATTTTTGGCGATCGCCAATTTTGTCGATTTGGATTTTTGGCGATTTGGATTTTTGGCGATTTGGATTTTTGGCGATTTGGATTTTTGGCGATTTGGATTTTTGGCGATCGCCAATTTTGGCGATTTGGATTTTTGGCGATTTGGATTTTTGGCGATTTGGATTTTTGGCGATCGCCAATTTTGTCGATTTGGATTTTTGGCGATTTGGATTTTTGGCGATTTGGATTTTTGGCGATTTGGATTTTTGGCGATTTGGATTTTTGGCGATTTGGATTTTTGGCGATTTGGATTTTTGGCGATTTGGATTTTTGGCGATTTGGATTTTTGGCGATCGCCAATTTTGTCGATTTGGATTTTTGGCGATTTGGATTTTTGGCGATCGCCAATTTTGGCGATTTGGATTTTTGGCGATTTGGATTTTTGGCGATCGCCAATTTTGTCGATTTGGATTTTTGGCGATTTGGATTTTTGGCGATTTGGATTTTTGGCGATTTGGATTTTTGGCGATTTGGATTTTTGGCGATTTGGATTTTTGGCGATTTGGATTTTTGGCGATCGCCAATTTTGGCGATTTGGATTTTTGGCGATTTGGATTTTTGGCGATTTGGATTTTTGGCGATTTGGATTTTTGGCGATTTGGATTTTTGGCGATTTGGATTTTTGGCGATTTGGATTTTTGGCGATTTGGATTTTTGGCGATCGCCAATTTTGGCGATTTGGATTTTTGGCGATTTGGATTTTTGGCGATCGCCAATTTTGTCGATTTGGATTTTTGGCGATTTGGATTTTTGGCGATTTGGATTTTTGGCGATTTGGATTTTTGGCGATCGCCAATTTTGGCGATTTGGATTTTTGGCGATTTGGATTTTTGGCGATTTGGATTTTTGGCGATTTGGATTTTTGGCGATCGCCAATTTTGGCGATTTGGATTTTTGGCGATTTGGATTTTTGGCGATCGCCAATTTTGTCGATTTGGATTTTTGGCGATTTGGATTTTTGGCGATTTGGATTTTTGGCGATCGCCAATTTTGGCGATTTGGATTTTTGGCGATTTGGATTTTTGGCGATTTGGATTTTTGGCGATTTGGATTTTTGGCGATTTGGATTTTTGGCGATTTGGATTTTTGGCGATTTGGATTTTTGGCGATTTGGATTTTTGGCGATTTGGATTTTTGGCGATTTGGATTTTTGGCGATCGCCAATTTTGGCGATTTGGATTTTTGGCGATTTGGATTTTTGGCGATCGCCAATTTTGTCGATTTGGATTTTTGGCGATTTGGATTTTTGGCGATTTGGATTTTTGGCGATTTGGATTTTTGGCGATTTGGATTTTTGGCGATCGCCAATTTTGGCGATTTGGATTTTTGGCGATTTGGATTTTTGGCGATTTGGATTTTTGGCGATCGCCAATTTTGGCGATTTGGATTTTTGGCGATTTGGATTTTTGGCGATCGCCAATTTTGTCGATTTGGATTTTTGGCGATTTGGATTTTTGGCGATTTGGATTTTTGGCGATTTGGATTTTTGGCGATCGCCAATTTTGGCGATTTGGATTTTTGGCGATTTGGATTTTTGGCGATTTGGATTTTTGGCGATTTGGATTTTTGGCGATTTGGATTTTTGGCGATCGCCAATTTTGGCGATTTGGATTTTTGGCGATTTGGATTTTTGGCGATCGCCAATTTTGTCGATTTGGATTTTTGGCGATTTGGATTTTTGGCGATTTGGATTTTTGGCGATTTGGATTTTTGGCGATCGCCAATTTTGGCGATTTGGATTTTTGGCGATTTGGATTTTTGGCGATTTGGATTTTTGGCGATTTGGATTTTTGGCGATTTGGATTTTTGGCGATTTGGATTTTTGGCGATTTGGATTTTTGGCGATTTGGATTTTTGGCGATTTGGATTTTTGGCGATTTGGATTTTTGGCGATCGCCAATTTTGGCGATTTGGATTTTTGGCGATTTGGATTTTTGGCGATCGCCAATTTTGTCGATTTGGATTTTTGGCGATTTGGATTTTTGGCGATTTGGATTTTTGGCGATTTGGATTTTTGGCGATTTGGATTTTTGGCGATCGCCAATTTTGGCGATTTGGATTTTTGGCGATTTGGATTTCTGGCGATTTGGATTTTTGGCGATCGCCAATTTTGGCGATTTGGATTTTTGGCGATTTGGATTTTTGGCGATCGCCAATTTTGTCGATTTGGATTTTTGGCGATTTGGATTTTTGGCGATTTGGATTTTTGGCGATTTGGATTTTTGGCGATTTGGATTTTTGGCGATTTGGATTTTTGGCGATTTGGATTTTTGGCGATTTGGAATTTTTGGCGATTTGGATTTTTGGCGATTTGGATTTTTGGCGATCGCCAATTTTGTCGATTTGGATTTTTGGCGATTTGGATTTTTGGCGATTTGGATTTTTGGCGATTTGGATTTTTGGCGATTTGGATTTTTGGCGATTTGGATTTTTGGCGATTTGGATTTTTGGCGATTTGGATTTTTGGCGATTTGGATTTTTGGCGATTTGGATTTTTGGCGATTTGGATTTTTGGCGATTTGGAATTTTTGGCGATTTGGATTTTTGGCGATTTGGATTTTTGGTGATCGCCAATTTTGTCGATTTGGATTTTTGGCGATTTGGATTTTTGGCGATTTGGATTTTTGGCGATTTGGATTTTTGGCGATCGCCAATTTTGTCGATTTGGATTTTTGGCGATTTTGATTTTTGGCGATTTGGATTTTTGGCGATTTGGATTTTTGGCGATTTGGATTTTTGGCGATCGCCAATTTTGGCGATTTGGATTTTTGGCGATTTGGATTTTTGGCGATTTGGATTTTTGGCGATTTGGATTTTTGGCGATCGCCAATTTTGTCGATTTGGATTTTTGGCGATTTGGATTTTTGGCGATTTGGATTTTTGGCGATTTGGATTTTTGGCGATTTGGATTTTTGGCGATTTGGATTTTTGGCGATTTGGATTTTTGGCGATTTGGAATTTTTGGCGATTTGGATTTTTGGCGATTTGGATTTTTGGCGATCGCCAATTTTGTCGATTTGGATTTTTGGCGATTTGGATTTTTGGCGATTTGGATTTTTGGCGATTTGGATTTTTGGCGATTTGGATTTTTGGCGATTTGGATTTTTGGCGATTTGGAATTTTTGGCGATTTGGATTTTTGGCGATTTGGATTTTTGGCGATCGCCAATTTTGTCGATTTGGATTTTTGGCGATTTGGATTTTTGGCGATTTGGATTTTTGGCGATTTGGATTTTTGGCGATCGCCAATTTTGTCGATTTGGATTTTTGGCGATTTTGATTTTTGGCGATTTGGATTTTTGGCGATTTGGATTTTTGGCGATTTGGATTTTTGGCGATCGCCAATTTTGGCGATTTGGATTTTTGGCGATTTGGATTTTTGGCGATTTGGATTTTTGGCGATTTGGATTTTTGGCGATTTGGATTTTTGGCGATTTGGATTTTTGGCGATTTGGATTTTTGGCGATTTGGATTTTTGGCGATTTGGATTTTTGGCGATTTGGATTTTTGGCGATTTGGATTTTTGGCGATCGCCAATTTTGGCGATTTGGATTTTTGGCGATTTGGATTTTTGGCGATCGCCAATTTTGGCGATTTGGATTTTTGGCGATTTGGATTTTTGGCGATTTGGATTTTTGGCGATTTGGATTTTTGGCGATTTGGATTTTTGGCGATTTGGATTTTTGGCGATTTGGATTTTTGGCGATTTGGATTTTTGGCGATTTGGATTTTTGGCGATTTGGATTTTTGGCGATTTGGATTTTTGGCGATTTGGATTTTTGGCGATTTGGATTTTTGGCGATTTGGATTTTTGGCGATTTGGATTTTTGGCGATTTGGAATTTTTGGCGATTTGGATTTTTGGCGATTTGGATTTTTGGCGATCGCCAATTTTGTCGATTTGGATTTTTGGCGATTTGGATTTTTGGCGATTTGGATTTTTGGCGATTTGGATTTTTGGCGATTTGGATTTTTGGCGATTTGGATTTTTGGCGATCGCCAATTTTGGCGATTTGGATTTTTGGCGATTTGGATTTTTGGCGATTTGGATTTTTGGCGATCGCCAATTTTGGCGATTTGGATTTTTGGCGATTTGGATTTTTGGCGATCGCCAATTTTGTCGATTTGGATTTTTGGCGATTTGGATTTTTGGCGATTTGGATTTTTGGCGATTTGGATTTTTGGCGATCGCCAATTTTGGCGATTTGGATTTTTGGCGATTTGGATTTTTGGCGATTTGGATTTTTGGCGATTTGGATTTTTGGCGATTTGGATTTTTGGCGATCGCCAATTTTGGCGATTTGGATTTTTGGCGATTTGGATTTTTGGCGATCGCCAATTTTGTCGATTTGGATTTTTGGCGATTTGGATTTTTGGCGATTTGGATTTTTGGCGATTTGGATTTTTGGCGATCGCCAATTTTGGCGATTTGGATTTTTGGCGATTTGGATTTTTGGCGATTTGGATTTTTGGCGATTTGGATTTTTGGCGATTTGGATTTTTGGCGATTTGGATTTTTGGCGATTTGGATTTTTGGCGATTTGGATTTTTGGCGATTTGGATTTTTGGCGATTTGGATTTTTGGCGATCGCCAATTTTGGCGATTTGGATTTTTGGCGATTTGGATTTTTGGCGATCGCCAATTTTGTCGATTTGGATTTTTGGCGATTTGGATTTTTGGCGATTTGGATTTTTGGCGATTTGGATTTTTGGCGATTTGGATTTTTGGCGATCGCCAATTTTGGCGATTTGGATTTTTGGCGATTTGGATTTCTGGCGATTTGGATTTTTGGCGATCGCCAATTTTGGCGATTTGGATTTTTGGCGATTTGGATTTTTGGCGATCGCCAATTTTGTCGATTTGGATTTTTGGCGATTTGGATTTTTGGCGATTTGGATTTTTGGCGATTTGGATTTTTGGCGATTTGGATTTTTGGCGATTTGGAATTTTTGGCGATTTGGATTTTTGGCGATTTGGATTTTTGGCGATCGCCAATTTTGTCGATTTGGATTTTTGGCGATTTGGATTTTTGGCGATTTGGATTTTTGGCGATTTGGATTTTTGGCGATTTGGATTTTTGGCGATTTGGATTTTTGGCGATTTGGATTTTTGGCGATTTGGATTTTTGGCGATTTGGATTTTTGGCGATTTGGATTTTTGGCGATTTGGATTTTTGGCGATTTGGAATTTTTGGCGATTTGGATTTTTGGCGATTTGGATTTTTGGTGATCGCCAATTTTGTCGATTTGGATTTTTGGCGATTTGGATTTTTGGCGATTTGGATTTTTGGCGATCGCCAATTTTGTCGATTTGGATTTTTGGCGATTTTGATTTTTGGCGATTTGGATTTTTGGCGATTTGGATTTTTGGCGATTTGGATTTTTGGCGATCGCCAATTTTGGCGATTTGGATTTTTGGCGATTTGGATTTTTGGCGATTTGGATTTTTGGCGATTTGGATTTTTGGCGATCGCCAATTTTGTCGATTTGGATTTTTGGCGATTTGGATTTTTGGCGATTTGGATTTTTGGCGATTTGGATTTTTGGCGATTTGGATTTTTGGCGATTTGGATTTTTGGCGATTTGGATTTTTGGCGATTTGGAATTTTTGGCGATTTGGATTTTTGGCGATTTGGATTTTTGGCGATCGCCAATTTTGTCGATTTGGATTTTTGGCGATTTGGATTTTTGGCGATTTGGATTTTTGGCGATTTGGATTTTTGGCGATTTGGATTTTTGGCGATTTGGATTTTTGGCGATTTGGAATTTTTGGCGATTTGGATTTTTGGCGATTTGGATTTTTGGCGATCGCCAATTTTGTCGATTTGGATTTTTGGCGATTTGGATTTTTGGCGATTTGGATTTTTGGCGATTTGGATTTTTGGCGATCGCCAATTTTGTCGATTTGGATTTTTGGCGATTTTGATTTTTGGCGATTTGGATTTTTGGCGATTTGGATTTTTGGCGATTTGGATTTTTGGCGATCGCCAATTTTGGCGATTTGGATTTTTGGCGATTTGGATTTTTGGCGATTTGGATTTTTGGCGATTTGGATTTTTGGCGATTTGGATTTTTGGCGATTTGGATTTTTGGCGATTTGGATTTTTGGCGATTTGGATTTTTGGCGATTTGGATTTTTGGCGATTTGGATTTTTGGCGATTTGGATTTTTGGCGATCGCCAATTTTGGCGATTTGGATTTTTGGCGATTTGGATTTTTGGCGATCGCCAATTTTGGCGATTTGGATTTTTGGCGATTTGGATTTTTGGCGATTTGGATTTTTGGCGATTTGGATTTTTGGCGATTTGGATTTTTGGCGATTTGGATTTTTGGCGATTTGGATTTTTGGCGATTTGGATTTTTGGCGATTTGGATTTTTGGCGATTTGGATTTTTGGCGATTTGGATTTTTGGCGATTTGGATTTTTGGCGATTTGGATTTTTGGCGATTTGGATTTTTGGCGATTTGGATTTTTGGCGATTTGGAATTTTTGGCGATTTGGATTTTTGGCGATTTGGATTTTTGGCGATCGCCAATTTTGTCGATTTGGATTTTTGGCGATTTGGATTTTTGGCGATTTGGATTTTTGGCGATTTGGATTTTTGGCGATTTGGATTTTTGGCGATTTGGATTTTTGGCGATTTGGATTTTTGGCGATTTGGAATTTTTGGCGATTTGGATTTTTGGCGATTTGGATTTTTGGCGATTTGGATTTTTGGCGATTTGGATTTTTGGCGATTTGGATTTTTGGCGATCGCCAATTTTGTCGATTTGGATTTTTGGCGATTTGGATTTTTGGCGATTTGGATTTTTGGCGATTTGGATTTTTGGCGATCGCCAATTTTGTCGATTTGGATTTTTGGCGATTTTGATTTTTGGCGATTTGGATTTTTGGCGATTTGGATTTTTGGCGATTTGGATTTTTGGCGATCGCCAATTTTGGCGATTTGGATTTTTGGCGATTTGGATTTTTGGCGATTTGGATTTTTGGCGATTTGGATTTTTGGCGATTTGGATTTTTGGCGATTTGGATTTTTGGCGATTTGGATTTTTGGCGATTTGGATTTTTGGCGATTTGGATTTTTGGCGATTTGGATTTTTGGCGATTTGGATTTTTGGCGATTTGGATTTTTGGCGATCGCCAATTTTGGCGATTTGGATTTTTGGCGATCGCCAATTTTGGCGATTTGGATTTTTGGCCATTTGGATTTTTGGCGATTTGGATTTTTGGCGATTTGGATTTTTGGCGATTTGGATTTTTGGCGATTTGGATTTTTGGCGATTTGGATTTTTGGCGATCGCCAATTTTGGCGATTTGGATTTTTGGCGATTTGGATTTTTGGCGATCGCCAATTTTGGCGATTTGGATTTTTGGCGATTTGGATTTTTGGCGATTTGGATTTTTGGCGATTTGGATTTTTGGCGATTTGGATTTTTGGCGATTTGGATTTTTGGCGATTTGGATTTTTGGCGATCGCCAATTTTGGCGATTTGGATTTTTGGCGACTTGGATTTTTGGCGATTTGGATTTTTGGCGATTTGGATTTTTGGCGATCGCCAATTTTGGCGATTTGGATTTTTGGCGATTTTGGATTTTTGGCGATTTGGATTTTTGGCGATTTGGATTTTTGGCGATTTGGATTTTTGGCGATTTGGATTTTTGGCGATTTGGATTTTTGGCGATTTGGATTTTTGGCGATTTGGATTTTTGGCGATTTGGATTTTTGGCGATTTGGATTTTTGGCGATTTGGATTTTTGGCGATTTGGATTTTTGGCGATTTGGATTTTTGGCGATTTGGATTTTTGGCGATCGCCAATTTTGGCGATTTGGATTTTTGGCGATTTTGGATTTTTGGCGATTTGGATTTTTGGCGATTTGGATTTTTGGCGATTTGGATTTTTGGCGATTTGGATTTTTGGCGATTTGGATTTTTGGCGATTTGGATTTTTGGCGATCGCCAATTTTGGCGATTTGGATTTTTGGCGATTTTGGATTTTTGGCGATTTGGATTTTTGGCGATCGCCAATTTTGGCGATTTGGATTTTTGGCGATTTGGATTTTTGGCGATTTGGATTTTTGGCGATTTGGATTTTTGGCGATTTGGATTTTTGGCGATTAGGATTTTTGGCGATTTGGATTTTTGGCGATTTGGATTTTTGGCGATTTGGATTTTTGGCGATTTGGATTTTTGGCGATTTGGATTTTTGGCGATCGCCAATTTTGGCGATTTGGATTTTTGGCGATTTGGATTTTTGGCGATTTGGATTTTTGGCGATTTGGATTTTTGGCGATTTGGATTTTTGGCGATTTGGATTTTTGGCGATTTGGATTTTTGGCGATTTGGATTTTTGGCGATCGCCAATTTTGTCGATTTGGATTTTTGGCGATTTGGATTTTTGGCGATTTGGATTTTTGGCGATTTGGATTTTTGGCGATTTGGATTTTTGGCGATTTGGATTTTTGGCGATTTGGATTTTTGGCGATTTGGATTTTTGGCGATTTGGATTTTTGGCGATTTGGATTTTTGGCGATTTGGATTTTTGGCGATTTGGATTTTTGGCGATTTGGATTTTTGGCGATTTGGATTTTTGGCGATCGCCAATTTTGGCGATTTGGATTTTTGGCGTGTTGTAGTCTAGTGATGGGGTAGTTGTAGACCACTTGAGTACAGAAGAACAGCTACTTATTTTTATAAGTTTATTCAGGAACAATAGAAAACACAGCCGATAAGCGGCTAACAATAATAACACAATGAATCCGATCTCTGGGACGAGATCGGACAGAATCTTGTCGAGACGGGATATTTCTTCTCTCCAACACCTCCCCTTTTTGGTGAAGACTTCAATATCCTAGAGTCAGGTGCTCGGCGTCGACGAGAACTTCGGCGAAGCTCGGGATTCTTTATCGACTCTCCATTGTCGGTCGATGGGATGTCATCCTTGCCCGAATTCTGCGCTGAACTGGGATCCTGTTGTAGACAGCCATTCGGATTAGTTGTTTGTAGTGGTTTATCATCGGCTCCGATTTGAACTGGAAGGTTGAACGTGTGCATCATAGTTGTAAACCACGAGTGGTTTTCTTCAATCGGTTTAGCCCTTCTGCGTAGCTGGTTAGCGTGCGCATGACATTTCCTTCCATCTTGGAGTTCAAGATTGAGGTTCACTGGTCCTTTTGTCGCAATAACTTTTGCTTCAATCCAGTTGCATTTATTTCCACGATGTTGCTGGAACCATACAAGGTCTCCAATGGAGAAATGTTTTTCCTTGACTCCATGTCGGCGGTCAAATTGGTATTTCATGGAACGATCACAATCTTTGACATCTTCCTTTTTCATTGGAATCAACTGGGACGGGTGGTTTCGAAGCTTTCTATTGTAGAAGACTTCAGCTGGGGATTTATCCTCCAATACTGCACAGGGAGTATACCGGTAGGTGAAAAGGAAGTTGTTGAGATGTTCCTGCGACACTTCCATCTCCTCTCCACTTTGTTTTCGAAGTCCACGTTTTAGCGTGTCCACAAATCTTTCGGCTTGTCCATTTGACTGAGGGTGGTAGGGTGCTGTCCTCATGTGTTCAATTCCATGAGACGAACAAAATTCTTGGAATTCGCCAGATGTAAATTGTGTTCCATTGTCTGTGACGATTGTTTCTGGGAATCCGGTTCGAGCGAAGATTGTGTCAAGCATTTTGATTGTCGTCCTTGAGGTAATGCTGCGGGTTATGATGACTTCTGGCCATTTTGAATAGGAATCCACCACGACGAGGAAATATTGTCCTTCCTTTGGTCCCGCGTAGTCGATGTGAATCCTTTGCCACGGATGATCTGATTTTGGCCATGGCTGCAGAGGTACTTTTGTATCCATCTTCGCAGCTTTCTGACAGTTGGAACAACGTTTTACTCTGTTCTCAATGTCCATATCAATTAAGCGATCGAGCTCCTTGTCGATGGCTTCTTTGGCTCCGAAGGGGACGCTTCGGGCTTTACAGAATTTTGGTGGCACATCAGCCTTCAGTTGTAGATTTGCCTTTTTCTTGAGGCATGTGCCAAGTCCTGGTTTGAAGATATCCGGATATTCTTCTTGCAGCTGCGTTCGGTATTTTCCACCGGCGTTAGGATCATTGGTCACGTTGTTGACTTGAACGGTAGTGCCCGTAGCAGCTAGCCATTTCTGCTGGGCTTGCGACTTGTGCATCCAGTCGATTCCAAGTACGTTTGGACCTTGCTTGGTAATGAAGGCATCTCCTCGAAAATCCTCTCCAAGGTAGGAATAGATACATTCGATTTTTCCTTCACATTGCACTTTGGATCCATTCACGGCTCGTAGACTCGTGGCCTTCGAAAGAGCCGGTCGCCCGATCAAGTTCCAGCTCTCCTGATTGATTATTGTTGCCTCGGCGCCTGTATCAGTTTGCATCTTCAGAGGAAATCCATTTATAATGACATCAGAATAGTGTCGGAGAGCATTTATTTGAAGAGACTTCTCTGCGGCTTCTGATACGACTGTGTTGATTTGTCGATTTTGTCTTCCTTTCCTTTTGTTTTGCGGAGCCAAGTGGGGGTTTCTCTTCCAACATTCCTGGCTGGTATGACCTCTCTTGTGGCAGTAAAAACACTCGTCTTCCTTGATGGTCGATGGATTCTGTGGTGACTTTGGTTTGGTCGACTTCTTGAGATGCGGCTTGTGCACATGGCTTGTGCACAAATTCATCGACATCGTCCAGGAATCCTCGCTGATTGTCGCCGCCATCTCCGACGCGATTGTATGCCACAAAACGGAGCTCCGTCTTCTCGATGCCATTGACATAACTGCGACGAATTACAGCACATTTACGCGGAAGAACACGCGACGATTTCTTGCTATCCGCCAGCTGCTTCTTGTTCAATTTCGGCTGATTTGACATTTCCAGCCGGCGCTACCAAAGGATGAAGGAAGACTTTGTCTTCCTTTCCTTTTGTTTTGCGGAGCCAAGTGGGGGTTTCTCTTCCAACATTCCTGGCTGGTATGACCTCTCTTGTGGCAGTAAAAACACTCGTCTTCCTTGATGGTCGATGGATTCTGTGGTGACTTTGGTTTGGTCGACTTCTTGAGATGCGGCTTGTGCACATGGTGAACATATATGTCTTGGGTTTTGCTGATGAGTTGAGTGTCGGCTTTATATGTTCCAAGCTTATCCAATTCTTCCACGACATCCTGAGAAGTGACTTGTTTTGTGTCAGGTCCAGTTGCTGAGCGTGCTTTGTCGAGAAAAGACAACATCAGTGGCAGATATTCGGCATCGCGATGTCCTTTTTGTCCACTGAGGAAACGTAGTATCAGCCGATCCTCATCAGTCATTCCAGTCATAACTTTACACGATCTTTCCTTGAGTCTGTTCATATAGGCTTTGTTCGTCTCGTTTGGCTGTCGGTCGAAGACGGCAGTGCCATACAGATATTGACGAGTAAACACGGAGCTTGTGACTGTGAACAGCTTCTTCAGAATTCCAATAGCCTCGTCGAATTTGACATCCTTGACTTGCTTCGGCAGGATCTCTCGTTCGAATTGTTGGAAACAGTTTTCGTCCAGCTTCTCGGTGAGCAAACGGAGTCGTGAATCATCATCCAAATCCTTTCCATCAATCGTGAAGATTCTTTCGTGTCGATTGTACCAATCCTCGAAGGAGTATTCTTCCTCTTCGTTGAAGACAAATTTAGGCAGACGTCTTTCCAAATCAGATATTAGACGAACATTGCTGACGGGAGACGGACCACCTTGCATTACTCGCTCCATAAGTTGCGTGATTTGTTGCTGCTGCTCCGTGAGCAAGGACAGCATTTGCGCGACTTGTTCTTCTGAAGCCATCGTTGATTGCTTTTTCTTGGTCTTCTTTTTGTTGTTCTTGTTCAAATCTGGCGTCGCCACTGTTGTAGTCTAGTGATGGGGTAGTTGTAGACCACTTGAGTACAGAAGAACAGCTACTTATTTTTATAAGTTTATTCAGGAACAATAGAAAACACAGCCGATAAGCGGCTAACAATAATAACACAATGAATCCGATCTCTGGGACGAGATCGGACAGAATCTTGTCGAGACGGGATATTTCTTCTCTCCAACATGGCGATTTTGGATTTTTGGCGATTTGGATTTTTGGCGATTTGGATTTTTGGCGATTTGGATTTTTGGCGATTTGGATTTTTGGCGATTTGGATTTTTGGCGATTTGGATTTTTGGCGATTTGGATTTTTGGCGATTTGGATTTTTGGCGATTTGGATTTTTGGCGATTAGGATTTTTGGCGATTTGGATTTTTGGCGATTTGGATTTTTGGCGATTAGGATTTTTGGCGATTTGGATTTTTGGCGATTTTGGATTTTTGGCGATTTGGATTTTTGGCGATTTTGGATTTTTGGCGATTTGGATTTTTGGCGATTTGGATTTTTGGCGATTTGGATTTTTGGCGATTTGGATTTTTGGCGATTTGGATTTTTGGCGATTTGGATTTTTGGCGATCGCCAATTTTGGCGATTTGGATTTTTGGCGATTAGGATTTTTGGCGATTTGGATTTTTGGCGATTAGGATTTTTGGCGATTTGGATTTTTGGCGATTAGGATTTTTGGCGATTTGGATTTTTGGCGATCGCCAATTTTGGCGATTTGGATTTTTGGCGATTTTGGATTTTTGGCGATTTGGATTTTTGGCGATTTGGATTTTTGGCGATTTGGATTTTTGGCGATTTGGATTTTTGGCGATTTGGATTTTTGGCGATTTGGATTTTTGGCGATTTGGATTTTTGGCGATTTGGATTTTTGGCGATTTGGATTTTTGGCGATTTGGATTTTTGGCGATCGCCAATTTTGGCGATTTGGATTTTTGGCGATCGCCAATTTTGTCGATTTGGATTTTTGGCGATTTGGATTTTTGGCGATTTGGATTTTTGGCGATTTGGATTTTTGGCGATTTGGATTTTTGGCGATTAGGATTTTTGGCGATTTGGATTTTTGGCGATTTGGATTTTTGGCGATTTGGATTTTTGGCGATTTGGATTTTTGGCGATTTGGATTTTTGGCGATTTGGATTTTTGGCGATCGCCAATTTTGGCGATTTGGATTTTTGGCGATTTGGATTTTTGGCGATTTGGATTTTTGGCGATCGCCAATTTTGGCGATTTGGATTTTTGGCGATCGCCAATTTTGTCGATTTGGATTTTTGGCGATTTGGATTTTTGGCGATTTGGATTTTTGGCGATTTGGATTTTTGGCGATTTGGATTTTTGGCGATTTGGATTTTTGGCGATTTGGATTTTTGGCGATTTGGATTTTTGGCGATTTGGATTTTTGGCGATTTGGATTTTTGGCGATTTGGATTTTTGGCGATTTGGATTTTTGGCGATTTGGATTTTTGGCGATTTGGATTTTTGGCGATTTGGATTTTTGGCGATTTGGATTTTTGGCGATTTGGATTTTTGGCGATTTGGATTTTTGGCGATTTGGATTTTTGGCGATTTGGATTTTTGGCGATTTGGATTTTTGGCGATCGCCAATTTTGGCGATTTGGATTTTTGGCGATTTGGATTTTTGGCGATTTGGATTTTTGGCGATTTGGATTTTTGGCGATTTGGATTTTTGGCGATTTGGATTTTTGGCGATTTGGATTTTTGGCGATTTGGATTTTTGGCGATTTGGATTTTTGGCGATTTGGATTTTTGGCGATTTGGATTTTTGGCGATTTGGATTTTTGGCGATCGCCAATTTTGGCGATTTGGATTTTTGGCGATTTGGACTTTTGGCGATTTGGATTTTTGGCGATTTGGATTTTTGGCGATTTGGATTTTTGGCGATTTGGATTTTTGGCGATCGCCAATTTTGGCGATTTGGATTTTTGGCGATTTGGATTTTTGGCGATTTGGATTTTTGGCGATTTGGATTTTTGGCGATCGCCAATTTTGGCGATTTGGATTTTTGGCGATTTGGATTTTTGGCGATTTGGATTTTTGGCGATTTGGATTTTTGGCGATTTGGATTTTTGGCGATTTGGATTTTTGGCGATTTGGATTTTTGGCGATTTGGATTTTTGGCGACTTGGATTTTTGGCGATTTGGATTTTTGGCGATTTGGATTTTTGGCGATTTGGATTTTTGGCGATCGCCAATTTTGTCGATTTGGATTTTTGGCGATTTGGATTTTTGGCGATTTGGATCTTTGGCGATTTGGATTTTTGGCGATTTGGATTTTTGGCGATCGCCAATTTTGGCGATTTGGATTTTTGGCGATTTGGATTTTTGGCGATTTGGATTTTTGGCGATTTGGATCTTTGGCGATTTGGATTTTTGGCGATTTGGATTTTTGGCGATCGCCAATTTTGGCGATTTGGATTTTTGGCGATTTGGATTTTTGGCGATTTGGATTTTTGGCGATTTGGATTTTTGGCGATTTGGATTTTTGGCGATTTGGATTTTTGGCGATTTGGATTTTTGGCGATTTGGATTTTTGGCGATTTGGATTTTTGGCGATTTGGATTTTTGGCGATTTGGATTTTTGGCGATTTGGATTTTTGGCGATCGCAAATTTTGGCGATTTGGATTTTTGGCGATCGCCAATTTTGGCGATTTGGATTTTTGGCGATTTGGATTTTTGGCGATTTGGATTTTTGGCGATTTGGATTTTTGGCGATTTGGATTTTTGGCGACTTGGATTTTTGGCGATTTGGATTTTTGGCGATTTGGATTTTTGGCGATCGCCAATTTTGTCGATTTGGATTTTTGGCGATTTGGATTTTTGGCGATTTGGATTTTTGGCGATTTGGATTTTTGGCGATTTGGATTTTTGGCGACTTGGATTTTTGGCGATTTGGATTTTTGGCGATCGCCAATTTTGGCGATTTGGATTTTTGGCGATTTGGATTTTTGGCGATTTGGATTTTTGGCGATCGCCAATTTTGGCGATTTGGATTTTTGGCGATTTGGATTTTTGGCGATTTGGATTTTTGGCGATTTGGATTTTTGGCGATTTGGATTTTTGGCGATTTGGATTTTTGGCGACTTGGATTTTTGGCGATTTGGATTTTTGGCGATTTGGATTTTTGGCGATTTGGATTTTTGGCGATTTGGATTTTTGGCGATTTGGATTTTTGGCGATCGCAAATTTTGGCGATTTGGATTTTTGGCGATCGCCAATTTTGGCGATTTGGATTTTTGGCGATTTGGATTTTTGGCGATCGCCAATTTTGGCGATTTGGATTTTTGGCGATTTGGATTTTTGGCGATTTGGATTTTTGGCGATTTGGATTTTTGGCGATTTGGATTTTTGGCGATTTGGATTTTTGGCGACTTGGATTTTTGGCGATTTGGATTTTTGGCGATTTGGATTTTTGGCGATTTGGATTTTTGGCGATTTGGATTTTTGGCGATTTGGATTTTTGGCGATCGCAAATTTTGGCGATTTGGATTTTTGGCGATTTGGATTTTTGGCGATTTGGATTTTTGGCGATTTGGATTTTTGGCGATTTGGATTTTTGGCGATTTGGATTTTTGGCGATTTGGATTTTTGGCGACTTGGATTTTTGGCGATTTGGATTTTTGGCGATTTGGATTTTTGGCGATTTGGATTTTTGGCGATTTGGATTTTTGGCGATTTGGATTTTTGGCGATTTGGATTTTTGGCGATTTGGATTTTTGGCGATTTGGATTTTTGGCGATTTGGATTTTTGGCGATCGCCAATTTTGGCGATTTGGATTTTTGGCGATTTGGATTTTTGGCGATTTGGATTTTTGGCGATTTGGATTTTTGGCGATTTGGATTTTTGGCGATTTGGATTTTTGGCGACTTGGATTTTTGGCGATCGCCAATTTTGGCGATTTGGATTTTTGGCGATTTGGATTTTTGGCGATTTGGATTTTTGGCGATTTGGATTTTTGGCGATTTGGATTTTTGGCGATCGCCAATTTTGTCGATTTGGATTTTTGGCGATTTGGATTTTTGGCGATTTGGATTTTTGGCGATCGCCAATTTTGGCGATTTGGATTTTTGGCGATTTGGATTTTTGGCGATTTGGATTTTTGGCGATCGCCAATTTTGGCGATTTGGATTTTTGGCGATTTGGATTTTTGGCGATTTGGATTTTTGGCGATTTGGATTTTTGGCGATTTGGATTTTTGGCGATTTGGATTTTTGGCGACTTGGATTTTTGGCGATCGCCAATTTTGGCGATTTGGATTTTTGGCGATTTGGATTTTTGGCGATTTGGATTTTTGGCGATTTGGATTTTTGGCGATTTGGATTTTTGGCGATTTGGATTTTTGGCGACTTGGATTTTTGGCGATTTGGATTTTTGGCGATTTGGATTTTTGGCGATTTGGATTTTTGGCGATTTGGATTTTTGGCGATTTGGATTTTTGGCGATTTGGATTTTTGGCGATTTGGATTTTTGGCGATTTGGATTTTTGGCGATTTGGATTTTTGGCGATTTGGATTTTTGGCGATTTGGATTTTTGGCGATTTGGATTTTTGGCGATCGCCAATTTTGGCGATTTGGATTTTTGGCGATTTTGGATTTTTGGCGATTTGGATTTTTGGCGATTTGGATTTTTGGCGATTTGGATTTTTGGCGATCGCCAATTTTGGCGATTTGGATTTTTGGCGATTTGGATTTTTGGCGATTTGGATTTTTGGCGATTTGGATTTTTGGCGATTTGGATTTTTGGCGATTTGGATTTTTGGCGACTTGGATTTTTGGCGATCGCCAATTTTGGCGATTTGGATTTTTGGCGATTTGGATTTTTGGCGATTTGGATTTTTGGCGATTTGGATTTTTGGCGATTTGGATTTTTGGCGATTTGGATTTTTGGCGATCGCCAATTTTGTCGATTTGGATTTTTGGCGATTTGGATTTTTGGCGATTTGGATTTTTGGCGATTTGGATTTTTGGCGATTTGGATTTTTGGCGATCGCCAATTTTGGCGATTTGGATTTTTGGCGATTTGGATTTTTGGCGATTTGGATTTTTGGCGATCGCCAATTTTGGCGATTTGGATTTTTGGCGATTTGGATTTTTGGCGATTTGGATTTTTGGCGATTTGGATTTTTGGCGATTTGGATTTTTGGCGATTTGGATTTTTGGCGACTTGGATTTTTGGCGATCGCCAATTTTGGCGATTTGGATTTTTGGCGATTTGGATTTTTGGCGATTTGGATTTTTGGCGATTTGGATTTTTGGCGATTTGGATTTTTGGCGATTTGGATTTTTGGCGACTTGGATTTTTGGCGATTTGGATTTTTGGCGATTTGGATTTTTGGCGATTTGGATTTTTGGCGATTTGGATTTTTGGCGATTTGGATTTTTGGCGATTTGGATTTTTGGCGATTTGGATTTTTGGCGATTTGGATTTTTGGCGATTTGGATTTTTGGCGATTTGGATTTTTGGCGATTTGGATTTTTGGCGATTTGGATTTTTGGCGATCGCCAATTTTGGCGATTTGGATTTTTGGCGATTTTGGATTTTTGGCGATTTGGATTTTTGGCGATTTGGATTTTTGGCGATTTGGATTTTTGGCGACTTGGATTTTTGGCGATTTGGATTTTTGGCGATTTGGATTTTTGGCGATTTGGATTTTTGGCGATTTGGATTTTTGGCGATTTGGATTTTTGGCGATTTGGATTTTTGGCGATTTGGATTTTTGGCGATTTGGATTTTTGGCGATTTGGATTTTTGGCGATTTGGATTTTTGGCGATTTGGATTTTTGGCGATCGCCAATTTTGGCGATTTGGATTTTTGGCGATCGCCAATTTTGTCGATTTGGATTTTTGGCGATTTGGATTTTTGGCGATCGCCAATTTTGGCGATTTGGATTTTTGGCGATCGCCAATTTTGTCGATTTGGATTTTTGGCGATTTGGATTTTTGGCGATTTGGATTTTTGGCGATTTGCAACGCCGTCAACAATGAAAGAAGTCGCAATCTACACAATACCTTTCATTGCTCACGCCCCGTATTTTTCCAAAGTCAGTTGTGTCTGTTTTTCTCTCGCTCAAGAGAGTTCTGTTTTCGGTTGTGTCTTTTATTGTTACCTGAGTGGTTTCCCATTTTAATTTTATCCTTTGGTGATATTATTTTATCAAGCGCATTGCTTGCATTTGTTTTTGTTACTATTTATCGGTACAGATAAAAGTTGTTTCTTTTTATTCTCTTGTGTTTCTTTTATCTTCTCTTTCATCTTTTCCTGTACCTGAAAGAAGAGGTCAGGAAGTCGATTTCTCTAGACATCTGGTTATAGTAGTCGCTCTTGGAGGACTACTAACCAATTTGTGGTTTTCGATCTAATAAGTCAAGGACAGTTGTGGGATTGCCTCGTACGCGAGCAATCCACTTTGTATTGACTTGGAAGAGTTGCCCTGTTGGATTGGGAACTCACGGACACCGTACCGATTTGGGGGCCGAACCTAAAACGAACCAGCCTTTTTAAGAGTTGTTAAGAGAGCTTTTCAACTGAAAAACAAAGAGAAGTTTAGATTTAAAGAGAGTATAAGACCAATACCTTTACTGTAGAGTAAAAACAACGGCATCTCTGAACAATTGGTATTTTTAATCACTAAGGAAAAATACCTCTTTATTTTGTATTTTGGATTGTGTAACACTT
Source organism: Oscheius sp. DF5033 (assembly GCA_964036215.1). Taxonomy (NCBI): domain Eukaryota; kingdom Metazoa; phylum Nematoda; class Chromadorea; order Rhabditida; family Rhabditidae; genus Oscheius; species Oscheius sp. DF5033. The sequence continues at coordinate 4,297,771 of CAXIWN010000011.1, forward strand.
GATACAAATATTGCAGCGATCAGAATGGTTGTCGAGAGAACCCCCACCGAGCAATTTCCCGTAGAGACGTCGGGAGAAACCGATGATCAAAATTCCACAGACGATCCAATTGAAAATGGAACCCAGCAAATGAGCCACCTGGTTAGTTCCTTATCTGCTAGAGAATACCGCAAAAGTCTCGCTCGCTTAATTGACCAGCATTTAATGGGCGTAGAAAACATCCTGAAAGAAAAAATACCGCTAGGCGAGCAGCGAGAGCAAGCTCTTAGACCTTTCCAAACGGCCGTGGACAAATTAAAAGTGGAAATAGCGTGTTTACCGTGGTACGCAATCGTAGAAGACTCCCTTTATAGCGTTTTGGAGAATGCCAAGTTACTGAATTCGACGAAGTTAGAGCGAACGCTTGACTATCTTGAAAAATTACACGTCGCTTCTGTAGAACTCCAAACTCTTACGGGTACCAACACTCCGGGCGATGCCCAAACAGAAATAAAGCGTTCTTTTGCGACAATCGAGCGATTTTGTGAGCTTTACAACATAACCCAAGGGGATTGGCATCGGCAATTAGAAGAGGTTATCAGCGAAAATAATAGATTAAAAACTGAACTTGATGACCTGAAAAATAATATACAATTGCAGGACATTCCCATGGAAGAGGAAGAGGAATTGATGCGGACTGATGAAGAAAAACGTGAGTCTCGCAAGTTTGATTTCCTCGACAGATTTGACGAAGGAGATAGAGATCTCTTTCAGGAGCCTATGAGCAACAGAAGCGGGCAGACAAGCAACCTGACCCCAAGGCCAAGACGTCAAGTACCAAGCCAGCCCAACCTCCCAATTCAAAGTGAGCAATTTAATCGGTTTGACCAATTGGGGTCCCACCACACGCAAAGTTTTCTGCCTACGAATCCATCCGAGTGGTATTTTAAAGCGCAGGCGCTTCCTCCTTTAGAATCGTTCCGTGGCCAAGAAGAGAAATCTTTAGACGATTTTCTAGACGAATTTGATGCGAAATATTCTCCGAACGTTTTCACGGATACTGAGAGACGTAACCTTTTTGTGAGACTTCTGCGAGATAACGCAAAAAGAGCTTATAAATCTTTAGATGACGCAGCACAGAGAAGTAGTTTAGCGTCGATAGTTGCTAAAATGAGAAGTCTTTTGACGAGAGATGCGCAAGTGACGAGTATAAACGCCACTCGACAGATCGAAAGTTTGAAACTCCTGCCAGATCAGCTAACTTCGTTTTGTGATCGGTTAGAACAGCTTACCCGTCAAGCATATCCTTCCATGCCAGCGGAAGAAATCAGTTTTATTAGGGCAGAACAACTCTATCGAAGAATAACGCATTGGGACAACTCAATAGAGGCGCTTCGAATCTTAGAGTCGACACCGAGGGCAATCGTATATTCGAGTCTCAAAAAGCTTGTTTTCCAATTAGAGCGAAGTAGACAACATCATCTGAATTTACAGTCGTCGGCACGCAATGTGAAATCTTTCAAAAAGTCGTCGAGTCATCCGTCAGCCAATGTCAATTCTGGTAGCGGCGATAACCAAAATTCTAGTAAGCAGACAGAGCCAACACCAAATATAGCTTGTTATGAATGTGGACAAGAAGGACATTACCGTCGCAATTGCCCCAAACAGAGAAGCAGCCAAAATCAGCAAAATGGGCGACATCAAGATAGTCGACCACCGACTTCGCAGTCGACACGCAATCCGTCTGTTGCTAATACCCGAGGCAACCAGTCATCGAACCAGAATAGCTCAAATTATAGGCAGAACAATTACAATAGTAATCAGGGACGCAATGATCGACCTGTTCTTCACTCAATAGATAGTCGACCATGTCCAGACAGCAGACAGTCGATGTCACAAAGCGACGACGTCGAGTCGAACAAAGGACATCTGTATGTGTTAGACCATAGCCCCGATCGTTTAAATGTCAACTCTCTCATTAACGTAGCGTCGTCTGTGAATAGTTTGGTAGTCAATGATTTAGTTTATTTTGGAGATAAACCAATGTACAATGTCAAAATAGGAGAACTTACGGGGACGGCATTGATAGACAGTGGCGCACAGCCTTCGACAATGACACTGTGCACGTATCGACATATAATTGAAACGCTACCCGATGCAGAGAAGTACCTGAGAATCCTTGACCCTTTGCCTGGCAAGCCACAGCCAATTTATAATGCTTCTGGCGTAGAAATGTCGATAAAAGCTGTAGTACTAATGCATGTCCGCCTTCTCGCGACGCAAAAAGAAGCACCAATAGTATTTCACATAATTCGAGACAAACCAAGTGACGGTCCCAAAGAATTGATCTTAGGAACAAATGCTTTTCCAACATTAGGTGTAAGGTTAGCTTTTGACGCACCAATAACATCGGTTCCTCCTACGTTCGGGTCGACCGAACACAAAAAGCAAGTTGAACAGAAAGAGTCACATGAAGTGATTGTGGCCAAACGGATAGAGTTATTTCCAAGCGAAGCCCGTTGGATCCCTCTGGAAATGACGAATTTTTCATCATTTGGGGATAGGGAAGCTGTAGTTTCGTCGACGATAGATGATTTCGGTCGAGAAATTTTTGACCAAGCGGTCTGTAGATTTGATGATCAGGGGAACAGTAGAATCCTGATGAGTAATAATTCGTCCAATGTAATGATATTGGCAAAAGGACAGTTGCTAGGTAGAGCAACCACGGCAAAGAAGGTGTATAGTATGTCGGCCTTGCATGTCCCGGAAGTGATGGAATGTCTGGCAGTGGAAGCGGAGCCGCCGCAAATAGAACAAACAGTTGACAAAGGAGATCGACTGTTGGAAATAATGAAGGAACAGCATGATGAAATGGTTCCTCAGGAGATAATAGACATCGTAATGGAATTTTCCGAATATTTTGCGATCGATGACGGCGAGCTACGTCAAACGCAAATGGTTTTACATGATATTGATACGGGTACGGCCACGCCGATACGCCAAAAAGTGAGACCCGTTCCAGTAGGGGTACGGAAACAATTTAAGGAGATTATAGATTCGTTGCTCGAAAGGAAAGTAATCGAACATTCATCCTCGCCATGGGCTAGTCCGATAGTTTTAGTTGTTAAAAAGGACGGCACTCTTCGTCTCTGTATAGATTACCGTCAGTTAAACAAGGTGATAGAACTTGACGCCTACCCGCTCCCTTCTATAGAAGGAATCCTCCAATCTTTAAATGGTAAAAAGTATTTTAGCACACTTGATCTGTTCGCTGGGTTTTGGCAGATTGGCTTGAAAGATTCAGCTCGACCAAAAACTGCATTCATTACGACAGAAGGACTGTACCAATTTAGGGTTGTCCCTTTCGGATTGGCTACGTCGCCAGCAACTTTTCAACGGTTAATGAACAAAGTGCTAGGACGATTCATGACCGACACACGAGAAGTCCACATTTATATAGATGACGTTTTGATCGCGACAGACACCAAAGAAAGACATTTTGTAGTCCTAAAAGAAGTCATGTCAGCACTATCCTCCGCAAATTTAGCCGTGAAGATTGCCAAATGTAAATTTCTACAAGAGTCAGTCCAATATCTTGGACACAAGATCGATGGAGCAGGCATTCACACCGACCCAGCCAAGGTCGAAGTAATCAAAAAGGCGCAGCCGCCTCGAAATCTGAAGGAACTTCGATCTTTCTTAGGTTTAAGCGGATATTATAGGCGTTTTATCTTCAAATTTGCGTCGATAGCCAAGCCGTTGTTTGAGTTGACAAAGAGTAATCGACAATTCGTCTGGTCGACGGAATGCGATGAAGCTTTTCACAAATTAAAAGAGGCACTCTGTACTGCCCCTGTTTTGAGTCAGCCGGATGTAGAAGGAGGCTTAAATGGATCGAATCCATTCGTTATATTCACCGATGCAAGTGGCACTGGAATAGGTGCTGTACTTTCTCAACGTGGCCCGGATTCCTTGTTGCATCCATTGTGGTTTATGTCCAAAAGTTTGACGAAGGCAGAAACGAGATATCACGCCACAGACCTCGAAGCTCTCGCCGCAGTCGCAGCTCTTAAGAAATTCCAGAGCATTCTGTACAATATGAAAGGCACGGTACTAAAAACCGACCATCAGGGATTGCTTAGTATGTTTAAGAAACAAGTATCTCCTCGTATGCTCAGATGGTCTCTTCTTATTCAACATTTCAACGTACGAATTGAGTATGTAAAAGGAAAGGCGAACGCCGCCGCAGATGCGCTGTCAAGAGGAATGACACCACCGTTACCCGAGTCGACAAATGAATCCACCGTGTGTGATGATTTGGAAAATATTGTTGTAGCTTCGGTACAGAATATTGATAGGGGCTGGTTAACTGAATTAACAGAGGATACGAGTTATGGGCCATTGATTAAATTTCTAGGAGACAATAGGCAGCTCGACTTTTCAAATGACAAAGATGTCGACAGGCGATC